>CM060897.1:131219341-131955175 GCA_030762935.1 Hymenopus coronatus | reverse complement strand
TAATATAGGATTCTATAATAAGATTACAATATAACAAACAGTTGTTTGTTTGGGTAATAAAGAGTTGTTTTTATAATATGTTGTTTTCATATGGATCGGTTTATTGAAATAACAATGCCTAGTGTTACATGGTCATGATCTCATGATATTGAATTGGTTTTATGTCGTATCTCTTTATTAACAACAACGATAATAATAATAATAATAATAATAATAATAATAATAATAATAATATTAGTTTTATTCATGGACGCTCTTTAACTCTGTAGTTCTCAGCGTCTCATTCTTTACTGGTCGTGAAAGACCGCTTAATTTTTCTCAGATGCCTCTTTATCACGTTTGAGATTTTTTACATGCCATATATCTACGACATGGAATCAGCAGCTTTACTTTTCTTCCGAAGGAAGCCATGCTAAGGATGCCTGAAAAAATCCATCGCACCACCGGGTTTGAAACTGTAACCTTGTGAACCAGAGGCTAGCATATTACCTTTAGATCACGGAGGACAACGCATTAGATATAGTTTAGTAGGTAAGCTGTAAGATCCTCGGATTTTTGTGATTTAGATAAACGATAGGAAAGGAAAGTGCAGCTGCATATGCAAAGTTAAGCGTTTTCCAAGGACATGTTATGGAGTATCGGGATACAACACTGATCAAAATACGATGGGCGTTCAATAAGTCCATAGAAAAACATAGAAAATTGAATTATTTTTTTTATTTTTCAACATGATCTCCTTTTAGCTCGATATACTTTTTCCAACGTTTTTCTAATCGTTTTAAGCCTTTTAAAAAGGAAGATTTCGGAAGGTCCTCAAAATAGGCATCTGCTTGGGAGATGACCTCTTCGTTAGATGTGAATCGTTTTCCGCCGAGCCACTTTTTCAAACTTGGAAATAAAAATAGTCACTAGGGACCAAATCTGGTGAATGCGGTGGTAATTGTAGTAATTTGAGCCTTAATTCTACAAGTTTCACCATGGAAACTGCGTATTGTCTTGATGGAAGAGAAAGGGCGTTTTTTCTTGATATCTCCGTTCAACCGATGCGCTAACGATGCATAATACTCTCCATTTATCGTCCTTAGTTTTTTGAAAGTAATCAATGTGCATTCACGTGCATCCCAAAAAAACCGAGGCCATTACCTTGTCTGCGGATTTCAACCCCTTCCCTTCTTCGGAACCGGTTAGCCTTTAAAAACCCACTGTTTCGATTGTACTTTTATCTTTGGAGTGTAGTACAGTATCTATGTTTCATCCACAGTTATGTATCGACGTAGAAATTTGTCAGGATTGCGACGAAAAAGTGCCAAACCAGTTTCCGAAACGATCACACGATTGCGTTTATTTCCCACTGAGAGCAAATGAGGCACCCATCTTATCGATACCTTTGTCAGACCTAGTGATATGGTTGTGGCTTCAACTATTTCGCGAACTTTGATTCGTCGAACACTTAAAACAATATTCTGGATTTTGTTAACCATTTCGGAGAAATGATGTTCATTATTTGCAGATGTACGGTCACGTTTAAATTCATTTATCCAATTGTAAATTGTTGCAAACGCAGGAGCAAATGTGCTATGAACTTCATCCAACTCGGCTTTTAGCTCTTTTGGTTTTAAGCCTTTTAAATAGAAATGTTTAATCACCGCACGAAACTCGTTTTTTTTCCATCTTTCTAAGGACGCAACAGACTGTTGATTCAATCGCCTACGCCAACGAACCAACATGATGGATAATAATTGAAACTTTAACCGACATCTAGTAAGAGACGACGGTTACTAAATACAAACTTTTTTGGATGCTACGAGTGTTATTTATTGGATTTTCTGAGGACCTATTGAACGCCTTTAGTATAAAATCAATTTAGAGGAATATTCTAAACTGAAATTTCTAAATTCTTAGATCACTAATATTGTTATTCCGTGAAGCGATTAGAAGATTGTTTTGGATTCATGTGATTTTGCTTGTCGCAAAAACCTCCCTAGTGTCTGTGCATAAAACTGTATGTATTAATCGGCACTTTTCTGTAGCTCGAAACTACCCTTTATGATGCAACATACCTAACTCTCTATCGTACTCGTTGTATGTATACTCCTATAAAATATTTTATGTACAATATTTGTCACTGTAGTTATTAATATGCACGGGTATTTCATCCTACGATATCCCATCACGCAATCTTCTAGTCCTTGCTTCGTCTTTCTCCAAAGTTCCAGAGATTCCTCAGGGTGTCGACCAGTTTAAATTATTTGTTTTTAAGGTGATGTAGAAGTGCATTTTAGAAATGTTTGTAAAAAAATTTATATTTTGAATTTTTGTTGCAAAATATGCACCATATTTTGAAGTACGTATTTTCAAAGTTTGTTTCTCATAGGACATCAACATATGTTTTGGACGCCATTTTAAAAAGCGTTGAGTGGTTAAATGATTCTCTTTGCCAAATTTTACAGCCATTTTTCTCAAGTTCAGCTTTTTTGTTATTTTCCCAAATTATAATCTATCTTCTCTCAAAAAATATACTGCTACAGGTCTAAAAATTTAACTATCGTACTTCAAAAGGTGTGCAATAAAATTATGTATTTTGATATTGGTCATAGTTTGTCAAATATTTTGTTACAATGGTATTAAGGAATATAGTTTAAAACAATGGTACTTTGGGTACGATGTCTGTCAGAGAAAATATATTTTGAGTTTTGCTAATGAAATTGATATAAATAAATTAATAGATCCAGTGGCGTGATATATTATGCCGAAGCTTGGTATAACTATTTCTTTGTTGCTAGTAATGCTTCTGCAAAAAATCTGATGTGATCCATCCACATGACTTTATCTACATATCTGTAACAAATTATTCTTGAAAAGCTCATTCTACGTACTTCATGCTAATTGAAATAAAAATTAGCAGAAATCGTCTTATTACTAATTTGTAAGCAGAAGGGATATAAGGGAATACACTAGGCTAAAGCGATAGTCAAAACTTTTAAAAGCTGGTAGTTATGTGAGACAATTGAAGTACGGTTCGCGTTGCATTGCCAGCAATCTGGCTTTCCATTTGAAAAAAAAGTTACGTAGTTTAAAACTGAAACAAAAAACAAGGGATGTCTGGAAAACGGTCAACTCATATGGCATAAATTTTGTGTTTAACGAGGTCTACATTTTTTGTAGTAAGTTTTGTCTATCTCTTACGATTTAATAGATATGCAACATTCTACATTTTTTGTAGTAAGTTTTTGTCTATCTCTTACGATTTAATAGATATGCAACATTCTGCAAACCGCCTGCGGTGCCTTGGTAATAAAAGCGGGTGTCAAACAATATAAAAAAATTTCTGCAAAATTCACCAAGAATAAAGGTATCTCCAGAGGTGATTTTCAGAAAATAAAAAATATACATTTTATTTGAGATGTAAATTATCTTTAATATACGGCATTTTAATCAAAAAGACATATATTTCAAAACATTTTCCACATAAAGGGAGGTTTGTGGTGGGGGAATTTACTTGAAAATCTTCGTATCGCATCCTTATAAGATACTAAAAATAAACACCAAGTTTGGTAGTTATCGGTCTCTTTGTGGTTAAGCTATGCTACCCACAGACATACAAACACGGACCTTTTTCTAAAAATGATATTTTTGACTCAGGAGCTTCAAAACATATACTTCTGGTGAAATCTCGACATCGAATTTTTGGGTGGAATATAATACCTTCTCTAGCTACTATCTACATTGTATGTACATGTGTGCTAGAGAGTTTTCTCGTACTACATTTCGTCATCATTGAATACTAGTTAATGTAAAAATCAATATTCTATAATATATAAAACATTAATGTGCGTATATATGTGTGTGTGTCCTTTGAATACGATAACTCAAAAACGAAAACTAGGTTAATTACAAACTTTATATGTAAGCATCATCCCAGTATTATCCTAGGATGCGACACGAAGATTTTCAAGGAAATCCCCCACCCAAACTACCCTTTACATAAAAATGTTTTAAAAAAAATTGATTTTCTCAACGATTTTGATTAAAATACCGTACATTGAAGTTAGTAAAATGTATATCTGAATTTTATGGGAATAGCCTCTGAAGCATCATTAATCATCGTTCTTCTAAGAATGCAACAAAGCGATTTTAAAGAAAATCCCCCACTCCACCCTTCACTTGGAAATATTTTCGAAAATTTTGATTAAAATACCATATAAAAGTATATAAGATATGTTACCGACAGATAAAAGGCATATATTGAATTTGCCAGTCGAATACAGGCTACAGTGACCATCGCTTTATCCTTCGCACTGAGCGGGACCCACCCATAAGCTCTGTTTTTTTTTTCTCTTTAATTTTGAGTAAGGCTGTTTTTTTCTTGTTTTCCTTTTTTACCTACTTTTTATATTTTTCCTTATCTATACCCATACAATTACAAGCAAATAAACATCCATGCCCAAAGCGGGTCTCGAACCCACGATGTCCTGCGCCTCGAAGCACGAAGGCTAGGCACTTTGGCAAGCGCGGGCATGAGGACCAACTGCTATTAGACCTGTGTAATGAAGGTCATTCTCGCCAGTACTCTACTGTCAGGTTTTAACTTGAAATAACCCCGTTGAGTTCTGCAACTCCTTTAACATACCAAGGGATATCTATACACATCAAATACAGGGCGTTTGGGCCAACTGGTATAATGGTTTACTCGCGGTAAATTTCTTTACAATTACAATACTTGGCCATTCTTGAAGATATAATATATATCTATTCGTATAGTTCATCTCAAAGAAAAAACGTCTTCGTACACAATGGTCAGCAGTTCTGTACAAAGGAATGCAGTTAGTATTGCATGTGGTTTCATAACCATGTACAGGACAATACGGTGCTCCTCAACTGCACTTGGTTTATTGATGAAGTAGCGTAGTTTTGTTTCTCGAACAAAGTAAACTCATAACGTTCTTGGATTTATGATTCCAAAAATGCTGATCCATTTATCTAAGTTTCGCGGAACAGGTGGAAGCTAGCGTGTCTCTATTGTTTGATCCGGAATTAGAAAATATCCCCACTTTTCAGTGACAGAATATTACAAATATACCAAATATTTAAAAAAAAAACAACAAAAAAAGCAACTATTGTCTCATTAAACTAAACCTCTCATACTTTTACCCTATAATAGAGATAAAGCAAATATTATAAATATCTATTTACTTTCCAGGCTATAATAATTCTGTTGCCCATTGAATAGTCCACTCATCGTATATTTTCTTAAATTTTCCCAGCATTAATTGTTTTGGTCCTTGGAATCGGCAGTATGTTAACTGCTACTATTTGTTAAATTAGGTCATTTTTGTCCACTTATCATCTGTGCATCATTAAAAATGTTCACAATCTATTACACAATGGAAAACACTGCCCAATTTTTCACACACAATCTATTCTCCCGAGCAATTATTTCATGTTGGGTTTAAAAATATCCCTGTGCGCATCTAAGCAAGAACTATTCTTTCAGATTGATCGCACTTGTATACATACTTCTCTCTTCCCCAATTTCTTTTAACTAACTCATGTCTTTATCTTCCACACTTAGCCTCACTTCTTACCAAAATCCACTGTTAATGATATTTTTGTACTATAGCCACATATTCCTGATGCTAATTTCTGCTAATATATTTTTCAAAGAAATTCTCTTTTCCCATTACATCTTTTGAAACTCTATGTACTCTTTTTATGTTAGTGTCATCTAAATTTATACATCTGCACCAATAGTTTAAAATTCTGTTCCTAAGCCTGCCTTCCCTAGCTGATCTGTTGGCGAGTTCTCGGGTAAACCTAGAACTTCCTGAAAAGCGTTCTATGAATTAAATCAGTTTTTAGCCACTCTTTGTAATTTTTCAAATTTCTATTCCGTAAATGGAATTGCTTCATAAAGTATTCCCAGCCAATTTATTATAAATGTGGGTGTTTTATTGTCAATGTATCTCTGAATACATTAACCATCTTTAGTATCTTTTTAATTTTGATCCTTTCTTTGATAAATTAGTGTTCACTTTGAAATGCCACTCCGTTCAACATGTCACAGTTTCCTTAATAGCATACTTTAGTCATATCATTGATATTAAGGGAGATGGTGGGAGGAAGGGCCTTTGTTTAATTTTACTTAATTCATCCCTCACCTACTGATCCAATTCATCCCTCACCTACTGATTTTTAAGAGTGATGGTTTAAGTAAATAGAAATAGAAGACCTTCTTTCTGAAAAGAATTAAATTTAGCCTGAATTCGATTCAAAGAAACTTTCAAGACATTGATTTACTTACAGTATCTTTATTCTCAACTACATAGATTCCATTCACCACAAAATAGTGGTACCTCCTTTTTCCCTATAACTAGACAATCCTCGTTATCTTTCATTATTCTATTTAAAATACAATGTAAACATAAATTTAATAGCATTGGTCTCAGTTTATGGTCTTGACTTGGAGTACATTTTGCTGCATATAATCAGTAGTTTTACTTCTTTCGCATCTAATGCAAAACTTATCTTTTTTTAGGATTTTTGTAAGATGAGAATAGATATAACAACTGCAATAAATGAAATTATTTATCCTATTGATGATACAATATTTCATGGTACTCCCTTAACAAACGCACTACTTACTCCTTTATTCTTCAATTTGTGTTCCAAAGCGTTTCTGTTTGTATTATCAAAAACACTTTCTAAGTCTGAAAAACTCACTAAATACCCTATTTTTTAATTTTAAGATACGTTTCCTCCAATTATGTTAAATTTATTCTATACTTTTATTCTCCCTTCTTAAAAACAACTTGGAATTCTGATAGTAAACTTTCATCTCTGTCCAGATTTTAATTTTCGAGCTAATACATCACTGTACCTTTTACCCAATATAGGTAATAAATGAATACCTACTTAATTGCCCGAGTTATTTGCACTTACTTTATCTTTGTTTAACGGTACAATGACTCTCACTTTCCTACTCTCAAGTATTATTTTTGTCTCTTTTAAATTCTGGTTCTGTCAACGACTTCATACCTCCTTGTACTTCCTGGAAATATTTACAAAATTCCTCTGGAATTCCTGCAGCCCTGTATCCTGCTGTAATATTTTTGTCTAGGTTAGCAATTCTGCTCATTAAATTCCTCAGATACACTCCATTTCTTGAGTTCTTCCTGACCCATAGACCTTTAAAAGAAAATTTCCAATCCTTTGGTGCTATCTTATTGTGCATCCACTCGTTTTTGGAAATAGTTGACCATATCTTTATTAGTTTTAATTCTCACAGCCTCTTCTCTCTTTCTTTGCTTTTCTTGTGAGCTATAAATGGTTATTCTTAATAATAAACTACAATAACTTTTATATATACATATTATAACTTTTATTTTAAAAGAGTATTTGACTATTATCTCCCTCTTCTGACCTCCTCTTTCTAAAAAACTTTGAATACTTCTCTATTTGGCTTTACATACTCTTCATCGTACCAACAATGTTCTAAACGTACTTTTCACGTAACCGTTTCAATGTCCCTTCTGTTCCTCCTGACCACAAAGCTTTTATAGATCTGGAATTATCTGGTACATGCTCCTATTACTTTTCTGATTTATGGACTTAGGCCTATATCTAATTAAGAGACCTGATCGATCCATCCGGCTAATATATTTCCATATTATGTATATATACTCTATATTATGTATATATCTAACCTAATGTATATATTCTATCTACAATGTTAAATATATTTAAGGTATATTATCTTAAGAATACAAATTTCCATTTCACCAGTTTAAGAACTCCCACCGTTAAAACTTAACCAACGGCTTGCACCTGGCACAGTTTAGAAAACAATGATTGTGATGCATAACAATCTCTTGATTTTCTTTATCCATACTGTTCATTTTCACATCAATTCTCTAAAATATTCATATATACCTATTTTTTTTCCTATTTCTTTTCAATTATTATAATTAGGTATTCACCTCACATAGTTTGAACTAGATAAAACATTGGTAGGCTGAGACAAAGTTCATCTGCTATTAGATACTTATTTGCTGGCTCCCATAATATGCATTTTTTAGCTGAGTTGAGAGAAATTAGGCTTCAAAGTGTTGGTGCTTTTACTATTTGGAAAAAGCAAACACATCTAAAACAGCTAATGACAGAATACGCGCGCTATGAATTATACATATTTAATAGAGATATATGATTTTCGAAGTAAGTATTTTGTAAAATTTTATCATTTATACAATCATAAGGAGGATGAAGACATCTCTACAGCGATTTTCAAATACAATCAAACATATTTTTAATCAAAATTGTTGAAGCAATCCTTGAGAAACAAAAAAAAAACAACAACAAATAAATAAATAAACAAATAAAATAAAATTTTTGGGTACAAAGTGTCGTTTGGAGTTGCAGAACTTTCTTGAAAATTTCGTCTTGTTTCCTTAAAAAGTGATTAACTTTATATAGACGGGCTCGCTCACATAGACCTTTAACAAACATCTGATGAGCTACATTCACATAGTTTTCTCTATTTTTGTGGAAGAAACTATTCTTGTAGATCATGGAACTTTTTATTTTTACTTGCTCCTGGCCAAGCAAATAATAAAAAAGAAAGAAAAACTAAATTTATTTCATCCTATAGAACCGCGTTTAAAAGTTTTTACTATCGTTTTTGCCTAATTCCCCTTGTAACTAGAGGAAATAAGTAAATTTTCTATTTATGGCCACGCTTATCTTAATTAGCATGAAGGAGACAAAAGAATAAGCTCTGCAGCAATAGTTTGTTGTAATATAGTCAGAGTTGGTGCGTCGGAGCCATGAGGTAAGCGGTAAGGAAGGAGTGATGCGTTTTTGGTGAACTACTTTCGGGTCAGGTGTCACTTTAAGCACGAGAAAAACTATTATTTCCGGAAGCCACTGTACGATTTCGTGTATCTTACTCTGTTCTAAATTTAGTGAACTTCTGTTACAACGAACTCCAAAAAATCACTGAGAAAGGTTGCTTAGGAAAAATTGAAAATAAAAATGAGTTAATTATAGTTCAGGAGTTGCAACCACGTGATTAAAGTTAGACTTTGAACTGGGCGCTCCACAATGATAATTATTACTCTATTGACGCTCTTTTTTTTTTTCTTTTTTTCTTTTTTTTTACGGGCGAAGCAGGCTGCGCCGTGGCTGAGTGGTTAGACCACCCGCTTCTCACCTAGACGGCCCGGGTTCGATCCCAAGCGACCGCATGTGAGATTTGTGGTGCACAAAGCGGCGCTGGGGGGGCTTTCTCCGGGTTCTCCGGTTTCCTCCACCATCGCATTGCACCGGTTCTCCATCTTCATTCATGTATCACCGGTGTCACCGCCTGCGGTGCCATAAATAGTTAAAGCGGACGTTAAACACTACCAAAAAATGAACCAAGTCTGTTTTAAGGAAAAGAATAATTATTTTGGCCGGTCCCCATGGCCGCGCTCGCTAAAGCGTCTCGCTTTGGTGCTTCGTGGGCAGGGGATCTGGGTTCGAGTCCCGCCTTGGGCATGGGTGTTATATGTTTGTGCAATGTGTATATGTTTGTAAAAGAAACAGTAAAACCAGTAAAAACCAGTAATCAGTAAAAACCTACGGGGGGAAATGTAAATAGGGATACAGTGCCGGAGTCCTGATCAGACTCCGTTACTGTTTAAAAAAAAAAAAAAAAAAAGCGAGGATTTATCCTTTTAGTTTGAATGTCCTTTAATCGGGTAGTCATATCAAAAGATTAATGAATTGGTAAATGCTGATCGAGGATCATTGGAGCTCAGAGTGCCTAACGTATTTTCTCAGGAAAACTCCGAAAAAAACTTCATCTGGGTAACACACCTTGACTGAATTTCAAACTCAGGATCTCCTGAATTGAGGCAGAACATGATATTTCTATAACTTTTATTAACACTGTATGGGGATAAAGTTTGAGTAATAATTTTCTAAAGGAGCGAAGAAAGGGGAAGAAGAGTGAAAAGAAGGGAGAGAACATTTTTGATATTAAAATAATATTGTGAATGGTGCTACGGATTCCACTTCAGATTTGGGAAACTTTTTAAATGCATATACATTTTTTCCTTTTTTCTGAAGAAAACCTACATTTTTCTTATTCCTAATAACTATTTTAAAGTTATTCAATGCAATAACTGGTATTTAAAATATGATTATTCCATCACTGTAATGTCAGTAACGTAATTTCGAGCACAGAAACATAGTTAACTGCACGAGAGTTCTTTCCTACTAAATGTGGAATTCCAACTTTCTTTTAAGAAAGTCATTTTATATCTGCTTCGTTTTTAGTGCCAAATGCGAAATTCTTTCTTACTTTTTAAGAAGGTCGTTGTATAACTGGTTCTGTTGCTCCTTTTCTTTGACCCGTGTGTATGCATACGGAGCTGATTTCCCCACGTTCACTCCGTTCAAACTAATGGAGAGATTTTTCACCTTTTACGTCCAAGTAACTTTTGATGTATCAAACTTGTTTTCTCAGGGAGGAAATTTTAAGTGGTTCAATTTGTTTGTATCTGCGAATAGATTCTTCCTTTTCAGTCCTTTCACAGAATCCTTTTGCACGCTTTGAATTTCTCGAATGACGCAGGAAACGTGGGGAGTAGATGGAATTGTTGCTTTTTATTTTTGCTTCCCTTGTCACTTGCTTCATTCCCAATTGGAGAGAAGCTGTCGCAGTAAACAGACAGACAACAAAGTACGAGAGACGTCTACCAAGGTCTCTAAAGTTTAACTTAGCGACCCTGACTATTGTACTAGCGCTGTTTTAAATCTTGGCATGTTTGAAAGCATTTTAAAGGACAGGTTGTTTAATCTGCGCAGTGCCGCTGTGGAGCGCTAGTGCCGATAAGAACTTCACTATCCCTTCGGATACATTGCTCTCAGGGGCGTATTTTATGGGCTGTCGAGACCACCACCGTTAACCCGAGATAATAAGAGAAAAGAAATAAACAACGTTTATTGCGTACCACCATAATATTAACTTTTCCGTTAATCCACAAACTGGATTCCCAATATATGTTTAACAATATTTACAAATCAGAAATAAAATTGCTACTTATGAACTATTGACATAATAAAGCTATCTTAATAAGTTTAAATCAGGTTTAATATTAACAGAAAGTAGAGAACCAAGAAGCGAAGTATTTAATTTCAGAAAATGTAGAGATTACTTTGGCGTATAATGCGTGGAATCTGGATGACATTTAAATAACCGTCCAACCCACTGAAATTGAATTTCAACATTTTAATCTTTGGTGCTAATGGAAGGCTCTTTCATAGAACTTCAAGGAGCAAGCAATAAAAGTAGATTTTTACTTAAACTAACTCAACTTAATAACAAAAAAAAAAAACAAAATTTATTCCAATATATTAAAACATACTTTAAATGAATAAAGTAATCTAAATTTTCAGTTAACTAGCAACAATACGAGTATATGGTTCAAACATTATTTCACAGACCTATTTTGCATTTAAAACAACGCTATTCCCAGCTGTGACCGAAAATAAAAACAGAGATAGAGCAGAACTAGTGGAGTATCCTCACCCTATCTTCGTATTCTAGGGGTAACAAGATAACCTCCACTTCCCAAGGTCGCAAATCCGGCAGAGGTCGATGAATTTTTTGGGCGTAAAAATCCTTAGCATGGTTTTCTTCGGAAAGGACGTAAAGCTGGTGGTCGCGTGTCGTAGATTTACGCACCTAAAGGAGCCTCACCTGATTAAAATACCTCTGAGCAAAATTAAGCAGTTTTTCTCGCAATATAGAAATGGGATGCGGAGAACCGCAGCAGTTAAAGAGCGTCCATAAACGAAAAACTCAATTCAATGTCACCCTATCAATTTTTATAAATAACTCTCGTGAGAAACATTTTGATTACAAAAGGTCAGCGAGATTATTTTTAACTTTTTGCGTTCGTGCACCTAATAATCTTTCCCCGGTTTGACGTCCGTAAGAAACAAGCAATTCTGGAATATCCATTGGTATGCATGGATAGCTGGTTGAGGTGGAATGTTTCTCAGGAATTGGAACATTTTTGGCTAAATATAATAATTAAGGCCATTTCCAAGCGTTGAGGTTTTCAGCTATCGTTTGTGGGTTCGGATCGTTGAGCCTAGAGCCTTAACCTTTCTATCCCTCTTATGTCGCCAACTTCTATTTTTACTTCCCTCCACGCGCCAACGAGGGCCGACCGCTCAAATTTAATCAGGTCCGCCTTATTATAGCGCCCAGTAAGAGAAGTAGAACACCTTCTGATAATGTCACTAGCATAGGCGAATGAAAGCCGTTAGAAATGCTTTTGGAGAATTTTCGAGAAAGAGATTCGTGCATTTATCTGATATGGTAAACTGCTTACCGGGTTTTGAGAATAAATGTAATATGTGCTCAACTATTATGTGCGAGTATTTTAGTGAAATATCAGTTGAAATATCGTGTGTATGCTTACTTATAATGTGCCATAATATACTAATATATATATTAATTTATCCTTCACAAGAAGATAATTTCTGGAGGTGTATTATGCAGCAAAATTAAGTTACATTTTAATGTTATTGTTTATTCACATAGGCCGTGTGTAGGACAGGATTTGGATAGTAGAGACAGACTGAAAATTCAATGCTATAGCTGGGATTTGAACCACATATCTCCCGGTCTCTAGTCATTTGCGCTAATCACTGGGCTACAATGGCAGCATGCCGGTATGGAATTGAGAAGTCCTCAATTGACTCGCAAGTTTCCCGTCAAATCACAAGGTGATCTCAAATTATTTTGAGATGGCATACCCCAATGGAGACTTACAATGTTGCAAGTACTTTGCAAGAGTTTGAGTAAACGACTGAAGATCCGGGGATTCGTGGTTCAAATCCCAGCTATAGAATTAAAATTTTCAGTCTGACGGTACCTATCCAACTCCTGTCCTAAAAACGGCCTGTGTGGAAAAAACAATTAAATTAACGCAAATTGCCCGGGACCTCGAAGACGAGATTCCAGAAAAAATGTTTTGTTGTCCTGAATCCTAAAAAAAAGCATTTTTAGAAAAAGGCACGTGTGTGCGCGTGCACGCTCCAAAAGAAAAGAAAAGAAAAGAAAAGAAAAGAAAAAAAAAGTTAAATACCATCTATTACAAGGATAAAGGTTTTCAAGACAACCCCCAACTCTAAACTAGCCTTTATATAGGAACATTTTCGAAAATGTTTTTCTCAAAAATGCTAAAGATTTTGATTAAAATATAAATATAAATATATTTATATGGCAAATAAAATGTATATCTTGAATTTTCTCGGATTAGCCAATGAAAATCTTTTCATTCAATACGAATTTTGCACTAAGAGATGGACAAAAACTTGCTACACAAAAAATGTACATCTCAGTAAAATGCATAATTTATGTCATATTCATTTTTACTTTCTCTATACGTACTGTGTACATAGTGTATAGAGAAAGTACCCAAAAATTCGATACCGAGATTTCATCGGAAATACATGCTTTGAGACCACCTGAATCCAAGAAAAGCATTTTTAGAAAAATGTTCGTGTATGTGCCTGTGTGTATGTGTGTGTATCTGTGAGTCTGTGGGCAGCATAACTCAAAAACGCAAAGACCGTTAAATACCAAACTTGGTATTTAAGTTCAGTATCTTCCAAGGATGCGACACGAAGATTTTCAGGAAAATCCCGCACCCCCAACTACCCTTCATATGGAAAACTTTTCGAAAATTTTGATTTTCTAAAAAATGGCTCTAACGATTTTGATTAAAATATATATGAAAGATATATACCTGACAAATAATATGTATATCTTGAATTTTCTGGGAATAGCCTCTGAAGACTACTTTATTCTGAATGAATTTTACGGAATTTTATGTAACTGGTAAACCGTAAGAGATAGACAAAAACTTACCATACAAAAAATGTAGAGCACATTAAAACACACAATTTATGTTATATACATTTTTTCGTGGAGTTGATCGTTTCTTTTGCTATCACTTTAACCTACGTTACTCCCTTATTTCGCTCCTACTTACAGGGAAGCAAGTAATAAGAGTATTTCTGCTAATTTTTTCTCACTTAGCATGAAGTAAATAGAAGCATAAACTTTTTAACAAAAATTTGTTGCAGAGATATAGAGAAAGTCATGTGAATGGAGCACATTAGATTTTTTTTGTAGAGTTAAGCGTTTCCGACATATTGCTCATTGGTTTCAATTTTTAACTATTCAAAATTCTATCAATGGGAAGTCAACTTTCGTTTCGCCTCTTCTGTTTTTCTCCTAGCCAAACAATGAAAACGGAATTTCAATTTTTTCACATAGCGAATGGCTTTTTAAGAGATTTGACTGTCATTTTAGTCTAGTGTGTTATCTTATTTCCATTCTGCTTAGAAGTAACTAATAATGCCTATGTCTGTTGCCAAGATATAGATAAAAGAATGATCTTTTGTAACAATAGTTTGTAAAAACACATATAACTCATATTTTATTATTCTTGTTTAGGGTTTTATGTACTGTGCCGCAAACCATTTCTAACAAGTCGTAAACATTCAAAATGCAAATTCAGTCAATCATGAAGTGAGGTGTTTTATTATGAATAAAATAAACAATATGTTAAACCCGTTGTGTACCATTTCTTGCTTGCCTGGTTCTATTGAGGTTTGACGTTCAGACTAGGTACTATTTAGAACTAGTTTTGCCTAAACCTAGCCATATACAACTAGTGACCTCGCCTGAAAACCGCACTATTTCCTTCAGTATCTGAGATAGTACCGCATAGTAATTTTAAAAACATAAACACAGCTCTTTCACTGTCTAAACTCTTTCTATTACTAAATTCTTACTTTCTCTACATATCACATGGTACGTACATAAAAGCTATTGTAATCCACCCAAAAATTGGATACCGAGATTTCAACGGAAATACGCGTTTTAGTTTCTTTTGTGTTCACAACAATAGTATTTTAGAAAAAGATCCGCGTGTGCGCAAGTGTGTGTGTGTCAGTGTATGTGTGTATGTTTGTGTGTCAGTGTGCCAGTGTGTTTGTGAACACGATACCTATAAAATGACGGGAAAATACCGAATTTGGTATTTAAGTTTAGTATCTTTTAAAGATGCGACACGAAGATTTTGAAGAAAATCCCCCACCCCCAACTACCCTTTATATGGAAATAATTTCGAAATTTTGATTTTCTTAAAAATGGTCATCCCGATTTCGATTACAATACCGTATATTAAATATACTTGAATGACAAATAAAATGTTTATCTTGAATTTCCTGGGAATGGTCCCTGAAGATCTCTTTATTCAAGATTAATTTTACTGATTTTGCATAACTAGTAAACCGTAAGAGAGAGACAAAATTTACTACACAATAATTTAGATCTCGTTAAAACACACAATTTATGTCGTATATATTTTGTTATTGGTTTGAGGTTTAAAATATTTGAACTTTTCTTATACGGAAATTTGAAAACTCCTGCAAGCAAAGAAACGGAGCCCACCTGGGTGGTAGCGTGTCCGCCCCACATTCAACAGGTCGCGAGTTTGAATCCCGCTTAGGTTAAGTTGCCCGGATAAGGTTTTTTTTTGGGAGTTTTCCCTTATCCTGAGAAAACGAATGTCGAGTAACTTTAAGCTCCATGGACTCCAAGATCATTTGAACCATTTAATTCATCGTCCAATATGAGCAACCTAGCTAAAGGACGTAAAAAATAAAAGAATAAATAAAAACAAGAAGAAAAAAAAACGGATTTTAATCACATAGCAACCAGCATCTAAAATCACTTTAGCATCGGGTATTCCTTATGTTCCTTCTACTTGCAAGGAAGCAAGTAATAAGACCATTTCTGCCAATCAATTAGTATGAAGTACATAGAAAAATAAGCTTTACAAACAATTTGTTACAGAAACGTAGAGAAAGAGTGGAATACATCAGATTTTTAGATTTGAACCTCTTATCCTTACATAGACAAATGTACAAAAGGTAATTTTTCCGATACATAATTAAGATTTTAAACAATGTCTCTGTAACCGAGTGCTCAACTCAGGGGTACCGATTCGATTCCTTTATGAAACGGGAGCTTTTTCGTAACCGAAATCACATTGTTATTCCGCCGAGTATGGAAGAATGAATATGGGAGTGTATGTATATGTTAAAATCCAAGCTAAGAAAAGCTATAGTTTAACGGGCAATAATACTGTAATTTATTTATCAAGGCATATACCTCGATATGACAGAGAAGCTAAAGTGGGATACACAAATTAAACATTACAAAAAAGTCTGATGTGCTTCATTCACATGATCATCTCTATCTAACCTGCAAACAAACAATTCTTAAACAGTTTTTATTTTATCTACATCAGGCATTACATAAGAAAAAATGGTCTTATTACTTGCTTCCTTGTAAGTAGTAGCTAAATAAGGGAACACTAGGCTAAAGCGCTAGTCAAATCTTTTTATAGCTGTCGCTATGCGTTTGTCTTCAAATTCGGCTCTCTTTCTATAGCCAGAATTAAAACAAATAAGATATTAAACAGATGACGACTTCCCGTTTGAGAAAAGTTTAAGAATATTAAAATTGAAACAGGGAATATCTCGGAAATAGCTCTGCAAAAAGAAGAAGGGGAAAAAACTGCATAAATTGTTTACTTTAACGAGATCTACATTTTTTGTGTAGTTAAGTTTTTATGTATCTCTTACGGTTCACCATTTATGCAAAAGTCATTTAGAAAAAAGACGGTTTCAAGGATATTCCAAAGAAATTCAGTATATACATTTTGCAATATAAATATCTTTAATATGCGGCATTTCAATCAAAATCGTTAAGTCATTTTTGAGAAAGTCGAACATTTCGAAAAATACACCAACTTTGGTATATAACGGACCTTTCGTTTTTGAGTTATGTTGTCCACATATTCACACAACACACACACACACACACACACACACACCAATATGCCTATAGGACCTTTCTCTAAAAAGGTGTTTTGGGATATAGGGAATCTTAAACTTATATTTCCGGTAAAATCTCGGTATCGAAATTTTGGTTGGAATGCAATGCCTTCTCTACCTACTATGTATATTGTACATGCGTCCTAGAGAAAGTACGAAGTGTGCCTCCATTCCATTGATTGCCGCTTACTTTCAGGGATGTCGTAAGAAACCCAAATCTCATCTCCTATGACTATCTGTGTCAGAAATTCTTCGCCGTCTTCATCATAACGGGTTAAAAACTGAACTGCACTATCCATCCGTTTGGTTTTATGTTGCTCAGTAGGAATCTTTGGTACCCAACGTGAGCAAAGTTTACGAAATTTCAGTTTTTCGGTAACAATTTCATGAATTAGTGATCGTGAGCTTTGAGGAAATTCCATAGCGAGAGCACTAATTGTAAACTTGCGGTTTTCCTGGATCTTGTCATCAATCGCGTGAACCAGTTCTTCTGTAACCAAAGATGGACGCCCACTTCGTTCTTCATCGTGCACTTCACTACGTCCTTCATTGAACTGTCGGATCCATCTTCTCACCATTGAATCACTCATCGCATTTTGTCCGTAAACTTCGTAAATTTGCCGATAAATTTCAATTGGTTTCACTTTCCTAGTATTCAGAAAACGAATCACAGATCTGATTTCACAAGCGGTGGGATTTTCAATCAACACCGACATTGTAAACAAGCACAACAAAGCGTATGTGGCTGACAGCGATCTCAAAATGGCGCACGTTTCTTCTCCTTGATATAGATCATCTACCGCGCATGTGCGGAATTGCGATCGCAGCGCTGCAGCGGAGTTAAATTGAAACGGAACTTACTTTCTGGACGTACCTCGCATAAGAAGTGGTGCTTTTATTTCTTACGTTAGTGGTGGCGCAGGATCACTTGTGACACAGGAACTAAATGCTTGGGTAAGTAAGCTGAGCAACACTTTCGTTTAATTATTGGATGTATATGTACATGTACATCAAGAAACATAATCATTAAAGCGACTGTTAATGGTACTAAACCCATATTAAAATGTAGCAAAAATATAAAAGTAAATATTACCTTGATAATGTCGCATTTTTACTTTCTCTAGCACCATATGTACAGTGTACATAGTGGGTAGAGAAGGTATTGTATTCCACCAAAAAATTCGATACCGAGATTTCACCGGAAATAAATGGTTTGAGGTCCCCTGATTTAGGAAAAAAGGTCCGTGTGTGTCTGTGGACAGCATAGCTCAAAATTGAAAATCGATTAAATACCAAAGTTGGTATTTAAGTTCTGTAACTTCCAAGGCGAAATGAAGATTTTCAAGAAATCCTCTCATGCTTAACTGCGCTTGACGTGGAACAATTTTGCTTTTCTGAAAAATGATTAACGATTTTAATTAAAATACCTTTTATTAAAGATATTTGTATCACAAATAAAATGTATACTTTTAATTTTCTGGCAATAGTCTTTGAAGAGCTCTTTATTCTTTTTGAGTTTTACAAAACTTTGCATAACGGTTAAACCGTAAGAGATAAACAAAAACTTATTAGAAAAAAATGTATATTTCATTAAAACCATAATTTACGTGAATCATATGCTTCTTTCTAGAGTCACCGTTTTCGAGATATTCTTTATTATTGGTTACCATCTTAAGCTAATTAACTTTTCTCAAACTTTTCTCAAGCGAACCAAACTTCAATTGTTTCACATAGCGACCAGCTTTTAAACGATTTGATGGTATCTTTAGCCTAGTGTATTCCCTTATTTTCCTTCTACTTAGGAGGAAGCAAGTAATAAGACTAATTCTGCTAATGTTTATCTAGATTAGCATAACGTATAGAAAATAGTAATTTTTTGTAAGACAAATTGGTTTTGTAACAGCTTGAGAAAGTTATGTGAATGGAACACATCAGATTTTTCAATATTATTACGCATAAATGTATGGAATGAACATCCTCATACGAGTAAGAATCCTACTAAAGTTTTATCGTTTACCAGCATTTCCAGTTGTGCACAAACGTTTCAAGTAAGTACCTAATTGGTGCGAGGCTTTTTCTCTCTTCCCTGACACGTCTGTAATTAAATCTGCCACCTAAGCAGGAACGTGAAGGTTTTGTTTTTAAATTTTCGAACTCAACTGTTTCATCTTTAGTTTCGCTGTCTTCAGCTTCAGTGTCTAATATTTCTTCTTACTTTCTTTTTGCATTTCCCTTATTAGGGCTAACATACTTCCCTCATATTTATCGCAACTCATAGTGGCTATAAAACATTACAAAAGAATCAGCTGAAAACACATAATAGCAAAAGAAATAGTAAGCCGGGTGAGAAGACACAAGAAATGGCGTGGTGTATTTCCTGTCCTTTCTGTCAAAGAATACACACAGCGTTGTCTAGGAATGTACTGCCTATACTAATGATCTCTAGGCAAAGGTAAAGGTAAAAAACAGACAAAGTGCACGTATTATACACAACTTGATAATAAAACTTACTGGGATCAGAAAATATCCCGCGCCTCCTCTATAGTTTTAAAGGTATTATGTTTCAATTGTAAAGTATACAGTTTTGTGCGAATGGCTGACATCAAGAAATCTACCTGGTATAATTAGTAAAATATTCAAGTAAATAATTATAAAACTTAAACCTTTAAAATATTCTAGTATATTCAATATCAAGTAAAGATTCAATTAAACAATTATAAAACCTAACCATTAACCTTTCAAATAACCTTTTGAATAAGTCTTTTTGCTCCAGAAGAAGGTGCTTAGAACAATACAAAAAGTGTGATTCACGTGGACCTATTTTTAAAGAATTTGTAATTTTAACTATAGCACCTTTTTATGTATTTGCATGCTTGAATTTTGTTCATCTCCAAAAGACAGCTGAGGTATTTTTTCTGACATACATACTCATGATACAAGGGGTGGAAATAACATGGTACCTACCAAATTTCACTCTCAGAAATTTCTTAATTCTCATCTGTATCTTGGAGTGAAATTATATGTAAAATTACCTTTAAATGTAAGACAAAATGTAAATACAAATTATTTTAAAATCAGTGTTAAAATAGTATTAAGTGTGAAATAAATTATCATGATCCTTACTTAGATGTACTTCATCAGTGACAATACACTGGTATAACCTATACAACCCAAAGAATGCTGCTCATAAACTGTTGAAGATCCTACAATCAAATAATGGAAAAGAAATGTAAATATTTCATTTAACTGTTATGTATACCTATATTTTGTGAGATTTATTTTACAAACAGATATTATTTTGATTATTTGCACTTCCTATAAGATGAGAATTTTCAAATTTGTGCTACAATTTAGACCTGTATATGGTACTGATGTTTAGCGTATGATGCATCTATGACATTTGCAAAATCCATAGTATGAAATATTTGTTATTCAACTTTAATTATTAAACACAATCATGGTGACGTTTTTCCGTGTATCAAAATTCTAGCTTACACGATTATTTAAATTAATATAATTTGTCGTGTAAATTAATTGTTCTATAGTAATTAAAATGAGATACGTGATGAATTTTTAAAAATATTCACATATAAACATTAAATTTTCTAGAAAAAGAATTTACAACATTCGGTCTGGAATATTATATTTTTATATTAGTCTAATTGGTGGAGAACATTTATTACATTTCGTATTTTCCAAAGCTCTTGACTTTTCAAAATTTAATAATTTATTTATCAAATTGGAGCAGTGACTCTAAAAAAATAATATTACTATTTCTTTTAATGTAGTTTTGAGAGTCAATATAACATTTTGAAACAAATTAGTGAAAAATCGCATCGTGTGAAAAGTTTGCGTAAAAAATAAGGTTTAAAGTTGGTATTGCCTATTAATAAGCCTGCACCCCCCATTTGTAGCCTCAGTTAACTAGCAGATAAAGTGTGCCAAGTACAAAAACGTTATATTTTTAAATTTTTTGAATACATATCATTTTAATATGAAACAAAATAAAATTTTAATTTTTCACAATTATTGGTCAAATTTCACAGATGCGTCACCTTAACGCTCTAAAACTGTCCTAGATACCACTTTGGACAGTGCAATATCCAAGATCGCAATCGATTTTCTATCCGGCTCTTACGTGTATCATCAAGATTATACTGAAGAAATATGTTCCATGTAAAAGGTGGTTGGTTTGTGTTGGGGAATTCTTCAGAAAATCTTCGCGTCACATCCTTGGAAGTACTAAATTTAATAGCAAGTTCGGTATTTAACTGACTTTTCGTTATTTAGTTATGCTGTCACACACACATACACATCGACCTTTTTCTAAAAATGCCTTTTTGGATTTATTAAGATAATTATGTTAACATGTTGATTATATATTATTAATAGAAATTGTTTGGTAAAAGACTTAAAGTTAATTTATTTTCTAAATTTTCATATAGATTTATAGAGTAATTCATATTAATATAATGAATTCATATGAAGATAATTGGTAAAAATATAATAGTTTATCCTCAAATCATGTATTTCCGGTGAAATCTCGGATCTCGATTTTTTGGGTGAAATACACCACCTTTGCTACCTATTATATACATCGTACAAACGACCTAGAGGAAGTAAAATCTAGAAATCTTATGATATCTCTACACGAGTTAACATTCTCGTTATAATGTTTAACGCCCGCTTATCTACTACACTGCAGGCGATGTCAGTGATGATACATGGAATGAAGATGGAGCATCGATGGAATGCGATGGCAGGGGAAACCGGAGAAACCCGCCCCTGCGCCGCTTTGACCACCACGAATCCCACATGCCTGGAATCGAACCCGGGCCGTCTTGGTGAGAGGCAAGGGGTTTAACCACTTGGCCATGGTGCGGCCTAGGGCGGACTTCGCTTCGAGATGCCGAAGAGGAAGCAACAACGCAGACCAGCAGCTCCTACAGCAGCCACCGCTTCTCCGGCATCCGCCGGTAGGAAGTGCTCGCCGGCATCTCCGCCACCTGCCGTTACACCGGCAGTGAGCGCTGCACCTATGCCGCGCTCACCATCACCACCGGCGCCAACCGCCGCTGCTTCACCGGCAGCCAACAATTCTTCATCACCGCCACCGCTGAGCTCCACGCCGACGCCGCCCCGGTACAGTGCCGTGGTTCCCCCTAACACACACAATCTAGATTGCTTTCATGCTCGAGGGCCACTAGAATTATCTGTGACCGGGGCCCGACACCACTACTACTGTGGCACCAACGCATTCACTTCGGAGTGCACTGGGCACGACCTCCGCCGCCGTCGCCGGTTCTGTGCCACCTGTGGTGTTACGGGACATTTCACCGGGCAAGCCCAGTGCCCCAGCTACCCAAAGAGCATGCACTCATCGCCTAAACCAGCCCAGACACCATCATCTACACAGCCATCTCCGCAGACTGAACAACCAACTGCAACCAACCTACAGAAGGAAATCCTGGGCCTAAGTGAGGCCATTCAGGACCTGATTCTTACGGCTAAGCTGACGGCCTTGGAGGACAGGCTTCAGGAACAGGACAGCACCACTTCACATCCAGATCTTCACCAAGCAATAGCAACAGCAGTCACCGACATCCGACTCATCTTCAGGGAGGACGTGAGAGCTCTACTGGAGAAGTCGGCACCTCAAACTTCCAAGTTCAACATCCAAGGTAGACGCCAAAGGCTTAGGCTCGAAAACGTCCCAGGATACGACGACCGGCTCAACAGAGTCAACCAGCACTAACTCCATCCTTCACCCTAGAATTCCTTCATTCCTCTCCCCGAATACTCCGCGGTGGCAGTCTGGGCCTTGGTCAAGTCTGTCTCCCGGTCCTCATTTCACCCCTCTGACTGCACCCTGCAGTCAGTTAAATTATCGCCTTGAATCCGCGGGTGCAATCATGCGGTACCGCCTCTCCTTTCTTCCTTCTAATACCGGTGGAGGGGTTTTTAGTCGGTATGCCCACATGGGAGACCTCGACACTCCGGGCTTGCCCGGGTTAGTCCATAAGGTGGATTTTTCCCCTCCACTAAAAAAAAAAAAAAAAAAAAAAAAAAAAAAAAAAAAAAAAAGGCCTAGGAATTAACACATTTAACGATAGGCAATATGTACTAGAGCTGAAAGGTCAGCAATATGACTAATGCATTTATAAGTGGGGTATAAATAAAACAATTAAAACAAAGCATAATAATGTGCAATGTTTTTCCTTAGTCTGTTCTCTCTCGTGCTCAAACTAAAATTGACGCTCTCCTACACTGACCTTACTTTCCTACATAAGACGTTAAGTGAACATATCTCAAGAAAACCTCGAATTTAACTAATATGCAGATGGATTTTCAGAGATATAGGACACATTTTCTAGTTCCCTAGTCAACAAGGAAGCGTTTGGACTTAAAGCTTTTAATGGCACAAGAATCGAACCAGCTGACCGTGAACTTGTGGTGACCCTTATGAATGAAGCACGTGCGTGATGCGGAAGCCTCGCGTGAGGACACCGTAGCACGTCATGCTTTGTTTTGACAAACCGCTACAATTAAACGATGCACTTCCACGGAGCTTAAAGAAAAGCTTTTAATATACCACTTTCCAACTTCACTGATTGTGGAGCAAATTTTCATTCTTTATATGGATTGATTCATTTTCAGTGTTATGTTTTTTACAATGGAAGGGAATCTAGTTAGGAATAATATATAAAATGGAATGTTATGGGAAATATACTGCAATTTTTCTAAAATCCACTCTAACCATCATTTAAAAGGATATATTTTTATATGAAAGTGAACTAGCTTTGCTTAATGAATGATAAAATCAATTGCTGTTGAAGAATACCAAAGTCCAAGTTTCATTGTTCTTAAGTCCTGCTTCAGAATTAAGGTTATTTTAACTTAAGTAATACTTTTATAAACAGAGGCATTGACTTTTAATAGAGAATACTTTACTTCTAGCAGAACCTTATATTAGCCTTTTGGAACCTAAAGTTAGTGCGATGTATCCAGAAATTGTCTGAACCTGGCTCAGATTATGTGTTTTTCCATTTATTCTACTTCGTACGGCCGAAAATGCTTTAAACGTATTAAAATCGCAAAATAATTGTTTCAAAATTGCTATGTAAATAAAACAATCAAGTGATTCCTTTTTACTTTCTCTATGCGCACTATGTACATAGTGTATAGAAAATGTATTGCACTCCACCAAGAAATTCGATACCGAGATTTCACCGGAAATATATGTTTTAGGGTCCCTTGTATCCAAAAAAAGTATTTTCAGAAAAAGGTCCGTGTGTCTGTGAACACGTTAACTAAAAAACGAAAAGTCGGTAAAATACTAAACTTGGTATTTAAGTTTAGTATCTTCCGGGGATGCGACACGAAGATTTTGAGAAAAATCCCCCCACTCCAAACTACCCTTTACATGAAACTTTTTTCGAAAATTTTGATTTTCTAAAAAATGGCTCTAACGATTTTGATTAAAGTATCGTATATTAAATATATTTACCTGACAAATAAATGCATTTTACGAAATTTTGCATAAGTGCTAAACCGTAAGACATGGATAAAAACTTAACACACAAGAAAACGTAGAGCTCATTAAAACAAACAATTTATGTAATATACATTTTTTTTCGTGGAGTTGGTCGTTGTTTAGATATTCCTTATTTTTGGTTTAAGCTATAAAAACTTACATTTTTCTCATACAGGACTTTGTGAACTCGTGTCCATACAAACAAAGGAGCTTCAGTCACAGAGCAACCAGCTTTTGACTATCACTTTAACCTATGGTACTCCCTTATTTCGCTTCTACTTCAAGGAAGCAAGAAATAAGATTGTTTCTGCTAATTTTTTCTCGATTAGCAGGAAGTATATAGAAGCATAAGCTTTTTAAAAATAATTTATTGCAGAGATATAGAGAAAGTCATGTGAATGGAACACATCAGATTTTTATATTTTAGAATCATGTTTGAAAATTATAGATAAACTACTCTTCTCAATAGCTATAGCAAAAGGAATAACCGAAATACAATATCACACCATCATGTGTACTTTGATAGTGTTAATTCATAAATTCTGAATGCAGCTCATGAAATAATAATAATAATAATAATAATAATAATAATAATAATAATAATAATAATAATAATAATAATAATAGGCGATAATAATTATAATAGCAGCTCAGGAAAGGGAATATAAAGCTACATAATGGGTTAGGATATAGTTGCACCAATTTCGATATTTGTAGTGTTTCGTATTTAAAAATTCTTGTGTGTTGTAATAGGGATGTCCAGGGTAGGATTCTTGTAGCGTACTTTAGTAGTAAGATTAAAGTAAATTAAGATACATTTAGGTTGCTAAGAATAAGCCAGATAGATTTACATTATATAACTAGAGGAAAAGTTTAACTTAGGAGAGAAGATAGGTACATGTATCAAAGCAATAATATTTTGCGAAATCAATAAAGTAATGCCATGTTAATACCTTTTAGGTAAGCCTGCCCTATATCAGGTGGCAGAGCGTAATAAATAAAAAGATGATGGTCAACGCCTACTACTTTGACTCAACATTGGATCCCAGTCGGCTTTCTCAGTATTCAACTCATTTGACTCGCGACAATGTAAATTAGCTTGTTTTTATACATTTAAATAACCATATTAGTTGGTTCAGCAATATGAAAATGTGTTATTTCATTGGACTAATAAATAAATAATAGCGCGAAGAGTAATGAAAATGTCATCATTTAAAAAAAAAAACAACAATCTACTTTCGAAAGACGGGATAGCCGACAAAGCAAATTTAATTCAATTTTCTGCAATCTCACAAATTGCACCTGACGTTAGAGTTAATATTTTCCCTAAAATTCGATTATGTATTTTACATTAGTTGTAGAAGAAAACATTTTTATACATCCTCGATTATTAGGTAATCGCCTACTTGTGTACAGTCGGATTAAAAAAAATAATGGGTTGCGTATAATGTTGGTAATGATTTACTATAGCAATTCCTCCCACGTTCATGACTTCACCTGGTTTTAACAAGGAAGGTGATTGCTATCCTTTTTTCGCGATGGTGGATGTGCTACGGGAGCTGCAGTTCAAGACGGTATTACATTTGCTTAGAAAATATAATCAGTTCAGTGTTTTTAATTGTTCTTCCGTAGACTAGAAAGTAGTATCAGTTTAAAAAGGTGTGTAAGTCAACACTAAGATATATTATCTCAACTAATTTTACAGCACTTTGTGTGTTACCGAAAAAATTCAATTCGCATGGAAAATTGTAAAACTGGTAAAATCGCTCTCGTAGCTCAGATGGCAGAGCAGGCAGCTGTAGATAGATGGTTTGAATCCTGACTTCGTTCTGAGTATTTTATTACTTTCTTAGGAATTATGATTATTTTAAAACATATTATTATCAGAGTTTTAAAAGAAAATTGATATAAATAAAATTGTCAGCACTTTCAGTAATGCAACATTTTTATTTTTTTTTGTAATCCTTTTCGCTTTATGTGGTTCATTTGTGCATATTGCAATTCTTTTCTATGTCTTTTATTATTTTTTTTTTTTTTACCTTTTCTTTGTCCGGTAACTCCGGTGTTCATGGTATTTTCTCCAGCAATTTGGGGATATTCTTGGTGATACCTCATTTGGTCCGCAGCCCTATAGTCTTGATCAAAAAGAGGTTCGTTGCCCATGTTCTTTGTTCCTTTAACACAATAAAACGTACAATATTTACAAGGAAATTTCATCCAACCATTCGACATAATGCTTGTCTTTTACCCCACTTTCCATTAGAACTGACCCGGAAACCGTCCTGTAGATTGGTTTGGGTTTGATATCTTGCCAGCTTTTGACAGTAGATAAATAGAAGACGTGCAAATATGGCGAGTTCAGCTCGACTAGGACCAAATGACTTGTGCGTGAGTGCGAGATGTGGTAGACTCTGGTGAGCGTAGGTGAACGTGCTGTGTAACTGCTCTTGCAAGGGCTTAAACACGAATATAGGGATGGGTTGAGATTTGGTTAGGAGGAGTTTAGGTTGATGAGGTAGTGCTCCAGCTAGGCTCCTCAACGATTACTTTTTCAGGAGCAGCATCCTTGCCGCTGCTCCGGTAATGTCTTGTTATTAACTTGTTCCAACGTTGGTTTGAATTTTGCTGATCACTCCTATAGGGGAGGAGGGAGAACTTAGAACAGCTTTTATGTGTTGGTTGGTTTGAAGCCTTCGTCACCGGGTGTGCCCACAAGCCACCGGGGAATCTGATATTGCCTGCAGCGGCATTCAGTTGGTAAGTAGTCCCCAGAAAACTGACAAGAGCCTTCCCATAGCGTATAAATTTTGAACCCAGCACCTTTTCAGGTCCTCGACGAATGGGAGAGCCGAAGCTTCAAGTACTAGCCTTACTGGGAAGCGACGGCATACAAGGTAGATGGACCGAAGCCCTTTATTCTGTATCCGCTGCAACTAAGAAAACCATTCCCTACACCTCATAGGCATAGCACATTATGAAAAATGGCTTGCAGTTTTCTTCCGCTTTATAAATTACTCAGAATTAGCGAAAACTGTCCATGAGAGTTGGCACCTGTAATTGGGTTAAAACATAGAGGTTACCATATCATTATAACATTATAAAGATGTATATGAAAAAACCCACAAAAATTACATGTTTGTACTCATCTACATAAAACATCCCTATGCCACAGTTTTGATCAAAAGAGCCCTATATTTTATATGGAAGCTATGTAATAGTTTAAAAAATCTGATGTGTTTCATTCACACTACTTTCTGTACATCTCTGCAATAAATTATTGTTAGAAAGCTTATGCTTCTGTTTACTTCATGATAATCGAGAAAAAATAGCAGAAATAGTCTTATTACTTGGTTCCTTGCAAGTAAAAGCGAAATAAGGGAGTACCATAGGTTAAAGTGATAGTCAAAAGGTGGCTGCTTTGGATTGAAGTATCTTTGTTTGTACGGACAGGAGTTAAAAAATTCCTGTATGAGAAAAGTGTGCTTTTTAAAGCTGAAACAAATAACAAGGAATATCTCAAAAACAATCAACTCTACGAAAAAAATGTATATGACATAAATTGTGTGTTTTGTCATGAGCTACACTTTTCGTGTAGTAAGTTTTATCTATTTCTTACGGTTTACCAGTTATGCAAAATTCAATAAAAATAATCCAGAATAAAGAGGTCTTTAGAGGATATTCCCAGAAAATTCAAGATTGTTTGACATGTGAATATCTTAAACATAAGGGATTTTAATCAAGATCGTTAGGTCCATTTATGAGAAAATAAAAATGTTCGAAATTTTTTTCCATGTAAAGGTTAGTTTGGGGTGGGGAATTTTCTTAAAAACCTTCTTGTCGCATCCTTGGAAGGTACCAAATTTCAATACCAAGTTTATTATTCAACTGTCTTTTCTTTGTTGAGCTATGCTGTCCACACACAGACCCCCCCCCCCACAGACACACGCACATACAGATCTTTTTTCATAAATGCTTTTTTTAGATCCAGGGGGACCCCAAACAAGTATTTCCAGTGAAATCTAAGCATCGAATTTTTAGGTGCAATACAATGCCTTCTCTATACATTATGTCCATAGTACGTTTAGAGAAAGTAAAAACTGTACACACTCGCTTTTGGTTCATTTAAGCATTAACTAGACTGAGCTGTTTTACATATATATATATATATATATATATATATATATATATATATATGTATAAAATGCCTGCCTGCCTATCTTCTTTTTTATAAAAAAAATCTGACGTGTTCCATTCGCATGACTTTCTCTACATCCCTGAAAAATATTATTAAAAGGCTTATGATTCTATTTACTTCATGATAATTGAGAAAAAAAAATAGGAGAAATAGTGTTACTACTTGTTTCCTTGTAAGTAGAAGCAAAATAAGGGAGTACCATAGGTGAAAGTGATGCTCAAAAGCTGGTTGCTATGTGACTGAAGTTCCTTTGTTTGTATGGACAGGAGTTGACAAATTTCTGTATGAGAAACGTATAAGTTTTTCAAAGCTCAAACCAATTACAAGGAATATCTCAAAAACGATTTACTCCGCGAAAAAAAAATGTGTATTAAATAAAGTGTGTGTTTTAACGTGCTCTACATTTTTTGTGTGGTAAGTTTTTGTCCATCTCTTACGGTTTAGTAGTTATGCATAATTCCGTAAAATTCATCCAGAATAAAGTAATCTTCAGAGGCTACTCGCAGAAAATTCAAGATATTCATTGTATTTGTCAGGTAAAATCGTGAGAACCATTTTTCAGAAAATCAAAATTTTCGGAAAAAGTTTCATGTAAAGGGTAGTTTGAGGTTGGGGGATTTTCTTGAAAATCTTCGTGTCGCATCCTTGGACGACACCAAACTTAAACACCAAGTTTGGTGTTTAACGGTCTTTTCGTTTTTGAGCTATGCTGCCCACAGGCGCGCGCACACACACATACAAAATCAAACATACACACACGGACTTTTTCTAAAAATGCTTTTTTGGATTCAGGGGTCTCAAAACATATATTTCCGGTGAAATCTCGGTATCGCATTTGTGGGTGCATTACAATACCGCCTCTATACACTATGTACATAGTACGAGTAGAGAAAGTAAAAATAGAAGATGGACATTTGAACATCTTAAGCTTTGTAACCAACAATTTAAAACAAACTTAATAGGTAGGTAATAAATGCTATCATAACCCAATTGTTTAATATGAATTAAAAATATTGACAATTTTGACGCAAGATATTTTATATAAAATTATAAAAATAATAGTTAAATGTGCATAACATGGAACCTACTCATCTTAAAGAGTGACATTTGGTTATCACATGTGTTAAAATACATATACAATCTAGAGCAAAATAAAGACTGTTTTTACTGTTCCATTAGGCACAAGTCTGAGCCCGGTTTGAACAAGCGGCCTTGGGATCAGGAGGCCAGCGCCTAACCAACGACCTCCCATGCCGACTCCTTGAACTGCGGACAGTTCTTTGATAATTGCTGACTGCCAATGCGACACTAATACGACTAACGAAACTAACACACTATATGTTATGCTCTATGCTGGTACTGTTGTTATATTGAATATAAATTCACAACTCAAGGAATTATATAGCAAACAAAAATTTCCGGAGAAATTTCGACAGTGAAAACTTGCGTAGAAGATGAACTTTACCCCACGTAGCTGCTATAGTTGCTAAAGAAGCCAAGAATGTAATAGTTTAGATTTTTAAAATTAGTTGAAGGAGATTAATCAGGGAACATTTGGTTCTGGGCCTCACAGGTAAAGTTGAGCTTCCAAATTGTTCTAATCGTGTGTGTGTGTGTGTGTGTGTGTGTGTGTGTGTGTGTGTGTGTGTGTGTGTGTATATATATATATACAAGAAGTAACGGGTATAAGTTTCTGAAGTGCCAGTACGCCACGTATCGCGATACTTCGTCTGGAATGAAAAAAATAATAATAAAAAACATCTATTGTATGACAGGAATCGAACTCATGACCTTTGGAATATCACCTTACCGCGTTACGCATTAAGCTACCAGAGTAGTCTCAAGAACGTAGTTAATGAACGTTCAGTGTCGCACTGTCAAGTGATTAGTTCGAGATTTTACAGATTTTTGCGACATTAAATCTTGAGAACGCTAGTAACGAGCTGCTAAAAGTCGATATTTCTATGCTCGAGCAGTAGTTTTAAAGACATTCTAAGCCTTTTTAAACCTGCTTTGCTTTAACACCGACTTATCAGCACCTGATATCCACACGTTTAACGCTATGTAGCTGCGTTATGTTTAACCGTGGGCCATGCATCGCCGATCTCAAAGTATTTATATCAGTCACGTGCACAATCTCGCAAATTATTTCGGTGTAGGTCATTAACACCTGTATGTATATATAGGTTGCTCCCAACTCGTCATTCACTTTTTTCAAATAAGTAACCCACATGACAATACGAGGGGTGGTAAAAGACTTTCTGTAGTATCATTACATTAAGTAAGTCTTATTGCTTTGTTTCAGTTCTTTTATTCACAAGCTTTCTCGTATTACTAACACTGTCACTGAGTATGCCATAAGTGTAAATATTTGGTGCACTAACTTAAGGTTGGATTGTCAGTTTGATTAACCGACATGCTTTATTGTAAGCTACAATGTTCATAAATGGGAATACTTATTTAACGTTCCATAATACCAACAGAATAACAAAAACAACAATAATGGTGATGGCTCGTTCGCTATGAATTAGGAATCTGATGATTACAACGCTCTGCATGAATTTTTTTTAAAATAAACAAGCGTTTCTGAATCACAATTTCACACTGGCTGCAAAAATGAAAACAGTTTTTGCGTTCCACGTCAGAATTTGTTACAATTCAAAAGTTAATGTTTTGAATATTTTTGGTAATGTACGTACTTTAGTAATATTACAGTCTGCTTATCATTGTTAGAAAGGCTCAATAGCTTATAAGTTTAACTTTATTACTTCAAATGTGAAATATTATAACTATTATTATGTTTTTATTTTATATTATGTTTATAATTATTAAAATCTACTAACTATATCCGACCTAGGTCAGTACAAAAATGTGTCTTCCCCTTAAAATGAACAGGGGTTAAGATATTTGTTGTTATTCTTGGAGCTGTTTATTTAACTGCGTTCATCTTATCTATAAACAGGAAGTTGTAATGTTTAGTGTCTTAGGGTGTAAAATTAGGTTTAATGAAACAATTTGTGAAAACTGTAGATAAAGACAGTGAGGGCCTTAAATATCTTTGTGCTACATTTCCTTCATTATCCTGTACTCACGAAAGCAGGTTTATTGGTTTGCACACTGTTGATGGACAGGCAATTCGAGAATACTATGAGTCGAGAAGTGAAGGAAGTCTGCAATTCTTTCAGAAATGTTGTTTTTAATTCCCTTGGAAATAAAAACGGCCCAAATTGTGTTAACATATGGAATGCTACAAAATTTCAACAGGCTGGTTGCAACACGAGTGTCAAAGTACGTTTCCTTCATTCCCATCTAAACTATTTCCCTAATAATTCAGGAGATTTTAGTGAGGAACAGGGTGAAGGATTTCACCGGTATATAAAAAATATGGAGATGAGGTATCAAGGGAAGTGGAGTGTTAAAAACGGCCTGCTCTGAACAACATGCGAGAATGTCAAAGAGGAGAACATTTGAAATGCAATATTGAGCTAAGATTATGAATGTGCTTATAATTATTAATTAGTGGCAAATACATTCTGGCCAGGTTTTTCACACAAAATTCTTTTTGAAAGTAATTTTATTACGTTTCACACAGCTATAATTTCATTTCTAGTTATTGATAAATATTTTGAAAACCTGACGTGATTGGAGAAAATGGAGAACATTTTCGAATTCAGCACAAAATCCGTTTAGAATCATCTACCGGATTAAAAAAAAGTGTTGAAATGCAGAACGGTGTTATTATTCGTTGGATAGCTGCTTTAATCTACATATCCGCAGCTGTTCTTTATCTTGAACAAAAACTATTTGTTTTCTGCTACAGCAACGACTCTTTATTTTTCCACAAACTGATTGAAATCTACTCATTCTTTCGTAACAATTCTGCTGTATAGTTTTTTTGACGTTCGTTGAGGTGGCAATATACGAAATTCCCGTCGAATTCACTAAACTATTGCATTCCCGGTGAAAACTGCACACACCTCAGGGTTTCGCGGCCTCTTTTTATATGTGATGGTCACGTCACTGGAAATGTCCAGTGCAATATACCACAGGTATTCACAAACTAGCTGCGCGGCTTCTCATCAAAGAACCTTCCGAAAGAACACATGTGCATGTGTAACAATACAACTGTAATGTTAAAAGAACTTACCGCGGTACCGGGTGTTCATTAACGCACGTGTATGGCATGGATGCCTACAATCAGCTATGACTTATAAAGCAAGCTATACATGTTCGGCGATTACGGTCGCAGGGCGCAGTCACAGTATAGAAGTGTAAGGTGACGAGTTTCTAATGAAGAGTTTCCGAGTTCGAATCTCGTTCCCGTCTGCGGATTTTTACGTCTGTATTTCTAGCCGTTTCGATAAAGATTGTCTTATTAATTTAGATGAATATTTTTACAGAATATTCGGGTATAAAGGCGCTGGTTCTCGCGAATCAGGGTGGCATTAATAGTATGGAAACGAAGATGTACATTAAAGACGAATAAATAGGGATGGTAAAAATAATTAGCGAGACTGGAGGAAACCTTTCTGCTGCATGAACGCTTCATCAATAACCGTTTCTCTGACGATCTGCCTTCGCGTCATGCCTTTTGGCCCAATGATGTGAGACTGGAGACGCAGGAATTCTACTACCAAATTGTGCACCAAAGTTCGGGCCGGTTGTTGATAAGAGTCAGCTTTGTTCTTTTAAACCCATACTCGGACAAGCTGTAGTCGAGTTAGAACTCGGCAACACTTCCATTAATTGAATACTCCAAGGACAAAAGTCGCACCCGTACAAACTTCAGTTGGTTCAGGAGTCAACAGAAAATCGTTTTCAAACAAGAACTACCTATTGTTAAACAATGATACGCTGTCGTCAACTTCATCCACTTCAGTAGCAAAGTTCATTGGTCAGAAGAAGGTATCTTCATCAATACTGACCGTGTAAATCTGCACAACATGGCGTAATAGGCAGACCGAATCTTCAACGGTTCCTTGGGGGCCATATCCAGAACAGTTGAAGCTAAATATACTGTATGGTATTTTAAGGGATCATGTTATTGGGCTAATTCTCCTGGATGGCGATTTCAATGGAAAACGTTTCTTGAACCTTCTGAAGACTCAACTAATAGTCGCTCTCGGTGAGCTTTAAGATATTGGTCCACTAGTGTAAAACATTACTGGCTACAGCTGAATGGCTCACGACTTCAATAAGCATACTTTTTTCCATTTTGCCTATCTATGAAGATTGAATTGGCTGCGGTGGGCCTATATTCTGGCCACCTCGTTTGCCGGACCTCACATCTTAGATTTCTTTTCATATGGACATCTTAAAGCAGAGTCCTACTGTACTATGACACAGGAGATGCTTAGGTGGGTACATCAGCAAACAAAGCTACTGCAGACATGGAAGGACTGTCAACCGAAATCGAAGCATCAAAGCCTATGTTACACATAGAGCTACTGTATTGTTTATTAATTTGAATTTCAAATGCAAAGGACGTACTCCTTGGTCTAAATGTAATTCTGGTTCCTGAGGTCGTGGGTTTAAAATATACGGAGGGTGATGGGATATTCTTTGGGCGCAAAAATCCTAGCATTCTTCCTTCAAAAGGAAGTAAAGCCGTTGGTTCCGAGTCGCAGATTTACGGCACGTAAAAGAACCTCAAGCCTGATAAACAGGCCTCTGAACAAAATTTCACACTCAATATAGAATGAGACGCTAAGAACCGCAGCAATTAAAGTGTTCATAAATACAACTCAGTTTTACTTCAAAAGCAAACAGAGTGAGAGAGGGAAGGCCCAACGACAAATTTATGGTTATTAACTGAAGAACAACTGTGTATCAGCTGGACCAAGGAAGTAAAACAAGTGTTTTATTTTGTCAAGCTAGTGACAATTTACTGTATTGTCGCGTAACAAACCATTAACATTGTGTTCAGTAATCCATTAACTGAATTCTATGAAAGTGTTTTCATTAGTTGTCTTATAAATCATCACAATCTGTGTTGACGAACCACACATTACACCTATACACCGAGTCAGGCGGCTCAGGCATTCGGGGGGTCGTGGGATCGGCTCCCCGCGGTCGGCCTCTCTGACCCATGGGACTTTAGGGGGTTTTCTCGGGCTCACTAGATGAATGCTGGAGAGGATTCTTCATTCCCCCGAACTTCCTGTCGCTTCATTTTATTTTAATTTCATTCCAACCTATCTCTTTAAGGGTTGTAAGTGTCGACAAGGACTGCGAGGTCACTGCGCTCTGGAAATACAGCTCTCGGCGGTGGTATGGCGTTAGCGGTTGTTTGCTAACTGAGGTGGTTTAATCGGAGTTGAGTGGTGAGCTCCTGGTGCTCCTTGTGTTGAAATGAACTGCTTGTCAACTGTTAGGCACCTCCCCACCCGCGACAGCCCTCTCGCTGTCCGGATGTCGGTCGTCCTCTGAAATTACATTCATCTCATCCTTCCTCCTGGGTCTGACTACGATAATCCGTACAATAATTTATGTAATTACCCTCCGTAACTTACAGACACACATACACACAAGCTCTTACAGACCCACAACTTAGTACACGAGTACAACCTACTCTATGTACCCCTTAAACACCTGTAATATGGAACCCACATAACCGGCGCGCCATGCACATTTACGATTTGAAACTTCAAGATATAGAGGGTGATTCGTGAACACCCTGTATTGAAAAGATGGGAGCACTTATTTAATGTTACAGGTGTTCTTGTGTTCCGTTAAAAATACATCTACATGAAATATTATGCAGTGGTTAAAGTGACTGTATGCGCAGCAAAGCTTCACTTTGAGTTGCTATACCTATAATTTAATTATTAGAGAGACAAGCAGTGCATGTGTGACACGAACCCTTTTGTGGGGCAACCTCTTTCATTATGTGCGCGGCAAAGCGGATAAGGAACTAGGTGCACCGACAACCACCGCTCCTGCTTCCTCTCCTTTTTCTAACTTCAATACGTCAGTTGAACCCGGAGGTAAAACGCAACATTTCCCTTGAAGTTTCATCGTAGAGAGGATATCCTTTGTTAATTTGCTCGAAGCAGTGCTTTAGGAAAATCAATCATAATTGTAACGATGTGTATCACGATACTAGTAGAGTGTGTGTTGTATTTATTCACTCCTTTGCTTTAGTAAATTCATAACTTTTTCAATAAATGCGTAAATTAGCAATGAACGAGGCTATTATTTATTGAGACATGCACAATTGGATTGAATAGTCGAACAAGTCCAAAGAATCGTATTGGTCAGAACGGTACAGCACAGGTGAAATGACTAATTTCTATAACGCTATATATTTTATTCAAATATATACCAAACATTCATTATATAAAGAGTAGTACGCATAATAAATTTTATTGAAATATCTTAAACATTTTGAAATTATTAATTGTTTAAATAATTATTTAACCATAAAAGAGAAATGATCAACACATGAAGGATTAAAATATTATTAATTTTAATATTATTCCAAAACAATTAGGCCTACAGAAAAACGTTCACAAACAGTTATTTTGTTAGACTTTTAGTTTGCATGAAAGAATATAACTTTCTACGGATAACTTTTTTGATAATTTTAGGAAGCTAATCAAATGCATTAATTAATATGCTCACAAATATAAACATTTAAGACAAATCACTTCCAACGCTTTTCAGTTATGCTCTTTACCTTCTCTTGCACATATTGTGCAGTGTAGATAGTAGACAGCGAAGATATTCGATCCAAAAATTGCAAACCGAGTTCTCAGCGCAAATATAATTTGAGGACCGCTGAGCCAATAAAAAAAAAAAAAAAAAAAAAAAAAGAATTACTAGAAAAAGTACAATGGATTGGATAGGTTGAGTCAGACTGAAAAATGCAATGCTAAGGCCGGGATTTGAACCACGGATCTCCCGGTCTCTTGCCGGTTGCTCTGCCACTGAGCTACCATGGCAACATGCCGGCATAGCATTGAATTTCTCAACACAGACACACACACATATAAACCTATCTTATCTCAGTAAGAATGCGTGATAAAAGGTTTGTTCTGCCAATATTTTTAATCAGCTTTATTCGGTCTTCATTTTGTTTTCCATCTGGCATTCTACAATTCACCTCTTTTTTTTTCAAGCATAATTCTAGCAAATGGATGGAAGGATATTTTTATTTCCCCAGAACATAATCGAATTGTCAAAGGGCACATTACAACTTAAACCGTAAAATCTCATGCTATACCATCATTTCTTAATATTTTATTTCCTGTCGGAGAGTAAGTCCTGCTTGTTTTAAGCGCTACTATGTACTCTAGGGTTAACTTCAATTTAAACCAACCTCCATCAGTATAATACAAGTATTTAAGGCTATTTTTATCGTGGAAATATTAAAGTCTTGTAATTCTGTTAACTTTCTCTAGCTCGTATGTACTATGTACATAGTAGATAAAGAAGGTATTGCATTCCACCCAAAAATTTGGCACCAAGATTTCACGGAGAATACATACTTTGAGATCCAGTAATACAAAAAAATCATTTTAAAAGCATGTCCCCGTTTATATATATATATATATATATATATATATATATGTGTGTGTGTGTGTGGGTGCGCGTGAGTGTGAGTGTGTCTGTGAACAGTATTACTCAAAAACGAAAAGTCAATTAAATACCAAACTTGGTAATTTAAGTTCAATATCTTATAAGGATGCGAATCGAAGATTTAAAAGAAAATCCCCTTACCATCAACTATCATTTACATGAAACATTTTACGAAAATCTTGAGTTTCTCAAAAATGCCTCTAACGATTTTGATTAAATGGTCATATGTTTGAGATATTTTCATAAAAAACGAAATGTATATTTTGAATTTTCCGAAAATAACCTCTGACGACCTCTTCATTTTGGATTACTTTTATGTAACTCGTAAACTGTGAGAGATAGGCAAAAACTTCTACATAGAAAAGAAGCTCTCATTAAAATACTCAATTTCTATAACATACATTTTTTTCTTTAGAGTTAACCGCTTCTAAATTATTCCTTGATAGTGGTTTCAGTTTTCAACAGGGGTAGTGTATCATACCCAGACCCCTTCAGACTGTTGCGCCATGGAATTGTTTTAGTATAAAATATTTTTATGATGTTCACATTTATGCAATATTTAATTCGAAATAAAGGACAACTCACTCGGTGCTCGGGAGGGATTCGAAGCGCTGATCACGTCTGACTTGCAGAATTGCATCCCATTCATGACGCATTCATGCGAGATGTGGGATGCAGCGGTCGGGCGGTAGGCCAAGGCCCTTGTGGACTGTCGTGCCGTGGAGTTAGTTACACAGTGCCCTGGCTGCTCAAACACACTTCAAAGTATACATTTTATTCCTCATATGCAATTCTCAAACATGATATTTTATTCAAAATGATTAAAAAGGTATTTTAGAAATTAAAAGATAACGGAGGTTTATCCATCTAGACATAGACTGGGGTGCGAAGAATTTTTTTTCTCGCATTCTTGGAAAATGCGCACTTGAATACCAAGTTAGGCATTTATCTGATTTTTGTTTTGAGTTATCTGTTTACAGACGATACACTACTCAACATAGATTTTTTCCTGAAAGTTCTTTTTGAGAGAGTACTGGGCAAAACATATTAGAGGAGGTAAGCATTTAAAATTACATAATAATAGTAAATATATATATATATATATATATATATATATATATATATAAGTAGCAATAATATAATAATCATTAAACAAGTTTTTCATAGGGCTCTAGTCAACTGAGAAGATACAAAGGGTTGGCATACCTTCGAATGTGCTTCCTGTGTTCAAGTTTTCATTAAATAAATTCTCGTCTTATAGAAAAACATACACAACTTTAAATAATTGGGCACGAAAAACTCATCAATAAAACTGATAAAAGTGCACCAAAATCGCACAATTTTAGTTTCTCTAGCACATACATGATATATAGGTAGAGAAAGTATAGCATTCTACCCAAATATTCGGAACAAAAGTATTATAAGAATGCTTTTTTTTGTTTCGTATTTGAGTCGGCCATTTTCCAAAGATTCAAGGCAAGTATTAAGAAAATTGTTGGAAAAAATAGCGTTTCTTTTTATTGTAATAAGTATTGATGAAATAACTCTGAATAAATATCGTTTTTGAGGTATTGGTACCTAAGGTAACAAAATGTCTTCTCTTTAGCAACGTTCGTGTTAAAACCAAGAATTGTGGGATGACTAAAGGAATTCACGAAACATGCAAGGAAAGTCATGATTCCTAGCGGAAGATGTGAATGTTATATAAATAAAGTGTATAGCTATGAGATTCCGATCATTTTATCAGCCAAGAAGATTCCATAGGAAGTGCTGTGCGCGTAGCTGCTTCCTTTGTGCCGTTCCTCACCCCCTCTACCGAACCTCGGGCCAAAATCGGGGTTACCAAGGCAACCTTATGAGGGTATTAATATTCTCGCCTGGGATTGGTGCTGCATTCCTCTTTGCTTCCTACAAAAACAATACATGTCATCTCTATATTACTTCGAAAATGCATATAAACCACTTTAAGTATGTTCAGCAAGACGTTATGTTCAGCTGCTTTTCTTATGGTCTTTCAGCTTTTCAGGCCTTCAAGAAGCGAGACTTATGGAAGGGGGAGGAAGCATATTTCCAAATCTTTTTGGCACACTATAAAAAACAATTCTGGTATGTTCCATTACTTTCTCTACATGTTCTACAAACGAAGTTTATTACTCTTCTTTCTACTCCATGTTAATCGAGATAAGCATTGGCAGAATGGTCTTGTTACTTAGTTCCTTAAAGTAGAACTGGGCTGTGGGAATACCCTGGGATAAAGCGATAGGAAAATGTTTTAAGAGCTGTTGCTATGTCATTGAAATTCGCGTCTGTCCATGCTCCGGAGTAAAGCAAAAGACACACGACGACTTCCTGTTTGAGAAAAGTATAAGTATTTTAAAATTGAAACCAATATCAACGAGTATCTCGGAAGCAGTTAGCTGTACAACAAAAAAATAAAGGATATAAACTGTGTGTTTTGACGTGTTATACATGTTGTTCTGTAGTAAGTTTTTGTCTATTTCTTTCGGTTTATTAGGTATGCAAAAGTAACTCAGAATGCAGAGGACCTCAGAGGTCATTCTCAGGAATTCAAGATATACTTTTATTTGACATAGAAATAACTTTAATATACGGTATTTTATTCAAAATCTTTAGAGCCATTTTTGAGAAAATAAAAAATTTTGAAAATTTTTCCATGTAAAGGGGAATTTCTTGAAAATATTCGTGTCGTATCTTTGGTAGATACTAAATTTAAATACAAAAAATTGTATTTAACGGACTCAACGTTTTTGAGTTACGTGTTTTGAGTGACTACATGCACATACACACATACCTACTCTGACCTTTTTCTAAAATGTTGCTTTTTTGGATTCAGGGGGTCTCATAACATACATTTCCAGTCAAATGTCGGTATCGAATATTTTGATGGAATGCAATACCTACACTACCTAACAATTAATCGATTTTGGGCTTCTTTAGTTTTAATATTTGAATTGTCGATGAATTATCTGGAAAATCTTTACTAAAATGAATTAGTAAATAAATTCCTGCCGTAACCGGTATTAATATTCATAACATTAAAGATAAAAATAAAGAAAATATAGGACAAACATGATGCATTGTACATATGTGTCAGAGAAAGTAATATACAATGTATTTTATTACATTATTGTTGAACGCTGTAATTCATAAACTTTCGAATCAATTATTATGCTATAAATGTTCTCCATTTTCAAGTTATAAATTTGAAATGGAATTCAGAAAGATATTTAGTTCACGAAATTACGTCGTAGCAATGTTACATAAGTAGAGTTAGTTGTTACTTTTCTCTAACCCGCATAGTGGATAGAGAATGTATTGTATTCCATCCAAAATTAGATATCGAGATTTCTCTGGAAATGCGTGTTCGGATACTTCTTGAATCCAAAAAAAGCGTTTTTAGAAACATGTCCGTTTTGTGTGTGTGTGTGTCTGTGGGCAGCAGAGCTCAAAAACGAAATGTCGGTGAAATAATAAACTTGGTATTTAAATTCAGTATCTTCCAAGAATACGACACGAAGATTTTAAAGAAAATTCCCACCCCAACTTACTTTTACATGGAGTATTTTTGGAAAATTTTGATTTCCTAATGGCTCTAACCATTTTTATTAAAATGTCACATGTTTAAGATCTTTTTAGGACAAACGAAATGTATATCTTGAATTTTCTGGGAATAGCCTCTGAAGAGCTGTTCATTCTGGATAACTATTGTATAACTGGTAAACCGTAAGAGATAGACAAAACCTTACTACACAAAAATATACATTTCATTGATACAAACAATTATTTTTTGTAGAATTAACCGTTTTTGAGATATTCCGAGTTATTGTCTTCAGATTTAAGGCACTAAACTTTTCTCAAATGGAAGACATCTTTCTTTTCGTCCTTCTTTTGTTTACTCCTAAGAAGCAAAGGGAACCGAATTAGAATTGTATCACTTAGCGACAGACTTTTAAAAGAACTATCGGTTTAGCCTAGTGTATTCCCTTATTTCCTTTCTACTTATAAAGAAGCAAGTAATAAGACAATTCTGGCAATATTTATCTCAATTAGCATGATGTGGATAAAATAATAATCTTATGTAAGGAAAGTTTATTTGTGGAACAGCTAGAGAAAGATATGTGAATGGAATGCTTTTTTTTCTTTCTGATTTTATGACAAATATTTGTTACATATGCTTCTGAAACTGCCAAAGGAATACTCTTTTCAATTTTTAATTGCGATTTTACAGTGTTATAATTTAATAAATGAGTGCAGGAAGTTGAGAACTGTTAGCTAAGTTTTACTTATCCCCGCTTCCTGTGTGGCTTTAATAAAGCATATTATTCCTGAGGTTTGGCCTGAGTTTAATCCGACTGGCTCGGGGTTTGACAACTCTATTCCATTAATTTTAGTGCTTAGGAAGCTGAAAATTGATGAGTGAAGCACACATCATTAAGTTTTGATGTTAGATTTAGAAAAAGCCATACATACCTCCAGAGTAAAAGAGCAAAATGTTGGATAACTAATCTACACGTAAGAATGTAATACATTTAAATTGTGTGAATATCTTCATAATACACTGTAAGTAGGTTCTGGCTGTAAAGTAACTTTAATACACTACGTAGCCTGTCTCGGTAGCATGGGGCGTGTACCTTATATTCAAGACGTCGCGAGTTCCAATCTCACTTTCGGCGAGTTACCCGGATAAGGTTTTTGGGGGTTTTCCCTTGCCCTAATAGGACGAATGTCGGGTAACTTTAAGCAACACGGACCCCAAGATCATTTTAACATCATTTCACGGATTCCATTCATCGTCTAATATAACTAAACAGTTTAAGAACATGAATAACTAAGTTTTGAAATTACAGACTAATAATGAGAGGTATATTTTATTCTTTCATTTATTTGTGAATTTTTTTTTGAAATTTATACCATAGATGTAATATAATGCAAAAAAGTTACAGTGCAAAGCTCACTGATTTTGCTATAATGGTTTGGAAGTTATGGTCAAATTTGTTCAAGTTATTACTACATCTCTAAAAAGTCTCTAACAAAAAAAAAAAGTAATATTTTAACCCTAGTTCGCAATATATTTACTTTTTTAAATTACCTTAAGTTTCTCTGTGTCTGCTTTGGTTTAGGCTCGAATAGTTTCTAAAGTTATGAATATGCTTTTTATCATAAAAATATGTTTGTGTTTGAAAATTGAAAACATACTTAAATACATGTGACAGTAAAACCTAGAGCAAAGTTTATTCATTGTAATTCTGTGAACATGTATGCAAAATGTTTGTTATCTATACACAGATACTACTTTTTCTCACGTTGTATGCGAGAGAAATTTCACTGCCATAATAACCAGCTGCTCAATGAGACGATTCTGCATCCAACATTCATCATAAAACATTCCACAAATTCGGGTTGGGAGAGCAAAAAAATTCTAAGAATATGGATGTGGCCAAAAGTGAGCGTGACGTAGAGAGGGTTTAAAATTCGCATGACATTTAAATTAGCGAGAGAGCATTTCAACATGACGCGTGCTGGCTAATTATACCTTTTCATACATACTTACGAATGTGTAAATTATTTTATGGAATTAAAATAAAAGTCAATTTTTTGTGATTTTTCATGAAATTTTAGTCATACATACAGCCCCTGAATGATGCCGGTCCCCATGGCCACACTCGCTAAAGCGTCTCGCTTTGGTGCTTCGTGGGCAGGGGATCGTGGGTTCGAGTCCCGCCTTGGGCATGTGTGTTATATGTTTGTGCAATGTGTATATGTTTGTAAAAGAAACAGTAAAACTAGTAAACCAGTAATCAGTAAAACCTACGCGGGGAAATGTATAAATTAAAAAAAAAAAAAAAATGAGGGGAGGACGGTGTGGGCTATGACGTTGCAATCCATTCATGTCTTCCCCAAAATGTACAGTTGCTGACTGTCTGTCGTAGTGAAATGGCTGCTACAAATCATAATAAAATCCACGGAAACGTGTACGAATATTTAAGGACGAATAGAAGCATCACTTTTTCTGTACTGTTTCTGACGAAAATGTAAGAGCTCTTATTTGTTCCAGGAGTTTACGGGGACATATGAGGCTAATATAAGATAGCATATATTGCGTGACACTAAGAGTAAGTAAACATAACAGGCAAGTCATTTTAACAAAATTAATCAAGTGTAAGTGGATTTATCATTTATAAATTATCAATTTAATATTATTATTATAATAATATTCTTATTACCATTATTATTAGCATCCTTATTAACATTAGCATTATCATTAAACGAGGTGTATGGGTATACTTTAATAAATCATTAAGTTTTAAACATCCTTTAAAAGGTATTGTAAATGAATGCTGAATATTTTTTTAAGGATGTAGAAATGGGCTAATGGATAAAAGTGTATAATTCATAATCGTACTATGGAGATAGAACGTACAATACAACTCCAGGATCTGAGAGTTCCTTTCTCGACACATACTATGTACATAATGTACGAGGTACGTCCAGAAAGTAAGTTCCGTTTGGTAATAAAATTAAATTGTGTACAGATACAGAATATTTATTTATTGCACAAAATTCTACAACTCTTAAACTACTTTTCCACATAACTGCCGAAATTTTGCAGGCATTTGTCATAGCGTGGCACAAGTTTTTGTATACCTTCTTCATAGAAGTTTGCCACCTATGTCTTCAAAAAGTTGGAAATATTTTCTTTCAGCTCTTCGTCATTGTTGAAGTGTTGACCGCCAAGGAAAGACTTGAGATGTAAGGACAGATGAAAGTCGCTAGGAGTGAGGTCAGGGCTGTACGGAGGATGGTCAAACACGTCCCAGCCAAATCCCTGTAGGAGGTTTTTCGTCACATTAGCAGTGTGTGGTCGTGCGTTGTCGTGAAGAAAAACAATACCTTTTGACAGCAATCCTCGGCGCTTATTCTGTATTGCGCGGTGCAATTTCCTAAGTCTCTCGCAATAAATATCTGCTTTGATTGACTACACGGTAAGAAATCAATGAATAAGATACCTTTCCAGTCCCAGAACACTGTGCACATCATTTTTTCGAGGTGTCAAGATTTGTTTCGGCTTAACCTTTGCTGGGGATGAAGTGTGCCTCCATTCCATTGATTGCCGCTTACTTTCAGGGGTGTCGTAAGAAACCCAAGTCTCATCTCCTGTGACTATCTGTGTCAGAAATTCTTCGCCGTCTTCATCATAACGGGTTAAAAGCTGAAGTGCACTACCCATCCGTTTTGTTTTGTGTTGCTCAGTAAGAATCTTTGGTACCCAACGTGAGCAAAGTTTACGAAATTTCAGTTTTTCGGTAACAATTTCATGAATTAGTGATCGTGAGCTTTGGGGAAATTCCATAGCGAGAGCACTAATTGTAAACTGGCGGTTTTCCTGGATCTTGTTATCAATCTCGTGAACCAGTTCTTCTGTAACCAAAGATGGACGCCCGCTTCGTTCTTCATTGTGCACTTCACTACGTCCTTCATTGAACTGTCGGATCCATCTTCTCACCATTGAATCACTCATCGCATTTTGTCCGTAAACTTCGTAAATTTTCCGATAAATTTCAATTGGTTTCACTTTCCTGGCATTCAGAAAACGAATCACAGATCTGATTTCACAAGCGGCGGGATTTTCAATCAGCACCGACATTGTAAACAAGCATAACAAAGCGTATGTGGCTGACAGCGATCTCAAAATGGCGCACGTTTCTTCTCCTTGATACCGCGCATGTGCGGAATTGCGATCGCAGCGCTGCAGCGGAGATAAATTGAAACGGAACTTACTTTCTGGACGTACCTCGTATAAAGAAGGTATTGTATTGCACGCAAAAATTCGATACCGAGATTTCACTAGAAATGGATGTTTTGAGAACCCCTGAATAAAAACAAGATATTTTATAAAAATGTCCATGTGTGTCTGTGGATGTGTGTGTGTGTGTATGTGTGAGTGTCTTTGGACAGCATAGCTCAAACATGAAAAGTTCGTTAAATACCAAAGTTGATATTTAAGTTCAGTATCTTTCAAGGATGAAGATATTCAAGAAAATCCGCCACCGCAAATATTATTTACATGGGACATTTTTCGAAATTTTTCTCAAAAATGGCTCTAACGATTTTGATGAAAGTGCCTTATGTTTAAGATATTTTTATGACAAACGAAATGTATATCTATCTTGACTTTTCTGGGAATAGCCTCTGAAGACTTCTTCATTCTGGACGACTTATATAACTGGCAAACCGTAAGCGCTATACAAAAACTTACTAAACAAAAATGTAGATCTCATTAAAACACATAATCAATGTCATTTAAACTTTTTACTTTTTCTACACTTACTATGTACATAGTGTACACTCTACCCAAAAATTTGATACCGAGATTTCACCAGAAATATATGTCTTAGGATCCTCTATATCCAAAAAAAGCATTTTCACAGAAAGGTCCGTGTGTGTCCATGTATCCGTGAGTCTGTGAACACAATAACTCAAAAACGAAATGTCGGTAAAATACCAAACTTGGTATTTAAGTTTAGTACCTTCCAGGGATGCGACACTAAGATTTTGAGAAAAATCCCCCAGCCTAAATTACCCTTTACATGGAACTTTTTTCGAAAATTTTGGTTTTCTCAAAAATGGCTCTTACGATTTTGATTAAAATATTATATATCAAAGATATTTTACCTGATAAATAAAATGTATATCTTGAACTTTCTGGGAATAGCCCCTGAAGAGTAGTTTATTCTGGACGAATTTTACGAAATTTTGCATAACTGCTAAACCGTAAGAGATGGAAAAAAATTTACCACACAAAAAATGTAGAGAATTTTAAAATTTAATTTATGTTATATGTATTTTTTTCAAGGAGTCGATCGTTTTTTGGATATTCCTTGTTTTTGTTTCAGCTTTAAACATTTATACTTTTCTCACACAGGACTTTGTCAGCTTCTGTCCACACAACAAAGGAACTTCAGTCACATAGCAACCAGCTTTTGATTATCATTTTAACCTATGGCACTCTCTTATTTCGCTTCTACACTCAAGGAGGCAAGTAATAAGACTATTTCGGCTATTTTTTCTATTATCATTAAGCAAATAGAACAATAAGTTTTTTAGCAATAATTTGTTGCAGAGATATATAGAAAGTCATGTGAATGGAACACATCATATTTTTTTGTAGAGTTAACAATTTTTGAGATATTCCATATTATTGGTTTAAGTTTTAAGCCACTTAAACTTTTCTCCGTCATTCTTATCGTTTCTCATTTGTTTACTCCTGGCAACCAAAGAGATTGGAGTTTCAATTGTCTCACAAACGACCGGCTTTTAAAGAACGAGACTATCGCTTAACCTGTGAATTTTCTTATTTTCCTTCTACTTTCAAGCAAGCTAGTAATAAGACTAATTCTGCTTATGTTTATCTTGATTAGCATGATGTAGATAACAGAGTAATGTTTTGAATAAAACTGTATTTGCCGAACAGCTAGAGGACATAATGTGAATGGAACACATTAGATGTTTTTCCTCCTACTTCCAAGGGACCAAGTGATAAAGACAATTTCTGCTAACGTTTATCTTGATTAGCATGATGTAGATAGAAGAATAAGATTTTTAACAATAGTTTGTTACAGAGATGTAGAAAAAATCATTGAATGGAACACATCAGATTTTTCAGAAAGCAGTGAAACCGCATTCACGATCTCGGATAGCAAATACAAATTTATGTGCGCAGATAAAAGTAATCGGATGTAACAGTGAAGTAGATTTGAATACTCTTGTATCACAATTCCTCTACAAAATTCATTCTTCACTGTGACAAGTGGCAGGTGTTTACAGTGCAGCAATGAGACTTTCCGCTACCTCAATACCTTTGTAGTGTGATACAGTATCTCTGGTGACGTAGAATTCGGAGACGCCTGTTTTAAAGGATGTTAAACTTAAAAAAAAAAAACACATTCTATAAATTTTAGATATGAGTAATATTTGGTAATTGACGCCAAAATGTTAAAAAAGGGATGTGTTACATTCACACGACTTTCGCTACACAAACAAACTATTCCCACAAAAGATGATTCTTTTTACTACAGCATGCTAATCAGATAGACATTAACGGAAATTGTCTCACTACTTACTTACTTTCAAGCAGAAGAGAAATAAGGGAATCCACTAAACCTTGTTTTTATAAACTTGCCCGGCAAGCAAGCACACCTAACTGCATCTATCCCGCTCCATTCTCGTTGATTAGCTGAACTTTTGGCTTATATACCAGGTGGAATGACCAAATAACATTACTTAAACGGACACCCAAGCTCCATGGACCCCGAGATCATTTGATCATTATATTTACCGATTTCATGTTCGAAATGGCCAATCAAGTTAAAGGACGTTAGGCTTAAAAAACAAAAAAACAAAACAAATGCTGCCACTTAATTTAGAGTTAATACGTCAGTAAAGCTTCAGCTATTACTTGAATGAAGATCGTTAACTACACCAACTCTTTCCAACCCTACGAACACTCAAACGACGGTATCAAAACGAGCAATCACTCTGTTAGCAAATCTAACGTGCTAGTTAACATAAGATGTATTTGAATACAACAAGGCACAATGGTACCCCGGTCCACAAAGTGATACTGCAGATTAAATATTCTGCTTGAGGAGTTTTAATCATTCATAGGCCACACTTACAATGAAAAATGACATGCAGTACAGAGTGCGTGACAGCTTTATTAAAGAAAAATAGTCAAATTTCTCTTGCATACAAAGTGTACGAACAGTAAGGATTCCAGCAATCTGAAACCGCTAGGCATGTTGAGCCAGTGCTGTAAATGGAGGTGGTAGCATGGAATACACATTCTCATTTTTGCCTTCAGGGTTATCTAAATGGATTCTCCGATTTCACCTCTTTTTTCTTAAAAAAAAATTGGGACTTTTCCGCGTTTTTCAGGATGAATTTTAGAGTATATAAGGCAGTAACGTGTTTCTTGTTTACAGGTTCTATATCTTGCTTGTTTCTTGGATCTCTTGATTGTTCATTCCGAATTCTTTATACCGTAACTGAAGTAGAGGAAGCAATGTATTCGATCAATAAAGCAGACACCGGGAATATTAGTTAAGAGGACCACAAAGTCGAAAAGGAGCAATCTCACTTTGTTTTTAAAAATCACAGCTTGAGAATAAGAATTTTGAAAATATCAAAATTAATATTATTAAATTGAAAAACTTTTAAGCGTATAATATATAAGTTTTAAGGGAATTTGCCATCATACTTTTTTCAAGTGAAAACAGTTTACATTAATAATGTTAATGATTGATAATAACATTTTTAACTACCTTTGTTGCCCTCGGTACTGTTAGCCCAGCTTGTATTAAGCGCTACTGTAGAAATGGGGGTTATGCCCTGGGCTTAATTTCGTAGTAATCTAACCTTCAGCCATAACATACAAATAATTAGGACCGTTTTATATTGTAAAAATAATTTTGCAATAAAATTGTAATATTTTTTCCTTTTTTTTTATAGAAAAAGAGAAACTGCAGTCAAATTTAATAGCGTAAGCTTCCAAACCTGCCATTATAGCGGTTATTTTACTTGGGTCTTCCCCATCTTACCACAGGCAAATTTGACTGCAGTTTCTGGGAGTCTAATTTGCGCTTTCGCACTTTTTCATAGGTGAACCGTTTAAATTAATAATATTAACGCTTGTTTCTTTAACAAATAATTTTATTAAATGTAACATATTTTGATTAAACTAAGATAAATAAGATATATTTTATGATGAATTAAAGAGTAGAGGTTCAATTTTGACATGCCCCTACTTAAAATTTCAGAGGCTGCAACCAGCAATCGGATCTACATTAAGTCCACTGCTCTGGAACATGAAAGAAAACACACTGTGAAATGTGCGGTATTTTGATTTTACAGAAATTCTGGAGTATTGTCCATTTGCTTGTGTGCACTGCTGACTTCTGTGGATAAACTTTTCATTGACTTGGCTAAGTTTGTATTCAGAAATTAACGAAATTCAGCTAATGCTTATTTCAATTCTTCCTTGGTGAGACAATCTGATCTATGCACACTATCTTTTAACTTTTCTCTAGGGGTGAGGTGGGGGGGGGGAGGGTTGGCCATACCTCATTTGTAATAACTATCTCATTGAAAATTTCAAATAAAACTAGCTTACTTTTACGAGTGGTAGGAGCCGTTGCGTAACATAAATATTAATTTCTGAAGACAAAATGCTTTGGGTCAGTGGGCATTACATTTGTGCTTGTTAATTGTTAACAGAGAATAAAAGAAAAGGTAGACATTTTAAGCCCTTTGGGTAAGCGGCAAGTGTCGTATATTACACGATATGCCTCCCTTCATGACGATGCACCCGAACATAGCCGATCACGTTCGGCAGCAACCTGTGTTACAGCAGGCTAGTCAGACGGTTAGCGGCCTCTAAAATTTGGTCATCTGTCAAAATTGACCATATATATTTTGAATATTACTTTTCATTTTCCTTATTTTCATTCTCAATACACTTTATGCAATAATTTGAAAATCCTATAAGATAAACATAATATTTGTACAGAACATGTAGATATGTCATGTGGAATCAAACTGGTTTATAGCATTATGCATTTAAAAACATATGATGTATTCAATTCCCATCGCTTTCTCTATCTATTCTGCAACAAGCTATTCCTATAAAAGCTTATTGTTCTATCTACTTAATGCTAATCAGGATAAACATCAGCAAAATGATATTATTACTTAGTTCCTTATAAGTAGAAGGGAAATACAGGAATACACTAGGATAAAGCCATTGACAAATCTTTTAAAAGCTGGTTGCTATGTAATTGAAAGTCAATTCTCCTTGTACGGTCAGAAGTAAAAATATCTGATGTGTTCCATTCACATACTTTTTTCTAGTTGTTCCACACACAAATTATTCTTACAATAGGTTATTCTTTTATCTACATCATGCTAATCGAGATAAATATTAGCAGAATTGGTCTTAGTGCTAGCTTCCTTGTAAGTAGAAGAGAAATGAGGGTATAAATTAGGATAAAACGATAGTTAAACCTTTTAAAACTGGTCGCTATGAGATGGTCCTGTTGCAGAAAAAGTCTCAAAAACGGAAAGCTCTACAAGAAAACCGTATATGTCATAAATTAGGTGTTTTAACGAGAACTACATTTATTGTACGTTAAGTTTTTATCTATTTCTTACGGTTTAACCGTTATACAAAATTCTGCAAATCTCATCAAGAATAAAGAAATCTTCAGGGGCTATTCACTTAAATTTCAAAATATACATTTTATTTTTGATGTAAATATCTTTAATGTACGCATTTTAATCAAATCGTCAGAGCTATTTTTGAGAAAAACAAAGTTTTAAAAATTTTTTCTATGTAGGTAAAGGGTAATTTGTGGTAAGGGAATTATTTTGAAAATCTTCGTGTCGCAACTTGGGAACATAACTACCAAGTTTGGTTTCTAACAGTCTTTTCGTTTTTTTAGCTCTACTCTACAAAGAAACACACATGGACCTTTTTCTAAAAATGTTTCTTCGAATTCAAGGGACCTAAAACACACATTTTCGGTGAAATCTTGATATCTTATTTTATGGATGGAGTTCAATACCTTCTCTAGCTACTATGTACAGCATATGTACATACGTGCTAGACAAAGTAAACACAGGGTTGACAACCTTCTGATTGAGAAATATTTGGGTGTTTTAAAATTGAAAATAGGTACCAAGAATATTCTAAGAATGGTTAGCTACGCAACAAAAATGTATGTAACAAATTGTATGTTTTAACGGGATCTACATTCTTCGTGTAGTAATTTGTGTCTATCTCTTACGATTTAGCAGTTATGCAAAAGTAGTCCAGAATGAGGAGGTCTTCAGAGAAATATCCCAGACAATTCAAGATATACATTGTATTTGTCATAGGCATCAAAATCGTTAGAACCATTTTTGGGACAGTCAAACTTTTTGCAAATGCTTCCATGTAAAGGGCTGTTTAGGGTGGGTTATTTTATTGAAGAGCTTTGGGTTATATCCTTGGTAGATGTTGAACATAATCATCATGTTTGTTATTTAACCGACTATTCGTTTTGAATAATGCTATTCACAGACTCATACATACACATGCACATACACACACGGACCTTTTTCTAAAATTACTTTTCTTGTTTCCTCCAAAATGTATATTTGCAGTGAAATCCCGACATAACATTTTTGGGTGGAATGCAATAGCTATAGGTATAGATACTGTGTACTAAGTACACAAAGTAAATATATTGGCTCTCGTTATTTTAAATGTTTCGTAACAAACAGCTCACTTGTCGTTACTAAATATAGATGTTCTTATTAAACATCTGACATGCTTAATAAACATTAAACTGAATTTTTGACTGTAATTTTGCCGTGTTATGTGTTGTAGACAGTATTCTATAGCACTATTCACTGAACTACTCTTCCGAATAACGACTATTATGTAACAAAATAGGGTTTTAGGAACAATTCGCGGAATAGTTCTGAAATTATAATGGGTAAAATAAGTTGGATGATGTTAGACCGATAATTTTATTTTGCTATTAGCAAAGTACATCTTTGAAGTTAATACATTTCAAAATGGGTTAGTGAACATTTAACATAAGTTTGCGCATGGCATGATACAAATATTTCGTTACTCCCTAATTTACTGAGGATACCGGGATGGTTTACGGCAACACAATATTTTATCCGAAAATGATTCATTTATTTATAAAATTTATATTATACTGCTGTAGGACATTGTCTTAATATTGAGAGAGCATTAAAAACATAATACATACACATACACATATGTACATACACACACACATATATACATACACACATATACATACACACATATACATACACACATATATACATACACACACATATATACATACACACACACATATATACATACACACACACACATATATACATACACATATACATACACACATATACATACACATATACATACACACACATATATATACATACACACACATATATATATACATACACACACACATATATATACATATACACACATATATACACACACATATATATATACATACACACACATATATATACATACATACACACACATATATACATACACACGCACATATATACATACACACACATATATATACATACACACATATATATATATATATATATATATATACATACACACATGTATACATACACACACATATATACACACATACATATATACATACACACACATATATATATATACATGCACACATATATATACATACACACACATATATATATACTGAGATTTCTCTGGAAATACATGTTTTAGGGTACCCTGTATAAAAAAAATGGTAAAAGGCCCGTATGTGCGTATATGTGTCTGTGAACACGATAACCCAAAAACGAAAATTCAGTAAAATACAATACTTGGTTTTTAATTTTAGTATCTTCCAAGGATGCCACATGAGGATTTTGAGGAAATCGCCCCCACCTCAAACTACCCTTCATTTGGAACAGAATTTGAAAATTTTGATTTACTAAAAAATGGCTGTTACGATTTTGATTAAAATACCTTAGATAGAAGAATAAGCTTCTTAACAATAATTTGTTACAGAGATATAGAGAAAGTCATGTGAATGGAACACATTAATCCTGGCTTGTGTGTTTGTTACTTCCTTGGTGTTCACAATGGTACAGTTCCCTTTAGTTCTCTAAGCGAACATGCAACGTCATTCTCTGAAACAGCGGATAACCTACAATTTAATAGTTTTATTCTCAGGACAGTTGGATTCTCCTGCACGGGTTTGTTAAAAACGTTTCTTATCACTTTTGACGGCTTTCTTTCGAACGTCTTACACCTTGAACTTTATTTTCTGTCATCCAATTGCAATACTTGTAGATGCAGCAGCTATATTTATTGCTTTACTGACGGATTATTATGAAAATAAGTGAAGGACACCACATTGAATTAGTGGTGGTGGTGGTGGTGGTAGGACATTTGTTGCTAAATATTTAAACTATATATTTGGAAATATACAATCGCTTGGGCCTCCTTGTCATACATGCTTTTCCTTTCTTTGGATATTTACTGTAAGATTTTCGTAAAATATTAAAGATAAACATTTAGTTATTGCAAAATACTAATAGAAAAAAAAAACATACAGCAAATGAGAAAGATTAAACTGAAATTCAGCTGAAGAAACAACCTTCTTTAATTTAACTATTCATATTATATACTATTGCATATTAATAAAAAAATTCTATTATTAACATGTTGCTAACATACAGATAATCGCCTTATTTAAATTGATATATCTTATAGAATGCTATGCTTTCCCATATATCGCGTCTGGTGTGACGTCATGTTAGGTTCTAACAGTAGATCCATTAAAATACCTATGTTGACAAATATTTATTGATACCATTAATAATAATTCACTATCATTTTGTTTACTCTAAAGTTAAACTCAACAAAATACTTCAAGTTCAGAGAATGTGAAACAAATTGCTCACTGTTGTGGAATGAATTTATTCTAGAAGCAAAGAAGTGTGTTGATCAGTGAATTATTAATTTAATTATAGATATTTTATATAGTTCTCGTGGGTTTCAAAATCGAAATTTAAACTCAATAATATCTATACCGGTGTTCTTTTTATATATACATATTATGTAAGACAAAAGAAACGGATATATAATTGAGACCTTAAGTATAGCTTTTTTGTGCTTAACGTCCTTTAACTTAGTTGGCCATATCGGACGATGAATGATGCTCAAATGATCTCGGGGTCCATGGAGCTTAAAGTTAATGGACATTGGTCTTCTCAGGATAAGGGAAAACCTCAAAAGAAACCTTATCCGAGTAGCTCACCCTAAGCGAGATTTGAACTCGAGACCTGCTGAATGTGAAGCTGACTCGCTACCCCACATTACCCACGCGGGCAAGTATTTTTTAAGGATATACACAATGCTAAAGCATAGTCAAATATTTTAAAAGCTGGATACCATATGGTTGAAATCTATTCCTTTGCATTGCCAAGAGTTGACAAATTCCTGTATGAGAAAAGTTTAAAGTATGTTAAAACTGAAACCAAAAACAAGGAATATCTCAAAAATGGTCCAATCTACGAAAAAATGTATATGATATAGTGTTTGTTAACGAGATCTACATTTTTGTGTCTATCTCTTATGATTTACCAGTAAGACTCATCCAGAATAAAGAGATCTTCAAAGAATGCACGATAAACATTTAATTTTTCATGCAACGGTATATTAATCAAAATCGTTAGAGACATTTTTAGAGCCTACATAATACATAGCTAGAGAAGTTATTGCACTCCACTAAAAAATTCAATACCGAGATTTTACCGAAAATGCATGTTTTGAGATCCGCTGAATACAAAAATCATATGTGTTCCATGCATATGACTTTCTTTACATCTCTGCAATAAATTATTGTTAAAATGTTTTTTTTTTTATTTATTTCCTGCTAAATGAGAACAAAATTAGCAGAACTTGCCTGCATATAAGTAGAAGGGAAATAAGGAAGCACAAAAGGTTAAAGTGATAGTCAAAAGCTGGTTGCTTTGCGATTGAAGTACCTTTGTTTGTAAGGACAGGAGTTGAAACATTCCCGAATGAGAAAATTGCAAGTATTTTAAAGCTGAAACTAATAACAAGAAATATCTGAAAAACGATCAACTCCACGTAAAAAATGTATATAGCATAAATTGTATGTTTAACGAACTCTACAATTTCTATGCAGTAAGTTTTTGTCTATTTCGTATGGTATACCAAGTTTGGTATTTAATGGACTTTTCGTTTTTGAGCTATGCTGCACACAGACACACACACAAACGGACATTTTCTAAAACTACCTTTTCTGGACCCGGGGGGGGGGTCTCATAACATGAATTTCCCGTGAAACCTCGGTATGGAATTTTTGGGTGCAATACACTATATACATAGTACTTGTACGTGTAGAAAAATTCAAAATATCTTGTATGTTTACACTCACATGACTTTCTCTATATCTCTGCAACAAATTATCGTTAAAAATCTGATGTGTTCCATTCACATGACTTTCTCTACAACTCTGTAACAAATTATTGATAAAATGCTTATGCTTCTATTTACTTCATGCTAATCGAGAAAAAATTAGCAGAAATAGTCTTATTACTTGCTTCCTTGTAAGTAGAAGCGAAATAAGGGAGTACCATAGGTTAAAGTGATAGTCAAAAGTTGGTTGCAATGTGATTGAAGTTCCTTTGTTTGTATGGACAGGACTTAACACATTTCTGTTTGAGAAGAGTGTACTTTTTTCCTAGCTGAAACCAAAATAAGGAATATATAAAAAAACTATCAACTCCACGAAAAAAATGTATATTACATAAATTGTGTGCTTTAACGAGATCTACATTGTTTGTGCGGTAAGTTTTTGTCCATCTCTTACGGTTAAGCGGTTATGCAAAATTCCGTAAAATTGATCCAGTATAAAGTAGTCTTCAGAGGCTATACCCAGAAAATTCAAGATATATATTTTATTAGTCAGGTAAATATCTTTAATATACGATATTTTAATCAAAACCATTAGAGCCATTTTTAAGAAAATCAAAAATTTCTAAAATAGTCCCATGTAAAGGGTAGTTTGGGGTGGGGGGATTTTCTTGGAAATCTCTGTGTCGCATCCTTGGAAGACACCAAACTTAAATACCAAGTTTGGTATTCAACGGTCTTTTCGTTTTGGAGCTATGATGTCCATATACACACCACACACACAGACACACACACAGACACAAACACAGACACATGGACCTTTGTCTGAAAATTATTTTTTTTTTTTTGGATTCAGGGGGACCCAAAACCTGTATTTCCGGTGAAATCTCGGTATTGAATTTTTGGGTATAATACAATACCTTCTCAATACACTATGTACATAGTACGTGTAGAGAAAGGAAAAAGCTAATGTGCCTATTTATTTCATGCTAATTGACAAAAAAATAGTAGACATAATATTATTACTTGCTTCCTTGTAAGTACGAAGCGAAATAAGGGAGTACCATAGGTTAAAGTAATAGTCTAAATCTGGTTGCTATGTGACTGAAGTTCCTTTGTTTGTATGGACAGGAGTTGACAAATTCCAGCATGAAAAAAGTATGTTTTTTAAAGATGAAATCAAAAACTAGGAATATTTCAAAAGCGATCAACTCCACGAAAAAAATGTATACTACATAAATTGTATGTTTTAATGTGCTCTACATTTTTTGAGTGGTAAGTTTTTGTCCATCTTTCAAGGTTTAGCAGTTATGCAAAATTCCATAAAATTCACCCAGAATAAAGTTGTCTTCAGAGACTATTCCCGGAAAATTCAATATATACATTTTATTAGTCAAGTAAATATCTATACGATATTTTAATCAAAACAGTGAGTCATTTTTGAGAAAATCAATATTTTTGAAAAAGTTCCATGTAAAGGGTAGTTTGAGGAGGGGGGATTTTTCTCAAAATCTTTGTGTCGCATCCCTGGAAGATAATAAACTTAAATACCAAGTTTGGTATTTTACGGACTTTTCTTTTTTGGGTTATCATGTTCACAAACATACGGACACACACAGGGACCTTTTTCTGAAAATACTTTTTTTTTTTTGGATACAGGGGACTCTAAAACATATATTTCCGGTGAAGTGTGTCAATATCTAATTTTTTGGTGGAGTGCAATACCTTTTCTATACACTATGTTCATAGTATGTGTAGAGAAAGTAAAAAAGCACTTTTAGAAAAAAGATCTCTGTGTGTATGTGTGTCTGCGGGAAGTATAGCTCAAAAACAAAAATCCCGTTAAATACCATACTAGGTATTTAGGTGCAGTATCTTTCAAGGATGCGACACCATGATTTTCAAGAAAATTCCTCACTCCCAGCTGCCTGTACGTTAACAAACTATCGACAAATTTTATTTTCTCAAAAATGGCTTTAATGATTTTGATTAAAATACTGTTTATTAAAATATGTACGTGATAACTAAAATGTATATCTTGAACTTTATGGGAACAGTATCTGAAGACTTCTTCGTTCTGGATGACTTTGCATAACTGGTATACCGTAAGAGGTAGAATAAAACTTACCACATAAAAATGCAGATTCCGTTGAAACACACAATTTATGTCGTATACTTTTTTACTTTCTCTATACGTACTATGTATAGTGTATAGAGAAGGTATTGTAATGCACCCAAAAATTCGATTCCGAAAATACATGTTTTAAGACACCCTGAATACAAAAAAAATCATTTTCAGAAAAATGTTCGTGTGTGTGTGTGTGTATGTCAGTCTGTCTGTGTGTATATGTGTGTGAGTTTGTGGGCAGCATAACTCAAAAACGAAAAAACCGTTAAATACCAAACTTGATATTTAAGTTGAGTATCTTCCAAGGATGCGACACGAAGGTTTTCAAGAAAATCCCCCCACTCCAAAGATATACCTGACAAACGATATGTATATCTTGAATTTTCTGGGAATAGCCTCTGAAGACCACTTTATCTGAATGAATTTTACGGAATTATGTATATCTGGTAAACCGTAAGAGATAGACAAAAATTGTAGAGCACATTAAGACACACAATTAATGCTAAATACATTTTTTTCGTGGAGCTCATCGTTTTTTAGATATTCCTTATTTTTGGTTTCAGCCTTGAAAAACTTATACTTTTCTCATACAGGAATTTGTCAACTCGTGTCCATACAAACAAAGGAACTTCAGTCACATAGCAACCAGCTTTTGACTAGCATTTTAATCTATGGTACTCCGTTATTTCGCTTCTACTTACAAGGAAGCAAGTAATACGACAATTTCTGGTAATTATTTCTCGATGAGCATGAAGTAAATACAAGTATAAACTTTTTAGCAATAATTTGTTGCAGAGAGGTAGAGAAAGTTAAGTGAATGGAACACAATAGATTTTTCGTGATGGAACCTAATGTCTAATTCGCTTATTTAAGCAAATAAGAGCATTTATAAATATATTTAAAAGCAAAAGAGACCGTTCGAATAAGGAAAATATTAATCATGGCCTTATGAAATCTTGTGTATGTAATATTCTAGATTTACAAAGAAATTAGTGTTAGAGTACAACCAAAACTTCAAGGTTGTAGCTGTAATCGTTTACATTTACAAAGAAGAAAAAATCTTATGTGTTCTCTTCACATGACTTTCTCTATATCTCTGTAATAAATTATTTTTAAAAAGCTTATGCTTCTATTTAACTTCATGCTAATCGAGAAAAAAATGACAGAAATAGCCTTAATACCTGCTTCCTTTTAAGTAGAAGCGAAATAAGGGAGTACCGTAAGTTAAAGTGATAGTCAAAGGCTGGTTGCTATGTGACTGAAGTTCCTTTGTTTGTATGGACAGAAGTTGACAAATTCCTGAAAAAATTCCTGAGAAAATATAAGTTTTTGAAAGGTGAAATGAAAAATAATAAATAACTCAAAAACAATCAACTCCATGAGAAAAAATAATATAACATAAATTGTGTGTTTTAACGTGCTCTACATTTTCTGTCCAGTAAGTTTTTGTCTATCTCTTACTGTTTAGCAGTTAAGCAAAATTCGGCGAAATTCATTCAGAATAAAGAAGTCTTCAGAGGCTATTCCCAGAAGATACAATATACATTTTATTTGGTATGTAAATATCTGTAATATACGGGAGTTTAATCAAAATCGTTAGAGCCAGTTTTTAGAAAATCAAAATTTGCGAGAAAAGTTCCATGTAAAGGGTAATTTGGGGTGGGGGGTTTTCTTGAAAATCTTCGTGTCGCATCCTTGGAAGATACCAAACTTAAATACCAGGTTTGGTTTTTAACGGTCTTTTCATTTTTGAGCTATGCTGCCCACAGACACACACACATACAGACACATACTCGGACATGTTTCTAAAAATGTTTTTTGGATTCAGGGGGTCTCAAAACATATATTTCCGTGAAATCTCGGTATCGAATTTTTGGGTGCAATACATTACCTTCTCTATACACTATGTACATGGTACATATAGCGAAAGTAAAAATAATAGCCAAAATGTTCGCCTAACGTGAAGTGGAACACAGTTTATCTGCTTTCAAGCTCATTTTAACGGAAGACTGAAAGATTCTCTTTAATAATCATCTAAGAAAGGCTTTACTAAATCGAATTAATAAACTCCTGCTGTAACTAAGGTTGAAGAATGAACTAATGCACACAGGTGTAGGAATTGCTATAGCAGCTGGCAATCATGTTGAAAAAGGAATCCGAGCACTTTTAGTCATTCCAGCTAAAAAAAACCTCTCTTCTAAGTTCTGCATTGTTCAGTTCATATTAAGAGTGCAAAATGAGTGCTGAAAATATTTGCATATGCAGTGTTTAAAATTGTGGTTTTTTTTTTATCTCATGCTAAAATATAATTATAGTGAGATATTTTGCTCGTGTAGTGCCTTGAAATTAATTTGAGTTTTCAGTGTCATAGTAATGGTAGGTGTATTGGCAATTAGATTATTTATTTGTTAACGATGCTATCAACTGCCAGCATCACATCAGTGCCGCCGGTTTGCTGGAATTTTGCCCCGCAGGAGTTCTTTTACATGCCAGTAAATCTACCGACATGCGCTATCGCATTTAAGCACACTCAAAAGCCATGGATCTGGGCCGGGTTTGAACCGGTGGTCTTGAGATCAGAAGACAGCGCTAAAGCATCGTGCTACTCAGACCAATGTAGGTGTATTGAAGTGGATACCTTCCAATGCATATTGAATTTAGTTTTTTTTTTTTTTTTTTGCTATTTAAAGTTACAGTGTTTTAAATACAATGCTAAGCGATTTAATAAAATGCATCTTGAAAAAATCTTATAAATTGCTAAACTGAACATACCCTTTAAAACCGTAGTGTAATGATCAGAGCTAGGACTTTTAGGACCTCATCGATAAATACCATTTAGTTGCGACGCGACGTGGGTATACTACGTCATTCATCAACAACCAATCAGGGCCGTTCAAACACTGAACGCTGCCACAGTGTTGGCTGTGTAGCCGAGGAAATTGCAATAGTTTCATTGATATAGACTGTTTAATTGCAAACGCAGAAAATATATTTTTGAAAGCTCCAATCAAAAACCGAAAATTTAAAGAACTGGCACCTGATTTGTCTATTACCTTCTCAGCCTGTTTATTCCCTAGGTTATAAAAGATTAAATTTATGGGGATCATAGACGCACTATCTCAATAGATTAATAGACCAGCGATTTTTATGGATGAAGTAAAGCAGAAAATGAAAACCGTCCATAATAAAAATGCAGGATATTTATGGAGCTTTTTTTATTTTACCTAGGCCATCAGTAAATAGCGCTTACAACGCAATATCATTTGCCACATTTTATGTTTGCCCCTATAGTATCATGTGAAGTGGAGAGGTTTCCAAACTATAGAATTGTTTAAATAATAGGTGTTTCAAATTTGAAAGGTTTAAGATGTATAAAATGTATGCCATAAATTGTAATAAGTTAGAAAATTAAACAGACATTGAGCATGTAGACTATACTTTTGGAATGTATACATTTGCTTTAAAGTTTATTATATAAAAGGTTAATTATATTGTCACATGCAGAATGTGGTACTACTGCGTTAGGATCCACATTCTAAGTGTGGCATGATTGATTAGTTAATTTTTATTGTTTTGGCTGTACTGTAGAAAAGGTTAGTCTAATATAACCACGGGAGCGTGGCTTTTCAGCTCTCTTTGCCAGTGGGACGCCGTGGGGTGCACATCGCACGTTTTGTTAGTAATCATGTAACTCATAATGGAGCTATAGTATTCACCCAGGTTTTGGCTACGCATCATCCAGCAACATACAGGTAAAAGTTTAATAAATCAATTAGCTGGAATTACTCTCGAATTAATATGTTTTAATTTAGTAGTTTGATTTTGGTTCCCACATTTCCTTGTTTCACTCCTGAGGTTGCTAATTGCCCATAAGTTAGCATGGGGGATACGCCCCTCATGTCGCATCCGATTAGAGTAGTTTTGAATGTGCCTCTCGCAGCCACAGCGAGTTCCCCGAGTTATTATTAGGAAAGGCGGTTGCGACAATATTATGTGTCCAGTTCTACGGAACGATTCTCAAAGATATTTAATAATCAGACTAATTAAGAAAACAGTTTGTTAATACTTTGTATATCCATGTGACGGCTGGCCTTGTTTACTGCTGGAGTTCATTCATGCTGATCTCCTATGCTCACAGCGTGCACACACTGTAAGAAAAGTCTTGAAAGCCCTAGCTCTGGTAATGACAGATAGAACCCAATTTTAACTGTTAGAACCTAAAAATCCGGTTTAATAATAATAGATTTTGGAAGCACGAGAGAGAGAGAGAGAGAGAGAGAGAGAGAGAGAGTATGAAAGAAAATGGAAAGAAATACTTTATATTTAAAGAAGCATAAATCTACAAAGTGTACATGAGGAAAGAAGAAATAACACGGAAAAAAATTCAGGAAAAGGACCATTGATAGAGGCCTTCCTCTTCTAGTTTACGTTGCAACCTGTTGTGTCGGCAGTATAAAACGTTACTTTTGTACTAGGACAACTTGTCACTCGTTTGTTTTATTTCCTTGGGAGGTCCCCTTAAACGATTGGAATGATGACAAAGCAGTTCAGAATACGCCTTGACATGACAGCAATGGAAAGGCGCTATTTCAAATCCTCAAAATGCATAAAAAAACAAAGAGACAATTATGTTCTTTGACAATATTATATCGGAACTGAAAGGAATGAAGTGGCTAACATTGAAGTTCAGTCAATCGTTTCCAGTCCCCAAATTACTTTTCATTTATTTTCCGAACACACAAATTGGATAGATAAGAGATTTTATTTTGTTATGTGTTTATATATAAATAGCACATAATGCGTGAATATATTTTTCTATTTATCTCAAGGCTATGCATTCCCGCACATCAACACCCAGAGTTTATTCTTAATTCTGACTCTGCGATTAAGGACCAGTTGTACGAACTCGGAATAAACCTCCGTTAGACGTTATTCCATAGTTATGTGTTAGTTGTGTTCTACGGCAGCGGAATAGAGACTGTCAAGGGAATGAATGGAATAACTTAATCCATGATTCCTTGCGGGGATATGGCGTTATTTCCACAGTAGAGTATAAAAAGGAAAATGGCCGCTTAGGTACTGGTCACAATTTTGACTCATGTAAACGATTAATTTCTTTGTAATATGCTTTAAAGGACATATTATAGCTAAATACATTATGTTGCAGAGGTAGTCGGATAAGTAAACACTGCTATAATGAGATTAAAGCTGAGAAAGGATATCTCGCTGAGATAACTTGGAAGTTACAAGACATATGATAAGAAGATAGTTAAAATAACGTTGCATTTATAAAACAGTAAAGCCTACCTATATTATGATCAAAATACCTCTATTTTTATGGAAACAATTAAATGTAATTCTACCAAAGATAAAGTAGTGTAATGTAGCAATTCACCAGTACGTACATTGTAAAGAACGAGGTTACGTTTTACTGATGATTGGTTATTTTCAGGGCAATATTAGCCACAAGTGTTAATGTTAGCAACTTCTACACTATATTCAAATTTTGGAGGTTATGTGCATATTTAATAACGATAACACTACAAGTTTTATGATGTAGGGAGGAGATGCCCACATTAGAAGAATCATTCAGAGCTCGCAAATCTAAATATGATATAATTTTCCAATAAATCCATAATTTTTCGTATTATATGCTGTAGGCTTAATGCACTAGAAACAACTTTAGTTGCATAGAGAATACTTTCCGTAAAATATAATGTTCCATGTTTTATTTGTTTGGTGGACAATTTCTAACTGTTGAGATAAATATTGCGAGCTGTAATGCGAACGGTTTAGTGTGCTACTCGACATAGCTACTAATACTTCTGTTGGTTAGTAATACCTGTATAGCAAAGTGTTTATGTACTTGATCTTGGTGCAATGATTAAATTATGCATACCTTAAGTTGATAGTGGTGTTGGCAACAGCTAAAATTCAATTATCAAAATTCGATTACTAAGTATTTGATGAATAAAATTACTGAAACTAGGTCAAGTACGTTAGCTGTTTTGAGTACAGAAACGGAAAGATACCATGCATCAGCACAAGATACAACTTTGCACATACGGCAAGGTTTTATTCCCATACTCCTAACCTATGCAAGAAGTCACAGTATATGTATTTGTTTTGTAAAGTGTATAGCAATTTTGATTCCGAACACGCTTGTTAGCATTCATAATTATTTCATAGTACCTTAAGTAAAATTAAGAAATAAGAAATAGTTTAGGAATAGCTAATTGTGAAAACAATGCAAATTTTCAGCAAAATAAAGCAGCAGCTACGTATCAAGTTAGCCATGAATGAATCGCAACATAGGCAACATTAGATTTAAATCTGCAAACAATCGAATAGATATGCAAGAAATAAAACTGCATCGCACAGTTCGTCACTACATTTAAACCATGAATAGTGTATTCCAAGAATAACTATTCTAAGATTTATTCCGAGGTAGTACAACCGGCCCTAAATGAGCATTATAAACGTTGTACAAGCAGTGAGTAATAGTTTAGATTACTGTGTGCTTAGTAGTTATCCATCAAGCCTCATATGGTAGATCGTGTATAACCGTACACGATATGCTCACTAAAAGTGAAGAAGAAGAGTACAACATCAAATGTCCAATAAGATAGCTCCAATCCAGTCTACCAGCACATATTCATCACACACACGTACAAACTTCCCGGGATAATTTACATCTCGGTCATATTCAACCGGAATGTGGATATTTATCCCTCCTGTTCTACACCAAACGTCACCAACACACTTGAACTTGTGTCGCAGGTTCGCTCCGAGAGTGAGTCAACATGTGACCCTGGATTGCCTTTCTTCCTTGTACGTGTCGTGTGTCAGTTTATAACGCTGGGAATACAAAGCATTCCAACATGCCAGCAATAGGTCCCTACATTTATGCCTGCCTAGAAGAATTAATATCTCTGGTTTATAGAATGTGGCGGACTAAGCGTTTAGTTTGTAGCAGAAAATTGCTCCCAGAAAATTCAATTTACAGCGTCATCATACAACCTGCGCGAGAGAGTACGGAATTTACTAAGGAGAAGAACATTTCTTTCGAATTATGCTTGATACGAATTAATTATCAAGGTGCCTGTTTATATTCACTGCTGTAAATGTGATTTTTTTTCGTTACAAACTAATTCTCATTGTTGGCTTTACAAAGCAAATATAGACAATGGTATTAAGCAAATTCAGGAGATTATTATTCTATTATGTTACTAAAATAAACATTTTCATCATATTTTGCAGTTATTTATGTTACGGTTACGAACTATCACCAAAGCCATGAAAATATGTATACGTTCTCAATAGAAGCGAAAATACTAATGTAGGAGACCAATCGTGAACTTACAATAGATGCATTAAAGGTTGATTACGTGCTTCAAACGCAAAAATGCTGCACCCTGACACGGCACATTATCACCGAAGTCAAGATGGACCAGCATATGCCGAGGGTCACGTGACGAAGGTGAACTTGGTCGCTATTATGGGAAACCTCAGGTCAATGTGGAACAGTGTATGCTAATAAATGCGTGGTCAAGGGGGAGTTTAAATAAGTCGATATTAGGTACCTTATCCTTACTAATCTTCCTGCAAGACGCAGTTAATTAGAGATGACTTATTATCTTTGGATGCGTCAGGGCATTTTCGAGGGTAACAGTAAGCTTGAATGGGGGACTCCAATAATAAAATAAAGATTGGAATAAACTATTTGTGCCAATGATAACAGCACTAATTGAAGCTATTTAATAGCCCTGATAAGAATATAAGATCGGTTCAAAACGCTAAAAGTTTCTGCTAAAAACAGATATAAGCCTGAAAAAGGATTCAACGCGAATAAAAATGAGAGACATGTAAAAGGACTTTGGCAACTCTGCTATTGAAATAAAGGAAATGAAAGCCTACAAATTATAATAGGTATAACTATAAAGTAGTAACAATATCATAAAGTTTACCATTTCCAATTAAACATCCAATAAAAATTAACTTCTAAGAAAACATTAATGTATTGAAATCAGAACCAAGAAAAATAGCCCATTAGTATTCATCAACTTGGGAAGAGACCATGAGAGTGGAGGTGCTCCCTTCAGGAGGAAAAGCGTCATTCAAACTATTTTGCGAGTAGGAATTCTTGCTGAAAACTTCCTTGAAACTCTTCCAAATACTGACCAATTAGAAACTTCTATGAAAATAATAATGAATAAAATAAATATGCAGTTTAGTAAAAATTCTCCCACTCCAATCTGAAACCATACATTTTTGCCTGAGATGGCAATGAAACTCCAGAGGGTAGCAAGTTGCTGATGAACTTGGGAAAGAGCCAAATTAAAGGAGGCAAAGAGAGTCCAATCCTCAAACCATGATCTAGATGACTAATTCCAAATATAGGTGCAGATATCACCGCGAAGATCTTGTGCTTCATTAAGTCAACTTGAGAGCGGAGAATGAACGGTCTTGAGTAGGTTGATAGAGGGATAATGCCATATAACTGACGTTTTTGGTATTCCATCTTCCAGTGGAAAAGGTGAAAAAATGATGCCAAATTTGACCATATACACTCTAAGCCGAACAATAACTACTTAAAGATTCAGTAGGGGCTTGGCTTAAGGCATATTCCTAAATAAAAAGGAATTGAAACATGTCGGAAGATCCTGAGTAATTTCGCCTGTGAACGCTTACGCTTCTGTCGAAGAAATGGCTGAACCTGGATGTATACAACTCCAAAATTTGAATAAGAGCCTGTGAAACCTTAACTCTCTACGAGCAAGAAAGCTTCTCCCAGATCAGCAATACCGAAAAACCAAGGGGCATGAAGAGAATACAAATTATTGGCAAGAAGCCTATGAAGAACACTGATCCAAGGATATCCAATTCTGTCACACAAACATCCAATGCATCCTAACAAATCTCCTCGTGGAGGAAATACAGTGTCGCAAATGCTTAGCTGGTAATTTAATTTTGAGGTTCTAAATAAGATTTAGATTCTAGATAATATGTTTATTTAGAAGTCTTGAGTGGTTAGAAGTCAAATAATGGGGCTTTCACATGTAAATTACAAGACTTGCTTAGGGTAAGTTTGTATCCTTTTCTTGTTGTAGAATATGTCTATAGATATATTGCTTTGACAATGTTAAGATGTACCGACATAAGGAGGAAGTCAAAAGGTAAGAAATGCTCCAGGCTACTTCCGCGGTAATTTGGAGTTATCACCTCCACCACTACAAGCAACACAGTTCTTCAGCCACTGCAAGAGAAGTCCAAGCACTCCATCAATGACTGTGATGCGTACCGTAGTATTTGGTGTAACAGTGACATCTATAGTTGAAGTGGGACATACTGGGTCATTTTTTTAAGTAGTAGTATCGGCAATGGACGCATATTTTAAGAAATCTATAGGCGAGACAATTTGGATTTCATTTTAGCCAATGTACATATATGAAATGAAAATATATTCTCGCCATCAGACCATTGAAAGTAAAGATTTAAAACAGAAACTTTTTGTGCCAAATGAAACTGAGTTTTATTTGTAAACGCTGTTGTTCCGAGCGTCCCATTATATATTGGGCGTATACGATCGCTTCATTTTGCTCAGATGCCTCTTTATCAGACTTGAGGTTCTACCGTAAATACACGGAATTACCGGTTTCACTTCCCTTCCAAAGGAAACCATGCCCAGAAAGTTTACGCCCAAAAATTCCATTGCTCTCAGTTGGGTTTTAACCCGCGACATTGGGTATCAGGGGCTAGCAGGTAACCTCTAGACCACGAAGGAGATTTTTAGTGACATTAGTTATTTCCAAGATATTCATTATTGATTTTAATTTCTCAGTATCATCATTTTAAAGTAATGTCGCTGCTCAATTGTTTCTCTTCATGTCATAGAAAAAGTGTAGCATTTCTAGGCTATCATAAAGGGACTAGATTTTAAACATTTCACTATCCATTTGTTCCCTCTATCTCCTTGTATTTTAACGATATATATATATATATGTATATATAAATAAGATGTTTCAAAAATACGGAGAATAATTTCAGGTATGTATTTCCCACATGAAGACAATCAAAATAGTTCATTATAACATGTGTCCGGAAATGCTTCATTTCCGAGTTATGGCCTTTACAACATTGAAAGTCCCACCTGTAGACAATCAAAATAGTTCATGTCCGGAAATGCTTCATTTCCGAGTTATGGCCCTCACAACATTGGAATTCACTGGAACGTTTTACTTTCCGCAGGTCTTTGCCGTCAAAGGAGGCATTAGGAGGGCGCTCTGATAGTTCATTCTGAGGAAGGTTACATTCAATGTTCTTTAGGCGTTAAGTCTGTGCGACATGTATTCAAATCAAGAGCTGGCAGATATACACTTCATGTACGGTAAAGCGGACGGCAATGCTGCGCTGGCTCGTCGTTTGTACCAGGAGAGGTACCCACAGCGACAATGTCCAGATAGGAAGACATTTGTACGTCTCCATTCCCGTCTGTGCGAGTATGGAACATTCACCTCTCCTGGTTTGGGAAGGGGACGACCAAGATCTACAACTCCAGAAGTGCAGGAGGAGATTCTGGAGGCTGTGGACAGGACTCCTTCCATCAGCACACGACGGTTAGCGTTGTAAGTCAATGTTCCTCATACGACTGTCTGGAGACTGTTGAACGAGTATCGATTGTATCCTTATCATTTGCAACGTGTACAGGCCCTGTCACCAGCAGATTACCCTGCACGAGTTAGGTTCTGTCAGTGGTTCTTGCAGCAGTGTGGTGTAAATCCGAACTTTTCTGCCGTCATATTATTTACAGATGAAGCACAGTTCACAAGAGATGGCATAACAAATTTCCACAATCAGCATGTATGGTCGCATGAAAACCCACGTGCAACTGTTGTATCTCATCACCAGGTGCGGTTCTCCCTCAACATGTGAGCCGGTATCATTGGTGATCGATTAGTTAGACCCCATGTACTTGTAAACAGACTTACGGGGCAGCCGTACACACACTTCCTGGAAAACACAATACCTGACGTTTTCGAAGACACTCCACTGATCCATCATCAACACATTCACTTCTTGCATGATGGCGCTCCAGCACACTTCAGTCTTACGGCTCGCCGGTACCTGGATCGAAGGTTTCCTGATCGATGGATAGATAGAGGTGGCCCAATTGCTTGGCCTCCACGCTCACCTGATCTGAACCCTCTCGATTTCTACTTGTGGGGCCATTTAAAATCATTGGTTTACTCCTCTCCGGTGCCGGATTTGGAATCCCTTCGGAATCGAATTGTGGCAAGTTGTGAGGACATACGCAATACTCCTGGAGTTTGGGATCGTGTTCGCAGGTCAATGAGACATCGATGTGAGGTCTGTATTCAAGCAGGAGGTGGACATTTTGAACATCTTCTGTAATGACAACAACCTGCGGAAAGAAAAACGTTCCAGTGAATTTCAATGTTGTGAAGGCCATAACTCGGAAATGAAGCATTTCCGGACACATGTTATAATGAACTAATTTGATTGTCTACATGTGGGAAATACATACCTGAAATTATGCCCCGTATTTTTGAACCACTCTGTATATATCGAAACTATATATACATATATCTCAGTTATCAATTGCATATATATATACATATATATGCAATTTTTATCTTAGTTATCAACATGAAATAAAAAATATAAGCTTTCATAGGTAAAGTTTGTTGAAGCTTAATAAAATACACGATAGTAAATATAGAGTCATGTAGATGCAACACATCACATATTTTTTTAGAGCCTCACGGCTGTGAGCTATGCAACAGAAATGTCTAACCCGTTTTATTTTCTTAATGAATGAACGCATTTTGCTTCCCTTAGCAAGATTCTGCTGCCACCGCACATACCATCAGAATTTCCCTTTGGGCTATATCCGAAGACGAGGTAATCAATACGGGATTATGGCTTCTATATAGCTCCGGCTGGACACCACATGATTTTCAACTTTGGGAACGCCTAAAGGACAAAGCAAATCCCTACACGCATGAGGATCTGAAGGAAAACATAAGCGGCAAACTGCCTACATAAAGCATACTGACTGCTAAAGTTATTCTTAATGTTTTATGAAGTTCCACGTCCCTGTGGAAACCGAGAATCTACATTTTCGCCATTTCCTGTGAGTTTGGTTGGAACATATTTAGCTTTGGAGACTTAAGCTGCAATAGAAAACAGTGTGTTACCAACTTCAGTGACAAAGTTGTTACACCTGGATTATTTTTGAAGAGAGATTTCCAAAGATAAAGAATTTTCTGGATATTTTGGTTCTCGTTTAGAGACAATTCTATTGGATTCAAATTGTTGGCTTGAAATATGTGCTAATTGAAGAATTGCAATTTTAAATATGAAATTAGGTTACACACCTTAAAAGTGCTTCCAAGTAATGTAGACTAGTTACTGGCGTTACTTAAATATTATACATTGACAGCAAATTTCCAGTAAATGGACTTCTGAAATAAACTACTCAAAACTTAGAGGAACACATATTTAAACTAAAGCCAAAAGTAAAGTAGTGAAGCAATGTACATTTTGAGAGCCAAGTTTTAAGTTTTGAAGTATTATTTAAAACTACAAGGAAGTTCTTCTAAAAATTGTTAGTTTTTCTCTGAATAAATCAGTGAAGTTGAAATTTTGTGGAAATCAAAATGAGTGCTTTTTGATTTATTGGTTAATTATGTTTCACAAACAGGTTTTAACAGAAATCGATGGTAGAACATTGTTATTTTGTGTTCTTTGAGGCTAATAGAAATGGCGTATTATTTATGGATGCTCTTTAACTACTATGGTTCTCAGCGTCCCATTCTAAATTGGGGTGAAAGACCACTTAATTTTGCTCAGGGGTCTGTCTTTCAGGCTTGAAGTTCTTTTACGTGCCGTAACTCTACGACACGGGACCAACGACTTTACTTCCCTTCCGAAGTATATGAAGTTAGCATGGGAACTGTTATACCACGAAGGGCGACAACTTTGAGGCTAATACAGAGGAATGAAACATCTGTCGCTCAAGCAGTTGCGAGGATTGAAGATAGACATTCCATTCGCTTTGTCTCCGGGATTCTTCATGTCAGTCCATCTGTCATCCATTGAGTTTGGAGACGATATACAGAGACAGGCGGGTTCAAGAGGCGGCCGGAATAATACAACAGCGATAGAGGATAGATATATTTGCTTATCAGCAGAGTTCGTACTGTTGCGATCGGCCATCCGCTGCATCAAAAAAAACCATTGATAATAACGGAGGGGTGAGAGGTAAACAAAGCTGTTGTCAAGTAAATAGTACTGTTTCCAGAGAACAAAGATGGCTTATGAGACATTCATAAAAGCACACCTATTTAGATAATTATGCACAACGGACAAATTTTTACATAAATAAGGCTGATTCCGATTTCCTTCTTTACATATGTACATTATGAAAACACCCAAGCAATTATAACAAGGATTGCAATATTTACTGATCTAATATAAAATAATATCCAAATAATAAAATTATTTCTTAAATATTTGCAGACTCTTACTAGGTAAAAACAAAAGCAGGAATTAAAAGTTGTCTTTACTCATCTGAAACCGTATTACTGAAAACTATATGTACTTCTGAAGTCTTTCAAATAAAAAAACTCATTCTACGTTCCGACAAACAAGATTTATAATGTGAACAGGTTTGTTCTTTCACATAATGTGATCGGGGCATATTTCAAGTATTTTATCAGTTCCGTATCATATCACAAAGCAAATAGTATTGGTGGGGATCTAAAAGTGACTCATCAAACTGAACCCTGCATTCTTTTCAATTACAATTTTCAGTTTCATCTTTATTTCAAGATGCTCGTGGATTGGTAGATATCCGTCCTGACAGTTCTTCCACATGCCGCACAGATTCAATTCAGCTCCACACCTCCCGACTGCAACAGTGTGATAAAAGTGAGTAATCTTTTGAACTAATTTGCAATCAATAATATATTCCTGTGAAGCTATTCTGTTACTAGACGTTTGACAATTTGTATACTAGAACTGCCATCGATTTCTAAATAAGTGCACGAATAAGCACACTGGCAGAAAACTTACTATGGTGTAAAACAAATCGATTTTGATCACATTTGAGCAGAACAAAGATGTTATTTCAGCACCTTTCTAGCTACCCACGTGGTTCTTTGTTGTGCAGTCATACCGATTTTGCAGTAATGGGTTGCACTTTACGTTGACCTTTGCCCGTGCAAGTAACCCGCATGACATTGCCAACCTGGCCGCTCTTACTCTGCATAAGGAAACTGGTACGAACTTCCCAGCTCAGCTTTGCGCATACGTAAATCAACAGTCAGAGATCTGCAAAATGACGTACGAACAACAACTGAAGCGGTGATTTCTGATCAGACAGTAAGAAACAGGCTGAGAAATGCAGGGTTCACATCTAGAATCCCTGTTAAAGGCCCTCGTTTAACAAATCAGCACAAGGAATGAGATTTTCTCAGATTCATGTCAACTGGCATGTCAACTGTTTTCTTCACAGACGAGTGAAAGTTTAAATTGATAGGTTGTGATGGTCGTACATGTGTATGGAGATGTGGTGAACGTCTTGAACCAGCCACTATTGTTGAACATGACAGATTTGGAGGCGGTTCGGTTATGGTTTGGGCTGGCATTACTGTTATTAGTCTTGGACAGAGCTTGTGGTTGTCCCACAGTGCTGAATGCTGATGTTTGCATTAATAACGTTATCCTTCAACATGCTTATAGAATGGACCCCAATTTTCTTCTGCAGCACGATAATGCTAAACCCCATACAGCACGAAGTACCAAGGGTGTCTTACAGGAATGCCAAATTCGGGTAATGGACTGGCCTGCACACTGTCCTGGCCTCAATCCGATTGAACATTTGTGGGATAAGCTGGAAAAACTTGTTCGCAAGCGGCCTGCTGTGCTACAGAACCTGAGGGAACTCGCAAATGCACTCACTGAAGAATGGGAGAAAATCCCATAAATTGCCAAATTGCTATTTGGAGACTAGTGGGAAGCATGCCATATAGATTGAATGTTGAAGTAACCATGGAAACATTCATTAGTAAACAATGTAATCTTAAATTTCCATTTTGTTTTGTGCATGTTAGGAAATTTATATAATCAGATAACACTTGGTATTAATGTTTAGGAACCAGATTTTCAACATCATCACATCAGTTCAAGATACCCATATATGGAAGCTTTTTTAAATTTTCGGTTTTCTCAAAAGTAACAATTTTAAATAAGATACCGTATGTTAGGAAATTTATATGGCAAAATGCATAAGGTCCTCTAAATCCAAAAAGAACATATTTTTAAAGAAAGGTCCGTGTATGCGTGTTTGTGTGGTGTCCGTATGTCTGTGTACACGATAACTCCAAAACGAAAAGTCGGTAAAATACTAAACTTAATTCTTAAGTTTATCTTAGAAGGTTGCGATATAAAGGTTTTCAAGAAAATCCTCCCAACCCAAATATCCTTTACATCGAAAAAATTTCAAACGTTTTGAGTTTATAAAATTTGTCTTATAACGATTTTTGTATGAAATACCGTATATTAAAGGTATTTACATGGAATGTTTACCCTGAATTTATTGAGAGTTGTTTCTGAAGACTTCTTCATTCATATTGTTGACCCTAAAACATATATTTCCGGTGAAATCTCGGTATCGAATTTTTTGGTGGAGTGCAATACTTTCTCTATACACTATGTACATAGTGCGTATGGAGAAAGTAAAAATACGTTCAAAGGTGTTTTCTTATATTTGTGATATACACTACTGTAATCCAAATCATAGCTCATAGTGCGTTATACTGAGCTACCGTCTTTATGAGTGAGGAATTTTGATGAATTAACGTTTATGCTAACTAGTAACCAGATAGGAATTCTTAAACCGTTAAACCTAGCTGCATCAAGCTATAATTATTACAGAGAATGAATAAATTTAGATATATATCTGCACTTGATGGGACTATGAGTCACTGACGACAAGTAAAACACGGTCTCGTGAGTGGTCGACACACGCTAACAGACTTAATAAGGATTGTTATCCACGAAGTCCGGTAACAGTTCAATCTAATTTCCTTCCGTTCAGGATTTAATACTTGAAAATTCCTATGCCTGCTAACAATGTTTAAGTCTATCCTGAATAACAGTGAACCAAATATACTTTTTAATTTGGACGTTCTCCAATTGTAAGATATCTGAAGTGCACCTACCTCCTACTCACTTAATGGAGTATAAGCGACATACTAAGTACTCGTATGTTCCTTTCAGTTTGAGAGAAGAAATGACGTTTGTCGATTTTGTGGCGACGTAAACTATATTGCATAACATTTTATTCGTGTAATGTTATTTTTAAATAGAAGAAGTAGTTAACACAGCACATTCTGGTTTCACTATTCCAAAGAGAAACGTTAAGAGGATAATTCAGTAAGTACCATTTTTTTCCTACACAAGTTGTTAGTTTATCGACTTTTTGGGGATATATACTTTTCTATCATCTTTTAATCCCTACAAATTGTCAAGCTCTGCAAATTACGCCTGTCTTGAGATGCCTTGCGTTGATCTCAATTTTGTTCGTGCGAGCCATTTCTCCATGTTTGGGGACACAATAAAATCACATGGGGTCAGGTCGGGCGAATATGGGGTGCAGCAATTCATGTAGTTTGTCGGCGAAAACTCCGGATGTGTGTACTAGTGCGTTATTGTGGTGAAACAGCACTTTCTTTTTCGCCATACGGGGCCATGTCTCCAGCTTCTTGTCGAAATGAGCCAGTAACTCACTGTGATATTGTCCAGTAATCATTTTCCTTTTTCTAAGAAGTCAATGCTATGACATCCTTCTCATCCCAAAGAATTGTCGATACTTTTTCAGGCTCTCTGCCTTCTTTGGAGCATATTCACTATAAGCAGCCATTGCTTTGATTATTGTTTGGTTTCCGAAGTACAATGATGAATCCAGATCCCATCGACGGTGACACTCAACCAAAATTTCGCTTAAATAGCTCCAAACTCAGCTTCGAATTTGAAAGCCACTTTTACATTTTATTCTCCAACTTATCCAAAATATGAATTGCAGTTCCGTCGACACACTGATGATCTCACTTTCGCTCGACAATCAGCGAGAATGACATCGTGGACTCTTTCAATGATTTTCTCTGTAAGTATATTTGCCGGGTGTCTTGGGAGCTCTTCGTCAAACGGATGAAAGTTGTTGCACCAATATCTGTGGTTATAGATGGCAAAAGGTCCTAATCAACAACATCTAATTTTGTTTTTATCTGTACGCAAGTTTTCCCATCCAAAATCGAAATACGAATCACTGAACGATATTGCACTTTTTTCCAATTTAGCGAAAATACGTCGATCAACTAAATGAACTGTCTAACAAATTCAAAGTAACTTATGAATCAATACCAGCTTTGTTTTGACTTGTAACAAATGATAGTAAACGATGGTAACACCAACTTTTCTTAGCAACACTGCATATTTTGAAACTTATTGAACCAACTTCGTATTTCGTCCTCATGCAATGTGAAGCATGTAATTTATAACATTCTCAGGTTAGGGGTAAGCTTTTATTACAGGTAAACAGTATTAGAAGCTAGTTTCACTACCAGCTGCACCAATTAACTATTATAAATTAGTACAGTGCATAAAAATTATGTATCACCGTAAATATCGATATAGTCTCCTAAAAGCCACACTTAAAGTTCTAGAATAGAAACAGTGCAAGATAGGCGAGTTGTCTTGGAAGGTCGCCAGTTCGATTGTCCGTGGATGGCTGGGAATTTTTCAGCTGTGTGAATTCCTTCTACTCTCGTGCCCTAGGGAGCACTCTGCGCCTAATAGAAATGAAGTATCCTGTGCTTCCCTAGGGAAAAGTAACCACTTCTCCCTCGATCGTGTGAGGGGATGGAAAGAATTGTTCTACGCTTCATCGCTCTTCTGTCCTCTTTTGTTTTTCGATAGTTTAACGTCCCTATGAGACTGTCGAGGTCTTTCGGACAGCAATAATCTAGATGAGGATTTGTTGGACGAGCGTCACTTTCAGTTCCCCCTTCCACGCCTTATATTATAGAAAAGGCTAGAAGTTCATATTCAATATATTTTAAAATGCGTTTATAAACAGAAAGTTTTGGATAAAAAAGAAATCTACTCAGACGGCATCTTCAACTGATATTTAGGGAAATGTTTATATTGTTTATAAACCACACCCAAAACTGGTTGTTTTATAATTACTATCAATTTATGATATCTCTTTACAAATTTCATAGGACTTAGAAATAATTAAAGCCTATTATTGTTATCAGTACAAAATCTTCAAGCCTTTATGTGTTTATCTTTTACGCTACAAGTGAAAGAGAATATTTAATTTTTACGTGGTGTTCATATACCTTATATTTATTTAATTTTTTTTCTCTTTTACTGTAAAATGTGATCAAATATTTTCAGAGATTTTATTTTTCATGTATAATCATTGGTATCATACATGAATAAAGGACTATCAACATCTTAGTGTTTAGACTTCTGCAATATTCCAAAGTATTTTTCATAAATTTAATTCCATCCCCATGGTATAACCAAATGTACGAGTACGTGTAAAAACTAAGAGCAGCAAAATAAAAACGGAATCTGTATAATATGAAAATGCACTGAGAGTATTGTTAGGCAAACCAATGTTCGGAAACATTTTTAAAAATTGAATTTTGATTATTTTGGGAGCGTTGGCCTTTGTTCTTGTTTGTTTACTCAATAAACTCCTCATAATTCGATCCAACACACTCCTCAAAAACCGATCCAAAACACCCCTCACCAACCGATCAAATTAACTAATGTTAAACGAACACCTGAAGCAATATAATGCAACGTATAAGAAATTATTATAATAAACAGTGTTTACATAAAATACTGCAACCAATTATTATTGCACAAACAAAGACGGCGAGACATTCAACAGTTGATGTAATTTCAGGATTTAACTGCGATAAGTTAAAACAAGGGCCAATAGCTCCTGATGTTACACATCAAACGAATTTTTCTAATGCAGGTAAACCGAAAATAAAACTAACCTCGTGTCTCAGCTTCCTATCTCATAGGTACAAGTTTCAAAAACAAATTGTTTACAAATTGGAATGATCGATTAACGATTTCTAATTCTGCATATCTAGATATCCAAAAAGTTTTAACCAGAGAACTTAATAATACGCAATGTTTATCTCTTCATTTGTTTCTCGAACCATATTTCCATTACTACACCAATAAAGTATAAATTTTACTTTCTCTCTACACGTATTATATATATACTGTATAGAGAAAGTATTATGTCCCCAAAAATTCAATACCGAGATTTCACCGGAAATACATTTTTGGGTCCCCTGAATCCCTAAAACAATTTTATTTAGAAAAAAAGTCCGTGTGTGCGTATGTGTGTGTGTGTCTGTGTGTCTGTGGACAGCATAGCTCAAAAACGAAAATCCGTTAAATACCAAATTTATTATTTAAGTTCGGTATCTTCCAAGGATGCAACACGAAGATTTTCAAGAAAATCTCCCACTCCCAACTACCCTTTACATGGAAAATTTGTCGAAAATTTGACTTTCTCAAACATGGCTCTAACAATTTTGATTAAAATGTCGTATATTAGAAATAAATATCCCAAATAAATGGTTATCTTGAATATTCTGGGAATAGCCTCTGAAGACTACTTTATTCTGGATGAAATTTACGGAATTTTACATAACTGGTAAACCGTAAGACATAGACAAAAACTTACCTAACGGAAAATATAGAGCTCGTTAAACACACAATATACATTTTTTCGTGGAGTGGTTCGTTTTTTAGATATTCTTTGTTATTGGTTTCAGCTTTAAAAAACATACTTTTCTCATACGAGAATCTGTTAACTCCTGTCCAAACAAACAAAGGTACTTCAAGCCTGCCTGGGTAGTGTGATGGTAGCGTGTCTGCCTCACAATCAAAAGGTCGTGACTTCGAATCTCGCTTAAGGTGAGTTACCTGGATAAGGTTTTTTTCGGGGTTTCCCTTATCCTGAGAAGACGAATGTCGAGTAACTTTAAGCTCCATGGATAATTGCTTTCTCGATTAACGTGAAGTAAAAAGAAGCATACGCTTTGTAAGAATAATTTGTTACAGAGATGTACAGAAAGTCATGGAAATTAAGCATTGATTAGTTTTCAAATGTTCAATATTTACCCATTTGAGAAAACATTTTTAATAGAATATCTCTCAGAAATAATTAACTCAATAAAATATTGGACATGAATAATGTTTTAAAGAGATCTGCACTTTCTTGCGGTTTAACAGTTATACAAACGTTCTTCAGAGTTAAGAAAACTTATTATTTCTTAAAAATTCAAGATTTATTTCCTTTTTGCACAAATTAGCTAACTAGTATTTTCATCAAATAAATTTGAGCCATTTTTAAGAAAGTGAAAAATTTTCAAATATGTCTCGTTTAAACGGTAGTTTTAATCCTCTTCTTGCATTCTGAAGATGCTAAACTGAAATACCAGATTTGGCTTTTAACCGAGTTTTAGTTTTTGGACTATACTGTTTACACACAGACACACATGCACTTGTTTGCTTTCTCTAGCGCATATGTGCAATGTATATAAAGAAAGTATTGTATTCCATCCAAATATTCGAAAGCGACATTTCACCGGAAATGAATGTTTTGAGACGCTTGAAACCAAGAAAGACAATTTTAGAAAAACGTCCGTGTTTGTGTGCACGTGTAGTGTGTGTGTGTGTGTGTGTGTGGGCGGGCAGCATAGCTCAAAACGAAAAGTCCGTTAAATACCAAACTCATCTAAGGGCGAGACACGAAAATTTTCAAGAATATTCCTCCATTCGTAACTACCTGTTAATGGAACATTTTTTGAAATTGATTGTTTCAAAAATGGCTAACGATTTTAAATGAAATGCCATACGTTTAAGATATTTTCATGACAAAAAAATGCCTGTCATGAATTTTCTGAAAAGAGCCTCTGAAGACCTCTTCATTCTTGGTTGTCTTTTGTTTAACTGGTAAGACGCATAAGATAGTCAAAACTTACTACACAGAATATGTAGTTCTTGTTGATATATGCAATGTATGTCATACACATTTTTGTTGTGGAGTTAACCGTTTTTGAGATATTCCGTGTTATTGGTTTCAATTTTAAATCACTTAAAACTGTTCTCAAACGGGGAGTCAACTTTTATTTCATACCTATATTGTTTTCATCCTAACCACGCAAAGAGAACCGAATATAAATTGTTTCACATAGTAAGCTTTTTATAGATTTCATTATCGCTTTGGCCTAGTACATTCCCTTATTTCCCTTCTACTTATAAGAAAACAGGTAATAAGACTGTTTCTGCTAATATTTATCTGGATTAACCTGAAGTAGATAAAGCAACAATCTTTTGTAGGAATAGCTTGTTTGCAGAACAGGTGGAGCAAGGCATGTGATTGGAACAAACAACATTTTTTTAAAATTAGTTTTATTGAGTTCAATGGGTCTCAACCCGGTGAAGTCTCATATCGAATGTTGGGTAAAATGATCTATTTCCACTTTTTACTCTATATAGTAGAGGAAATAAAAATAAAATGGAAAATTACATTGTCCCCGAGTCACTGGCTTTCTAAGCACTCTTTTGACCCATACATTCGTCCGGAAATATTTTCTTCTAGAATTAGCTTCTGTAGTTGCTAGTGTATCCATTCACTTGGTAAAGTTGTTGTTAAATATATATAAATTGAAAAAGGGCAGACATAATGGAAAGGTGGACATTAATTTTGGTGGTGGTGGTGGTGGGGGTACATGCTTTTCCTGTCCTTGGATATTTGCAGTAAGAAATATGTAAAATAGTAAATATTAGCTATTGCCACTAACAAAAGACAAGTGAGGCAAAACACATACAAAAGAATGAGAAAGGATTAAAATGTGTTTCAACCATAAATATAGCATTACATATGATATGTATATACCGCATTTAAGAATAACCTCATCCTCACTATCATGTATCTTGTCCCCTCTTCCGTTCTCAATGGTAAGATTATTGCAAAACGGAAAATATACACATTTAGGAATGTATAAAAACCAAAGCTAGGAAGTCCGTACCTATTTCTTTATGCAGAGTAAGAAGAGTCTGATTTTGCAATACGACGCGCTCGAATAACATCTTTATTATACTCAAATTTGTGCAAGAAGTTACCCACAACAATCACGCTGTTACAGTTCAGAGGTATGTGCTGTATGAAGAACTGTCAAGACGAATAAACTAATCCACGAGCATCCTACCTGAAATAAAGATGAAAATGAAAAGGATAATTGAAAGGAATGTAGGTTTAGTATAACATTCACATACATGCTGCACTTTTAAATCCCAATAAGTGCTATTTGCTCTGTGATATTGAAAAGGAACTGATCAAATATTTCAAATATGATATCTGGTGACATCATGTGTAGTGGAATGAACATTTTCGCATTATAAATCCTGTTTGTCGGAACGTAGAATGAATTTTTATTTCAACGGTTTTAGAAGTACAGTATTGTTTTCAGTAATACGGCTGCAAATGAAGGCCGATTTAGTTTCATTCCTGCTTTGGTTTTTAACCTAGTAAGAGTGTTAAGATATTTAAGAAATTAACTTTATTATTTGGATATAATTTTAGATTAAATCAGTAAATATTACCATCCGTATTATAATTGCTTGGGTGTTTTCATAATGTACATATGTAAAGGAGGAAATCAGTAATCAACCTGTATATAGGTAGCAATTTGTATGTTTTATACAATTATCTAAATAGGTGTGCATTTATGAATGTCTCCTAAGTCATTTTTGTTCTCTGGAAACAATACTGTTTACTTGACAACAGGTTTGTTTACCTCTCCGCCGTGCCTTCTTATCTAGGACTTGTTTTGATATGGCGAGATGGTCGGTCGGTCGCAACCAGTATGACGGTACGAAGTTTCTATCTCTGATAATAACATATTAGAGAATATAATGAAGATAATAACTATGAATGAGAAAGAAATATGGTGAAGTTTAACTAAAAATTTAGCATTACATATAATACAGTGTTGGCTTAAAAATAACGGAAACCTCGCTTTTATATACTCTGTTCTTTTCCGTTCTCCATGGCAATTAACCTTCCTTGCTGAACCTTGAAATAGGAAGCGAGAACAAGATGGAATAGTCGCTATGACAGTTTTTTACTCTCCATAATGTATTACAAATCTTTTCAGTTTTTAGGAGAAAAGTTCCTTGTCAAAATTAGATGTATTCCACAATAACGTTAGGTATAGGACAATATTGAAGTTTTTAAACATTTTTAAAGAAGCCACGAACAACTCTAATTTGGAGAAAGAATCGACGATCTAACATAGGCTACTTTATTTCTATAAAATAAGAAGCTCACGTGGAATTTGAGGAGGGTTATGAGAAAATGACAAAAATTAAAAAACAAATACTTAAACCGCCAGAAGCTAAGCTGGAAATGAGCTCCATTCATAAAATAGGAAAATTTCTCTGGCCTTCTTTCAGACATCTGAAAATTATGACAGAGAATGACAAGAATAAAGACTACGAAAAGGATGGGAAGATATGTTCTCAATTAAAATACTCATTTCTATCCGTGGTTACATTTTCATCAAGTCATCATTCACCATCACAGAAAACGAACAATTTCAAGCAAGACCGACATAAAATACTGTTATGCTATACTAAAATGTTCAAATGAACTATAAAATCATAACGTGCAGCAAGACTCCATTCAGGTTCTGGCGTTTAATTCTACATCTTCGGTTGCAAATCTCTGATTAACTAATGAAGCGAATCGAAGCGGCAGAATGTGATGAAGGCCACATAGCTGGAATCCAGCCATGCAGCTGTGCACATTGAAAATGTCACGGTCGATAGACGTGCTGCAAATTACTATCGTTAGATTTTCACAGTACGGAATAGAGCTTGGTCTCAAATTCCTCAGAAAAAATGACCATAAAACACGCATAACCCGAGGAATACATACTAATCTAGTCAAAAATATCTTATAATTTCTATATGTATCAGATATACTAGATTGGAGTGGAGGGGGTGAAGAGTAGCACATTCCCTTAAATCGAAATAGTGTCCTGATTCGTAAAATTTCCATTTTTCTAACCAATAATAGATTACATACAACCTTTCAGCTCTATGCATTGCTCGAATAAAACTGAGAAAAGTCTGAAGTGTTTCATTTACATGACTTTCTCTGTTCCGCAAACAAACTTTATTTACAAAATATTATTCTTTTATCTACATCATGATAAACTTTAGCAAAATTGTCTTGTTGCTCTCTTCGTTGCAAGTATAAGGGAATGCATAATAACCGATAGAGAAATCTTTTAAAAAGCCGATCACTTAGCTTGCTAAGAGTAAACAAAAGAGAGACCAAAAGAAAGAAAGTTACCGTTTGAGAAACGTTTAAGTAGATTAAAATGAATAATCGAAATTCTTAGACTTTCACGGCCGGTGTCAATACTGGCTGGAGTATAATCCGGGCTTGTGGGCCGTGGTGTACTGGGCTCCTCCTTCTTCTTCCCAGACGTTTCGTCTGCGACTACGGTGGCAGCGGCGAGGTCGAAGTGCTCTAGTGGACGTTTCAACTGAAGATGTCTGCCGTAGTCGCAGACGAAACGTCTGGGAAGAAGAAGGAGGAGCCCAGTAGACCAGGGCCCACAAGCCCGGATTATACTCCAGCCAGTATAAAACGAATAACATTAAAACTGAAACCAATGATACGGAATATCTCGATAACAGATAACTCTGAAAAAGAATGTATTTGACATAAATAATGTGCACACGCTAACACACACACACACACACACTCACGGACCTTTTCACAAAAATGCTTTTTTTGGATCCAGGTGGACCCAAAACATGTATTTCCGGCGAAATATCGGTATCGAATTTTTGGGTGGAATGCAATTTCTTCTCTATACACTATGAACATAATACGTGTAGAGAAAGTAAAAGAATTTTTGAAAAAAAGGACCATGTGTATGCGTGCGTGTGTGTGTGTGTGTGTCTGTGGACAGCATAGCTCAAAAACGAAAACACCGTTAAATACCAAACTTGATATTTAAGTTTGGTATCTTCCAAGGATGAGAGGTAAAGATTTTCAAGAACATTGCCCTACCCTAAACTACCCTTTACATGGAAAAAATTAAAAAAAGATTATTTTCTCAAAAATGGCTAATGATTTTGATTAAAATCTCTTATATTTAAGATATTTACACGGCAAATAAAATGTATATTTTGAATTTTCCAGGACATGCCTCTAAAGACCTCTTTATTCTGGATGATTTTTCATTGAATTTTGCATAACTGGTAAACCGTAAGAGATACACAAAATCTTACTACACAAAAAATGTAGATCACGATAAAGCACACGATTTATGTCATATGCATGTTTTTCGTGTAGTTGAACGCTTTTGAGGTATTCCTTGTTATTGATTTCAGCTTTAAAAATTATATTTTACTCATACGGGAACTTGTCAACGCTTGGCCACTCAAGAAATGGACTTCAATCCCACAGCAACCACATTTTAAAACATGTGATTGTCCATGTAACCTGGTGTATTCCCTTATTTCTCTTCTACTTATAAGGAACTAAGTAATAAAATCGTTTCTGCTGTTTTAGCATGAAATAGATAGCAGGATATGCTTATTATCAATAATTGTTTACAAAGTTGTGGAGAAGGTCATGTGAATGGAGCACATCAGCTTTTTAGAGCTATGTTGCACACACACATACTCACATGTTTCTAAATTCTTTTTTTTTTTTTTTTCTTTTTGGTTCATGGGATCTCAAGACATTTATTTCCTGTGAAATCTCTGTATCGAATTTTTTGGTGTTTTCTTTATCCACTATGTACATTACATATATATATTCTAGAGAAAGTAAAAATCATAAACCAAATACATTCAGTGTGAAACAAAGAGGACACTGTAATTGAGCTCTTTTAATGAGTTCTACTCTGATTAGTGTAAACGAACAAGCCGCTATATCATAGTTGGCGACTAGATTCTAAAGCCAGGGGTTGACAAAATATTACTTATATCAACATTTATTCCGAAGCAGAAGAGGGTACGAAGTCAAAAACAACTAACGCCACAGATCAATATAGTAGACGCTAAGACTTGTAACATCCTGAAATTTTATAACATGTTAATGAAAACATGAATAAAAAGTGAGGTTATAATCTAGAATACATTTCATAATTTTTGAGAGTTTCAATAACTGTTTTAGTTCTTAAGCTACCAGCTTAACCGTCGTCTTGTTCGTCGTAGTAGTCGTAGGTCGTCTCGTCGTGGCAGCAGCAGTAGTAGTAGTAGTAGTAGTAGTAGTAGTAGCAGTAGTAGTAGTAGTAGTAGTAGTAGTAGTAGTAGTAGTAGTAGTAGTATTATAGACCTAACTGCATCATATTTTGCGTGTGCAGATATCCCTTCGTGGGTTAAAAAACTTGTTTACCCCTCTTGCTGATTGGCGGAGACGGTGAGTTGGTCGCGTTCATTAAGGAGTACAACGAAGATTCGTAAATTCCTTACCGATCGGTTTTAACTTAAAATAACTCCGTTGAGTTTTGCAACTCTTAACGCACGAAGAGATATCTGCACACGTCAAATACGAGACAGTTGGTCCATCTGGTATACAGGTGAGGCAGAAATGGATTTAAAATAATACATGTTATGAATCTGGCGGGGAAGGACTGTAACGTCCATCTAGTTTTTATTCTCTATGCGATGTGTTAGTCATGAAGCTCCCAATAATGATGTAGCGTATTTATGCTATACATCAGAACCAATTCAACACAAACTCAAGAAGTATTTCTGCGTGACCTGAATCAACGTTTTGCACTATCTAAGTTGGTGGTGACAATGGAATCTCGAATTAGTATGATAAACAAATCAGCGCCTGGGTATCCTCGTTCTGAATGCACAGGGCATAATATTGCGCGAGTAAAAGCATCTGTGCAGCGGAGTTCACACTGGCCTGTAAGAGAGCAACTCTTTGGTTGACGCATATCGGATCGAAGCACGAGGCGAATCCTCAAAAAATGAAAAGTGATGGCAATCTCCAAGAACTGTACTTTAGAGTAATGTAATAGGAATGCGAGCAGTCATTAGGAACTGGAGTACTATTCGCTTCAAAGCCCGCTTATTGCTTCTACCCGACTCATATATACACTGAGAGCCAATGAAAAAGGCGACTTTCTAATTCTTGTCCTTTCGACTTTTGTCGGGTATTTTAATTGTTGGTGCAAAACTATTCTTCATTACATAGCATTTTTCACAATGAATCGTTGGACGAGTAAACTTTGGGTTCTTACTGTTAGGCATTTTCAAAGGCTGTTACAGAGTTTCTGTGTGATAAAGAGCCTCGACACACACACATACACACACTCTCTCTCTCTCTCTCTCTCTCTCTCAGGGGTATGACCGCAGTATGCAATACGCCTCAGTATTGAGGGCAATCTGAATCAAGAGTTGGAATGCCTTTGCCCAGAGACGTATCCTATCCACCTTCCCCTATAGCCGGCACAGACGAGTAGAGTTGGAACAGCCTGATAGTTTTTCTGCTTACAGCGGCTATTTCGATGTCATAACAATATCCATCGCAATGGTCCGATACTATCAGGCATTAAAATAAAATGTGATGTGTTCCATTCACATGCCTTTCTCAACCCTATGTCGCCTAGTAGTGGCTATACGCACTATTTCTATTAAAGTTTATTTTACTATCTATTTCCTTTAATTGAATTGAAACTTTACAAACATAGCAACATTAGAGTTTCATTACAGATACAGAGAGAATATAAATAGTTAAATGTTTTAGAACTTTATACTATATGACGACCATTAAATTCTTTGTGTTTCTATGCAACACGAAGAAGAAGTGAAAATCGTTTGGGCTTTAAAAGAGTGACAAAGTAGGTATTGAAACACCTGAAGCATTAATAAGGGATATTTTGGAAACGGCTTTTGTCACAAAAAGAGTATTTGCAATAAATTATGTTTGTTAAAGAGATATAAACTTTTTGTTCAGTGAGTTTTCATCTGTTGCTTGACATTTACCAGTTACATTGATTATACAACTTCGTTCCGAATGAGGCGGACTTTACAGACTATTCCCAGAATATTAAAGCTAAACATTTTATTTATTATGTATATATATTTAATTTATGGCGTTTTAAACAAAATCATTAGAGTCAGTTTTGAGGACATTTTTCGAAAAATGATCCAAGTAAAGGTTGTTTGGCGATGGATGGATTTTCCTGTAAATCATGTTATATCCTTGGATGTTACGGAACTTAAATACCAAGTATGGTGTTTAGTGGCTTTTTGCTTTTAGATTATGCTGCTCACAGACACACATGAAAGTTTTCTAAAAAGCTCTTTCTGGAGTCAGAGGGCCCCCAAAGCATGAATGTATTTCTTGTGATATCTCAGTACCGAGTTTTTGGGTAGAATGCAATACCTTCTCTCCTATTAGGGTAGATAACAAACATTGGTGTAGAACTTTAAAGATTTAAAAAAAAATCTGATGTGTTCCATTCACAAGACTTTCTCTACATCTGGGTAACAAATTGTTGTTAAAAAGCTTATGCTTCTATTTACTTCATGCTAATCAAAAAAAAAAAAAAAAAAATTAGCAGAAATGGTTTTATTATTTTCTACCTTGTAAGTAGAAGCAAAATAAGGGAGTAAACTGATAGGAGTTGACAAATTCTTGTATGAGAAAAGTATAAGTTTTTCAAAGCTGAAACCAAAAACTACGAATACCTTAAAAACGATCACCTCCACGAAAAAAATGTATATATCATAACTTGTGTGTTTTAATGTGCTCTACATTTTATGTGCAGTAAGGTTTAATCCATCTCTTACGGTTCAGCAGATATGCAAAATTCCGTAAAATTCATCCAGAATAAAGTAGTACTCAGAGGCTATTCCTAGAAAATTCAAGATATTAATTTTATTTGTCAGGTAAATATCTGCAATATACAATATTTTAATCAAAATCGTTAGAGCCATATTTTATAAAATCAAAATTTTCGAAAAAAGTTCCATGTAAAGGGTATTTGGGGGTGGGGGGATTTTCTTGAAAATGTTCGTGTCCCATCCTTGGAAGATACCAAACCTAAATACCAAATTTGATTTTTAATGGACTTTTCGTTTTTGAGCTATGCTGTCCACAGCCACACTTACACACACACACACACGCACACACACACACACACACACACATGGACCTTTTGGTAAAAATGCTTTTTTTTGGATTCAGGGGGATCCAAAATATGTATTTCTGGTGAAATCGCGGTATCGAATTTTTGGGTGGAATACAAACCATCTCTATGCACTATGTACATAGTTCGTATAGAGAAAGTAATAATTTACTTGTTAACGACTCTGTCAATTACCAGGATCATATCAGCGTCGCCAGTGTGCTGAAATTTCGTCCCGCAAGAGCTCTTTAACGCCAGTAAATCTGCTATCATTGTAGCCTTTAAGCACCGTTAAAAAAAAAAAAAAAAACATCAGTCTAGGTCGAGTTTGAAAATAGACTTTGAGATTAACGCCTAACCAATTGAGCTACCCAAACAGTTTAGAACTTTAAAGCAAATGATCGTGTGTTACAAAGTAATCAGGTAAGCAATGATCTTCACGTACTCTGGAAAACATCAAATGCATATGAGTGCTATGAATAGTAGGCCTAAATATTGCTCCTCGGCATACAATTCCATTTGGCTTGTCAAAGGACGTTTAAGAATTCTTTGTAAGAAAATAGGTATGTGTCCGTACACAATTTAAGTAGCGTAGAGATTAACGGATGCTGATAAATGGCTTGAACTTTTGCAACAAATTTTGGATCTCATAAATGTGCACAAAGACTATATCCACAGTACGCAGGGAGAGATGAAGCTCATTTTCATTTCGCTGCATAGACCAACATACAAAACTTTCGATTCTATCACAAACTAATCCTTATGTAATGCACAAGAAGCCATTGCAGTGCCAAAGTTACAGTTTGCTGTGTAATAAACGACCTGCATTCAATTGAGGCCGATAATAGAAATCTGTAATTGTAAAATTAATGCAATATTTTGAATGATTGAAGAGTTTTTGTCTACACAAACTTACAGTACTCCTCTCATCAATAGAGACACGTGGCTTCAACAGAATGATACGACCAATCTCTCGCTAAGCGCTCCTTGAATGCAGGTACCTTTATTTCAAAACCGTATTGTCTCCGGATATGGACACATTTTATTTTAATTGTATTTAACATCGCTTTAACTGTTATTGCGACAGTTCTGTTCGTGATCTGCATGGTGGACATGACCTACCATTACTTCTCACGGAGTAGCTCACCGTGTAACAAATAAAGGAGCTTTACTCCTCTAAAGGTAGGCCTTTGCCCTTAAGGGGACACAACAGGCTTACTTTCATTTCATATCGCAAATGTTCTGTTTGTAATCATCTGTTTGGTGGACATTAGAGACATGGTCTTCCCTTCTGTCCTTACCACTCTCGCTTCGCTTTAATCTGATGATTCAAGTATGCCAGCTTTTTCATCGTCTTTGCTCAGAGGTGCGAGGTATTAAATATCCAATCCAATATTCACCTTGGCGACTGAGGGAAACCACGAATAAAACTGAGCCAGTTAAATGGGCCCAGGGGATTTGAACCGAGGACCTCCTGAATGTGGGCCACAGACTTTACCCCTTAAACTATCCTGCTTGGTTCATTTTATGGTCTTCTGGATTTACATTTTGCCAGCGCGTGATTTTTTCCTATGGACAATATTTGAAGAGCATAGTGCTCAAAAAGCCACCTCCACAGAACACGAAAGAACCCAAAGAAAAAGCTCTAATACATTATATTCACATGACTTTCTCTACCTACTCTACAACACATTCTTATAGAAGATTTTTCTTCTATTTACTTTAACCAATCGAGCTAAACATTAGCAGAAATAAGGGAAATTACCAGAAATAACTAAGTTCCCTGTGAGTAAAAAGGAAATATGGGAATATACTTGATTATAGTGAAGCACATTCTTTAAAGCTGGTTGCTAAGGCATGGATAAAAGTATAACAAAAGAAAAACGAATAAAGACTTCTCGTTTGAGAATCGTTGAACCCCTTCTTTTTTTTTTTTTTTTTGGTGGCGTTTAACGTCCGCTTTTACTACTTGTGGCGATGCCACTATTGAAGCATGGAATGAAGATGGAACACCGATGGAGTACGATAGCGGGGGAAACCGGAGAACCCAGAGAAAAGTCGCCCCATTGTCAACCACAAATCTTTCATGCGGTCGCTTGGGATCGAGCCCGGGACCATTTAGTGAGAGGCGAGGGGTTTAACCACTCAGCCACGGCGCCGCACGTTAAGTATTGCAAAATTTACACCAATAACCAGGAATATCTCAAACATCAAGTACCGAATAAATTGTAATATATATAAAACGAGGCCTGAATATAAGAGTATTTATTCTTATGTTTATTAGTTATGCAAGTCATCCTCAATGGAGAAGACTTCAGAGGCTATTCCAGTAAAATTAAACGTATTAATTTCATTTCATTTCTCATGAAAATATGTGTTATATTAATAAAATCGTTAGAGCCATTTTTGAGAAAATAAACTTTTCGAAAAATCTCCCATGTAAAGGAACATTTTCGGCATGGGAATATTCTTGAAATTCTTAATGTGCAATCTTGGAAGGCGCTAAACTAAAATATTAAGTCTGGTATTTAGCGGACCTTTGGTCTTTGAGTTACACTGTTGCCAGACACATACGGTCATATGTATCTGACTATATATGACTCACAGACACACACACACCTTTTTCTAAACTGATTTTTTGGATTCAGCAGAGCTCAAAACTGTACTTCCGGTGAAATATTGGTATCGAAGTTTTGTATGAAATACAATACCTTCTCCAACTACTAGCTACATTGTACTTGGTAGGGAAAATGAAAATACGACATAAAATCCTGAAATGCGTGTGAACTTGTTTCGTCGCATATGGGGGATATGCAAGTTTCACTTGAATGGTTGTAACGAAATGGGTCCCAGCTTAGAGGTATAGTGTTCACAAAATAGGATTTGTTGAGGTAAGTGCTGATATTTAATTTATAAAGCATACTTTAGTACTTTACTGTCATTTAGATAATCAGTACTATCGTTTTTATAGTTTCAAAATTCCTGGTTTTATTGACTCATCCTTTTATATTTAACAGTTAGTGAGTTAACAGATAAAAATTAGGTTATTTTAGTGTATCAAGAGCTCATGGGGAACTAACACACATAAATTGCAAAACCAATGTAAGAAATCTGAAAACAATAATGCTGAATATTCCAGAATCTCTTAATACAAAGACATGTTATTTTACATAAACGGTACATTTTAAGGATATATCATTTTCTAAATGTATTTTAATTTATTTTGTGGGTTTCTAGAAGCATGAAGTTAAACTGTATTTAATAATGATTTACTGGCTATTTGCAGAAAATTTAAAAATAATTTTTTTAGTAATATTAAAAATATGTCATTTTTATTAAAACAGTCTGAACAATTGTTTGAAGCAAAATGTGATGTACTATATTCACATGGCATTCTGTACCTATTCTGCAGCCAATTATTCTTACAAAAGCTTATTATTCTCTCTACTTCATGCTAATCGACAAAAACATGTGTAGAAATAGTTGTATTACTTCTATGTAGGAAGGCAGTGAGTGAATATTCACAACAGGCGAGAATACTAAAATGTTTTAAAATCTGTCGCTAAGTGATGCAATTGATATTTGCTCTTCTTTGTATGTCCAGAAAAAAATTATTAACGATTTCCCATAGAGAAAAATCTCAGTATCATTCATTTTATAAACAATAAGAAGAAATATCTCGAGAAAGGTTAGCTATACAAAAAATCTAATTAAGTTTTTTTTCTCTCTCTTACGGTTCACCAAATATGCAAAACTCAGAAAGAAGTGAACTTTAGATGCCATTCCTAGATAATTCGAGATATGTATTTTATTTATAATGAAAATATCTTTAAAGTCAATTTATTAAAAATCGTTTGAACCATTTTCAGAAAATGGAATCTTATATAGGAAGTTTAGTATTTAATGTAGTTTTCATTTTCGAGCTATACTATCTACACATGCACATACACACACTGACCTTTTTTTAAAAAAGGATTAAGAAGTCCCCAGAATATATATTTCCAGCGAAATCTCAGTATCAAAATTTTGGGTGGAGTACAATGCCTTCTCTGCCTAGATAGTATTTGCTAGAGAAATTAAAAAGTACATAAAATATATTTGGAGTAAGGAAGACGAACATCCTGCAGCTATTTTCACTCGATTTTTTAAGAGATAGAAGCCATGAAATTTGGCATTTAACTTTCTGTCATTTCATGAAATTCATAGGTTCATTTCTTTCATTTGCAGTGTAAATGTAAACGCCGTTATATTTATGGACGCTCTTTAACTATAATGGGATTTGCGGTGAACCCTTGAATAAGTATTCCTGACGATAGCTAAATGTGCAGTAGTTTTAGCTGAACGGTAGACGAAGTCATAACTACACCGCCGTGGAAATTTTGAAATGCATAAGATAATTATATTATATACTAGCAGAGACGTTTTTACATTCTCTAGTGCAATATGTTCAACGTACATAGCAGATAGAAAAGGTATAATATTCAACCCAAAAATTCGATACCGAGATTTCACCGAAAATATGCTTTGAGAAACCCCCTGAACCCAATAAAAATCATTTTTAGAAACAATCAATGTGTGTGTATGTGACTGTCTGTGTGTGTCTATGGACAACATAACTCAAAAACGAAAACCACGTTAAATACTAAACTTGGTATTTAAGTTTATGATCTCCCAAGGATGTGACAAGATGATTTTAAAGAAAATTTCCCCACCCCAAACCACTCTCTACATAGAAAAATTGTCGAAAATTTTGATTTCCCGTTTTTTTAATTAAAATTGTGCTACAATCTTACAGACACATTTTCCTTATATGTGGGAGCCTCGGAGCTGCATTCCTCACAAAATCTAATGTGGAGTTTGAGTGGAATGCAATTCTTGCTCTATTTTAACTAAGCGATAGATAGTGATACTTCTATAGGTATAAAATATTTATATTAAATGTTAGGAGAGAAAATGGTTATAATTTCTGAAGTTTTATTTATGACGGTTTTAAACAAGAAAATGTTGATTATTATCTAAGCACTATCTTTCGTATTAATCGAGGGCCTGTTTTTTTCAGTCACTCCGCTCAGAAATTAAAGAGAAACCACGTGATTTAGTGCCACTAGCGACGTATTACTCACTACGCGGTGTGTACAGAACTCACCTCCCCTCAATAAACCCCGCTATATTCGCCTTCAAGTGCGCGCATGGTTAATTACACGACCGTATACCTTGTTCAATAGTAGGTAGGAGAGTGCATAAAAATGCCGCTTGTGACTGACAGATCATGCCACTTCAAACACAGACGCAAAATGCGAATGGAGTGGGTGACAGGGATGGCGATGCCGATATAGACACTCATTTCCGGAGCGTTTTCCATTAAAGCTCCGCTGGCGGGCCGCAGATCGCCAAACCCCCGGAAAATTGTTCTCTCTAGCGCATCTACAATATGTCAAATATATTCTGCCATCTTAAACAGCAGGAAATGTAGTGTTAAACTATTCTAACTAGGAAGTATCTAAAATGACTAGTCAAACTATAAGGTTAAACAATTCGGTTTACATACAGCTTCTTGAATGCTATATTCTGTGGAGCACGGTTCGCCTAATACCAGTTCACCGCTTGCACATCATGAGGAGTGTAATTTAAAATTATATGAAGGAATATTAGGAAAACACCGGTTGCTCAAAATTGTTATTATTTATTTCTCGACCACGTATGTACAATGTACATACCTAGTAAGTTGCGAAGGTAATGTATTCCAGATTTCACGGGATATATATTCAGTCTCCTGAATTAAAACACTGTATTTTTAGAAAAAGGTATACATGTCTGTGTGTTGCGTGCGTATATGTGTGTGTATGTGTGTGTGGACAGCATAATTCAAAAAGTCGTTAAATACAAAACTTGGTATTTAAGTTCAGCATTTTTCAAGATGCAACCCAAATATTTTCAGGAAAATCCTGCACCCCCAACCACCCTTTACATGGAACATTTTTCGAAAATACTGATTTTCTCAAAAAATGGATAAGGAATTTGATTAAATACCATATTTTAAAGGGGCAGGGATGTTAGCAGCAGCAGTGGCAGCGGAGCAAAGGACATCCTAACGATGTTTTCTTGATCGGATTTGAGTTTCTAGTTCATGAGTTCGCACTTTCGTGCCATGGCAACGAGGGATCAACTCACATTAGATTGTTTGCTAGATATGTTTGATTTTTCACAGCCAGTATATACTGTACTAATTTGCCGTCCCACAGATTAAATATAGCGAGGGCTTCAATAAATGCAAGATCTGGATATTACGGTACATAAACCTTGCACTGCATACAGAACGTTACGCTGTTATTCTCTAACGTCTACCACAAGCAGGGAAATAGGGCGCTAATAATCTCATAGATTGGGCGCAACAAAACCTTGCTTCTCCCCCCCCCCCTCTCTCAAGCACGAACATTACACAGGTATTACTTTAAGACAATTCTCTTAATATTAATGTATAATTATGTTGTTTTGCATACGATTTCACTTTATGTTAACATTCTATGCTGCGATGTATTCTTGTTTGCAGATTCAAAGACCACTAATTTGACGGATTCTCCAGCACATGTTAATGAAGAACAAATGACGGGCTGTAATTATTCCTCTTCTACCCTATTCAGAAACATTCCATCTTTGCGTGTGTTGTAAGCAAGCTATGCAGCATTATCTAATTTTCTGAGCGAATACTACTAGAAACTAGAAATCACGGCTGCTTAAACATTTGTCTAACTGGAGGAAGGCTATTCAGTAACCTAAGCAGATGCTAAGCAATGGGGAAATATTTTGATGTGTTTATATCAATCCAATAGATTCGTATACCTCGCCCCTTTGTATTTCTCTCCTCTCCTCTTTTGGTTTCATCCCGTTCAGCTTCTCCCATCTCTTTTGTAACGTAGCTAATAATGCATACAAAGTAAAGTAACAAAGGTGTATACTTTTACAGTAACAACAGAAATAGGTTATATAATTGGTGTTCTTTTTAATGGAATTATGCTTTATAGATATTTTGTTATTTACAGACAAAAAGTACTGTCTAACCTCCTTCTTACTGACCTATAAATACACAGGCCAGTAACAAGGATTATATATGTTTGTATGTATTTATTTCTCTGCAAGTGGGTATCACCCGGTGGCAGAGTTATTCGTATGCATACAAGATATATAAACAATAAATCACAGCTGCCAGTTTATGGCTTTGTAAGCTAGATATAATAGTTATTTACACAAATACGAAAACATTAATTTTTCTCTCAATTCAGATTAATTAATTTCATAATTAGAATCACCACCAATTTAACATTTGTATTTACAACAATATAAAATCACAAGCATTTCATTTAAGGAATATTTACAAAAATTATCCAACATTAAAATCAAGATTTTTCCTAAATTTTTTCAGAGACAGGGGACAACCCCAAAAGGCTGCTCCAGGCAATTCATTCCAGTCTTTTATGGTTCTATTTACAAAGGAGAACTTTCCACATCAGTTCTGTATCTTCTACCCTTAATTTTGAACCGGTGATAGTTTCGTGCATAGCAAGTTGGGTTTTCCAGTTTGTCAGTAACGTCCTCCCATGTGTTTAAGCCAGCGTAAGCTTTAAATAAAGCGCACAACCTCTGTTTTTCACGCCTAACTTTCAACGACTCCCATTTTATCTCCTCAGCGTTTGTAGGCCCAAAATATTTACCCCTTTTTATGAATTTTATAGCTCTTTTCTGGATATTTTCTAACGAATCAATTTGATTTACTCTATACGGGTCCCAACAAGTTACTCCAAATTCCATGACCGGCCGCACTAAGGACCTGTACGCGATTTCCCTGGACTTTGCACTTTTTTAAAATCCTCATTAAGAAGTGCAGTGCTTTCCACGCTTTCTTAGATACCGAATTTACCTGCTCGTCCCATCCAGCGTTACTCGCCAAGTAAACTCCCAAGTATTTGCACCTGTCCAACTGTGGAATTTTTTCCCCACCCATGTGATAGTTCTGCAGAATTTTTTCCCTAGATCTATTAAATGCAATTGACTTACTTTTGCCAGCGTTAATTTTCATTTTATTTGCAGCAGCCCAATCACTAATTTCATTTAAATCACCCTGAAGAGCAATCTCATCTTCGACATTTCTAATTTTATTGTAAATAATACAATCGTCTGCAAGCAACCTTATTTTATATTGACAGTTATGTCGTTTACAAAAATAAGAAAATGTAACGGCCCCAGTACTGAGCCTTGGGGTATTCCCGAGCTTACCATACCCCTTTCAGATAGCTCCTTGCCTACTTTTACCCTTTGCGATCTTCCTTCCAGAAATTTTGTTAACCCATAGAACTACGCGTTTATCAATTCCTGTAGCAGTTAGCTTCTGGATAAGTAAATTATATGATACAACATCAAAAGCTTTGGAAAAATCTATCACCACTGCATCTGTTCTTCCCCCTGCATCCACCTCCTCTGCTAAATCTTGAAATAATGACGTTATCTGGCTTTCACACGAGTATCCATGTCTAAACCCATGTTGCGCTTTATTGCACCACTTTTTGTTTTCTAATTCCTCCCGTATATATCCCACAATTAAATGTTCCATCAATTTGCACACTACTCAAGTTAGGCTGACTGGTCGATAATTATTGTATCTTTATTTTCGGATTCACTCTTAATTTTTATTGTTGTTTAATATTGCTTTTGACTGTGTATTTCCTTTGTCTTTTTATTTTCGTGTTTACTCTTTTAATTCTTTGTTGTGGTTGTTGTTTTAATATTGCTTGTAATGTGTATTACAAAAGCACGTACGGTCTGTGGACCCGTGCGACTGTTGAAATTCTATGTATGATATTGCTATATATTAATAAATACACTTATTCATTCATTATTCATAGTTCTGTTTTATTTCCCCCTTTATGAACTGGAACTACAATCGCGGTTTTCCAGTCTTCCGGTAAGGCACAGTTATTTATTGACATATTAAATAAAAGCATTAGGTACGGAATCATGGATTCTCCTCCAATTTTTAGTATTTCAGTCGGTATATTATCAGACCCACTCGACTTTCGATTTTGCAACATTTTGATCCTTCTGCGCAATTTGGATGCCATTATTTGAAAAACGGAATTTCCACTATCCTCAATTCCCAATTTATAATTATAATCCGTTTTGTTAAAAACAGACACAAAATGTGAATTTAATGCGTTCGCTTTTTCCTTATCGTTCAATATGGCAATTCCATTTTCCTTGAGTTCTGATATGCCAAGTTTATTTCCCCTGCGTCTACTTACATAATTGTAAAAAGATTTCCAACTATTATTGGTCCCGCTAAGAATTTGTTCTAAGAACCGCTCCTGGGCTTGCAACGTTTCGTCTTTCAATTGTTTAGCTAATTCTTTATATTTGTTAAAATGCCAATCTGACTTCTTCCGTTTATGAAACGCGTGCCTAGACTTTCGTTTAAGTATTCTGATGGATCTTGTATAATATTCTGGATCATTATTTTGTTTCATAACTTTATATGGAACGTATTTCTTTATTGATTCCAAAATAAGTATTTTGAAACTATCTCATGCTGCATCTACATTTGTTGCAGATTTTACAAACAGGCAAAATTGCTTTTTGAGAAAAGTCTGAATTCCATCTACGTCTGCTCTGCAGAAGTTAAAACTAATAATTTCCTCTCCTTCAAACCGGTTTCGCACCTTCCAGTTTATGTCTAATTGTACACAGCTGTGGTCACTTATACCTGGAAAAACCTCACATGCGCTAAACAATGACTCAGGTCTGCACAGAAACACGTCCAGTGCAGCCGATTTCCGGGTATCTGTTTTGACTACCTGCGAAAACCCATGATCCCAAACCAGAAGGTTAACAACACATTGAGCTTCAGCCCATTCCAGTTTACATTTGGCAAATTTAGATCTCCTGCTAAAATAGCATTTTTTCCCGTTTCCGAAGAAATTTTTTTCCACTAGTTTATGAAGAGTTTTAAAGTTAGTTTCGCCAGGTGGTCTGTAACACGCTATTAATGTAATGTTATTTGCTTCGTTTTCGTGATCGATAATTTCAATGGGCATCATTTCTACGTCTTCTTCCACCACAATATCTTACTGCTTAACTCTAACTTGGTACAAATAAAAATTCCCCCTCCCCTTCCTTCCCTGTCCCACCTAAAGACCCTGTAATCTAATCTAAATATCTCCGCGTCATTAATATCAACACTAAGCCATGACTCCGTATCTATAATCACACTTGAATTACTTATTTCCATTAAATTCCAAAATTCTAATGTTTTGTTTATGATGTTTCGGCAATTTACCTTTAACAGCCTTAAGGAATGTGCCCCTACCTGAGAATCGTCGCTTCCCCGAAGCCGTTGTCAGTGCTGCCCGGTGACACCGCTCCACTCGGATACCCTCGCGAACAATGCTGCCAACTTTGAAGTTCCTGGTGAACACCATCCCGTCCATAGTCCCAGTCGTCAATCCACGAATTTGAGTCCACAAACTGCACATCCAGTCGTTCAGCCACCCACGAAAACGCGTCGTTTACCTGCATTACCTTCCTCCAGTTGATATCGCGTCGCCTCTAAACTCCACTGATGACAATGTTTGCTGAGGGAAACAGTGCCTTTGTCTTCTTAACTAAATCATACATGTCTCCCTTCACATAGTCAGAACTCCTTCGTAGGTCATTACTTCCAACCTGTAATACGATGGTCCGGTAGTTGCTTTCTTCCTCCTCTCGCTTCTTCTCAATTTCCCTCAGAAGGCCGTCAGTCTTTATGCCAGGATAGCAAGCTACCTTTGCATTTGTAGTTCCCGCGTGTCTAACGATAGAGTCGCCGATGATCAAACATGGTTTCTCCTCTTTCTTTAGGTCATCTTCCCGTGTCTCCCTCAGTAAGCGGTTTTCTTCTTTAAGCTTCCGAATAATATCTTCCGCTGTTTTCAGCTTGTCGCGTAAGCCTTGTAGTTCCTCCTGCAGCTGCTCCAATTTTTTATCATTTGCGGTGACGGTCACATCTCTCCTGCAGTCCTTACATGACCAGTTTTCTTCTATGTTCTGTTCTCTCTTAATTTTTTGACAGCCAAAATGGTACCATCTCGCGCATGAAATACAAAGAAGTCCGGTCCTCAGTGCTTTGTTACAGCTTCCAGATCTTTCATCTCCTACAGGTCCTGGATTTATTTCAACTCCTCCTATCACAAGCAGGGCTAGTAATACAAAAGCCATAAAATAATAATTCTTCGTAGTATCCGTAGCTCCAGTCGCCTGTCTAGCTGCTTTCCGCGGTCGCCTGCCCGACCATATTTCCTACCCTCGCCCGGTAAACAACCAGATCCACACCCATTGTTCTGCTGCTACCTGCCTCCCACTGGTACGTCCGCACTGCTCGAGATCCCAAACCAGACTGACAGGTCAGTAAAAAGGAGGTTAGAGTATCTTTTATTTTATGTATATATATGTATACATATAATACATATTTTACATATGCTTTTTGTTGTTGATGACAAAGTTCTGATATCTTATTCTGGAAATAATGAACAGAGAGCTTAAAAAGTTAAATAATTTATGTCCATTTTTAATACGAAACATACCATAACTAAGTTTTAGCATTTAGAGAAGCAAGCAAAAACTTTCTTGGAACGAACAAATATTGAAACTTATTTTAATTATCTTAGGTACCATACTTTCTATGTGAGAAGTGAAAATATTTAAACCAAATAAAAAAATAAATTAATGAATTCAGTTATACCTTTTTGACGACCTAAAACACTAAAAAGGAAATCAAAATAAATTTTAATTGCTTTATCCATGTTACTTGGTGGTTAGGGTTTAGGAATTTGACCCTTCAAAACGAGAAAAGCAGAATTGAAGCAGCAGAAATGAGATTTTCAATACTAGATAAAGACATGTTAGTAAAGATATAAGGAAGGAACTAAACTCTTTAATTAATAAACAGAATAAAACAAGGTGGAGGTGATTGAAACAACGTACACAAATAATCTGATGTGTTCGATTCACATGGCTCTACATCTCTATAACAAATTATTGTTAAAAAGCTTATTCTTTATTTACTCTTGATAATTGAGATAAAAATTAACAGAAATTGTCTTTATTACTTGCTTTCTGTAATTAGAAGGGAAATAAGGGAATACACTAAGCTAAAACGGATAGTAAAATCTTTTAAAAGCTCGTTCTCATGAGGTTGAAATCCATTTCCTTGCATTGCCAGTTGAGAAAAGTTCAAGTATTTTAAAACTGAAACCCATAACAAGGAATATCTAACAATGGCCAACGAAAATCTGATGTGTTTCACTCACATGACTCTAACTGCTCAACAAATAGACCTCACACAAAAGGTTATTCTTCTTTCTACACCATGCTAATCGAGATTAACATTAGCAGAATGTTCATATTACTTAATTCCTTATTTGCTTCTTTACTCAGCCAAGAGTAGAACAAAAGAAAAACGGACACTTTCTGCCTGAGAAAAGTATAAGTACATTACAACTGAAACCAGTAATGAGGAATATCTCGGAAACGATTACCTCCACAGCAAAAACGTAAAGGACATAAATTGTTTTTTTTGACGAAATCTACATTTTTTGTGTAGTAAGTCTTACGGTTTAGTAGTTAAGCAAAATTCGGCAAAATTTATTCAAAATAAAGAGGTCTTCAGAGGCTATTCTCAGAAAATTCAGGATATACATTTTATTTGGGATGTAAATATCTTTAATATATGTAATTTTAATCAAAATATTTAGCCATTTTTTAGAAAATCAACATTTTCAAAAATTTTTCCCTGGAAAGGGTAGTTTGTGGTGGGGGGATTTTCTTGACAATATTCATGTCGTATCCTTGGAGGATACCAAACCTACATACCAAGTTAGGTATTTAACGGTCTTTTCGTTTGTGAACTATGCTGTCCACAGACACACACGGAATTTTTCCTAAAAATGTTATTTTCGGACTCAGAGATCCCAAAACATATATTTCCGGTGAAATCTCGGTATCGAATTTTTGGGTGTAATACAATACCTTCACTATCCATTATGTACATTGTACATGTGAGCTAGAGAAAGCAAAAATGTATATGACAAATTGTGTTTTTTAAGATGATCTACATTTTTTGACTAGTAAGTTTTTGTCTATCTCTTACGGTTTACTACGTATGCAAAATTCAGCAAAATACATACACAATAAAATTTTCTTGGAGATTATTACCAAAAAATTGAAGATATACATTTTATTTTCCGTGTAAATATGTTAAAATTAGAAATTTTAATATCTTTACTATACGATATTTTAATCTAAATCATTAGAGCCATTTTTGAGAAATCAACATTTTAGAAATTTTTTAATGTAATGTAGTTTGGGGCGGGTTTTTTTTTCTCAAAATCTTCGTGTCACAACCTTTGAAGATGCTAACATTAAATACCAATTTGGTATTTTAGGAAATTTCCGTTTTTGAGTTACCGTGCTCACAGTCATATGGACACACGCGAACCTTTTTCTAAAATGCTTTATTTGGATACAGGATACCACAAAACGCGAATTTCCGCTGAAATATTACTATGGAATTATTGAATGGAATGCAATACCTTCTCTATACACTTTGTACATAGAACGTATAGAGAAAATAAAAGCGTTTTTTGGGATACAATGGATCTTAAAACGTGTATTCCGGTGAAATCTCGGTATCGGAGTTTTGGGTGGAGTGCAATACTTTCTCTACCTTTGCAGAGAAAGTAAAAATGAAAGACGTCCTCATAACAAAAATTATTTTGAACTAAAAGGAATGAAAGGCAAAAGAAATGTTGGTAGACCGAATACAAGAATACCTCAACAGAGTTGAAGAGTGATACTGGAACAATACATTAAGCTAATGATGATTAAACACATTTTATCATTTTATATGTCAGTGTATTTCTTGTAGTGCCTCACATACCTGTTGAAAACAATCAGTTTGGCTGCATATCTGTACGTTGGTGGCAAGGCACATGGCCATAAAATGATTAAATAAATTGTCTTTTGTATTGTTCTACCATTAATTATTGTTTTAAATATTTTCTGATTAGTACCAGGTATATTACTATCCTGTTTTTACTTTCTCTACTACTTAAGGTAAACAGGGGAATATTGTGTATCCCCAAAAATTCGACGTTGAGATTTCAGAACAGGGAGAACTACCTAGACTATTCAAGGAAAATTGAGTTACAGGTAAAGTTTATTTACTATACAAATATTTTAAAATTTAATATTTTAATCCAAACCCTGAGGGTACTTTTTAAGAAATAAAGAGAAAGCATATAAGGGATAATTTAGAGGATTTTTAATAACTTTTCCTGTCACATACTTGGAAAACTACAAAGTCAGTCATCAGTTCGGTATTCATCCAATTTTCGTTTTTGATATATCTTTAAACACATTTTTATGGTTAACTAAAATCGTGCATTGTCGGCGAAATATAGATACAGGAATATATTTGTTACTTTACCTGTCATTTCGATCTTGCTTGTTTTATATGGTTATCAGAAGTGACAGCTACATACGCTATATGTTGCTGGTAAATCAACCTAGTTTTTCTTCTTTCTTCTTCTTCTTCTTTTTCTTCTTCATTTTTACCTTCAAGAATTGGTCTTTACTGTCCGGTTCCGAAACTAATAGCATCGGCTCAGCTTGTTGTGCTTCGCGTTGTTTATAGCTATTCTCTCTATTTAACTTTTATGTTTAATTTTATCACCTATATACCTCATTTTGAATATTTTTCCTAAGTTCACTGCTTTTCTTTCTGTCCATTAATGTTATATTTTCAACTGGCCAAGCGAGATGACAAAAATATAAAGGGGGAGCGGAAAATGAAATTTAAATAAAAAAAATCTGATGGGTTCCATTCACATGACTTTCTGTACATCTTGCAATACATTTTTAAAAAGCTTGTTCTTCTACTTTATTCTAATCGAGAAAAAAAAAGCAGAAATGGTCTTATAATTTCCTACTTGTAAATAGAAGGAAAATAAGAGAGTACCATTGGCTAAAGCGAAAGACAAACTTTTAAAGCTGGTTGCCATGTGTTTGTTTGTATGGCCAGGAGTTAGAAAATTTCTGTGTGAGAAAAGTATAAGTATTTTAAAACTGAAGCCAATAACTAGGAATATCTAAAAAACGGCCAACTCCACGAAAAAATGTATTTAACATAAATTATGTCTTTTTATGAGCTCTACATTTTTTGTAGAGTAAGTTCTTGTCAGTCTATTATGCTTTACCACTTTTGCAAAATTCAGCAAAATTTATCCAGAATAAAGATCTCTGAAAAGGCTATTCCCAAAGAATTCAAGAAATACATATTATGTGTGATATAAAAATCTTTAATAAAATATCTTTAATTTTAATAAAAATAATTAGAGCCATTTTTGAGAAAATTAAAATTTTAGAAAGTTTTTCCATGTAAAGGGTAATCGGGTTAGGGGGATTTTCTTGAAAATCTTCGTGTCGCATCCTTGGAAGATACTGAACTTAAATAGCAAGTTTGGTATTTATTGGACTTTTCTTTTTTGAGGTATGCTTCCCAAACACACTGACAGACAGGCAAACTGACAGACACACACACACACGAACATTTTTCTAAAAATGCTTTTTTGGATTCAGGGGTCTCAAAACATGTATTTTGGAGAAATCTCGGTATCAAATTTTTGGGTGCAATAGAATACCTTCTTCATACACTATGTACATAGTACGTATAGAGAAATTAAAAAAGGCACTTAATATTGGCTTTATCACTTAAAATTGCCTTAATCACCTATTACTTGACTTGTCAACTACTTCAGTAATGTACTATTTTATTTTTAAAGTCAATAAAAATAGGTTATGTCAATTTTTCTGATTTCTTGCTTCAATAAGGTTATTTGGGAAAAAATCAGGTTATATATATATATATATATATATATATATATATATATATATAACTTACATACATATATACACACATAAAAGAAATGCAAACAAGGGATTTTATGTCTCTGTGATCCATCAGTTATATAAACTTATTCTTTTTCTTCTTATTTGTTTTACAAATTTAATGCAGTTTCTCATTGTTATTTCTAACGGCCTTCGTTCAAATTTCTTTCCGTTATGGCTTTCATAACGTCATCCTTCCATGTTTGGTCAGTCTCTTTTTCGCCTTTGAAGTGGAATCTATTCTAAAATTTGTCTCGACCAACGCGCATAATACGAAACCTTATTTTTTAAATTCGATTTTATCAATAGCTTTGGTGTCTCTTCAATTTCCACTCAGTATTTAAGAGCAAACCGAATGTGCTTTCCCAATATTCCATCGCCATGTCTTTTCATCATGCTTTTCATATGAGGGTCCGTATGTCACTATACGTTTAGTATCTTTGATCTGTTCTTATTGTGGTTGTTTATTTTACTTGTGCACTCCATAACTGGTGTACCCAAAGCAATTGGTTCCCTTATTTTACTCCACTAGAACCATCATTGAAATATTTTCATCTGTATTTGCATTTGCAATTTCTTGTATTGCTTCGCTTTTCATTTGCTGATCTGGTTCTTTGACCTTCAAATACAAATGTAATCTATCTTTCCTGTTACTTGTAACATCAATATTGACTAACTCTGTAGTGGAGTGGTTAGCGATCTGACTTCTTACCCAGAGATCCAGGATACAATTCTCAGCTGGAGAATTTTTCTTTAACTAGTTTAATTCTCTATCCCCCGCAGAGTCTGGTAGTGTGAACGTGGAAGTAAATGTATGTGAGAGTAAAGCATAATATTAAAACAAACAAAAACACCAACGTTAAGAAACTCCATAGTTGAGCAAGCAAAACACAAGTAGTTGTTTCTCAAGTCAAAGCTCCCAGTATGGTAATTGAAATTAAAAGGGGACTACACAAGTACAAATGAAGTAATAACATTCTGATGCGTTCCAATTACATGCCTTTATCTATCGTTTTGCAAATAAACTAAATAAGTTAAAGCGATAGTTAACTCTTTTAAAACCTGGTCTTATATGCGGCAATTGAAATTCGGTTCTGTTTGCATGCCAAGACTAAAACAAAAATATATGGAACGAAAGATGACTTCCCGTTTGAGAAAATCTATGTATTTAAAATTGAAATAAATAACAAGGCATACGGTTAATTCTACTCAACAAAGTATATGACATAAATTGTGTGATTTATCAAGATCTACATATTTTGTGTGCTTTATCAAGATATACGTAAGTTTTTGTGTATCTGTTGCGCTTTACCAGTTACACAGAAGTCACTCAGAATGAAGAGGTATTCAGAGGCTATTCCCAGAAATTTCAGAGTATAGATTTTGTTTGCCATAAATAAACATTCGGTATTTTAATCAAAATCATTAAGAGTCACTCTTGAGAAAATAAAAATGTTCATAAACTGTGAAAGGTGGAGGAGCTTTTTTATATTTTTGTCACGTCCTTGGTATGTGTTCAACTTAAATGTCAAGTTTGTTATTTAATCTTACGTTCAGAAGAATTGACACACGCCCTTTTTCTAAAAATAACTCTTATAGATACAGGACATTCTAAAACACGTGTTTCCGGTGAAATCTCAGTATTGAAATAATTGGGTGGAATACAATACTTTCTCTATCTACTACGTGTATTTTAAATACGTGATAGTGAAAGTAAAAATTGGAGTATTTTATTCACGTGGCTTTATCTGCCTGTTCTGCAAGAAAACTTTTATTGGAAAACATTATTTTATCTACATCATGCTAATTAAGATAAACATTGCCAGAAATGATCTTATTCTAGGTTAAAATGACGATCAAATCTTTTAAAATCTGTCGCTAATTAGGTATTTTTCCATAGCCAGAAGTGAAAAAAAAGAGAAATTAAACGGTCGGGGACATAACGTTTGAGAAAAGTTTAAGTATTTAAAACCGAAACAAATAAAAGAGGATACCTCGGAAGCGCTTAACTTCACAAAATACTGTATATGACCTAAATTGGTATTTTAGATATACCTATATTTTTGTGTAGTAGGATTTTGTCTATCTCTCGCGGTTTAGCAGTTAAGCAAAAGTCATTTAGAATAAACAGGAGTTTAGAGAATATTCGCAGAGAATTCGAGATATACAATTTATTTGCTATATATCCACACACATATTCACACGGACTATTTTCTAAATATGTATTCTTTAAATTAGGGATCCTCATAAAATGCATTTCTTATGAAATATCGGTATCAAATTTTAGGATGGAATACAATAGCAGTCTTTCCTATCTCCTATGCACATTATATAGAAATGCTAGAGAAAATAATACCTATTTTATGTAAATACTGATAGAATAACAAATAGTGTGGTTGTTAAATATTTTAGTTTTATAAAATGAAGATATAGAAACAATGTTGGCTAGAGTTAAAATGTTCGTGTTCTTTCCAGAGCTCTTTAAATTACTGAACTCGTGTCGATCTGATAAAACTCAACCTTTAGTCATATCTTTTCTAAGAGAACAATTGCGTGATTCTTACGAGTAACGGTATTTCTCACTAAAAATGAACACGACAAAATCAGGCATTCGTCAAGTTCATATTTATTTTTAGAACAGTAAGTTTTTCACAGTGGGGAAGTTATAACCTTGATTTTAAAAAAGCAACAACTACATATACAAATGGCAAAACCTTGAAATTCAAGATGTTAATTTAAACGAAAGACGTTTGCACAAAATCTTACATCTGTCTAAAGATATATAATTGGCAAACTAATTTGGATTTTTCTAAGCTATAAATTTTTTTTATTAAAAAACTTTGCGAGGTGTGTTAGTATACATAGGTATACATTATGTTTACTAACATGTTCGCATTTTTAGGAATAGAATTGGTGAGAACACATTGGCAAGCGCAATACATCCTTAGGTTGCCTTTATGGTCTGGTTTTAGCATGCTGGCTTAAGTTGTGAGTTCGATTCCTGGCTGGAGATTTTGTCTTTTTCTTTAGTCAGGATTATCATTTGCCCTCCCTAGTGTCTGCAAGTGTGAAAATGTGCGTGAATTTAACTCTTATCTAAGATTAATCAAGAGTGAACATCCTAGCCATGAACACCTGTTGAATAGATTAATCGCCAATATGATCTTTGTTGTTAAAGGCGGCAGATAAATGGAGGAAAGAAAACATCTGTCATGAAAATTAACTACATTTAAATATAAAGGAATACGAATAATACTAAAAAAAATTTATGAATATTACGTTAGTCGGATCACGTATAGTAAAAATAATTAATCCTAATGATCAGTGGATGTTTAAGTAGGGTATAGCTGAAACAGATTTCGTTATAATACCTGTGCCCTCACAGCAACTCAAACGTTTTTAAAAGGTCACACTCTAATAAATGTCGCAATAGTATTTAATAACCTAAATATAATTGGATTATACAGAGCAAATCTAGGGATTTTTTATATGGGTAAAAAGACGTTTAACCTATCTTAATAATCTACGAGCTACAAAATAACAAGAGAAATTATCACAGAGTTTCCGAGTATTACCAAGGAAACTGCAGCATATAATATTTAATTTTCCGTGGACCATATCATTTAAAATTTAAATCTTTAGTTTCTCTAGCACCTATTGTTTTTTATAATCTTTAACGCCCGATTTGACTACATATGGCATCGCAGGTGATAACACTGATGATGATTGAGCATCGATGAAAATCCATGGCGGGGGAAGCTGGAGAAAACCCGCCGCTTTGTCCATCACAAATGCCACATGTGGTCGCCTGGGATCGAACCTTGGTGAGAAGCGAGTGGTTCAACCAGTCGACCACGGTACAGCTTCCTTGGTTTTTGCTTTTTATCATGTATATTTAAAAGTTTCTCAAAAGGAATGTCGTTGTTCACTTTTTACATCCTGGTCATGCAAAGAGAAGGTGATTTCAATTGAACCTTTTAAAAGTTAACGCTATACAACTGGTACTGAAATTTGGTTCTCTGTCCATTGCAAGGTATAAAACAAAAGAAATATGAAATCGACGAGGACTTTCAGTTTGAGAAAATTATAAGTATTTTAAAATTGAAATCAATAACAGGGAATATCCTGGAAATGGTTAGCTCTTAAAAAAAAACTATGACATAAATTGTGTGTTTTAACCAAGTCTACATTTTTGTGTAGCAAGTTTCTCTTACGGTTTACCAGTTATGCAAACGTCATTCAGAATGAAGAGGACTTTACGGGCTATTCCATAGAAATCCTTGTTATATATTTTATGTGCCATTTAAGTATATTTAATGTATGGTATTTTAATCAAAATTCTTAGTCATTTTAAATGTAATTTCATCTTCCAAAATTTAATGCTCGCGGGATAACTATTAATAATGCAACATTCTCTACTGAATTTGATAAGGAGATTAAAACCCCTAAGACTTAACATGTTGATAATAAATAATTAAACAATAAGCTACTAATCTTAGTCCATTTACACCAAATAAAATTCTTAATAATTTATATAATTTCGAATAAAGTCTATGACAAGGGTAGTTTGGGGTGAGAGATTTTCCTCAAAATCTCCGTGTTGGAACCTTAGAAGATACTGAATTTAAATACCAAACTTTTCGTTTGCGAGTGATGCTGTCCACACACACACACACACACACACATACATACAAACATTTTTCTAGAATTTATTTCTGAACTCAGGTGTCCTCAAAACATATACTTCCGGTGGAATTTCGAGATTTTGTTTTGATTTTGTTATTTAATTTCTGCGTGAAATAAAATATCTTCTCTGCATATTATGAACAGTCAGAAATGTCTTTATGGGCTCAAAAGATGGTTAAAAATAAAGTATTTAATTCACTGCACACAATTCCCTCGACGTCTCTACGCCTAGATAGTTGATGATTCTCTCATGGTATTGCTCGCACTGCGCACTAACACTCCAGGAGAAGTTTGACCTACGACTGCCTCACCACTCACTAAATTGACATGCAATTCTTCCTTATATAGCTGTGAGTGATGTCACAGTTTCTGGAAGTTAGTTAGTAGAAGCTAGTGGACAATTCTAGCATGTCCCAGCTTATGTCTTGCATTCTAAAGCTTTCCGTTACCGGCGCGTCGGTGTACCTGTGTTTACCGCACTCCAAGTCCTCCAGCCCCACCGACTCGCATAGCAAAGCGATACGTATAAAAGGTCGCACGACCTTTTTGCGTGAAATAGAATATTTTCTCTACCTACTATGAGCCGTAAGAAATGTCTTTATTGGTTCAAACGATGGTTACAAATAAAGTATTAAATTCACTGCAAACAATTCACTCGACGTCTCTACGCTCTCTAGATAGTTGATGATTCTCTCATGACATTGCTCTCACCCCACTGCGCACTAACACTCCAGCAGAAGTTCGACCTGTGACTCCTTCACGACTTACTAAATTGACTTGCAATTCTTGAGTGAAGTCACACGCTTTTACTGCACATGGAACCGCAAGTGATGACACTGATAATACGTGGAATGAAGATGGAGTACCAGTGATGGCGGAAAACCGCCGAACCCGGAGAAAAACCGGCGCTTTGCCTACCACAAGTCTCACATGCGGTCGCTTGGGATCGAATAATAGCCGATCCCGGTAGCCGCGCTCGCTGAAGTGTCTCGCTTTGGCGCTTCGTGGTGCACAGGATCGTGGGTTCGAGTCCCGCCTTGGGGATGGGTGTTTCTGTGTTTGTAAATGTGTCTATGTTTGTGTATGTATATGTGAAAGGAAAACTTAAGGAATAAAAAGGTCTACTAAGGAAATATAGGAAACTGGAAAAAATGGAGAAAAAAGGAATACAGCGCCGGAGTCCTGACAAGCCTCCGGAACTGTATTTTTTATTAAAAAAAAACACTCGGACCCCTTAGGTGAGAGGCGAGTGGTCTAACCAGTCGACCATGGCGCGATCAACTATAATGCTGCTATACAAAATACCATACCGGTTTAAGAATGTGAGCAATGCCAAAAGGTATATTAAGAACAGTAGTATTGAGTAGCGCTAAGGAAGCCCCTTAGAAAACCGTGATTAGGCATCCCATTCACGTCTATTGCAGGCGGCACACTGAGAAGTACAAAGTGTGTTACCTGCAAATACGATTAACTATTATAAGATTTGATATACACTTTTTATAGGATTTTCTCAGATTAAGAACTGCGTTTGTTACCAATTTTAGAATAATGGTATATAAATTTAGTTTAGAAAACTAAAGAAAATAATTGCAAAACTATTATCCTGATATTCAAAAGTTGTTACTTCCAAATAGAAATTACCTCTAGATGAACAATCATTGAGGTAAATACAACATTTAAAATATTTATGTTTACCCATAGAAGATAAGTATTGTAATATACAAAAGACGAAATATAGCAGAAACATGCGTTTTGAGGTACATATACCTAAAATAACAATTGTAAAGGAAGATTCCTGAACAGTGCACTGCGTATCGGTAGAATGCATGAATCATAAATGAAAAGCCGGACCAATTTAATTCCAGCATTTTTCAAGAAAAATAACATGACGATTTTCCCTGTCTGGGCATGTGCAAAATTTCATTGTAATTTGTTTTCCAAAAACGGCCGTAATTATTGAAATGGTATAGTTTTGAGATATATGTTGTAAGTATATTGCATGTTCTATTAATATAATACGAGGTTCTTTATTCCTATTGAATAACAATAAGAGAATTATATTTTTTATTTAGATTGCTTAATGAACAAAAACGAAATATATTTAATTTCATTTTTAGTTGTTTAATACGTATAACGACACAGTATACAAATAGATAGAAATTTGCAAAATAAAAATTGTCAGCTAATTGAAATAAATACAACAGGTTATTGGGAGAATGAGAAAAAAGCATAGGATAATACATCTTGTGTTATTCTTCCCGTCTACGTGAAATACGTAAATAAATTCATTGATTAAATACATTAAAGTAACATCCCTTAAAATGTAATTAGAAAGTGCGGTTTCTAATGGAAACACGTAATAGTAATGACATTTAGCAGCTTGTTTAATATGTTGTTTCCGTCTAAGATTTCAACATCATTTCTTGAGCTTATTTGGTTTGGCAAGTATGCCAGAATCGAAAGTATGGTTTATATGATAAACGATATTGAAGCCCACGTGGAATCCTCCGGGGGCAGTTTACGAGGGAGCGATGTGTTGCACAGCGCTGAAGTGCAGATAACAGAAGCTATACTCGCTAGCAATATATACCCCAGGTATTATTCCTCAAGCAAGTAGAAAAGAGACGGGATTTCGGAGCTGTATTTGTTTTATGCAACCCCAAGATTATAGCCGTGCTCAGAAAAGCATCTGCTTCTGTCCCTTTGTACATGCTATTTATTTTTTACATGTTTTATTTCTTCCATTTTACCTTTCCCGTTCTTTATATTCATTTCTTTCTTTGTTATGGCTATGCCAAAAGAAGCAGCTGACTTCTTCTTTTGCCTTGTTAAGTCGATAAGAAACAGCGGGGAAGATTCAGCTGGACTTGATAGTTCTGTTGTTTCATCACAGTGTTAATCTGATACTTAAACTGATTTTCTTCAAATAAAACGCTAGAAGTTTGTTTTCCATTATATCATAAAGTTTGAATGGTAAGAGTCACCACAACACAAATTCACTTTGTTGGTAATTGAGGAACAGGAACCACAGATTAAGAGAGCAGACACAATGGTTAGGAAAGCAGTTAAACAGAATCGCCGTATCTTTTATTTGAGTTGCTCCGTGTAGCTTGTACAATCCTGATAGAATTCAACTTGTTACCATTAGATTAGATTATATTACTGCTAATATTGTTAGGCACAAAAGAATGATAAATCTCACTAACAGTGTTATTCCCACGCTATAGTGGTTTAAGACTAATTTTAATACGTTTTGAGGACGGAGTCACACATTCAAATGTGAATTCTCGACAACGCTAATCGAATAAAAAGCTGATGCGTTCCATTCAAATGATTTCCTTTGCCTGTTCTGCAGTAAATCTATTCTTAAAAAAGATTATTCTTTTAACTACTTCATGCTATTTGAGATAAAATATCGGACGTGCTTCATTCACATGACTTTCTATACATCTCTGTAACGAATTGTTAAAAGTTTATGCTTCTTTTTACTTTATGCTAATCGAGGAAACATTACCAGAAACACTCTTATTACTTGCTTCCATACAAGTAGAAAGGAAATAAGAAAGTAACATAGGCTAAAGTATTAGTCAAAATTTGGTTGCTAAATGACTGCAGTTCCTTTGTTTCTATGGACGGGAGTAGACAAATTTCAGTATGAGAAAAGTATACGTTTTTTTTAAAGCTGAAACGCATAAAAGGAATATCTCCAAAACGATCCACTCCACGAAAACATGTATACAACAAAAATGCGTTTTAATGAACTCTACATTTTCTGTTAAGTAAGTATTTGTCTATCTCTTACGGTTCGCCAGTTATACAAAATTCCGTAAAATATATCCAGAATAAAATGATCTTTAGACAGTATTCTCAGAAAATTAAAGATATACATTTTATTTGGGATGTAAATATCTTTAATATACGACATTTTAATCAAAATCGTTACAGCCATTTTTGAGAAGATCAAAATTTTCGAAAATTTTTCCATGTAAAGGGTAATTGATGTAGGGGATGTTCTTGAAAATCTTCGTTTCGCATCCTTGGGAGATACTAAACTTAAATACTGAGTTTGCTATTTTCGGACTTTTCATATTTGAATTATGCTGTTCACAGTCACAGTCACAGACACAGACACACACAGCCACGGACCTTTTTCCAATACTGCTTTTTGGACTCAGAGAGACCCAAAACATGTATTTCCGGTGAAATCTAGCTATCGAATTTTTGGGTGCATTACAATACCTTCTCTATGTGCATAGTACGTGCAGAGTGAAAGGTGTTATTACCTAAATCCTTGTAAGTACAAGGGAATGCACTAGGCTAATGCTAGGGTCAAACCCTTTAAAAGCTGGCCACTATGCAATTGAAATTCGAGTACAACAAAACATATATGAAACGAATGATAACTACCTCCTTGAGAAAAGTGCGAGTATTTTGAAATTGAAACAAATAATGACGAGTATCTTGGAAGTACGGTTAATTTAATTTTTTTTTCGCAGAGCCATTGTGTAGGACAGGAATTGGATAGCTTGTGTCAGACTGAAAAATTCAGTGCTATAGCCGGGATTTGAGCCACGGATCTCCCGATCTCTAATCGGTTATTCTAACCACTGCACTACCATGGCACTAAATTTCTTAACTGTCTCGCATTTTTGTCGTGACATTTTGTCTCTCTCTTGGTTCACAGTTGCGTAAAATGCATTCAGAACTCATTCAGCCTTCCATGTAAAGAGTGGTTTAAGGAGGGGAGGGGGGATTTTCCTGAAAAGTTTTGTGTTGAATCCTCGGATGATGCAGAACTTAAATCTTATGGGGTTATGTATATGACAGGCTTTTTTTGTTTTAGGGATATCGTGTACACACATATAGGAACATTCTCCTAAATATTGTTTTTTATACAAAGGAGCCTTGGAAGTGTATATACAGTGTAATCTTGGTATCGAATTTTTGGATGGAATGCAATGCCTTCTCTCCCTATTTGCTATGTACATACGAACAAAAGAAAGTAATAATGCTAACTGTTGCAAGAGTCTTTATTGCTCTTTAATGACATTTCTGTGTTTGCTCCAAGTTTAAAACGGTTCATTTTGAAGTGCATGGATAAGTTTAATTCAATTGGCGATTTTTCTGAACGAAAAATCTGTTCAGTAGTTAAGTATGTTAAGAAGGAATTCTGATAAAACCAGTAACTGTGCTTATATTTGAACATATGTGAAGTGCGTTTGAGAACATAACACTTCCCTCATTGTTGACTCACAATCCATCTTAGCACTTTTTTCGGATATGTACATAACAATGAAGACAAGAAGATATTTTTATTTTTGGAATCTGGAACATTGAAGTACCTTAATGAACCTAGGATAGAGAGACAGTAACAGTTATGTGACTGGACACTTTCTAGCTCAGAAGCTTGCAGGTAAGAAGCTACCGTTTATGTTGGCAACGGAATACTGAAGTTAAAAGCCCCTATCCTGCCTTTATGGGTTCTAACAGTTCCATGATCCATTTACACACTTTTTCGCGATAGATAAATGCAGTAACATATAGACTACGGCACCAACTCGCTTGATTTTATGCTAGAGCAAGCAGGCTTGTTTCTTGCACTGCAGCGAGGATAATCATAATAACAGAGATGGGCTTCTGACAGAAATGGTGTAGCTCTCGTCCCTTGCACTGTGTGTCGCGTCTCAGTTGTTAATGTTGGGAATAGACAATTCACTGCTCCAGCCTGGAAACAATCCTTCTTATTTATAGAAATTGGAGTGCATTTATTGTTATATGACTTTTTTGTAATGTTTAAACTATTAAGTAGGGTTAGTAGTTAGCTTGGATTCTGTTAGATATCATTTACTAATCAAGGTGCTTGTTTATATTGAACGCTATAAATATGAAACTTCCTTTTAATTGTGTTAGATACAAATTAACTATCAAGAGGCCTTTAATATTCAAGGTTATACATGCGAACTTTTTTTAGCTGTGTTAATGTCAATTAATCAAGAGGCTTACTTAAATTCATTAGTTTAAAGTGTATTTTTTTCAAATTGTGATAAATACCAATTACCAAGATGGATGTTCATAGAGGTGCTAATATGTGAACATTTTCATTAGTGAATAATGTGTTTCAATGGTACTGACCAAGTTTAGAAGCTTATTGCTTTATTATTTTAAGCCTATAATAGTCATTATTTTTAAGTTGTTTTTGCAATGTCTACTAAACCTATTAAAATGAGTACCTATATATTAATATTTTAAAAATATTAATACTGTTTTAAAGCACATTATAATGAAGGAATTATTCTATGAATCAGTAACTTACAATAGATATTTTAACATATAAACGGTGGATTGCGTATTTCAAACGGTAAGTGCTGCATACCGCTACTACTTGGAAGTTTGTTCAGGAAGTATTCCTGAAGGAGCTATTTTTCGTGGAAAATATGCTAATTTATTTAAGCTCATTTCTTTAAGTTGTTTTAGAATCCAGATTAAATTATTATAATTATATAAATGCAATTTTAATTGTCATAACAATGGTTTATTAACTTACAATCTATAACATAAATCACATTGCTCAGCAACTTTTCAGTAAGTGCAGTAACCTTTGTTTTGCTATTTATGTTCACTACTGTAACTGAGAGAAACCTATGTGAAGCAGTGGTTTTCAGGCACTCAAGACTAACGTTTTCATTTCTCCTTATATTTCGCTTCTCACTTAGAATTGATCATTGTTCTTAATTTTATGTTTGTGTGTCAGAATATGCTACATCGGTAAATGACTGGTTCTTCAAGGGACATCACATAAATGAGGTGCTGTAATCGTAAGCTAAGGAAAAACATACATGCTCAATGCCTCGATACATTTCTGTACACCCAAAAATACTTTAGAAAAATTAACTTAACTTTGGCCTTGTGATTTTGGAACAAGCGCCACGCGATAGTTCAAATGCTTCTACTTATCCAGCCATTCATTTGTTCTACTTTTATTGTTATATCTTCTTTTTTATTACTTTTTTATATCTTCAGAGATTGAAAATGTTTCTAATGATGCCGTTTTCAAAGTTCTTTTCTTACGAAAGATAACCAGATAATCAGAAGAAATGATTATAATGTGTGTACTGAATCACTGTATGTTATTACTGGTTGTCCAGGGGAGAAGTCTCTTGATGAGAATGTTCTACATGATATGCGTAACAGTTCTATTTCACTTTTAACATATGGTTTACGAGAAAAAATATTTCTACTACCGTTTTAGAACGTCACAGAAAGTCAAAGCTCAGAATGAAAAACTGATTGATGCAGAAGCTAAAGCGTATTATTTTACCTAAATATATTTTCTCGTTAATCTAGGCTTTACCCTAGCGCTTACTTTTGGAATGTTACGTTAAAGCTTGCTTTCCAGATCATTTTGGCTACGCCGCAAGCAGCGCATGCCAACACTGTGCGGTATTAAGAAGGGAATAGAACAATGACAGTGCCAACCAGTGAACGCAGGCAAGCGACAGTAGTAACATTTCAAACGAGTATTTTCCATGATCTCACTTCGACATTTGCAGAGCTGTGTTTACATTCGAGGTGTGCGGTGACATTCTTTCGTCCCACTTCATCAGAATTGTCGACAACCTCCTGGTCACATGAGCACGTGCTGGGAAATTACTAAAGAGCAGTGCTGCCAATTTCGTAGCAACTTATTTTGCGAAAACTAGAATACAAGGAAAACACTTATATACCATTTTAGCTGTCTCGAAATTTAGTTTTAGCAATACTGTTTAATTCCATGCTGCTCAGCATCCTATTCTGTATTGGGCTACAAGGGCTTAATTTTACTCAGAGGCCTATTTATGATTATATTCTATTACATAACGTAAATCTGCAACATGGAACACCAGCTACTTCCTTTTCAAAGGACTACCCGTCTCATTGGCACCCCCCCCCCACTCAGTCACTCACTCTCTCTCTCTCTCTCTCTCTCTCTCTCTCTCCTAAATTTGGTGCATTACATATTTTCCATTCTGTATATTTTTTAAGGCCTGGTACAGCTTATATCTAACTTCCTTTAACGTTTGTTTGCTTTTAGAATCTCTCGCTTCAAGTGCGGTTATTGGAATGTTGGAGCTCCCTCGGGCAGCTGGCTTTAAGCGTGAAATATACAGTACATTTGTACGAACTATGCAATGGAAAGCTAAAAATACATGTTTTTCTCCTCGATCATGTAAACAATGGATAAGTTTTAACAGTAGAATACTTTCGCAGTTTATAATGGGAACAGGTATCGGAGTGCTACATTATTTTACGTTCCAATAAATGCCAGCTACTACAGTGCTTCCTTCAAGGAATCTGATAATATATTTAAAATTGCAATTAATGTGCAAAAGTTGGTTAGTTATAATAATTTACTGTAATTCAGACACAGTCTGTACAAGTTGATATATCCTTGATATAATTATTCATATTTTCATAAGGTAACATTGCGCAGGCTTTCAATTCCACTTTCATTTATGCAGCTATATTTTTCGTATTGCTACAGAATCTGGATTGTCTTTTGTTTTATAATTTATAATTTGTGTTAATTTAATGGCTTTTTTTCACACAAGCCGTGTGTAGGACAGCTCGTAAAACGCTGTCGCCATTGGGATATGTCATTTCAAAATAATTTGAGACTATCTTGCAGTTTACCGGGAAACATGCAAGTCAGTTGTATTTAATGCTGTGCCGACATTTTTCCATTGTGACTCAGTGGTTAGAACAACCGGGAGAACAATGATTCAAATCTCGGCTATGATACTTAATTTTTCAGTCTGACTATATATCTATATAATTTATAATTTGTTTAGGATATCTAGTTTTCATGATTTTTTAAAGTTTTTATAACTGTTGTGGACTCCTTTTTGTAGCTTAAGCCGTTCATTTAGCCTTCATTCATTATAATTTATGTTGCAGCGATCCTATTGATACAACATGTACTGTTAACAGCAGTTATTAAGCGCATGTTTTTGGAATGCACGTAATTATTGCAACTAAGGTCTATTTTCCGATGAAAGGCAGGCTAGATTTACATGGTTACCAAATGGCCTATAATCATGGTAATTTCGATCTTATAACTTTCAGAGTATGAAGTGTTGCCTATCTACAAAAATAATAAGGAACAGGTGAACCACCTTGTTTTGAAAACTTGCCAGGTGTTAAAGCTGATCATATAGCTTTTCTTTTTTTATACATATATTGGACATCCACTCAAAATGTAAATGTCGTGTTATTTATGGACGCTCTTTAACTGCTGTGGTTCTCAGCTTCCCATTCTAAATTGGGTGTGAAAGACCGGTTAATTTTGCTCAGAGGCCTCTCAATCAGGCTTGAGGTTCTTTTACGTGCCGTAAATCTACGTCACGGGACCAACGGCTTTACTTCCCTTCCGAAGGAATCCATGCTAAAAAAATCCATCGTCCTCCGCCGGGTTTGAACCCGCGACCTTGGGTATATGAAATCAGCATGGTAACCATTACACCACGGAGGGCGACTGCTCCCACTCACTAAAATAAAAATTCAAGTTCCTTTTCAAACAAATGTTTCAAACAAAACACATTTCTCTAAAATGGGATCAAAACATGTATTTCTCAAATTTATTCCATGCACATATTGCAAAATATGTGTTATATTACCAGAAAGGCAGTTAAATATATTAAAAAAAAACATTTACCTTTTTGGTGAACCTACATGAAATAGAAACTGAAACACCGTAAAATAGGTTACAAAAATACATTTTACTTAAATATATAATTTGGTTATAAAACTTAGAATATATTTAGTGTAAATCAACTTACCAATTAATTCTACCTTTTTAAAGTAAATGTATATTTAGTTTTTTATATAAGTTCCGAAAGCCACAATCTTAGGAAGAGAGACACAAATACTGAGACTGTGTTTGTATAGTAATACCATTATATTAGCTGATATCAGCAGAAAGTGCTTTGAATCTGAAATCTGTGGTTGTGCATTATGTGTTTTGCCATAACTTATCCTAATTCATATAACAAATGAACTTATTTCCTAACTTTATAACAATGAACACAATTAATTTTCCTTTCTCTATCAGGCATGTAAAATGTATATACCTAGTAGATAGAGAAGGTAAAAAATGTGTGTTCCATTCACATGACTTTCTGTACATCTCTGTAAAAAATTATTGTTAATAAGCTGCTTCTTCTATTTACGAGGGTCGTTATTTTCAACCTCCGATAGGCTATAAATAAAAGACAAGTTCATAGAAAACAATTATTTTATTACTAACAGTTTTGTACACCTATGGTTACTTTTCAACATAATCACCGAAAATATTGAGACATCGGAACTGTACACAAACTTTGCAATACCTGCTTCAAAAAATGTTGCCGCCAATGATTTCAAATGAGCATTGACGTTGTTTTGAAGATCTTCGTACTCTACGACATTTGCGAAGATCCATTTAAAACAAACGAAGAGGAATGCTGACTTAAGGAATTGTGTTGATCCATGACAACGCTCGTCCACACACTTCTGGCACAACCCATCGGCTACTTGAACAATTTAAAAGGGGCATTTTCGATCCTCCGCCGTACAGTCCTGAGCTGGTACCCAGCGACTTTCACCTTTTCCCTGAACTGAAGACGTGGCTAGGAGGGCAGCACTTTCAAACCAACGAAGATCTTCAAAATAACGTCAATGCTCATTTGAAATCATTGGCGGTAACATTTTTTGAAGCGGGTATTGCAAAGCTTGTGCACAGGTACGATAAATGTCTCAATTTTCTCGGTGATTATGTTGTAAGTAACCATAAGTGTATTAAACTTTTAGTAATAAAATAATTGTTTTCTATGAGCTTGTCTTTTATTTATAGCCCATCGGTGGTTGAAAAAAATCTGATGTGTTCCATTCACATGACTTTCTCTACATCTCTGCAACAAATTATTCTATTTATTTCATCTAACCGAGAAAAAATTAGCATAAATAGTCAAAGCTGAAACCATAAACAAGGAATATCTAAAAAGCGATCAACTCCAAGAAAAAAACTATATATAAAATAATTTGTGTGTTTTAACGTGCTCCACATTTTTTGCGTTTTAAGTTTTCGTCTATCTCATACGGTTTAACAGTTATGCAAAATTCCGTAAAATTCATCCAGAATAAGGTAGGATTCAGAGGCTAATTCCAGAAAATTTAAGATATACATTTTATTTGTTAGGTAAATATCTTTAATATACGTTATTTTAATCAAAATCGTTAGAGCCATTTGTAAGAGAATCAAAATCTTCAAAATGTTTTCCATGTAAAGAGTAGTTGGATGATACTAAACTTAAATACTAAGTTTGGTATTTAACGGTCTTTTCGTTTTTGAGCTATGCTGTCCATAGACACACACACATACATATACACAGACACACACACGGACCTTTTCTAAGAATGTTTTTTTTTTTTGGATTCAGGGGTCTCAAAGCATGTATTTGCGGTGAAATCTCGATATCGAATTTTTGGGTGCATTACAATACCTTCTCTATACACTATGTACATAGTACGTGTAGATAAAGTAAAAAACATACGACCCTCGTACTTCATGTTAATCGAGATAACCATTAACAGAAACGCTCTTATTACTTACTTCCTTTACATAGAAGGAAAATAGGGAATACACCAGGCTAAGCCGATAGTAAAATGTTTTAAAATCCCACACTATGGGATTGTATTCCGATTCTTTGTGGCAGTTGGCAAGTTCCCGTATGAGAAAAGTTAAACTATTTTAAAACTCAAACCAAAACAAGAAATATCTCGAAAACGGTCAACTCTAGGAAAAAACAAATCTGATGTGTTACACTCACATGATTTTTTCTAACTGCTCTGCAAAACTCCTACAAAAGATTATTCTTCTTGTACACAATGCTAATCAAGATAAATGTTAGCAGAATGTTATTACTCAGTTCCTTATAAGTAGAAGGGAATAAGGGAATGCACTATGCTAAGTGATTGTCAAGTACTTTAAAAGTTATCGTTATGCGATTGTCATTGCAAATCACTTCTTTGCTTGGCCAGGGGTAGTACAAAAGAACAACAGACACTTCCTCCATGAGAAAAGTTTAAGTACTTTGCAATTGAAACAAGTAACAAGGAATATCTCGAAAACGGGTTACCTCCACAACAAAAACGTAAAGGACAAAAATTGTGTGTTTTGTCATGAGGTACATTTTTTGTGCAGTACGTTTTTTTCTACCTCTTACGGTTTAGTAGTTAAGCAAAATTCAGCAAAATTCATCCAGAATAAAGAGATCTTCAGAGGCTATTCCTAAAAAATTCGAGATATACATTTTATTTTGGACATAACTACGAGTAGTTTTCGTAGTTTTAATATACGGGATTTTAATCAAAATCGTTAGAGCCATTTTTAAGAAAATCAAAATTTTCGAAAATTTTTCCATGTAAGGGGTAGTTTGTGAAGCAGGGATTTTTTTGAAAATCTTCGTGTCGCATCCTTGGAAGATACTAAACCTAAATACCAAGTTTGGCATTTAACGGTCTTTTAGTTTTGGGGCTATGCTGTCCACATACACACACTCATGAACCTTTTTTTAAAAATGCTTTTTTTCGGACTCAGGGGACCCCAAAACATATATTTCCGGTGAAATCTCGGTACCGAATTTTTGGGTGCATTACAATACCTTCTCTATCCCTATGTACATTGTACATATGAGGCTAGAGAAAGTAAAAATGTATGTGACATAAATTGTGTATTTCAAGGAGATCTATATTTTGGAATTAGTTTTTCTCTATCTTTTTCATTTACCAGTTATGCAAAATTCAGACAAATTAATCCAGCATAAAATGATCTTCAGAGGCTGTTCCGAAAACACAGGATATGCATTTTATTTTTCATGTAAATATATACGAGTTTTTATTCAAAACTGTTAGAGCCATTTTTGAGAAACCCAACATTTTCTAAATCTGTTCCATGTAAAGGGTAGTTAGAAGGGGAATTTCTTGTAAATCTTCGTGTTCGTATCCTTGGAAGATACTGAACTTAAATACCACTTTTCGTTTTGGAGCTATGCGGCCCCCCCTCAAACACACACAAACACACGAACATTTGTCAAAAAATGCTTTTTGGGGAGATTTAGAGGGTCCCAAAAATAAAATTCCAGTGTAATCTCGGTATCAAAGCTTTTTTTGCAAATACAAAATCCGTGTATTTCTCTACACTATGTACATAGTACGCGTAGAGAAAGTAAAGAAATCCGTGTGCGTATGTGGATAGCACAACTCAAAAATTAAAGATCAGTTAAATACCAAATTTGGTATTTAAGTTCAGCATCCTCCAAGGAGGTTGCATTAAGATTTTTAGGAAACTTTTCTAGTTCCAACTACCCTTAGATGGTACAATTTTCGAAAATTTTGATTTTCTCAGAAAGTCTAACGATTTTGATTGAAGTACCATATGACTAAAATATTTTTATTGGAAACGAAATGTATATCTTGAGTTTCTGGAGAATAGCTTCTGAAGACCTCTTATCCTGGGTGACTTTTGTATAACTGTTAAACAGTAAAATATAGATATAAACTATACAACAAATGTAGGACTGCCCACGTGGTTGAGTGGTCAGCAAGCTGACTTCTTAACCCGATTCATTCCCAGCTGGGGCGGGGAATTTTTCTTTAGCCAGAATTATTCCCTATCTCCCACAGAGTCTAGAAGTATGCATGGGAGACTGAGTGTGCATGTTTGAGGAAAATAAAATGATTTAAACCAAACGAGTTATTTCAAGTGCAAAGCCCCCGATATGACCTTAGATGTTAAAGGGGACTATATAAATGAAACAATAAAAAATAGAAAAACAAACAATTTGTGTCATATACTTTTTTGTAGTGTTAACCGTTTCCAAGATATTCTGTGCTATTGGTGTCAATTGTAAACTACTTAAACATTTCTCAAACTGAGGTCATCTTTCGTTTCACATCATTTTTGTTTTACTTTTGACTTTGGTAGGAAGCAAATTTCAATAACAAATGCATAGCTTTTAAAAGATTTGATTGTTACTTTAGCACAATGTATTCCTTTATTGCCATTCTACCTATAAGGAACTAAGAATAAGACCATTACTGGTAACGTTTACCTTCATTAGCATTATGCAGATGAAAGAATTTTTTTTTTTTTTTTTGCAGTATAAGATCCTTTAACCTGGTTGGTCATATCGGACGAAATAATCTTTTGTAAGAATAGTTTGCTTGCAGAGCAGTTAGAGAAGTTATGAGAACGGAATACATAAGATTTTATCAATCTTTGGTAAAATTAGCACTGAATTTGCCAGACCGAGGAGAAAATGGTGCAATGGGCACGTATTCCAAAATACACGGCAAGCGTAAACGAAGATGTACTGAACTTTAGTTCTTATAAATGTCTTTTCCTACTCCATTTCCCTAAAAGTATTAAATACAGAAAGTTAAAACTTTATTCCTAATATTTCGAATACTTTTGTAGCTATACGGTGAACCTAGTTAATGGTTATAATTTAATTTATAGTACTCAGTATGTTATTTTAAGTACGGTTACGTTATTTTACGTCCATTAAAGATCATTTCCTCTTTATCTAAAGCATTAAATTAATCGAATAAACTTCAACATTTCATCTGATGTAGATTATTATAAAACCGAACTCAATATTTATAATGCAGACAAAAGTTGTTTTTGCAATTAATACCATCTTAGAAAAGTTAACATACTTTATTAGAATTATGTCACTCGAAGAGATGGCCAGTTTGCGTTGCAAAATCTTATCACTTCATGGATTATTCCTAAATTTTAATATGTGGGCGGTTTCAGTACTTTTTAACTTTCCCTATCTACATTTCTGAATCAAATTAACGGTTTTATAAGGTTTCTCGTATTTGAATTTCTTTATTGAAAGTTCTTTATTCAAGTTCAATATGTCGCTGTGCTCTCTGAGAAAAAGTAAACGCAAATTGAGTAAAATCCAAAATGTATATTAATTATATTACAACTTTAAAACTGCTATTGAAATCCTGAAACTGTTGAGCAGGGAGTGGTCGGGCTACTGATGGCTAACATTTCTTATTTTTCTAATAACTTTTTTAAATAATTGAAATACACCTTAAAAGAGCTTTTAGCAACATGAAGGAATAACATGGTATAGAATTTTGTGTTATAATAATGCCAATAACATATTGGTATATATTTACAAAAACAAATTTAATAGATTGAAATGCTGAAAATATAATTTCTTGAAAAATAAATGGGAGTTAAAAAGGGAAAATTTATGTAAACGTAAATTTGTTTACGACTTTACCATAAAAGTTCATATATGATTAGCTTAGTTAGAATTTTATTGATACTCTTTGAGTTATATCGTTATTTTTCTTATGCATTCAGTTCCATATTTCACTTGTTGAATCACATATATGCATTCAGCTCAGAAATAAGTGTTGTGGAATTTTGTGGTTGCTTCAAATTTGAAACCTTTTTGCATAAATAGGCTTCATTTTCATTTCTCAGTTTTTTCCTTTCCCTTTGAACGTTTTTGGTAACTAAAATTTGATGTAGGTAATCTGTAATCAGTTTTTAAATATAAAATTCTAAGAATACATTTGTTAAGAATGGATTAATTTTCTTAGTCAAACTTAATATTTGCACTCACTTATATGGTTGTACTCGCTTTTTTGATAATATGCGAATTTAAATACATTGAGACAATAATACTTAAAAACCTTCTTCTTATTCTGCTTTTTATTCTTATTTATTATTATTATTATTATTATTATTATTATTATTATTATTATTATTAAATACATAAACAAGATGCATCTATTTTTTTTCTTTAAATATAATCAACTGGCAAGAATATATTCCACATTTTTTAAGAAAATACGTCATTTTGATGCATTCTTTATACAGCTCTGTATTACACTGTCTATAAAAAGATTAATAGTTTCTTCACTTATGATCGTACTAATGAGAAAGACTTCGTAATGAATACAAAACAAATTAACGAAATTTTATTTTTAGCCAAAAACGAAGCTTTCTCTATGCTTTAAAGCAAGGATTTCACACTGAAAGGGATTAACTATAGCGTGTAACTTGCGAAGTAATGGAAAATTATTCGCTTATAATTTTCGCTGGAATTTGTAAAAAATGTTGGACGTACCTGTCATAAAAGCGGGTAGGAGTTACTTCTCCATAGAGCATAACGCCTAGAGCGTATGTACATCCATTTATTGAGCATTTCTAAGACACACATCTCCAAAACAACACACTAACAATGAGATGCTCTGATAGATTTCTTCCTGGTTATTTTTACCTCACACGTGCACACAAAACGAAAAAGAAACACGTTGGTATATATGATATCGATTCAATCCTTAAGTGACGTCATTTTTACGGTTTCCTTGCCCATTACCGTTTGAGCTCGCACGCAACAGGCCGCAGATTCAGCTTTCCGTCGTCATTGACCACTGAGTTGTAAAGGGGCAGCAGCAGCAGCATGCTCGTTCTTGCAAGCGTTTTATTTTTTCGTCATCGGGGGAAAGCATGTGACTCACCACACAGCGCTTAGCGACAGTGGCGCCAACGTCGCTCAACTGTTTGAGGGATTACATTATAAGGTTTCTGTAGCGATAACGGAGCTTTATTCAGTTACGATTTCTATGTTCGCTACAACATTCCAGGTATTGCATTCTATCCAAATTTTCGATGTCGAAATTCCGCCGGAATCCCCTGACACCACCCCCACAGAAAAAAAAATTGTGTGTTCTGTGATGGTGTTTTGCATAGCCTCAGTCATAAACAAAAAGACGGATATATTCCAGTATCTTCCAACAAAGATTTTAAGGAAATCCCCTTACAAGTTCTCTTCAAAAGGAAAATGTTCTTTTCTTAAAACCGATTTTGACTAAAATTGGCTATACATGACAAATAAAGTGTAATGCTAAATTATTTGGGAATAGCTTGCGACGTTCCCCTCAGTGGGTAGAAGTTTTGTATAATTTTGTATGAATGGAAAACCATAAATGATATAGAAGAAGTACATATATGTAGATTTTAACTCACCAAATTGACTTTTACATTAAATATGATTATCTCGATTAACAAGAAATGTGTGGACGCTATATAAAAATACACTATAAAAGTTAGTCATGTGAACGCAACACATTAAGGGAAATAATAATTTTCTCCTCTTAGTGCATAGTATACAGGTAGAGAAGGTATTACATCCCCCCCAATTCGGTGCTAAAATTTGACTGAAATACACATTTTAGTATCCCATGTATCAAACAAAAATTAGAAAAAGGCATGTGTGTCTGTGTGTTTGAGCGAACAAAACAGCTCAAAAACGAAAATTTCGTTAAATACTAAAATTGAGTGTCTCCACAAGATGCGATACGAAGATTTCAAGACAATTCGCCCACCCTGAACTGCCTTTTATATAGAAAAATGTTTGAAAATATTTTTTCTTAAAAATGGCTTTAACGATTTGTATTATAATACCAAATATTAAAATATAGATCTTGTCAAAAAATACAACTTATGTCGTTAACATTTCATTGTGAAGGTAACCGTCCCCGAGAAATTCCTTGTTATTGGTTCCAATTTTAAAATACTTATACTTTTCTCAAACATGAAGTCGTCGGTTTTCCTTTTGTTCTACTCCTGTTCTACTCCTGATGCAAAGAGGTGAATTTCAACTTAAAAACCAGCTATTAAAATAACATTTAGCGTAGCGTATTCCCTTAGTTCTCTTCATCTTATAAGAAAGAATGTGATAACTAGTAAGATATTCTGCTAATGTTTATCTCGATTAGCATGAGGTAAAAATAAGGTTATTATTTTGTAAGAAGTTTTTTGTAGAATATGTAGAGAAGTCATGACAATGAAACACGTCAGATTTTTTTTAGTGATATTTGTAATTTTCTCAAACGGGAACATTTCATTCATGGTTCTTATATTTTATTGCTGGCATGCAAAGAGTACCGAATTTTAATAACAGAACAACCAGCATTTAGAAGATTTGACAATTGATTTAGCCTAGGTGTATTCCTTTATTTTACTTGTAATGAAAATCATTTATGTTAAAGTTTATCCTGATTATCATGAAGTAAATAGAACAAAAATGTTTTGGTAGAGAAAGTAATGAGAACGGAACATCAGATCTTTGTTTAATTGATCGGCAAATTTTGAGATATTCATTGTTATTGGTTTCAAATATTTGATACATTTTTAATTCTTTTTAAGCGGACAATTTTCAGTTGTTTCTTGCGATGTCATGCAAAGAGTACGGAATTTCAACGCCGGTACATAGCAAGCCACTTTTAATAGTCAAATATTTAAAACTGATCGATATATGCTGGTCTGATATTCCGCACGCTTTCTACATCGCGAAAAAACAACTGAATGATTACAGCGCGTCCAAGTATGAACAATTCAAACAAAACTACGGAATCTCAAAAATAGTTAAGAACACAAAAATTTACTTTAACTATGTTTCGACGAGGTCTAAATTTGTTGTGCAGCAATATTTTGCTACTTATGGTTTACAACATGTTATACAAAGTTTCTTGCCAATGAAGAGGATTTTAGGCTGTTCCCGAAAAATTCAGGATATACATTGAATTTCTTGTGTGAGCATCTTAAATGTATCCCGTTTGATTAAAACTATTTAGAAACATACATATTTGAGAAAATCGAAAGCGCGGAAACATTTTCAAGTAAGCAATAAGTTAGGGAGGGGCATTTTATTACAGATCTTCATTTCTTATACTTGGTAGCTACTGAACTTAAGAATACCAGCTTAGTATTCATACGATTTTTGCTTTTAGATTTGTGCTGTTCAGTGTCCACAGTGAAACATCTGAATCATGACTATTCCATACAGTGAAGTACTGAAAAATAACACGGATAGAACTGATACGTGAAAAAAATCATGTATGTTAAAGAGAAGTACGTTTCCGATGCCCACCTCGGTAGTGTCAGCATAGCGTGTCTGCCTCACATTCAAGAGATCGCGAGTCCGGATTTCTCTTAGGATGATTTACCCGGATAAGGTATTCTGCAAAGTATTCTAAAAAGTAGAAGATCGAGCAACTTAAAGATCCATGGAGCTCGACATTCTTTGAGCATTATTTCACTGATTTCATTCATCGTCCAATATGAGCAAACCAGGTTAAAGGGCATTAAGCTTATGAAAAAGAAAAAAAAAGAAAAAGAACAAAACAAAGAAGCATACATTCCCTGTGGGGTAAGATTTTATATATAGTTTATCAGATGTAAAATGTTTTAAGAATAAAGAAGCCTTTACAGACCGTGTAAATTCAGGATATATATATATGGTATTTGAAGGAAGACTACATGGTTAAAATCAACAAAAGATTTAGCTTTCATGCAGTTTTGGAGTTTGGATTTTTCTCTTTAATCTGACATATAATTTTTTTTTTTTTTTACTGCTTTTGCAAATTTGTAGTTTTGAATTTTGTCTTTAAACTGATATAGGTATAGGTAATTTATCCTCTTACTGTACATTACATCACCTACTGTTTCTGTTTACCCTCCTCGTATGTGGAACTTACACAAAGGTCAGACGCCTGTTGAGGAGCAGATGCTCCTCAGAGAAGCCAGAATGGGTGATCAACGCGATGCCTGGTGTGAAAGTGAGGAAGTAGATGATATGAAATGATGATGAAATGGATGAAAAGAAATATGATTTTGGAGTAATGCTTGGAATGATTGGCGGGGAGAACCGGAAAATCCACCAAATAACGCTTTGTCCATGTCAAATCCACATGCAGTCCTTTGGTGTTGAGTTCGGGCCACCTAAGTGAGAGGTGAGCGGTCTAACAACTCGGCCACGACGCCGCCATAGGCACATTGCTTGTATTTTAAATACAGTTTTAAAAAATAGTCTAAATCTGTCATTTTGTGCTTTGCATTTAGCGCCTCTCTGCAGCAAAGAGGTAATTTCAACATATCCTTTAGGGGTAATTTCGCTCTACAAGTTGCTATCCATGCTGAATATTTTAGCTCTCGCTCTCATAAGCCATGTGGTTCTTCGCTTCTTCAAATGTACATTAGCTTGTTTCTAACTCTTTACTTTAACGAATTTTACCAAATTAACAGTTTCTAATATAGATGAGCCATCATCTCAAACTATTAAGGACAGCTAAATGAACTTTTGGGATAATAGAAACATACCAGATGTTTTAGGTAAATGCATTGTTTGTATTTTTTAAAAAAATAATTACTGACACATTTCCACCAAAAATTTCACAATTAAGAACAAAATAATTATACCTCCCTTAAAAAAGAAAAAGAGCATGACATTATTCTAGTCTGGTAAACGTATACATATATCATATTACGTGGTTGATATGATAAAGGATATGAAGTTAAACTTAAAATTAGCGGGATATAGCTTTTAGACTCTCCATAAATTAAAGTCATTAAGAGATATTTTTCAATCTAAATAACAAAAATGTTTCCAAGTAAAGAGTAGTTTGAAATGAGGGAATTTCTTTATATTCTTTCTGTTACATTCTTTATATTCTTTTTGTTACATTCTTGGGCAAGTTTGCTAGGTATCTGCATTTAATGTCTCTCTCTTTCTCTCTCACCTACACACTCAAGCGGACACACACAATTTTATATACAACTGCGTTATGCTTTCAATTATGGGGACCTCAAAACATGACTTTTCAATGAAATCTATGTATTGAAGCTTAGGGAAGTATGTAAAAATTGCTCTCCCAATTGGCGAAGAGAAAAATATACAACTCATAAAAAATTGAAGAATAACAAAAAACAATATGCCAAGTTGGTTAATGCAACAACATTTATTTACTATAAATGTTGAGTTTTGATTATCTACTCAGATCGCCTCTCTTTTTGGCTACCAATTATATCAGGGACTTACAGCATTTATTCAGAATGAAGATGCTATTCGGAAGAAATTAAAGATTTGTATTTTCTGGAAGTAGCTTAAGAACATGGATTTTAATTAAAAAAGTAGGAACTATTTTGGAAATGGAAATTCAGTTTAATTTATGGACGCTCTTTAACTGCTATGATTTCAGTGCCCCATTCAACACTTTATCAGGTTTGAGGTTCTTTTACGTGTGTGAATCTAGGAATTGGGACCAATGGCTTTACTTTCCTTCCGAAGTAAGCCATTAAGACTTTTTACGCCCGAAAAAATCCTTCGCCCTCAGCTGGGTTTGAACACACGAACTTGGTTATATGAAGTTAGCATGGTAACCATTACTCAACGGAGGGAAACCAGCTATTTTGGAGAGGTAACTTGACATTTTGCGTGTAAACTTGCTTCGGATCGGGGGTTTTATTGAAAACTGTTGTGTCATTTTCTTGGAAGATACTAAACTTAAATAGACTACAAGTTTGATATTTATCCGATTTTTTTTTGTTTTTGGGTTATGCTGCTCACATACAAAAATTATCTCATTTATTACATACATATTACTTTCTACACCCACTATCGTTTATATATGTGTAGGTTTCCTCCAAAATTTTTTATTAATATTATTTTATCTACTCAAATTAATCAAAATAAAAGTTTACAAAAATAGTTTCATTTTATATCGTTACCAAATTCAAGCAAATATTTAACAATGGGTCATTATATGTTGGCCTTGAAATCCTTGTTCTTTTCAATATATCAAATTAATCATGGCCCCTTCAAAATACCAAAATTTTGGAAATTTCAAACCAAAACCAATGGATATGTTGGAAAAGGTTGATGCCACAAAACGTTGTTTGAAATAAATTGTGTACTTTAAAGATATGTACATTTTCTATTCACCACATTTTATCTACAAATTTACTGTGGATTCTTTCCGAATGAAGAGGACTTTACATCTATTCTTAGAAAATTCACAATGTACATTTTATGATTTAAATGTATTATATTTTAATGATTAATGGCCATTTATTACAAAATTAACTTAATGAAAAACATTTTACGTAAAAAGTGTGATGTTTCCTGATAAGAACATTTTATATCAGGGATCCCCAACCGCAGTCGGAAGTGGGGAATGTGGGTGAACCTCCGTCCACCCCCTCCGACATGTAATTGTGAGCGTGTAACACTTCTTTAATTTTAAAAGATTGGTTATGTTTGTCGAGTTTCAAGGTAGCTAGTATCTAATATGATGATATTTAAATATATAGGGTCTTTCAAAAGTCACTTAGAACTTTAAACTATTACAAATATAATGTTTGAGATAGGAAAAAAAGTTATCACATACTGGAAAAACAATGGGGTTTAATAAAACATTGGGAAGATATCCTATGTTCTCTTGTTCAGCGTACACAATATCTTCTGTAACTCCAAATATGACGTTTTGCAGATGATATCTTAGAATATTTGCAATTGTTTGTGAGGAAGCATCTTTCAGTTGCCATTTTGTTGTTGGATATGCCAGGAAAATTCGTTTCTTAAGGCAACCCCAAACCAAAATTCGGTGTGATTGAGATCTGGAGATCGCGGTGGCCACTTTGTTGGAACTTTAAGAATGGAACTTTAAGAATGGAACATAGGTCTTAAATTGTTAAAGAGTTCTAAATGTTCTCAGGCCTTGATAAAAGCTACTATTGCCTTTATAATAATTAAATCAGCGGTATTCTATCATTTAGTGATAGTGCCATTATTTGTAACTTACACATTTTTGTAGCAGTATGTATAAAATTACTAATGTTTTATTTCACAAATCTGTACCCATTATAACGGCAAACCGAAAAAAGAAATGAAACTCCCATTTCTTGCACAATAGGTTCTTAATTGTTTTCATTCTGTCTCAAATATTATAATGTTTTAAAAGTTTGATTTTTTTTTAATATTTTAAAGTTTGAAATGAATGTTGAAATTCCTTATATTTAATAAATTACAATATTGTGTCCATTGTACGGCGCACTTCTCTTAATGCCTTTTCTGGCACATATTATATTCTCTACACGTACTATGCACACAGTGTAGAGAGAAGATAGATGTATTTCACCTATAATTTTCCATTATGAAATTTCATCAGAAATATGTGTGATGTACCCTGAGTCCAAAAAAGCATTTTAAAAATGACTGTATATATGTTCATGTGTCTTTTGACAGAATAGCTCAAAAACGAAAAGACCCCTTAAATACTAAACTTGGTATTTAAGCTTATTATATTTCAAGATACGAAGATTATCTACAAAATCTCTCCCTCTCAAATTACCCTTTACATGGATAATTTTTCACACATTTTGCTTTTCTCAAAACTGGATCTTAAGATGCCGTATATTAAAGGTATTTACATCATTTCACATGTTCCGTGGAATAAATATCTGGGCTTCTTTGGTAATGTCCACGCAACACGTGAACTCACAAGGTCACCGCCACTGCAACTGAGGTATCATAAATACGACATTGAATAGCTAGCAGGCTTGCATGTCGTTGGAGCTTTCCCCTCACGTCAAGGAGATAGAGATGTTCACTAACTCGCACAGATCACAGTGGGGCCTGCCTTTGAAAGGTATATATATATATATATATATATATATATATATATATTATTCTGCAAAGTTTGATGTGTTGCATTCACATTACTTTTTTACCTACTCTGCAACAAAATATTCCTACAACATTTTATTCCTCTACCTACTCCATGCTAATCGAGAAAAAGCCTCATTTTTATTTCCTTGTAGCTACAAGAACCGATAGTAAAATATTTTAGACGCTGGTTAAGTGATGACATTGATATATTGTATTCACAAGCAGAAAAACGAATGGCGTCTTCCAAATTCAGAGAAGTATAGGTTACGCAAAATTTAAAACAACAGTTAAAATAACTACCAAAAACTGATTTGACATAAATTATACTTTTTAATCAGATCTACATTTTCTAGTTTTTGTCTATTTCTTGCGGTTTACTACTTATACAATAGTCATCCCGAAGAGTGTTTCAGAGGTTATCTCCAGAAAATTCAAGATATAATTTTAATTTTGAAGTACATAAATATGTTTAATATATGATATTTTAATTAAAAGTGTTAGAGTTATAATTGCGAAAATCTAAATTTCGGAAGATATTCCAAGTAAAGGGTTGTTTGGGGTGAGAGAACTTCGTCGAAAATCTTCGTGCCACAGATTTTGAAAATATGTAACTTTTTTCGTAGTCGGCGTACCCTCCCCGGCTTTAGGTCTGACACCCCCTAGAACTTACAAGCGGATGCCTAGGGGCCAAAAGCTTGCCAGGGAGCTAAGAGCACGAAACCACAGAATGTAGAATCTGGAACAAGTGGTCGGCCCGTAGTCAGGCTTGAGCGTGAGGAAGTGGATGATATGAAAAGCAAGCGAAATGGAGGAAGGAAAGATGGTATTGGAGCAATTGGTGGAATGAGTGGTGGTGGAAACCGGAGGACGCTGAGAAAACCCGCCCAGACACCGCTTCGTCCCACTACATATCCCACATGCGGGCACTTGGATTCCACATAATTGTTCACAGACAGACAGATGCACGGACCTTTTATCTAAAATTTTCCGGCGAGTTTTTGATATAATATTTTAGAATGGAATCCAATACCTTCTCTCTCTCTCTCTCTCTCTCTCTCTCTCTCTCTATATATATATATATATATATATAGGTCGTATAGGCGGTAAAATAATTCTTTTGTATTCAGGGGTCCTTATATTACTTTCTTTTACTGCCGTTATTGAGTGTTTGGATGGTATGAAATCTTTTCTACCTCTTAGATACCTGGGAGAGAAATTAAAACGCGTTTTGTATTTAGGAGAAACGTGTATTTCTGATGAAATCTTCATATTAGATTTTTGGATGCAATACTTATTCAATTATGAAAACTGGAAACTTGATGTTGGATTTAAAGGAGAATAATTTCAATTGAAGTATATAATTAAGACACTTAGTAGCTCTGGTTCATATATATTGAAATTTAAATTATTTTTTTTATCATCGAAACTGAGTAGGTTGACAAATGTTTCTTTTATAATCTTAAATAACGTTTATATCATAACTTAAGACATCTCATGTAAAGAAACCGGAACTTTCACATGTTCAGCCTATGTGTTTCGCTTTAAAACTATAGTGTTGAACATTCTTTTATCAGAAGTAATTGCTATATTACTACAATGAGGTTTAAGAGACCATTACTTGCTTTTCAGCCATCTGATGTTTATTCTTCAGATAAATTAGAAATTCAGTTGAAGAATTAACGAATTCCAGTGCCAATATGTCGAAAACTTTTCGCAATATTTTGAAGAAAGAATAAATGAACCTGAAAGCTTAGTTCTTTGTTTCATTATTTTCAGCGTTCAGCATATTTATGTTTAACATTTTTGTTTCTGAAATAAAAATGTATACCAGAAGCAAAAAGCTACCATTTACTGGTAAATAGCGAAAACTATATGTTCATATAGTGAATAATTTCAAAGTCCTTAATATATAAAGTAATGAAAAATATGTGGTTATGAAGGTTAGTCTCAAATAAAATAGAACTTCGATTCTAAATATCTGATTACCATCCTGCATTTAGAAAATGTTTCCCGAAAGTTGTTATAGGATGTCAGAAAGAGAGAGAGAGAGAGAGAGAGAGAGAGAGAGAGAGAGAGAGAGAGACAGACAGAGACAGAGATTATGTGTGTGCTTGAAATGCATGAAAATCTAATTATGTGGTTTGCTGCTCTGAATTTATAACATATTACTTACAAAATTATCTCACGCAGATTACTGGTATTCAATTATCTTGACAGAAATGTAGTTTAGGGTATTCAATCAACGTATATAATCTTTAAGTAGTATCTAGAGTTAGATGTTTTGAAAATATTCTGGATCCAAATAAAATTACCCATTGAAACATTGTATAGAAGTGAAACTTTTTAAGTAAACAGCATGTTTGACAGTTGCTTCTGCACATTTATTGCTCTGTGGCTACAATGTCGTTCGGAAAAGTCCATTAGCTGCTGCGGCTTTAATTAATGTCTCCCTTAAACTGTGACATCTTCAAGTCGTGTAATTAAAACTTTGTCTTTTGGGATATTATTGCCTCCAATGTAGGTCAGCTGCGGAAGTTGGTGAGACATTGTCTCCTAATTGTTTGAGCTCTAAAGGTTCTTGGAATGTATTTGCAATTTTCACTGTATCTGTGTAAGAAGAAACGAATGTGCTTAACGACTATTGTTATTGGATTTTAAAAATATATGATTAATAATTCTCTGAAAAAGCGAAGGGTTGTATATAACAAAACCCGCTGTGCTCCATTCACATGATTTTTTCTACATCTCTGTAACAAATTATTGTTAAAATTATTTAAAAATTATTTTCTTCTACTTCATGCGAATCCAGATTAATATTAGCAGAAGTTGTGAGGGATGAATTGGATTGGTAAGTGAGGGCTGAATTGAGTAAAATTAAACAAATGCTTCCTTGTAAGTTGAAGGGAATATACTAGGCTAAAGCGATAATAAACTCGTATAAATCCTGGTTGCCATGTGGCTGAAATCATGCTTTGCATGACTAGGAGTTTACAAATTCCCATTTGAGAAAAGTTTTATTTTAAAACTGAAACGAATACCAAAGAATATCTCGAAAATGGCTAATCCCACGAAAAAATGTTAAATGACATAAATTGTTGTTTTAACGAGGTCTACATTTTTTGTGCAGTAAGTTTTGTCGATCTCTTGCTGTTTGCCAGTTATACATTTTTCATCCGGAATAAAGAGGTTCTCAGTGATATACATTTTATTTGTCATGTAAACATATTTATTGTGTAGCATTTTAATCAAAATCACTAGAGTCGTTTTGAGAAACTCGAAATTTTCGATTTTTTTCCATGTAAAGGATAGGGGATTTTCCTAAAACTCTTTGTGTCACACCCTTGGAAGATACTAAACTTAAATACCAAGTGTGGTATTTCACTGGATTTGCACTTTTTGGTTATACTGCTCCCCATGCACGCACACACACATGCACACATACAAATAGGAACCTTTTTTAAAAATCTCTTTTTACTCAGAGTACTTCAAAACATGTATTTTTGGTGAAAATCCGACATCGAATTTTTGAGTGGAATATGATACTAATTTACCTACAATGTAGTTACATATTATGCGTAGAGGAAGTAAAAAGTAATAAAATATTATAATAAAGTGCCTGTTGATATTCATAGTTGAAAGAGATGACGTTTGACCTGATTTATTTAGTCATGTATATATTGTCAGCAAGGCAATAATGAAATTAATATTGAGTTACACTTGTGAAAATAGTGACTAATGTAGAACTCATTCGAATATATTATCCAAAACAATGCACAAATAAGATGGTGAAGCCTACTTTCTTAAAGATTTTTATCTTCCAAGTTTAACATACAAATGAAGCAAAACTGGGATATATTAATTTATGGTACAAAATATTGGCTTCACAAAGGAACGAAAACAATAACATTGAATAATAAAGTAAAATAAAAAAATATTATTGGAAGAAATGTTGAAATTACTACCGAAGTTGTCAACTTAGATATATACCTAGAAATAGATAAAAAAGCTATGAACCAAACCTCATTTTACTACACAAAAAATTTGAAATTCCAAGTATTGTGTAAATGTTACAGCAAAAACTATAACAAATTCTTATTCAGCATGACTAGGAACTGAACAAAAATTAATATTTAAGAGAAGAATAATGAACTACTATACAGTTTGCTTGAAGTAACATCATAACAGCGCTCTCAACCCTCGTGCAACGGAAGCACTTCAACAGGTTGCGATTTCGAAGCCCGCCTACTAACAGGTGCTTTCCACTAGTAGTTTGTTTCTCCTGTACATAAACCACACGCTTAAAGAATGCTTGAAACATGATTATAATCATTAACTCATACAACAATGTTCAACAGCTACACTCAATGTATTGGCTACTAAATGCAAATTGCAATTAAACTACAGAGTGTCTAAAATGAGTATGGCATAACTTAATCGTATTATTCATTTTAATAGCCTGTTGATATTGCATACATATTTCAAATTACTTCTTTTACGCCCTTCGAAACTAATGGAACAATTTAAAGCGTATTAATTAAAATATTTGCGCCTTAAAACTCTCAACCTTCTTTTGATATATAATAATTACCGGAATGTTTATAAAAGGTTGAATAATGTGTACGAGAATGATTAGTTATATCAATTATTTTAATGTTACCCTTATAGGGACGTTTAAGGATGCTAATAAAATCTCACAAGCAATCAATATTTAAATCCTAGCGTTTGAAATAATGTTACTTGAATCCCAAACTACAACATTTTGAATGTGATTCTAATACGGAAGTCCTTATTTGACGCGCACTTTATGGGCCTAGTGGCAGTATATCTGATACTAGGTACGATTAATAAAAGTCACACAGTACCCTAAAAAACTGGAAAAAACGATAGCGCCCATTTACATTTCTTATTCAAAATTTAAAAAAGTTATGCTAAGAAATTCTCTTAATCCGAACAGATCTTATGTTTTAAGTGTATTGCGGTACATAATTACGTGTATACAATAAGTACAAAATTGTGTATTTGGTAACGCAATTAGAAACATATAATATTAATTTCACCAACAAAATATCTTTACGTTATGGTACCCATTTAAAAAAGGGGCGACTTCTATTATTTACTTCCACCTGTTATTTGACTAAGTACAGGATACGTTATTTCTCAAATAACCTTTCTAAAATTCAATATATGCTTTATCAAAATACACATTAGACTTGGTGCTGATATGTAAAATTGCTGTAAGAAAACGCTTTCTAATAAAATAATTAAAATCACACGTTTCTAAACCTCATTCATAAACATGCAGCCTGTGGATCTAATTGAATAAATAAATATATATTGCAATAAAATCAACATCATTCTTAAAACGTTCTTATAGCTAAATATTTGTTCAGAAGCACAGTAAACAGAAGAGAACTTTGGTTACTTCAGGAGAGCATTCTCTAGTTCTTTGCTCCTTAGAGCTGCTGTGAAACTACAGTTAATCAGAGCTAAGTGATTAAGTAGTACATGATATATTAGTGTAACCTAATTGGCTTTCAAGACAATAACATTGATGACAATATCATTGATCTCTTCATAAGGTTATTTGGTGGGCAATACCGCTAATATTCTGGGTCAAAACACAGAAAAATTTATTTCTGCAATTTTAAATGCCCCGCATGGTATTCTCAACAGAATAAATAATATGCTGATTAATTAACTGGTCAAGATTAAACCATGCCAGTTTTATTGGATAAGCCTACATATATTTTACGGTATTTTGTTTCATTATTTCGACAATGTGCAAAACGCTCCATTGCGGCCAGCTCGGGTACTAAAAATACGCTAGTTTCTCTCGGACTGCCACCAGGGTGTACTGTTGAACGTCTGTGGGCTGGATTGGTGGGGGGTTGTAAAGCGAGAGCCTGTGAATATAGTACGTTGAGTACAAAGTTGAATGACCTAACAGCTAACATCCATCCAGCCACACCACTACACACAGGCGCCCTCTTACACTACATTCACAAATCTCACTATATGGTTTCACACTAATGGAACACATCCACTCTTCCAGGGCACTGCTTCCACCAAATAATAAGCAAAAAAATACCGCTTTTGGAGGAAACTATATTTTATCTTCTGTCACAATCACTTCACAGTAGGCTGCACAGGAATATCCTCCAAAAATTTTTCAGCTGATGAATCCCACACTAAACTTTCCTTACCTTTTTCGAAAAGAAACAACCCGCTCCGCCCCGGTCGCACATTGCTTCAAACTGCACCTCGAACGTCCCCCCTTGGTATAGTATGGCGGGAACCCGTAGCCGGCAAATCCAGAAGGGTAGGGGGGCTACACGGCACGAGGAGGGGGCACACACCACACATACATCCACACTCACACTCGCCCTTCGCAGGTTTGCCTGACAGAGCGAGCCACTGTACCTACACTGCCCTACCCCTAGATATATCGACCTTCCTTTCCTCGACAGACCCGCCCGGAAACTACGTCACGAATACACCGATTGATCCAACCAACCAAGCAGCCAGCCCGAAAAGGGGAAGTTTAAGGGAGGGAAATTATCAACTGGGTGGGAGAAATGAGAGGAGATGTGGGAATTGCAAAAAAGAAAGAAGCGAAAAAAATAAGGGTGATTTTGGGGTAAGGGGTACTGGAATGAGGAAATACGTGGATTAGGATCCGGACGGATCAAGGTGGATGTCGACATGTATATGTGTTAGCAGACACTCTCGTCATACAGGTTGCAGGGGAGGGTGCTAATATACAGAACAAAACGACCTGATAACCTGCCATTGCATAGCTCGCGTTAAACAAAAGCTCGGGAGAAGCGCCCTTCCAAACACAGGTAATGGCTTACATATACATGTTTAATAACATTTAATATTAACGCTACATTCTGGCCAAAACTGAATATTAACACCTCATTTTGGCGATTGAAACTCAAAAATTATTTTAATTACTGGCCGGTACTCCTACTGCAAAATTAATGCCAGATTATCATTGCCATGGAAACGACTTTACATAACGGATCCAAAATAAGCAGTGAATGTTTTCACTTTCTCTACTTCGTAGATACACATAGGTTCAGAAGGTATTGCATTCCACCCAAAAATTCAATACTGATATTACACTGCAAATACACCTTTTAGGTTCTCTGAATTCAAAAAGGCATTTTTTGAAAAAGATATGTGCAGGTGTGTATGTATGTGTATGTGTATGTATATGTGTATGTATGTATACATGTATATATGCATTTATGTATGCATCATGTATGAATGTACGTACGTTTGTGAATACAACTCAAACATGAAAAGTCGGTTGAATACCAGACTTGGTATTTAGGTTCAGCATTTTTCAAAAATGTTACACGAAGATTTTGAAGAAAATCCTACTCCCCACACAACCGTTTACAGGGAGATTATTTTCGGTTTGTTTTTAAAATAGCTATAATGAAGTAATTAAAACACTGTATATAAAAGATATTTACAAGACAAATAAAATGTATATCCTGAACTTCCTTGGAATGACCATTTCTCTTTATTCTAAATAGCTTTGCATAACTAGTAAATCGTAACTTATCACACAAAAATTATGGATATCATCACATAATTTAAGTCAAATATATTTTTGATGTGGAGATAACCATTTCCCAGATATGGGTTTAAATTTCCCAGTACTTATTAGTTTTCTTAAATGAGAGTACTTATTAGTTTTCTTAAATGAGAAGTCAGATTTCATATTTTTTCATCCTGGTCACACAAAGAACACGGAATTTCAATACCACGCAACAAGCGGTTTTTAAAAATTTTGGACTGTCGCTTTACCTTATTGAATTACCTTATTTCCTATATAAAAGGAAAGGATATCGCAATAAAACAATTTGTGCTAATGCTCATTCTGATAACAATTAAGTACATAGAAAATAAGCTTCTGTAAAATAGTTTGCTCCAGCATAGACAGAGAAAGTTATGAGAGTGTAGCACAGTTTATTTTTAAAGTAAGAAAATAAAGAAAATAAACAATTTGTCCTCCAAGTAATTGCCTTTTATGATACATGTGGAAACATTAACAGCCTGTAAACAGCAGAGATGAGTTAACCTAATAATTGGAGAAATTGACTCAATAGATAGGGAACTAAATATTATCAGATATGCAACAACAGAAATAACACTACATTTACGTGATCCTTTGCCACAATATCGGGTGATTATGGGCATGTTAGGTGTTACTGGCAAGGAGGAATGCGGTAGTTTACATGGAACTTTGTTCGAAATTTTTAATTTTCTCAAAAATGACTATCGAATCTGACTAAAATACCGTATAGATGTATTACGTCTACTTACATGACAAGTAAAATGTATTTTCTGGCAATGCTTGTGAATCCTTCTTCATTTGAAAGAAATTTCATATAATCTTGTACGGGCACACATTAAGCGATAAAAGAAAACGCACAACACAAACATTTCTCTTTGAAACACATAATTTATTCAAAATAATTTTTTATGGATATACCATTTTCGAGAAATCCGTTATTAACAGCTCTATAGACATTCAGTTGTTTCTCGCGACTGCATGCAAGAAGTATGACATTTTGAATCCAGTTGAATATGAACGCTTCTTAAAATTTGATTATATATAATATAATCCCCTTGTATTTATAATGAACATCCAATAAAAACGACAAAGGGTAGAGGAAATGTTGTGAATGTAACTTCACATTTGTTCTTCACTTTTTTTGGCAAACATCTTTACATACGGGAACTCTATGAGATGCCTACCCTTAAACTTTAGAACCCTAAAGAACGCGAAAATAGTACTTTCTGTTTTAGAGATAAGTTCAAATAAAAGCTGGTAGTTTTATTCTTACTTTCTCTATATAGTAAAATTTTAGGGAATATGCTTCCCTCCACCAAAAAATTAGATATCGGAACTTTGCTGAAAATTCAGTTTTAAAGTACTCTGAATAAAAATTACAAAAAAAGGTCCTGTGTGACTTTGAACAACAAATATATTTATATGGCACATAAAATTTGTCATTACCAATTATAGATGACTTTTTTACAATGCCAAACATTAAGAAATAGACAAAAACTTATTACACTAAAATGTAGATCTTTGTTATTAGTTTCAATTTTAAAATACTTATATTCCCGTTTGAGAAAGTTCTTTCACACCTATGTCTTTTTTTTTACTTCTGACCATGCAAAGACAATTGAATTTAAATCATATAGCGACCAGCTTTTAAAATATCTATCACTTTAACCTACTTCTACTTTCAAGAAACTGAGTAATAGGACAATTTTTACTAATATATATCTTGATTGGTCTGTAGTACACAGAAGAAACATTTTTTGCAATAAGAGTTGCGTTAAAAAACAGGTAGAGAAAGTCGTGTGAATGAAACAAAGGCCTTTTTTATCTGCTATTTACTAATAGAAGCAGAGAAAGTATAGCGAGCGAGGTGACGTGTGGGACTCGCATTCAAAAGGGCCAGTGTTTAAAGCCCCGAGTCGATCAGGTCGGTTTTCCTCTGTTGCTAGAGGAACACTGGGTTGGATAATATGATTCGTGAATATTCCTATTATTCCTTTCATCACATTTAATTTCCTTCTTCATCTTATTCTTATTCTTCTTCTTCATCACGATACCAGATGTTTGGCTGATCACCAATCCTGGATATGTTATGATCCAGGACAGACTACGGACCAAGGCTTGTAAGTCCATTAAAGGGGACAAAAATCTGAGGTGTTTCATACGCATAGCTTAGCTAGCTGTTCTACAAACAAACTTCTTACAAAAGATTATTCTTCTTTCTTCTCCATGCTGATCGAGATAAACATTAGCAGAATGGTATTATTACTTGGTTATTTATAAGTAGAAAGGAAATAAGGGAACACACTATGCTAAACTGATAAATGTTTTAAAATCTGCAATTATGCGATTGATATTGAAATTCGCTTCTTGCAAGACCAGGAGTAAAACAGAAGACTTCATGTTTGAGAAAAGTATATTATTATAACATTGAAGCCATTAACAAGGAATATCTGGAAACGGTTACCTGCACAACAAAAATGTAAAGGACATAAACGGCGTGTTTGGTGGACAGGTCTACATTTTTGTATAGTAAGTTGTATATCTCTTACGGTTTACCGCCTGCAGTGCCATAAGTAGTTAAAGCGGGCGTTAAACACTACAAAAAAAAATCTTACGGTTTACCAGTTTTACAAAGGGAATGAAGAAGACTTCACGTTATTCCTAGAAAACCAGGATATACAGTTTATTTGTCATATACTATCTATAATATACATTATTTTAATTAAAACCATTAAAGCCATTTTTGAGAATACAATTTTCGGAAAAAGTTCCATGTAAAGGGCAGTCGGACTTAGGGACCTTAAAACTCCTATTTCTGGTAAAATATTGGAGTCCATGTTTTGGTAGTATACAATACCTTCTCTATCTACTATATATATTGTACATACGTGATAGAAAAATTAAAGTGTAGAACATTTAAAGTTCTATCCCAAAACACCAAACCTATATTTCACGGGAAATACACATCTGTAGTTTCCGAACACAAAGAAATCTTTTTAGAAATAAAAACCTTTTGTGTATGTGTGTGTGTGTGAGTGTGTGGCGCCTGCGCGCCTATCTGTGAGCTGCATTGCTGAAAATTTGAAAATTCGGCTAAATACAAATCTTGGATTTAAGTTCGACGTTTTCCAAGGGTGCCACACATAGAATAAAGTCTTCCCAATCTGAGCTAATTTTTACATGGAAGAAATGTTACTTTTTTCTCAAAAACAACTGAAATTTTTAAGTAAAATAATGTTTAAAATGTTCATATAACAAATGAAATCTTGTACTCCTGAATTTATTAAAACGCACAAATATAATATTTTTGAGTTAACATGTCGAGATGTTGCCTGTTATGGGTTTAAAATTTTCCAATATTTATACTCTTCTCAAATGGAAAGTCATTATTCACATTTTTACATCGTAAATGAAATAAAAATGGAATTTCAATACCCTCACACAGCGACCGGTTTTGGAAACGTTAGTCTATCACTTTTACGTATTGTATGTCCTTATTCCTCTTTTACAAGGAAATAATATCATAATAAAACCAGTTCTGCTAATGTTTATCTTGATACGAATGAAATAGAGAAATAAACTTTTGTAAGAATAATTTGTTGCATATAAGATAGAGAAAATTATTTGAATGGGAAAAAGCTTTAATTTGTGTTCGCGAGTTGTAACCAAACATCAGCTTTCGACATACACAAATGAGTTACCAAAGAGGTTATTTCAAAGACACTTCAAGCGTTTAAAAGTCATAAATGCTATAATATATGAGATAAGAAAACGAAACAAAAGAAGTCACATAGTGGGAAAACAATGGGGCTTAATAAAATATGAGAAGATACTCTCAATTCTCTTGTTCATCGTACATCATTCTTCCTGCGACATTTTGTAAATAATGTCTTGCAATAAGAGCAATTGCATTTCAGTTTCTATCAGGTTGTTGGATATGCCAGGAAAACTCGTTCTTTAAGGTAACCCCACAATCAAAAGTCGGTCGGATTGGGATCTTGAGATAGCGGTAGCGCTTTGTTGGAACTACGAATGAAACATGTGTCTGCTCTTAAATTGTTAAAAAGTTCTAAATTTTCTCAGATCTTCAGAAAAAGTTGTCTTGGTTTCATCATGGATTAAATCAGCTGCATTTTATGAGTTAGTGATAAAGTCATTATTTAACTTATAAATTCTTAATGCAGTATGATTAAAACTATTAAGTTGTATTCAAGAAAACTATAACGGTGAACTGAAAAAAAAGAAAAAAAAAATAAAAGAAAGGAAAACTAGAAAACCATACTCCACTGCTTGCCCAGTATATAAATTATTTTATTTTTATTCTACCTCAAATATTATAATATCTATAGCGATTTAAAGTTTGAAGTGAATTTTGTAAACACCTATGTATCTTGATTAATGTAATGTGGATAGTCCAAGCGATGTATGTGAAAGAGCATTTTTTTTTGTTATAGTTTGCAGAAAACTCTATGCTTTTTATGTATAGAAATAATTTCCAGTTTCAAATGACACATTCCGTGTTTTATGGTTCACATTTTTTACAAGGGAACTAATATTTGGATATACAAATTATATGTTAAATACACACAAAGAATATTATCATCCTGAAGGCGTGGTAAAGAACGTGGAATACACGCATTTGACATGTAATTACCTTCTTTATCGTAAAGTAGAATCCGGAACAATCAGCTTTAAAATGCAGGATATTTTCAATTTCAGTGGTGACATGCCTAGCTTTCAATACTAGCACTGAAACGCCTTACTCATGTGGAATGAACCGGTTATCCGATCAGTTAACCAGCTCCACCCTTCACCTCCCCCAGGGAGGAGAGAGGTAGATGGAGATTTTGTGTGAGCGACATGCAATAACGGCACTGTCTGCACTTTCATGGGCAGTAACCACACAAAGTGCACGGGCTTTCAAGTGCATGTTTGCGCCGGAGTTGTCTATTTGACTTAGCTAACCGTCATTGACTGCTTTTTATTTCCCAACAAACTTCTGCTTAAAACAAAAGCAGTGTCTGTGTGTGTATGTGTGTGTGTACGTTTGTGTTTGGCATTCATTAAGGTTTCTTCTTCTTTCTATTGAGCAGCGATGTCAGAATGATTGCATTGTTTTCACCCTCAATCATTTGAGGCACTCAGAAATTAGATTACAATTAAATACCTTAGATGTGAATCATAAAGGATGGAAGGAAAATTATTAGATTCCTTCTAATATGTACCTCATTGAGATAGTAGAAGCACAGGCTACTAGAATTTAGTGCCTTTTTCAAAATACATTTGACGTTATAAATTAGATACTTTTGCGCGATATTATATGAAGATAATAGTTTGTTACTTCCAAAATGGATAGAGTAACATATTTCGGATTTAGTTTCTTAAGTAAATATGAATCATCATACAGGAGGTTGAAATAATTCATAAGTTTTTGTTCACTGTTTCGTAGACGTAATGCATGATATAGGCAATTTGTTAGGTCAAGGAAGGCAATGTGATTACTACTCTCAGCTATCGGTCGGCTGCCGCTACAACGTTGCCAACGTGTGCGAATTATGTTCTCCAAAAATCTAAAATAGCTCCGTAGTAAATGACCATAGAATGACAACGAAGGATACAAAATTTGTTCTAAAAATTGAGATATGATATTTGTAACTGGTTTAAATTAATGGAATGATTTGTCTTTCACCTGTTATATAAACTATCTCTGTGTTGCACCTCAATTAGGAACACACCTGCATTGTAGAGTAAAATAAATCCTATTGGTTTCTGCTGTCATTACTTAAACATTACAGATTATCAGAATTGATACTGACCATGCTGTAATACAGCTGAGTTTAGAATGTTGAGTGGTTAACTATATCATTGTATACTGGCGTGTATAAAACTGACTCATTGCAGAATGCAGATGATTATTTTGTTAATGACAAATGTGTTCCTCCGTCTTCCAGGTTAAGCTGCTCTTCTGCTAGAACATGACTTCTGGCCGCCGAAGAAGAAAACGATTATCTAAGTCAGCTGCATGCACCAACAATATGATTGGTAAAGTTTGTTATTAGTAAAATGAATGAAAGGCACCTAATGGAAAAAGGTCGTTTAAATCCAACAAATAATTCAATTTAGAAAATAAACCCTTTTTAATAAATAATGACCTTTTGTTTCTAGCCATTCCAAAATATTCATCAATGTAAAGAAAACTCCTTTTGCATTAATGCCTCTAATATTGGAAGATACACTGTATGTATTAATAATAAGGTAGTTTTTTAGCACATCTCTGAAGCCCATATCTTAAATGTTCGAACTGTTCTTCATTTCTAATATATTCACTCTGAAGGTTTATTTTTAAATACTGCTTAGATATGACCGTAGCGCAGCACTCCTTTCATTATATGGCCAATTATAGGCAAGTTTTTTTTTTTTAAAAAATGTGTCCAATTAAAAAAAGATAAAAGCAAGAATGGAAAACAAACTTTCTGACAACAGCAAATTACGAAATCGTGGCAAACCCTATCTAGTCAGAAGACTTGACGCCCACATCTACTTATACTTTGAAGCCCCATTCACAACAAAAATAAAACACGGCATAAACACAAGACTTTGCACCCCTATTAAACAATAGGGAGGAAGCGTTCAAATTGAGTCTTACAACGCACTGCATGCTGCAAAATATTCCAAAGTCCAAACTTATGCTGGCGTTACGTGAATTTAAAATGTCTGTCTCCTTGCATTGTAAACCCAGATTAGGATGAGGATGAGAGATTTTGTCCTCTAGTGAATAATCATGGTGCCCCATTTGGCTGTACCACGCTTTTTTAAACGTCGAACGATTCCCTACTGTTTGGTAAATTACCTTTTATACCTTGAGTATTTATACAGGCGGCGCCTTTGTCGAGTAGTTGGACCGCTCGCCTCCCACCTTGAGTTCATTCCCAAGCGCCCGCATGCGGGATTTGTAGTGGACGAAACAGTTTCTGGGTGGGTCTTCTCCGGTTTCCCCCGCTATTCATTCCACCAATTGCTCCATCATCACCATTTCTATCATCCATTTTGCTTGCATTTCATATCATACACTTCCTCACGCTCATGCCTGGCTATGGGCCGACCACTCGTTCCAGATCATTCTGTTGGCTCCTAGAAAGGCTTCTAACCCCTAGGCATCTGCTTGAAAGTCCTAAGGGGTGATAGTCCTAAATAGGGGAGGGTAAACCGACTACGAAAAAGTATTTATATAGACTGCATGCACTTTTATATTGAATATTACAAACTTGCAACATTGTAGAAAGATTCCTGCATGCAATTTATGAATCTGGAAACCCTTACTCAGTACTTGCGTTATGCTTACAGCTGTGCTGTGAATGGTCGTTTTCAGCCTCGCTAAGCCCCGCTAGAAGAATCAGTTTCAATGCGTTTGTTTGAATTTCACAGAAAAATAGATGATTTATGAAGCTATGATAGTTTCAAAACATAGAAAAGAGCATAAAATGAGTAGATGTGAAATAAATCATCGTCTTTTATGAATTACATCTGGCAATGGCAATTTTAAACACACTTGATGAGTAAGTCGAGATTTTCCAATAAATAAAAAAAATCTTCGACCTTTTGATAAATTTCAAGATACAACTATAACAAAATATAGCTCAGAAAATAAAATGGTGTTTTATGTAACAACTAATAGTAATTTTTTTAATTTGTAATGTTTTTCGGTTCTCAAAATTAAAAAGCAAATACAAACAGGCACAAAAAGAATAATTTCAATAGATGTCTTTACGTTGAACAGTAGCTCTAAATTCACACTTTTTTTTACGAGAAGAAGATATTCATGCATTTATCCCCCTTTTCTGATTAAAGTAACAAAGAGGTTTAAATAAGGTTTCGCTCAACTATGCCATACATACTTCGTAACACTGTGAATCAGTTTTGGACTTAGATTAAACCTCTCCTTACTTTGATAGAGGCTTAAGCTGCATAGCCAAAATGTTTGTGAAACATTCATATCACTTTCTCTACAACAAATTATTCTTACAAAGGTTATTTTTATATCTTCTAAACATTAACATATATAGTGTTATTATCTAAGTCGTGGATACGAAGAAAAATATTCCGCTCTATTTGAATGACACGAATAAAAATTACAAAAACGAAGGACGACTTCCCATTTGAGGAAACTGTAAATATTGGAACATTTAAACCAAAACCAAGGAGTACCTCGAAACTGGTAAAAACAGAAATCTCTTATATAAATTCTGTATTTAAACGAGATTTACAGATGTAGTGTCTCTCTCAGTTAGGCAAGGCATACAATATGAAGATAACTTCAGAGGTTAGTCGCAGAAATTCAAGATATACATTTTATTTGGGATGAAAATATCTTAAATAAATGTGTATTTTAACCAAAGTGGCTACAGCAGGGTTTTAGAAAATCAAACTTTTGGAAAAGCGTTATTGTTAAAAGTGACAGTTTGGGGTGGGATATTTTGCTGAAAATCTTATATTAGAACCCTTAGAAGAAGCTGAACTTAAATATCAGGTTGAGTGTTTTTCGGACTTCTAGTTTTGAGTTAAGCTGTTTACGGAAAACTCACAGACAAACACTCACACATACATATACAAATGCGTGCACTTATGGATATTTTATAAAATACTTTATTTTTTAGATTATGGGGAACCCGAAAAATAAATTTCAAATGAAATCTCTGTATTGAAATTTTGGCTGGAATTGAATATCTTCTCTAGCTAATATATATGTGATAGAGAAACCCATATTGCTATTATTATTATTATTATTATTATTATTATTATTATTAATTTTAGTAGTAATACTAGTACTATAAAAATTACCTTTATTGCCAAATTTTCAGTATACACATGGAATCTACAATAAACGCATGGGCTTCATTATCGTACATGCTTTTCCTGTCTTTGAATATTTATATTAAGATTTTTGTAAAATAGTTAATATATAAAAGATTTGAAGCTTTCTCGGTTTTGATCATTACAAATAACTTCACGGGATAGCAACCGAGTTGAATTGGAATCGGAGAAATTCAATTTAACTCGGTTGCTATCCCGTTAAGTCATCTGTAGTAAATATATACATTTAGTTACTGAACAAAAAAAATTAAAGTTCACTTACAACTTAGCCCTGCATACAATATATACAATAACTTGTGCTTAAGAATTTTTTTTTTTTTTTTTTGGTAGTGTTTAACGCCCGCTTTAACTACTAATGGCATCGCAGGCGGTGACACTGATGATACATGAATGATGATGGAGCACCGGTGGAATGCGATGGCGGGGGAAACCGGAGTACCCGGAGAAAACCCGCCCCAGCGCCGCTTTGTCCACCACAAATCTCACATGCGGTCGCTTGGGATCGAACCCCGGCCGTCTAGGTGAGAGGCTAGTGGTCTAACCACTCGGCCACTGTGCTTAAGAAATACGCTCTCTCACTCTTATGCAACCCTGTCCTCTTATGCTGTTATTCATGACAATTAACCTCCTTTGCCGAATTTTAAAAAACAAAGTATTCAAAGGAATATGGTAACCTTCGTTTTAGAACCCTGATGCTGTCCTAATGCAGTGCATTTCACTTCTGTTTGCGTTTCCCGCCATACCTTGTTGAATTTGGGGAAAATTATATCACGAAACTACTTATATCTGAAGTACGAAGTTTCAGAAATAGAGGGAGAATCACGAATAGATTCATCAGAAAATATTCAATAAGGAATTCAATATAGGGAATTCCGCAACTAAGTCTTGCTAAATTGAAAATATTACCAATCTAAATCATAGATTTTAAAACTCCATATGAGAAATGACAAAGAACATTCAAGAAGCTTTCTCTCAAAGAAGTCGCGTCCACAATGACAAACCGAAATCTCTGCTTAGAATCTTATTATTTGTGGAACTGTCAAATATCGGTACGCAAGGTTTACATGAACAAATCTTAAATCGGAGACTGCGGTCCGTCTCGGTATTTGGAAATTGCAATTAGATTTTTGTGTTCAAGTTTTCCTAGAACGTAGTTTGCATCATCTACAGCCGGCCACTCTTAATACATATGGTGAGGCATTCTCTATGAGCTGTCACATGACACCTGTGTGCAAATTCTAACACACTTAAAACTATAGAGTTAAGCCATGTGTTTAAAACCACGAAAACAGCTAACGCGCAGAGACATTCATTCTGTCTGCTGCACATCGCTTCAGTGAGCTCCGGAAGGAGGAATATAGGTTTAACTTGGTATATATGTGAATTAAAACAACTTTTGCTTTAAATATAAAAACAATCCGTTAACTGCTTGTTAGACGTACAGAATTGATGCTTGAACGCAACTTATCAGCTTTAAGTGAAATTTGTTACGACTCTTTGACAAGAATACACCGAAGTGAAAACTCAAGGAGTAATAAAGCTAAAATTTAGTATACATATACGTGAGATACAAAAGTGTTGCGATTAAATTGAGTTTTTGCGTATTTTAGAAAAACTTTCTTGGTATACAAAAGGTGTTACATCTCCGTACAATCTTATTTTTTCATAACAATATTTATATATACGAGTAAAATATAGCAACTGTATCATAATTAAACGGTAAAACTAAAAGAGTTACAAAAATAAATGTCATACTAAATAAAAATAAACTTTAAAGCTTACGATTACTTTACATTTCTTTAGAACAGGTTTTACAAAACAAAGCAAATGGAAAATAGCACAGCAAAAGACAGAGTACTACATTCTACTGAAAAATGGCTACAACTGTTCTGATTGGATCCCAATACTCAAGAAAATATCTAAAATATAGCAACTAGTGAAACGAAATATTATAAGAAACTGTGGAACTACAAGTTGCGGCAAATACCATAAAAACAAAAGTGAACTTTAAATGTCTCTTAAATGGTTATAATATAGAATGATAATTTTTTTTTCAGTACCCGATTTGTCGGCTTTCAACTGTTTTATATATTTGTTATAGTTAGCTGGCTACCAGTTAGCTGTTTTTACTGGCTACTAGTAAAATGTAATTGTTGAATATTTATTTTCATTTGGTAGAGAGAAAAAGGTATTTCTTAATTCCCTCAGGTTTATTTATAATAGTTATTATCAATTATCTATAAAAACATAATATAAGAAGTACTGTAAATAATAAATCCATAAAATTGATATTGACTTATTAGTATGTAATACTGAATGTGCCAAATATCGTTATAACATGGTTCAACTCTTTATTTTTCTGAGCGCCAGAAAACTGTTGTAGGTATAATTAGATCGAATCGATCTCATTAGAAGAAAACGAAAGCTGGTGTACCACAAAGTTTGGTACTATTCTTTGCTATTTACATAAACGCCGTCTTTTCGCTGATGACTTGCAACTGTACTTACATACGGACCCTAGTGATTGATAGACAACTCAATTAAAACTATAAATGTAGATGATTATTAACCTTTTTATTAGCAATTCCTGTTTTGACGATATTTTTGTCTGGATTAGGGAGTGTCGTCTTTATTATCCGTATATAATAGAAAATGGTAATTAAAGATATATGATAAGGATAGTGGTTGTAATGCTTATACAATTTTGAGCTATGCAATTCATTTTGGGAAAAATCAAAGAAATGGCAAGACTTAAATTCACTATCGACTTGGTCATTAAAACATGGACTACAGCTGATTCCAGGGAAGTCACAGGCAATCATTATGGGACACAAGCGGTTGTTGGGAACTCTCAATTTGGATTACGTACAACACATTACATCAAATAATTCTGAAATACCATTTTGTAATACAGGAAAGAATCTTGGAGTTTATATGGATCAACATTTAAAGTAGAACACACAAATTGCACACCTATGTAAAAAAAGTATTCTCAATAGTCTATCCTTTAAAACGTATACATGAATTTCTGCCGACTTCAATTAACAGAATATTAATACAAACGCTTGCGATGCCCCATTTTGACTATTGTGGCTCTCTTTTCACTAACCTAACTGAAACTTTGAGTCTAAGACTTCAACGGGCTCAGAATACGAGTGTACACTTTTTATGCAATCTCTGTCGATTGGATCAAGTTACACCATCACCAAAAACACTTAATGGCTCCATTTTAGGAATAGAAGAAAATTGCCTTCTTTGTCATTTCTCCATTAACTCCTTTATTCTTGCACTCAAAACTATCTAAATGTTCACTTCAAATATCTTTCTGCCTGTTATAATCGAGAAACTCGCTCACGACTCGCTTTCCTTCTTACTACACCTGCTCATCATACCCTTCTATTCATCATCATTTAGCTCATCTTTGGAACACCCTACCTGAAGACCAAGAGACTTCCGGGACGTTATACTGTTCAAACAGTATTTTTACTAATATTTAATGGGCTGGCAAGGAATATGCATTTTAATTGTAAATATGACAAATATATATTTCAACCTAAATATTCTACTTAAAATAATTTTACTTACAGTTTTTTTTCAATTTCAGTATACTTATTGAACATTCTATATTTGTTTTTATTAAGTTGTATAGAATTGTATTTTTGTTCTTTATTCATTGTATCACGGCTGTATTGAATTTAATGTTTTGGCCTACAATCCAACCAGGATAAATAAATAAATAAAATTAAACAATACATGTCTCGATTTAGATGTCAAGGAGTCGGAATTGAATATTGCAGATGTTATTTTGCCGTAACTTATTATCTTCTCTAGCATGTATGCACAATTTACATAGAGGATAGAGAAGATATTGTATTTCACCCAAAACTTCGATGTCAAGAGTTCATCGGAAATATAAGTTTGAGGATCCCTGAATCCAAAAATAGCATCTCTCGAAAAAGGTGTATGGCCGCGTGTGTAATGTGTGTGTTGCTTTACTCAAAAAACGAAAAATCCGTTAAATACCAAACTTATATTTAAAATCAACATTGAATAAGGATGACACAAGAAGATTTTCATGACAGTCCCTAACCCAAACTACCTTTAACATGGAAACTTTTTCAAACCTTTTATTTTCTAAAAATGGCTTGTAATACCATATGTTTAAGATATTTTTATTATAAATAAAACGTATGTCATGAATTTTCTGGGAGTAGGCTCTGAAGCCCTCTTAATTCTGAATGGCTTTTGCGTAACTCTTAAATATAAGAGATACATGCAAACTTGCTACACAAAAAAGTAGATATCGTTGAAACACCTCATTTATACCGGATACATATTTTCGTGAAGTTAACTATTTCCGAGATATTCCTGGTTATTGATTTTAAAATTTCTAATACTTACAATTTTGTCAAATAGAAAGTTCTTATTCCCTTTTCATCCTGGTAATGCAAAGAGAAGGGTAATTCAATAACTTCACATATATACCAGCAGAATCGACTATTTTTTAACCTAGTCTATTCAGTTATTTCACTTCTTTTTACAGTTAGAAACCATACTTAGATAAAACCAGAATGTTTATCTTGACTAGAATGAAGAAGAAAAAAGAATAAACCTTTGTACGAATAGCTTGTTGCAGAATAAGCAGGGAAAATCATGTGAATGAAATATATAAAGCTTTTTAAATGTTTTTATGTAAGATGGAATAGATTAAAATATGACATTAGTATTGAAATATGATATAGGGGTAAACATTTTGTGTGTTCCATTTACATGACTTTTTTACTTATTCTATAACAATCTATTCTTACAAAGCTTATTCTTCTATCAACTTCATGCTAATCAAGATAAACAGAGCCTAATTCCAGATATACATTTTATTTTAATGCAAATGTCTTTGAAATGCGATATTTTAATTAAAAATTTTAGAGCTATTTTTGAGAAAAAAATCAACATTTTCGAACGCTTTTCCCTCTAATGGGTAGTTTGGAGTGAGAGAATTTCTTGAAAATCTTAGTGTCGCTTCCTTGGAACACATTGAACTTAATTATCAAGTTTGGAATGCAACCAACTTTCAGCTTTTAAATGATATTGTACAAAGACATACATACACGCGCGCACCTTGTTCTAAAAATGCTTTTTTCTTATTCAGGAGACCCTAAAACTTGTGTTTCCAGTGAAACCTCGTTATCGAATGTTTGGGCGAACTGCAGTGCCTTCTTCCCTTATATACTAAGAAGAAAAAGTAAAACTATTTACCTTTGATGTCAAAGTCAATCAATATAACACAGACTAGAAGCAACACGTGGGAAGCATACGGGAGGAAGAACTTACAGGGGAAACAACATTATTAACCCTAGGGCAAGGCGAAAGAGGAGAAGGTGAAAAGAACAAGTTGAATATTATGATACTCTTTATGGCGCAAGTAGATAGTAAATACAAAATTGTATGGGATATATAATATTTTCACTACATGGAATTTATACATTGATATATCAATTATACATATAGGTATACACCAATATTTGACACACCAAAAGTGGTTTGAAAGCACATTAGTATTAAGAAAAATAATTTCAAATTAGTAGGTTAAGCCAGAAGACAGCTAAAATTGCGAGTAAAACAGCGACAGCGACTTAAGCTTTTAAAAAGCATATTAAGCCGTCGAATCACTTACATAATTGTAGCAAAAAATGACATACTTTTATTTTAAAAATGTAGGTTTTCCAAATACTCTTAACTACCATGTTTTCCCATTTATTTTCTTTTCACTTCAAGAGCTTGTTACGATGAATAGACTTTTGAATGCCATTTTGATATATTAAAGCCTACTTTTGTGGTTTCAAATACTTCAAAAGTAAAAATGTGTGTTGCATTCACATGACTTTCCGTACTCATCTACAAACTGTCCTCACAAAATCTTCTTTCTAATTCTGGTAATCAACATAAACTTTCTGTATCGTTTCCACGTACATTGTGGGCATGAGAAGGATAGAGGTAGGAAAAAGTGATATTCCAGATTTAAGAAATAAGAATCAATATGTGGTAGCCCCGAAATTTCATTCGTCTTACACGAGCACGAGAGAAGAAACCGAATGTTTAAGCTCACAAAAATTGTGTCCTTTAAAGAAATCTTCATTTTTCGGATAGCAAGACTTAGCATGTATCTTACGATTTACCGGTTACCCAAAATTTATTCAGAACGGTTAGGGCTTCAAAGAATTAAAAACAAAATCAATTGTAGGTACATTTGTCATTTAAATGTCTAAAACATCGAAAACATCGTATTTTAACCAAACAGAGAAAGAAAATGTTTGTATTAAATGGTGATTTGGACGGAGGTATTTTATTTAAATTGTTCCTGACGCCGACCTTGAAGACTAACTTATCTACCAGCTTCAATATTTAACTGTCTTAATGACTTTGAGTTATGCTGTTCACACACACACACACACACACACACACACACACAATTTCAGAGGATGCTTTTCTTGATTCGGGGATACTTGAAAGGTTTGTTAACGCGAAATCTCTTAGTCAAACTTTGGGTGGAAGTGCTTAAGCACTATTTATAGGTAATAGGGATAGTAAAACTATTCATATATCGATACGAGGATAATAGAATACACTTTATATGGATACAATATACAATGCTATAAGATGTTTCTAAATTAGTCGGTGAAGCTTTGGGATTGATAAATGTCTTTCTTCGTGAAACTTTCTCTTAAGGTTCCATGGACTGTGTTTTCTTCGTTTTAATGCAACAATAGTTTAATTGGTTAATTTGATTTATGTTTGAGAACAGCGCTTAAGTATTTAAATTATAAGCCACTAATATTACAGAGATTCTTGCTATTGATCCAAATACAGAACAGCACAAACAAAACACGCCAAAGAAAGAAGAAAAACATTCTTGCATTGCAGGAGGGGTTTGCCACTAACTCTACCACCCAATTGGTTTAGTCTTTAGAACGGGTTTGTTTCCTTCTGGGTCTCCGTATTATGTATTCACCTCATCTGGTTATGCCCGAGAAAAGCAGGTTGTTTACTTCCATTTGTTGGATCTTGGAGTCAGTTCTACTCATTCACTCATCCTGCTGTGACCACACATTAGTACAATACTATTCTTCGTCGCTTATGCGCACAATAGTGACTTTTGTTAACTACAACAAACATGTAGGTTACAACGGACATTGACCGCGCCTTGGCTGAGTGATTAGACCACTCGCCTCTCACCAAGACTCGATCCCAAGCGGCTGCATGTGGAATTTTTGGAGGACAAAGCTGGGCAGGGGCGTGCTTTCTCCGGATTCACCGATTTCCCCCGCCATCATATTCCAGCGGTGCTTCATTTTCGTTCCATGCATCGTCAGTGTCATCGTCTGCGGTGCCATTGTAGTATAACCGGGCGTTAAACACTAAAAATATCTGATGTGCTCCATTCACATGACTTTCTCTACATCTCTGTAACAAATTATTGTTAATAAGATTATTCTTCTATATGCTTCATGCTAATCGAGATAAGCAGTATCAGAGAGGGTTTTATTTCCTTTCAGGTAGAGGATACACTAGATTAAACCGACAGTCAAATGCTGGTTACTATGGTATAAACATCTGACTCTTTGCATGGTAAGGTGCTGACAAATTCCCGAATGAGAAAAATAGAAGTATTTTAAAACTGAAATCAATAACAAGGAATATCTTAAAAACGGTCAACTCCAGAAAAAAATGCACATAAGAAAGTAAGTTTTTGTCTATCTCTTACGGTTTACCAGTAGGTAAAATTCTTAAAAATTACTTCAAAATGAACAATTCTTCGGAGGTTTTTCTCAGAAAATTCAAAATATACATTTTATTTGCCATGTAAATATCTTTAATATACGATATTTTAATAAAAATAGTTTGAGTCATTTTTGAGAAAATCAAAAAGTTCGAAAAATGTTTCATGTAATGGATAGTTGGGGGTGAGGGAATATTCTTGAAAATCTTCGTGTCGTATCCTTGGAAGATACTGATCTTAAATACCAAGTTTGGTGTTTAACGGACTTTTCGTTTTTGAGCTATGCTGCTTACACACACACATGCGGACCTTTTTCTAGAAATGCTTTTTCTCGATTCAGTGGGTCCCAAAACATATATTTCCGGTGAAATCTAGGTATCGAATTTTTGGGTGCATTACAATACCTTCTCTATATACTATGTACATAGTACGTGTAGAGAAAGCAAAAATAACAACAACGACAACAACAAAAAATAGAAACCAACAACGGACATACACATGGCATACGGAAAAACATTGGTTCTGGATGTGCGGCTCGGCGGCTTTACCAGGAACGTTTCTAAATCGACGGGTTTCTCACCACAGTACATTTGCATTTGTAAACTGGTCGCATTGCAAGACGAGCAGAAGTCATAAATGGGACTTGCTCTGCGAACTCCTAAAGAGTTCTGCGGTGTGTAGAGAACAATTCAACGTCGGAATTCGAATCGCACTCCACTGACGTTTAGTAGGCGTCACAAACTGGCTGCTCTTTGAGTAAAGCAACCATGCTCGTACGCGTGACCTTCAACTTCGCGAAAATCGTTCACTAATATGACACTATAAAATTGAATTTCATTTATATACGATTTTAAGCTCATATGGATCTCAGCCTCCCATTCTACCTATATATTGTGCGTAAAATACCGCTTCATTTTACTCAGAGGTCTCTTTGTTAGGCTTAGGGCTCTTTTATGTCCTTCTATGGCACGGGACCACCAGCTTCCTTTCCCTTCCAAAGGAACCATTCTAAGGATCTTTACTCCCGAAAAGTATTCATCGCCCTTCGCGACCTTGGGAACCAAAGGTTACTCCTAGACCGCGGAGGACGACGCAATGGCCATATGCAACATTGCGCTTCAATATGCTATCCACAGCTCATAGGTACATGTTAAGAGCTCCCTTGACAATAAATTGGTAAGTAAAAAAATAAATAAAAAACTCACATTTAAAACAGTGATATGAACAGGTCTCTTGATAATTGGTTGATATCTAGAAACTAAAAGTACCTCACATTCATAGTGGTAAATAAGAGTACTCCTGTTGATAATTAATTGGCATGTAACCCAATTTCAAAAACGTATCACATTATAGCAGTAAATATGAACAGACATCTTGGTGATTAAATGGTATCAATTCAAGCAAACTGCAAATTCTTAGTTGTTGAAGCATTAAAATCTGATGTGTTCCATTCACATGACTTTCTCTACATATCTGTAACAAACTATTGTTAAAAAGCTTACTCTTCTTGATTCATGCTAATCGAGATAAACGTTAGCAGTCCCGTATGTGAAAAGTTTAAGTGTGTTAAAATTGCAACCAATAACAAGGAATATCTAAAAAATGGTCAACTACACAAAATAAATGTACATCATATAAATTGTGTGTTTCAACGAGATCTACGTATTTTGAGTAGTATATTTTTGTCTATGTTTTTCGGTTTACTAGTTATGCAAAATCCAGGAAATTTATGCAAATGAAGAGGTCTTCAGAGAATATTCTAAAAACTTTCAAGATATACATTTTATTTTGCGTGTAAATAACTTTAAAATACGGTATTTCATTCAAGATCGGAGTAATTTTTGAAAAAATCAAAATTTTCGAAAATTTCTCATAATAAAGCGTAGCTTGGTATGTGAAGGAGATTTTCCTCAAAATCTTTGTGTAACATCCTTGGAAGATACTATATATATAAAGTTTAGTATTTTACTAACTTTTCGTTTTTGAGTTTTTGGGTGTACAGACACACGGGCACTTTTCTAAAAACGTTTTTTAGGATACAGGGGTTCTTAAAACGTCTATTTCCGGTGAAATCGTGTATGGACTTTTTTGCTGGAATGCAATATTCACTATGTATATAGTACATGTAGAGGAAGTAAAGATAGATGGAACACAAACTTGTGTGCCATTTTATATTAAAAGAAAGAAAGTTTCCTCGCAGGTAGCGAGGAGTCGATGGCCTACGTTTCAGACTGTTTTCTGTTTCCGCCATTATAAACTGCCACACAATTCAAAGTGCAAGGAACAAGACTGCTACTGCTACTGCTGTCGTAGCCCACTGATGTCACGGGGCTACTAGTGCAGTGCGACGAACAAGGCAGTGCTATGGTGTGCAGAAATACATCAATTACCACTTTTAAATTAGAACACCCTGCCCACTTTCTTTCTGCTGGACACAAAGTCTTACAGATAAATCCAGTTCAGAAGTGCTGCTTGTACAAACATGATTTGCTCATCTTACTGATGGATTACGCTTTTATAATAATAACAACACATTGTTAGTTGGTTGAGCTTTTGTTGTGTTTGCCTTCAGACAATACAAGCTGCATCAGTGTGCACAGGACTTCAGACGGAACTTTTACCCTTAAAGAAAGCAATTGAATGGAGAGTAGATAATCTACAAAATATTAAAATTCTAAGCGATTCCCAAGACGCGCTCGAAGCAATAAATGGCAAATATAATATAAATTCTATTGCAGTCGATATGAAAACTACAGTATACCATTTCAAAAACATTTATATTTATGTTGGGTACATGGTCATACTGGAAATGTAGGCAATTAAAGCACTGACGAACTTGCAAATCAGCCTCTAGTGTAGTTGCAGAATGTGATGTACAAAAAAGCCAATATAGTTGGAAAGACATGCTTAAATGTTGGAACTCACTATGGTAAGAAAGTATTAATGGTCATTTTAAAAACAAATGTACTTTCCCGAAATTCAAGATAGATTAGATATAAACCATTTTGAGCTTACATTTACAATGACAATTCATGACTGGAAACGGAAAATTTGGATCATATCTTGAACGATTTAAAATAAAATGTGATGTTCACATCCAATACACAATGTTAATTACTTACTCTTTAACTGTCCATTACACGAAAGGAAACGGTTCAGACTAATAATGCACTTAGACTTCTGTAATAAATATTTCACTTCACTATTGCACCACATTATTAGAAAACAGTGTTGCTACTCAGAATTTAAATTGTTTGTCAATAATATATTTAATTTATAAAATATAATCACCTACATTTGCTCATATATTTAAATTACTTAATACAGTTATGTAAATAATTATTTTATATGAATATGTCTATTTATATTAATTTTAATTCTTTTGTAGTAGCATTTATACTTAATATCAACTGTTATTATGTAAAACTACACATTGTTTATTACTATAGTCCTAGTATATAGTTATAAAATAGGACTAACATTTTGGAAATTCAATAATAATAGTATACAGAATTCTGAAGGTCCAGAAGAGAATTCTGTGTCACACATATGCTCTTGAAAACGTAATTGCTGCTAAACCGTCCATGACTATCCATTTCGACAGCAGTTTTTAAAATTGATGTTTGGACCAAACTACAGTTTAATTAGACTTTTTCTGTTGTAGTTCACGCTAGAGCCGGTCAAGTCAGCTTTCAGTCTCACTCGTTTCTCGCTGCCGCTTAGCTCGTCTCTCGCAGGATAGATGCAGCTAAACGCATAGCTGGCACGAGAGAGGTTGACCAACTAGCGTACGGGAGTCTCGATTCTCGCAAGACTCTGAGTCTCGCTAATAGCAAGACTGCGGTGTAATGCGCGAAAACTCGCCTAATCAGTCCTGAAAGTTATATTATTTCATCTGTTTGAATGGTTTATGATTAAAATAGAATACCAGGCTAAAGATTATATTTAAATAACCACATTATGGAAAGGTTTAAAAACGAATTGTGGTATCACAGAATCTGCAGATATGAGTACGTGGTTCCTTTTTTTTTTTATTAAAATAAGTGTATATATGACGTTTATGTTGCAAGAATTAATTCCACTTTCGGTTATAATCTCAAAATGTTTATTTATAGTAACACAAAGTATAGGTATATCGATATCGCTTATTCAACCCGTTTGCAGTGAACGCTTTTGGAATAAATACACTGTTAAACAATGATTCATCTTGTCCTATTACTAGGGCCCAGATTTTTAGTTTTTAAGCCTTTTATTAACGGTTTTTAAAGAAGTTTCTTAGCTTTCTAACAATGCTCCTAACTTCTTTTTTGTTTTTTGTTTTTTTGTTAGTGTTTTAAACAATTTTCCTACGTATTTAAGGAAGTTGACGACAAACGCCTTTTATATAAGAGTATAGACAAAAATAAGAAAACTAATTTACTTCATGGAAGCATGCTCGAACATCTTAACTAAAAATTCAGCCTGTATTTTTAATATATAACACTTATTTGAAACAAACTTTACATTTCAGTAGTTTTGCTGTACACAACTAGCCACATCCAAGTTTTCTGTTAATGTTTTAATATATTCCTATAGGCAGAAAAAGGTCTTTGAACATCGCAAGATGTCGCTGGCGTATATTTCATACACGAAGTTTCTATACCATGATAAAAATTAAGTAAAGTTTCTATACCATGATAAAAATTAAGTAAAGTTCTTTCCCTGGCTATTTCCACATATACACTAAAAACAAAACGAATCGTTAAACAAAAACTGTAATTCAAATAAACTGAAGAAAAAATAGATAGATTTCCTACCGAGGTTAAAAAAAATAGAATAAAATAAAACTTAAGTTTAGCGAGTTTTAAGTTTTAATGTCTCATTTAGCCTTTTTGTTGAATAAGATTTACACACTGGCATCCAAACGGCTTGAAACATAAAAGTACTTTGAAACTTTCTAACTTATTTATAAGGGAAAAAATAGGTTAATAGCTAAAAATCCGGGCCCTAATTATTATGTAACAGTTTATGCAACGGATCATACTTCGTCTGTAGTTATGAGATTACTAGAGTCGTGAGCATTAGTTCTCGATACACGAGCTTCTCTTTGCCACACTCTCGAGGAGTGGCGTGGCTTACGAGGAACGAGCGAGAGTGGCACGGGTTTTGACCGCCTCTAGCTCTCGCTTTAGACGTAAGGATTTGTTTAGTCCAGAAAATGTTATTTTTTGGGCTTTCGAAAACTCCCATATCGATTTTGTGACTACATGAAATGAGATTTTTGTCAATGTAACAAATTTTATATGAGTTACTGCACCCGCTTCCTCTTGATATAAGGCAACGGTTGCTTTTCAACATGAACATGGAACAGCTTATTTTTTCTATAAAGTGCATGCCATTTGACGCCACAATGTAAAGTAACTGGCTATGTTGTATGTGGGATGCTTGCCTGGCGGAGCACCCATCTGATTTGATTTCTTTAAGGCACTACTACCTATGGTTGAGGAATCCCTTGTTGACAGCAGATGAAATTAGTTAAACACCTGCCGAATATGGAAAGGACAACACTAGTTTATCTAGAACTTTGTGGATGTGGGTTTCAGTAGCAGCTGAGAGGGCACAGTAAAATGATAAAATCATGTTGCTATTTGAACATTCAGTGCATTTTTTAAAATGTTTCTTTCCATATGTATGTATATATACATAACGAATAACCCGAATAACAGTACCATTAACATTTTGGTATACGATTTTCACACACCTAGTACTTTAATCCCTTCCTGTAGGATCGACCAATTTAATCACATAGACCTCTCTTCTATGGGGAAAAAATGGCCCAGCCCTTGGGTTCCTTAACATTAATTGTTTCAAAGGGGTTACTCTCTGATTCTAAAGTTTGTGGATCTAACTTTGAAACATTTTGTACGAAGGCGGTTCATTAAGCACCCGTATTAGGAATGAATATGCCATCTTTTCAAACGAAATTATTTCTAAATATAGTTTTCTTTTAGGGATGCATGGTTCTCGCAAAGTTCCTGTTACATTTTAGCCCCTACAACATTAGGAGTTATTGTCAAGCTTGAAAAATACGCCTATGTCTGACGATGACCTCATTTGATCTGAATTTTATCCCCGCGAGCCTTATGTTTGGGAACAAGAAGAAATAGAAGGGAGCCAGGTCGAATTGTAGCATAACGTTTAGCGTTGAGAACTGCGGATGAATGTGCGAGTGCGATGTCGTAGTAAAACAGCACTTCCTTCTTTGCCAAATGGGGCCGCGATTCCTTCAACTTCCTGTCAAAACAAGCCAATAACTCATTTCAGTATAATCCAGGTATCATTTTCTATTTTTCTAAGAAATCAATGAGTATGCCAAACTTCGCATCCTAAAAATTCCACCTTTCGGGCCGAAGGACTGTCTTTCATTCTTTGAAGCAAATTCACCGGAAGCAGTTGGATTGTTTTCATTTTTGCTTGGTTTCTAGGGTGTAATCATGAATGACTCTCTTACTGACGATGTTAAATTGACGCAAACAGTCCTTCATATTTCCCTTAAATAGTTCCAAACATAGTTTCGAAGACGAAAGACGCACCCGCATATTGTCAACAATGAGCAATTGCGGCACTCATCGGCCAACAACTTTTTCAGCTCCAATTTATGCAAAATATGAACTGCCGTTCCGTTTACAGCACACTCTACCACTTCCCGAACTGAGTTCGACGATCAGCGAGAATTACATTTCCAATGATTTCCTCAGTAACCACTTTGCCGGGCGTCCTGAACGTTTCTCATCAAAAGCGAACATGTTTAATGTTACATGTTGTTCGTTGAACAACTAGTATACGTCATGGATCATGGATTATGAAAGGTTTACATAGAAACATCCAGTTTCGTGTTTATCTCCATGCAAGTTTTCTCTTCCAAAAAAGCGAATCTCTAAACCATACTACTTACACTTTTTTCATTTTATCGAAAACACGTTAAACGAATAACAAAATGCCTGACAAATCCAAAAATCCTACGAATCAGTAACAGATTAGTGAAGAAACCAGTACACGGTGGTAACACCAACTTGCCTTAAGAAGTAATACTTAGAGAAGTGCCCTAGTATGTGAATTTATCACTAATGTGAAGTCTGTGAATACATCACATCACATTTTTAATGCTTTTTACTTTCTCCATACGCACTATGTACATAGTGTATAGAGAAAGTATTGCACTCCACCAAAAATTCGATACCGAGATTTCACCGGAAATATATGTTTTAGGGTCCCCAATATCCAAAAAGAGCATTTTCACAAAAAGGTCCGTGTGTGTGTGTGTGTGTGTGTGTCCGTGTGTCCGTGTGTCTGTGAACACGATAACTCAAAAACGAAAAGTCGGTAAAATACCAAACTTGGTATTTAAGTTTAGCATCTTCCAGGGATGCGACACGAAGATTTTGAGAAAAATCCCCCCACCCCCAACTACCCTTTACATGGAACTTTTTTCGAAAATTTTGATTTTCTCAAAAATGGCTCCAAAGATTTTGATTAAAATTTCGTATATTAAACATATTTACCTGACAAATAAAATGTATATCCTGAATTTTCTGGGAATAGCCTCTGAAGAGTAGTTTATTCTGAATGAATTTTACTAAATTTTGAATAAATGCTAAACCGTAAGAGATGGACAAAAACTTACTACACAAAAAATGTAGAGCACATTAAAGCACACAATTGATGCTATATAAATTTTTTTCGTGGAGTTCGTCGTTTTTGTGACATTCCTTATTTTTGGTTTCTGCTATGAAAAACGTATACTTTTCTCATACTGGAACTTGTCATCTCCTATCCATATAGACAAAGGAACTTCATTGACTTAGCAACCAGCTTTTGACTATCACTTTAACCTACAGTTGTCCCTTATTTCGCTTCTACTTACAAGGAAGCGAGTAATTAGATTATTTCTGCTATTTTTTTCTGATTAGCATAAAGTAAATGAAAGTATAAGCTTTTTAAGAATAATTTGTTGCAGGGATATGGAGAAAGTCATGTGAATGGTACACATCAGGTTTTTACTTTCTCCATACGCACTATGTACATAGTTTATAGAGAAAGTATTGCACTCCACCAAAAATTCGATACCGAGATTTCACCGGAAATATGTTTTAGGGTCCCCAATATCCAAAAAAAGCATTTTCACAAAATTTCCGCGTGTGTGTGTGTGTCCGTGTGTCTGTGAACACGATAACTCAAAAACGAAAAGTCGGTAAAATACCAAACTTGGTATTTAAGTTTAGTATCTTCCAGGGATGCGACACGAAGATTTTGAGAAAAATCCCCCCACCCCCAACTACCCTTTACATGGAACTTTTTTCGAAAATTTTGATTTTCTCAAAAATGGCTCTAACGATTTTGATTAAAATTTCGGATGTTAAACACATTTACCTGACAAATGAAATGTATATCTTGAATTTTCTGGGAATAGCCTCTGAAGAGTAGTTTATTCTGAATGAATTTTACTAAATTTTGAATAACTGCTAAACCGTAAGAGATGGACAAAAACTTACTACACAAAAACTGTAGAGCACATTAAAACACACAATTTATGATATATACATTTTTTTCGTGGAGTTCGTCGTTTTTGTGACATTCCTTATTTTTGGTTTCTGCTATGAAAAACGTATACTTTTCTCATACTGGAACTTTTCAACTCCTATCCATATAAACAAAGGAACTTCATTGACATAGCAACCAGCTTTTGACTATCACTTTAACCTACAATTATCCCTTATTTCGCTTCTACTTACAAGGATGCGAGTAATAAGGCTATTTCTGCTAATTTTTTCTGATTAGCATAAAGTAAATAGAAGTATAAGCTTTTTAAGGATTATCTGTTGCAGGGATATGGAGAAAGTCATGTGAATGGTACACATCAGATTTTACACCTAGTTTTTCATAAATTCTTTTTCTCAATACTCCTTTTTTACGAAATTAGCATGTTTGTTTAGTGGTGTGGCCAGAAGCAAACTCTTGATCTTTCGTGACGGAAACACAACTTTCCTATACTGTACTTGGAGCAGGGTGGAGGCTCAATAAAAAGTATGAGTCAGGGGCCACCACGAGCTGTGCCAACTTGGAAACTTTATTGTGGAGTTTTCGCTGCGTTGTCGTACCGCGTTCTACAAATCCATGCATGTAAATCAACTGCTGGATATTCGGCGAGGGAACACTCCTTGCCACGATAGTGACTTTTATTGGTCCTAGCTTTGTGTGGAGAGAAACTTCTCTCTCTTTTTCTAATTTAGTTAGAACACATTATTTCAAACATAAACCACTGATCATATGCTATTACTTTTTCTACACGTATTATGTACTTCTGTATATTGTATTTGCATCCAAAATTTGAAACCAATATTTCAAAAAATACATTTTTGAGACCCCCTTAATCCAAGATAAATTAAAAAAAAAAAAAAAAAAAAGGTGTGAGCGTCTGTGGACAGCATAGCTCAAGTACAAAAAGTCCGTTTATTTAAAGTTTAGTTATCTCCTAAGAATGCGACATGAAGATGTCCAAGAAGATCCCCCTTCTCTCAACTACTTTTTTCATGGAAAACATTTACAAATTTTTGATTTTCTCAAAAATGGCTCTAAGAATTTTGATTCAAATACATTTATATCAAAAATAAAATGTATAGTCTTGAATTATCTGGGAATAAACTTTGAAGACCTCTTTATTCTGGATGAATTTTGCATAATTGGTAAACCGTAAGATATGGACACAAACTTGCTACACAAAGTATGTAGATCTCGTTAAAAGGCATAATTTATGCCACACACATTTTTTGTGGAGCTGACTCTCCGAGATGTTCTTTGTTATTGGTTTAGATTTAAAAATCTTTGCTTTTCAAATTTTTGAATACCTGCCTATACAAACAAAACAACCAATTTTTAAAATATTTGATTATCGCTTTAGCCTCTGACAAGTTCTATGTTCAGTGGCTTTCTGGCCTAGACGAACCTACAGAAAATTTTCTAATCTAATCTAACTCTGTTATTTCCCTTCTACTTACAAGAAAGCAAGTATTAAGACAATATCTGCTAAGTTTATCTCATTTAGCATTAAGTAAATAGAAGAGTTAGCTGTTTAACAATTACATGTAACAGAGATGAGAGAAAGCTATGTGAATGGAACACATCAGATTTTTTGTCATATATTATCTATTCACTCTTTATTAAGACAGACAAGTGAGTACTGACCTGGGATTGGTTGGCTCATGCCTGCTGGAGTGAGATACAGACAATAAAAGAGTAACGCTGTATAGGGAATGTAATACCTGTCATTATGCGACAGTATCCTCATCCCTGGACGGACAGTAGGTGATTCCATCAGAATTAGAAATGATCCCACACCGTTTATCGTTATCACTGTACATACGCAGCAGGAGATAAGCTTTTGTAACAATAGTTTGTTTGCAAAACAGGTAGAAAATTCATGTGAATGAAACATACGATTTGTATTGTGATGTTTTCTTTACTTTTCTAACAGTGCTTACATGATTTCAATTTGTCTAGTCTTTCTAATTGTTATGATTTTTATTGTTTTGCATTTTATATATTTTAGCTATTTATGAATAATTGTATAATAATGAATGTATAAGATTGTTTTAAATTAATTCAATACACATGTATTTTTTAATATACGTCCTGATTTAGGATACACGTACCAGGACGACGTACTACAGTTTTATTTTTAGTCCATTTTTTAACTGTAAATGTAACTTGTTTTGCAAGTCTGTTGATATTAATCTCTACGGAACGAAGCACTCCATTTTGTATAGAATACAAAACCAGTTTAACACCGTTTATTAATTTGTTTTCTGCTACATTCTACAGAGACACATCTATTAAAGCTCTGCTAATAACGAATTAGAAAGCGTTTGTAAAAATGCAAGGAACTAATAATAATCCTCTGCATTAACTACTGACGTTTAGTACTGTTTAGCCGCATGCAAAAACACTCTGTTCAGTGTTCATAAACGTCAACCCTAATTTACACGTAGGTAAATGTAAGCTACTTCAGAAAAAGCTAACTCCATATGACAAGTGTGACCACTACCGATGTATGCTTCTTAGAGAGGAGTGAATATATAATATTGCCCCCTTCTTTACTGAATGGATACATTCTCTCCATCCTTTGCACGATAACATGGTTATAGGATAGGTAGAAGGAGATAGAAGTCACGGCTTTCGGAGAAATACGTAATAAAGCTCGCGGGCTGCTTTGCATATTTTTGGTGTCTAACGCACTTTATTATTCCAATGTATGGAAAATAAATATAAATTGTTGTCTTCATACATACATGTATAAACTATATTGCTACTGGTTTTCCTAAAGATGTATTTTAAAGCATGCGTATACTTAAAGCAACGTTCTGTTGCTACGAGTACTCTTATACGCTCATACTAATGTTTAAAATATACATATAAAACTACGTTTATGAGAAAAAACTACTAGTTAACAGCTATGAAATAATGACAGTGAATATTATCAAGTCGTTTTAATACATAAATATCTTAAATTAATCTTAAAAACTCATCCTTCCTCAGTATCATATCCAACTAGAGTAGAGACGCTACCTCTATGAATGTGAAAGAAATACAAAGTAATTACTGGTTATCATAATGCTATCAATTAATAAAAACGTAGTTGACTTGGTCTAAATTAAGTCAATGCAATTCAACAAATTATACAAAAAATTCCTAACCTTTGTTACATGTTGCAAACAAGGATTTACTCAGCCTTAAATGAACTGCATCACTTGGAACGTCATTAATCAAGCAAGGCCAGCCATCCCAGTTAGCAATAATCACTTAAAAATTCCCTTCGAAGAAATTTGACTGCCTTCCGACATTTTAGATTACGAGCTATTTATTTTGTATGGTTGTATATGCATCAAGGCACACGTAGTTCCGTATAGGTTTCCCACTTCAAGTTCGGACATTGTACGGCATTAATACTGATAAAACTATATTATACAATTACCGACATCCTGGAAAAAAGTCGCTGACAATTCTGTTGCTACGAGTACTAGTATACGCTGCAGCTAATGTTTAATTTCCCCTTACTATTTAGAGCAGTAACGTTTTAAACAATCGTAATGAAAATTGTCTATTCGAGTTGTCGTTTAAATACCACATAATTGCAATTAAAATGCAATGTTTTGTTGGAAATAGTATTCTTGGTGACATCTTTTACTTATTCCTACTTCTGTAATAAAAGGTGAAACAAATCAACATTGAATTACGTTTATAAAATGTGTGTATTATGGATTAATACTTCACTATTTTAGTTTTTATTTAGATGCGAAAGTATATTAGATACCGCATTATCGTAACTGAATACGGATGTTTTTCAAACGTCAAATTTGGCATCATTTCCAAGTACGTTTAGATTACAAACATTAGAAATAGTTTGCTTTTATATTTTAGGTATATTTTTATATAATTATTAATGCTTGATTTAGCGAACGCTGTTTTGAAGGAAGAATACTAAATTGAATAGCTTTTTGCACCATGGCAGAGTGGTTAGACCTCTCGTCTCGTACTTACAGCCAGCATAAAATGTTTAAATTAGTGAAAAATTGCACCTTTGGAACATTTTGAGTATGGAAATGGGATAGAAAAAAGTTTTAAATAGGATTTAAAGTTGAGGGTATCTATTAATAAACCTACCCCCCTTTAGTTTCAATTAATTGGTAGCTAAAAGTGCACCAGTCAGTAGGAAAACGATATATTCACTTAAATGTTAGAATTCACATGCTTCTCAACAGGATTCTGGCCCAGGCATTAGCTTGTTAAGTCCTGGGGGCTCCCTTCATATGAGGGGTGAGCATAAGCAGGTGTAGAAGAAGTGGAATAAGCAATTGGAGTGAACATTAAGGTGTAATACCAATTCGATAACACAGAACCTTAAATGTAGTACAATGCTTTATATCACTATGGCATACAACGTTCTGTGTTACTAATGCAAAGGTCGAGCTGCCGTGCTGGTAGCCTATCTCATTCTTTCATCATTGACCGGGTCAGAGTGATGTGAGCTCAGCCCGTCGACTCCCGCTCTGTCCTCATAATGCTCGCTAAGCACCGAGATTGGTGGCTTGCATCCTCCGAGATTATTATCCTTTCCCAAAAGAGCCTTGATCCTAATGTAATGCTTCGGTCATCTCCAGTGTACACCATTTATTCTGAACAAGCAAATAGCTAAGGTAGCTAAAGTTCCTTCCTTTGCTAAAGTTCCTTTGTATGTATGTATGTATGTATGTATGTATGTATGTATGTATGTATGTATGTATGTATGTATGTATGTATGTATGTATGTATGTATGTATGTATGTATGTATGTATGTATGTATGTATGTATGTATGTATGTATGTATGTATGTATGTATGTATGTATGTATGTATGTATGTATGTATGTATGTATGTATGTATGTATGTATGTATGTATGTATGTATGTATGTATGTATGTATGTATGTATGTATGTATGTATGTATGTATGTATGTATGTATGTATGTATGTATGTATGTATGTATGTATGTATGTATGTATGTATGTATGTATGTATGTATGTATGTATGTATGTATGTATGTATGTATGTATGTATGTATGTATGTATGTATGTATGTATGTATGTATGTATGTATGTATGTATGTATGTATGTATGTATGTATGTATGTATGTATGTATGTATGTATGTATGTATGTATGTATGTATGTATGTATGTATGTATGTATGTATGTATGTATGTATGTATGTATGTATGTATGTATGTATGTATGTATGTATGTATGTATGTATGTATGTATGTATGTATGTATGTATGTATGTATGTATGTATGTATGTATGTATGTATGTATGTATGTATGTATGTATGTATGTATGTATGTATGTATGTATGTATGTATGTATGTACGTACGTATGCATGTATGCATGTATGTATGCATGTATGCATACCGGGGGCGTTTTTCGGCCACAATCAGTAAAAAATTCGAGAATAGCTTTTTATAGTAAATGGCGGATTGTACCTTAGGATATTCTCACTTAAAGCTATACAACTATTTAAAGATCGTATACACTTTCGTATCATGCTATTTTATAAAACGGCGTTTAACTGAAACTTCATTTTGAGTCTTTCAAAATGCTATACGCGTCTCCGTTTCTGTTTAATTTTCATTAAAATTTCCCAGAATGAGAAGAAGTGTCCACCGTAACATTCTACAGAAAAAAAAACATGATAATACCAATTATAATTTAATAATACTTTTGTATGCAAATATGATTATTTTCAAGAATTAAATGTTGCTCTAGGCTTATATATATTTTAATTCATTCTTCTTTTGTTTGTGGTTGATAGCTACAATTAATTGCAACCAATTTTATCAAATTATCAGATGCTTGGGACATTTTGATTAAGCAGCATTTTACATAATCAAATTCGTTAAAAATGTGTACCTTTTAAAATATTTACCCAAACAGAATGAAATTTGGTATATACAGCAGTGCAATCACAGTATAATTTTCAGAAAATCCACACTAAAATGTGTTGTTTTTTATTTTAAGAAAACTCTTTTGTACAATTAGGTACAATACGGTTGAGCTAAACTAGACACAGAACAGCATGTAATATGTATAAATTGGAAAATTAACTCCCAGTGTTTCTCAAGTATGAGTTCACATTGTGCATCCGTTCAAGAGCATTCCATAATAGCTACAAGTGTCAACTATGTTTTAACAATTTCGGTTATGGGAAAGCTTTCCGCTTGATGGGAGCGATGTTTATTAAAATGGCCTAGAAACACATTCAAATAAATATATTTTTGCAACAGTACTTGGACTTATTTTAACAAAATTCTTGGCGATTTGCCCGACATTTGAAAGGGTAATTCATGGATGCATCTCTACTTCTCGGAGACAAAAGAGCAGCTTAAAGAGTGGGTGGCATCGAAAAATTAAAAAGGATGGTTTTAAATGATTTTTTCTAACTATAAAGTTACGAACTATTCTTACAAAGGTTTATTTTTCTACCTACTTCATGTTAATCAAGATAAACATTAGCAGAAATTATTTTCTTACTTACTTCTTAATAAGTAGAAGGGAAATAAGGCCGAAGGGATAATTTCAACTATTTTATTGAAATTCGGTTCTTTTGCATGGCAAGGGGCTGACAAGTTCCCTTATGAGAAAAGTTTAAGACTATTTTGAAACTGAGACCAATAACAAGGAATATCTCATAAGTGGTTAACACCGCAAAAAATGTATATGACAAATTATGTGTTTTAACCAGATCTACATTTTTGAATAGTACGTTTTTGTTATCTCTTACGGGTCACCGGCTGTGAAAAAGTTATTCAAAATGAAGATGACTTCAGAGGCTCTTCCCAGAAAATTCTAGATATACATTTTATTTTTCATATAATTATAATAAAAGTATTTTAGTTAAAATCATTAGAGCCATTTTTGAGGAAATTAAAATATCCGAAATATTTTGCGTAAAGACTAGTTTGGGTTAAATGATTTTCTTGAAAGTTTTAGTGTCAGATCCTTGGAAAATGTCGAACTTAAATGTCAGGTTTGGTTTAACCGACTTTTTGCTCTTGAGTTATCATGTTCATGGACACACACACAAACACACCCACGCAGTTTTTAAGTTTTCTTTTATATTCTAAATTGTATATTTCCAGGGTTATCTCAGTATCGAATTTTTGGGTGAAATGCACTACCTTGTCTATTTATGTACCATGTACTAAATAAAGAAAGGAAAAAAGGAAGCAAAAGGGATTGAATTCGTTGAAAAGAAATGGCTGCTGTTTTTTTCGGGTGATGCACATAGGACAGAACAGAACAATCAATAAGGAGTTGATGATGGTGCTTCACTACTGGACCCAAAATACACCATTTAGACTAGACATCCACACCGTTGAAAAAGGAAATCTTGCTTCACTACGATAATGCGACCTGAGACATGTCTGGGAAAGCTGCTGCAAAACTTCATGTCCTTCGAGTCCTAGAGGTTCCACAACCAAGGTATTCGTTGGCGTTGGCTCATAGAAAACTCATTTGCTCCTCAAACCTGAATAAATTGCTATTTGGACAACGATACACATTAAATGATAGGCTGAAGGTGAGACAATCACGCATGTTACACAGTTGGACACAAACTTTATTGAGGATATTAACAAGATGGTAAGTTGTTGGGATGTGTTCTTTTCAGACATAAATGCTAGGAAATGTTTTACTTAAAGCTTATGTTTTCTTGGACAGGTCATAGCTTTTAAGAAAACATTTTGCACAATACTAAAATATAAGATAAAGAAGTGAAATTTACCACATGGTGTTTTTTTTAATTTATTTATTTAAGGTCACTTTATAACAACAAAGGTCATCAGCGACCACAATATTCTTACAAGATCAATGTATATACAACATTTAATACAAATATATTACAACTGTGGTCATAAACTTAACTATTTAAACTTTGGTAATAGTAAAATATAGTACATGTAAATTGGTAAACAATTATAAAAGTATCAAACTCTGGTAAAAGAAACATATCCGAGCTTGTAAGCCGTGGTCGAAAATTAAATTTATAAAAATAATTAAAACTTGACGTTTCGTCCTCGGCTGTGGAGGACATCTTCAGAATTAGCCTGGGCAGGAACGGCTAACGACTGCAAATTCATGGAACAGAGGTCGGCAATATACACTGTTGAGGTAGTGGGAGGGGAGTAACATCTAAACATCTAAAAATGGGAGCTTATGGTCGTGTTCTATCTCAATCGTAAATTGGATTTTTGGGTTTATATTATTTAAATGCAGCAAAAAAGACTGGAGTTCAGCATTCCCGTGAGGCCATATGGCAAAAATGTCGTCGATATATCGAAACCAGCAAGTCGGCTTTTTCTTAGCAGTTTCAAAATGTTCCATAAAATAATTAGCTACTACAGGCCCTAGCGGATTACCCATAGCAACTCCGTCAAGTTGTTCAAAATATTCATTGTTTCACTGGAAGTAGGTGCTCGTGAGGCAATGTCTGAACAGTTCCACTATAGCTTTCGGGAAAAGATCTTTAATGTAATTTAAAACTTCAGGAATGGGCACCATTGTAAACAAAGAGGTGACATCGAAACTGACTAGAATGTCTGTTGGGGCATAGTTTAGTTGTTTGAGTTTGCTTACAAAGTCAATGGAATTCTTAATGTAGCTGCTTGTAATTCCAATATAAGGCTTTAACTGGGAAACAAGGTATTTGGAAACGAAATACGTTGGAGATTGAATAGCGCTGATAATTGGTCTTAATGGAACATTATCTTTGTGAATTTTGGGCAGTCCATATAGGGGGTGACCTTGCCTCTGAAAGTACAAGGTGGCTTTTCTTTTCAGCCGAGATGGACGGAGAATCTTTTATTAGCTTGTTGGTAGTCCTTAGGACTCTGGCAGTGGGATCATGGGGCAATTTTCTGTGAGCCGCAGTATTTAAATAATGAGCTTAAACGACTGGAACAAGCTTTCGCCCACAATGGCCATTCTAAAAAAGAATTTGCACGTGCCATTCATCCTAACAAATTTCAAAAGGAAAACACTAAATCAAATTCAAATAGAGCTAAGGTCTTTCTGCCATACATAAAAGGTGTCACTGACAGAATAGGCAAATTACTAAATAAACAGAAAATTAAAAAAGTTATCTTCCAACACGAAAATTAAATCAAATTCACAAATCAGCTAAAGACTCACTGGACCCGCTCTCTACAGCCGGCGTTTACATAATACCCTGTACATGCGGCCAATCTTACATAGGCACAACGAAACGAAGCATAAAAACCCGCATCGCCGAACACAAAAGATGTCGCCTCGGCCATACTGACAAATCTGCCGTTGGAGATCATGCCCCTGTCTTGAACAAACATGATATATTATTTGAAAAAACAGAAGTCCTCGCAACTACCAAATTCTACTACTCCAGAATGGTCAGAGAACCCATAGAAATACACAAACATCAAATAATTTTAACAGAGAAGACGGATTTAAGCTAAACCAGACCTGGATTCCAGCCTTACAGCATCTTCGCACCGGCAAACACAACAGCCAATCAGAACACAGCAGTCAAATTACTCCCCTCCCACTACCTCAACAGTATATATTGCCGACCTCTGTTCCATGAATTTGCAGTCGTTAGCCGTTCCTGCCCAGGCTAATTCTGAAGATGTCCTCCACAGCCGAGGACGAAACGTCAAGTTTTAATTATTTTTATAAATTTAATTTTCGACCACGGCCTACAAGCCCGGATATGTTACCTTTTACCAATAATAACACCGGCCGTGAAAGCCTACGAGCATATATCAAACTCTGGTTATAACAATTAAATTACATTATATAAAAGATAGCTTTTGTGATATCTCCATTAACTTGATAAGTTTTCTGCATCCTTCGGTGGTGTTAAAAATGGAATACAGATCACTCTTGAGGTTTAAATTCCTTCTGTCGTTCAGTAAAGCAGGGCACTCGAGGATAAGGTGAAATGTTGATACGACTTCTCGGCTGAACATCTCGGGCAAGGATCTTTGGTTGTTTTCTTCATCAGATAACCATGGCTAAGGTTGAAGTGGCCGATGCGCAACCTGGCGTGTAGGACTTTTTGTTTTCTTCGGAATTTAAGGTGTGATACTGCCGGCTCAGTAATAGATGTCGTAACCAGTTGCAGTTTTGAGGGCGTAGATTTCTACTGTTTGTCCCAGTGGTCGGCGATATAGCATTTAAACATCTTTTTTACATCCTGATGTGTACCATTTAATCCAGCGTCAATTTGTTGCAGCCTCGTAGCATATTTAGCTGCCACATCTGCCTTTTCATTTCCGGTAATGCCTTTATGTGATGGAAGCCATACTAATGAAATTTGGCAGCCGTTGTTATAGTGATAATATAATCGTTCTTCTCTATTTTGAACGAGTGGATTCTTAGATAATCTATTAGCAACATCAGTAAGTGTTGACATGGAGTCAGAGAAGATTACAAGTGGTGGATTTTTGTGCCTTTCTGTGCATATTTCAATTGCTTTGAGGACGACCAAGGCTTCACATGAAAAGATGGAGAAGTAATCTGGTAAACGATAAGAGTTAATTTCTGAAGGCGAGGAGGCGACTAAGCGCATCCAGATTTTGAGTCTCATTTAGATTAATCGGTGTACGCTTTGTAATGTTTGTGGTATTTCTGGAGAAGCTAAGAGATCATTGGCAGGATTACTGATCTGGGAATTGTTGAATAGTTTGGTATGTGTGACACCTCCAAATCAATGGATAGGGCAAAAGACTTCCATGGAGGGATAGGATGAAGCTTTCTCAAAAGAACAGAAGGTTGGAATTCGGTGTAATATTCCAGGAGACTTTCTGGCAGTGGTTTTGGATAAGAAGGACGAGAAAAATATATTTCTGATTTTGAAGCATTAAAAAGACCTTTGTTTGTCGGATTACTTGGTGAGCAGAACGTTGAATAGCAGACATTGAGGCACAATTGTTTGCGTCGTAGGTCCAAGGGAAAAAGGCCAGCCTCCAGACGTAAACTGTTGCTTGGACTAGATCTAAAAGCTCCCAAACTTACACGACATGCAGTGTTGATAATGGGATCAAGTAATTGAAGGAGTCGTTTACTTGCTGAGCTATACCTTACAGCCCCATAATCTAGTTTGGACTGGATGAGACTTCTGTACAAGTTGATTAAGCTCTGTGTGTCAGCGCCCCACTTAGGCGATGAGAATATTTTAATGATGTTTAGTGGGTGTTTAAGCAAATTAATTCATCACCATCTTATTCGGATACATCGCGGTAGATTGTGTTTAAAGTTAGAGGCTCTTTGGAGAAACAAATATAGCAGGAGTCAACAAATTAGTCATCGTGATTGCAGGAATTATGACGTCAGGGAGTGCAACCCGGCATACCATGACGGACGGTTCGAATGAGAGGACTTCGTAAGTCGACGTAGCTAACGGAACTTCTCCAACGCAGTTTGATTGCATTTAAACTTTATATAATTTAATTTAAAATTAATTTTCATCCTTTCTTCACTTCTACTGGAGCGTTAATTCCTGTAGCTCCTAAGTGGAACACAGGGCATCGTTACGATGTTTCCTTGATCGGATTTGAATTTCTAGTTCATGAGTTCACCGCTAAGCGCCATGGTTATGACAGATCGACCTGTCCCGCCACAGTTGACACTGTAGGACAAAATCAGGACGTAAGGACGCGAAATGGTGATATTTTGCCCAGAAACCTTATTCTATCAAGGTATGGGGTTGTTTTACTTGCAAATAAATACACAGATACCATTGGCTTTGCTTCCTTTCCAAAGAAAGCCATGTTAAAGATCTTTGTACAGTTTTGCACACCCTAATTTTAATTTACACAAGTTTTCATCTGTCAATCCCTCTCAGATTTGAAATGTTACACTCTTCAGTTTAAAAAAAAATATTTGCAGACCCATATATGTGTAGATCTAACTTATTCGCTTATTCTTCTTTCAATGGTGCTGCTGATAACTTAATGCTGGTAAAATGTTCACACTGTTCAAGGAGCATCACATTAGGAATTTTATTAAGAAAATCTTTAAGAAACTGTCCATTAAATATAAGCTTTGAGGGATTCCCCTATTTATTTCTAATGCAACGACAAAACCGGCTAGTAATTATTTCTCTTTACTTCACTATGTTTCTTTTATTTTAAGCCACAGATATGTTACGCAACTTGCTTTTATGCTGCAATTAAGTCCGTTATGTAACAAACTTAGTATTTAGTGTTGTATCTTACAAGGATGGGACACGAAGGTTTTCAAGAAAATACCCTTTTAATAGAAACATGTTCGAAATTTTTCATTTTTTAAAAAATGGCGCTAACGATTTTAATTAATGGCGCTAAGATATTTAAATGGAAATAAAATGTATAACCGGAATGTTCTGGGAAAAGGCTCTGAAAACCTCTTTGATTAATTTTGCTGAATTTTAAATAACTGCTAAAACCATGTAAAAGATAGACAAAAATGTACAACACAAAAAATTAGATCTCGTTAAAACAAACAATTTTTGATATAAATTTCTCATAGAGCAAACCATTCCTTGCTATTGGTTTCAGTTTTAAAATACTTAAAACTGTTCACATACGGGAATTTGCAAACTCCTGGCAATTCAAAGGAACGGATTTCATCCACATAGCAACCAGCTTTTAAAAGACTTGACTATCGCTTTATCCCAGTAAATTTCCTTCTACTAACAAGGAAGCAAGTGGTAATATGTCTATCTCAACTAGCACGAAGTAGATTGAAGAATAACCTTTTTAACAATAATTTGTTACCGAGCTGTAGAGAAAGTCACATGAATGGAACACAACACATTTTTGGGATATAGCAGACCCAAAAAAAGGGATGTTTCAAGTGAAATTTGGTATGGAATTTTGAGTGGAATGCAACACCTTCTCTACCTGTGTACATTGTATAGAGAGCCTTTTATATTGAAATATACATATAAAGCAAACTATTTTAACAAAAATGACAACTGAAGTATTAACAGATGTCTAAACTTTATACTATCGAAATAATCTTTGATTATAGCTAAGAAAAATTTCGTCGACGACTTTTCATTACATCTTAGTATATATAAATATTATATAGATAATTTTATTGGTTTAAGAAACTGTGTGCGATTATGAAATTATATATCGAGTCGCTTTAACTATTGCTTTCCTCGAAACAAAACTAGTTACTGTTGAAGCATACGGATAAATACAATGACAGAATAAAACGACACAAACATGTCCAGTTTTCAATGTTGCCGTGTAGACCACTAAGGTAAAATTATATAAGTGTACCCCAAAATTTAATATGCATGCATGGCTATTAATAAAGCAACACCTTCTTCTGGATTTCATAAATCTATTAATAGTTTTATGATAAATAAAAACTACTTGTATTTGATTTAATTTTTAGTTGATTTGGTAGGAATAACAAATAGTACTCAAATTCCTTTTTCGCTTTTAATTGGAGGCTTGTAGGATTTAGATCGGTCGTTTGCCGATTCTGGTAGCTGTAGTTAATGCTGAGTATATGCTCCTTTCTTTAGAGGAAATGGACTGCAGACTGCGTTAAGAAAACACGGCTTCCTCTTCCGAATCAATAACATCGTCTCGTATTCACAAAACATTCACCTCTGTGTTCGTCATTTCGCCGTCACTTCCTTCGGCTGGCAACCCCTCCGGTATCTCTGCGCGCCGGGTTGCTTCCTTCTGGCTCGCAGGCTTTACTATGCTTTTATTTGCACTAATCTATTTGAAGATTTTTCACACTTGATCGGTTGCTCCATCAAATGAGTCTGTTTACCAGCAAATAAAGTAAACAAGCACTCCTCTACTTAACATTTAAGCAGAAACAATTTGCTAAAGCCCATTATTATAGGCGCGTAGTTTTGAAGTTTACGAATATAAGGAAACAAAGTTGAGGAAATAAATAAAATAACTCCATGTATAATATTAACATACATAACTAAATTTCTATACGGTTTCAAAATTAAAGCTTTATGTGAATTAAGAAGTGACAATAACACCGCTCAAACACCCTAAAATGGAATTATGTAGGTTCTTTTTATAGGGCCTATCGATATAGACCAGTTGAATCATAATAAGAGGGAACATGGAGATTATCACTAGTAGATTAGGAGATGTCTAATGGGAAATATTACCATGCCGTAGTTATTGTCAGAGTGTAAACTGAGGACATTCGAAATATTTAAATAAATTCTACTTTTAATTTAGTAAAACTAATATTCATTTTCTCTGCTTCGTACACAATACATGGATAAAATTTATTGCATTCCACCCAAAAATAGGATACCAAGATTTCAATAGAAACACTGTTTCAAAACCCCCTGTATCTAGAAAAAGAACATTTTTAGAAAAAGATCCTTGTACGTCTGTGAACAAAATAACTAAGAACATATACAAACAAAACATAAACAAAGAAAATATGTGTTCCATTCACATGCACTTCCTTCCATCTCTAAAACAAATTGTTTTTTAAAAATTTTATTCCTCTTTCTACTTCACGCAAATCCAGATAATAATTAGCTGAAATAGTCTTATTACTTGATTCCTTGTAAGTAGAAGGGAAATAGGGAGTACACTAGGACAAAGCTATAATTAAATCTTTTAGAAGCTGATTACTTGTGATTGGAATCTGTTTCTCTGCACGGTAAGGAGTTGACAAATTCCCGTAAGGGAATAGTTTAAGAATTTTAAAACTGAAACCAATAACTAGGAATATATCGGAAATACTCAAGTTCACGAAAAAAAACCAATATGAAAAATTGTGTATGCTAATGAAATCTACATTTTTGTACAGTATATTTGGTTATCTCTTAATGCTTAACAATTATGCAAAAGCCATTCAGAATGAAGAGGTTGTAAGAGGTTATTCCCAGAACATTTAGAATATACATTTTATTTGCCATGTAAATATCTTTAATATACGGTACTTTTATTAAAACCGTGAGAAATTTTTTTGACAAAATCTAAAGTTTCCAAATTTTTCCATGTAAAGGGAAGTTTGGTTTCGGAGATTTTACTCAAAATATTAATGTCGCATCCTTGGAAAATACTAAACTTAAATACTAAGTTTGGTATTTTACGGAATATTTTATGATAATGGTGTTCACAGACACACGGGCACAGACACGCACAATACACAAATAAGGATGTTTTTCAAAAACTTTTTTTTTAATACAGGGGACCCTAACATGTATAATCCGTTGAAATTTGGTATCGAATTGTAGGGCGGAGTGTAATTCTTTCTTTCTTTCTCTCTCTCTCTCTCTCTCTCTCTCTCTCTCTATATATATATATATATATATATATATATATATATATATATACTACTTGTACCAAATAAAGTAATGAAAAGTCAGTTGAATACCAAATTTGATATTTGGGTACAGCACCTTCCAAGTATGCGACATGAAGACCTTCAAAAAATGTCTCCACCCCGAACTATCCTTTATATGAAACACTTTTAGACAATGATGATCTCAAAAATGGTTCTAATGGCTTTAATTAAAATACCGCACATTAAAGATAATTATACAGCAAAATATATTGTATATTGAATTTTCAGGGTAAAGCCTCTGAAGTTGTCTCATTCAGATTAACTTTTATATAGCTGGTAGATTTCGTTAAAACACAAAATGTAAATCATATATATTTTTTGTGGAGTTAAGTTCCCGGTTTTTGGTTTCAATTTTTAAATAGATGCTTAAAGTCTATCAAACAGGAATCTGTCTTATTTTACTCCTGGCCATGGAAAGAGACCCGAAATTCAATGTCAGTCACACAGTGATAGATTGTAAAATATTTAACAATCGCTTTAGCCCAGTGTATTCACTTAAGTCGCTTATAATTACAAGGAAGCAAGTAATAAGATAATTTTGGCTAATTTTTATCTCGACTATCACGTTGTAGATAAAAGAATAATGTTTTATAAGCATATTTTGTTTCCAGAACAGATAGAGAAAGTCATATAAATGGAATACATCAATTTTAATGGAACATATTCACTTTGTGCAAAAGATAGAAACGTTTGAATACGAAATCATGTGTATTCCTTTTGATCTTCTAAGAATATTCAAATTAATTAGGAAAGATTTTTCAGGTTGCACGGTTCTGAATACACAATTGTAATAAATATAAGAGGAATATTGCTTAAATCATCAAAGATTGCAAGAAAGCTTTATACTTAGGTAATATAAACCTTTTATATGAAGTGAAATGTGTGGCAAGGAGCATTTTCCTCCTTCGAAATAGAAGTTCGTGAGGTTTTCACGCGGAGCTTGCTGCGATGGTGTACTTGTTAGAAATGCAAACTTTGATTGTAAAGTGATATTTAGGGTAGCTTTAGAGCGTTAAACTTTGAAGATTGACTCTCTGTTCTGGGCATGTAAGGAATGTAAGAACAGGAGACACCCGGGCACCAAAGTGAGTGGCTGAATGCGCAGAGCTAAAGCCAACAGCTCAAAACATCCCCAAATGTCACTTTTGGCAAAACTGTTTGAATTTCTGAGAAGCACACCATCTCAGTAGGACAGTCTTATAGTCAGAACAATATCCCAGTTTTGAAAAATATTAATAATACAAGCGTTCCTTGTATTTTCCTAACAAAATAAATGCATAGATAAGTAAAAGTTGCAAAATAAATAAAGAGAGAAGGACAGAACGAGTTTCTATCGTAACTTATTTTATACTACTTATTATAAAATGTGTAAAACAATACAGCTATGCTGCCCATAAAGTCAATCCCAGTTTATTATACAATCCAAATAAGAAATATAATTTCATCTCCCAAAATTTAATATTCATGATTGACTCACAAGATACAATTAATAAAATCACATTTATTTAATTATAATAGTTCATTAAAATTCTTGCTCTATCTTTAATTGTCATAGACAATGAAAATATCAGAGTTATTTGAATAAAACATTTAATAAATATTGCAAGATAATACTCATTTATTTCAGACCTACTTATCCCAATTCAAATGCAGATGAAGTGTACTCTCATGAAGCTTAAATTGTGTATAGATTCACAATTGTGTTCTGCTTGAAAGAATGTGAAAATTACTAAATATTTCGGATAAGATTCTAAAAGTTAAATGCGGTCCAAACATTCATATACCTGTGTAAATCAATAGAAGGTATTGATAAAATCTTCAAGGAAGTGGTTCCAATCATAAGACGATTGCAATCAATTCCATCAGATTACAGAATATTTTTACTGACAAATAATGCCTGCCTGGGAGTAGATAAAGTTTACAAACATAAATGAATTAAAATCATGACAATTACCAAGAGCAATTACCAGGATAGGTAGAGTCAGACTAGAAAATTCAATGCCATAGCCGGGATTTTGGCCATGGATGTTCCGGTCTCTAGCCGGTCGCTCTAACCACTGAGCTATCATGGCAACATAAGCTAGAGACCGGAAGATCCGTGCATTGAATTTTTCAGACTGACTCTAATACTTTGTCCTTAGATAAATTAATTACCAAGTTGTGTGCGACTTACCGATGTTACGATATTATTTTCCCTTCAAGAGATTTCCAACACCAACCTACAATACTCGCTCCATGTATAACACGTGTATTGTATTTTCTAGCAATATTTTTGTACATTTTCTTGCTAATATTTGTTTCCTGCCATAGAATAAAATATATTGTACATATTTGCATTTAATTGTAGCGTGTTATACCACATAAAATATTCACTCCTAGTCCTCTGTTTTACTTTATGCAACTCCCTTTAGTCTATTCGAATTTTTTTCGGACAGCAGATGGGAAAAAAGGGGAAAGTTCCTGCATCAAGCGGCAGCCTTCCCCCTCTTACAAGTCCTAGCCGAAAAGAATACCAATGATTTTCAAAAAATATGTGCCCTAGGTCCTTCTTCCACATCTACTTTGCAGTTCAGTACTTGGATAGATGAAGGCTACACACTCGTAAGTGACAAGTTACTATACACTTACATTCAAATCATAACGTTGCATTCCCTCGCTGCTGGTTCTAGGTTTTCTAGCACATTTTATTTATTTGCCAACTTCCGGAACCTTCCGTTAAACGAACAACCAATCATAAAGATCCAGAGTCCAAAATCAGCAAAATAGAAAGAGGTGCATCTATGAAGTTAAAGAGGAAATGGCTTTTTAGGTCTTATACAAAGTATAGCAGATGATTTCACTTTCATCACGTAATATAGTATTTCCTCCGTCTTTAAACTAATAGGGAGATTGGTTTATTTAGTAAAATCATTGGTTGAATATGAATAGTAATAATATTTCTGATATTAATCACTTCTTTTCTAGCTGCATATTACACTATATAATTACAATAATGGGCACGTTTATACCTGAAATCATTTTAATATTCCAACTAAAATTATGGAATATAAATCCTAACAGAACAACAGGCTTGTGAAGGAACCTTGGTTTACAGATCGATATGTTGGGATGGTTATCTCAATCATCTACATATATTTACCTATGATCCTTCCTGGCTCGGTTGTGCACATGGCCACGCGATGTGATTCTCTCTTTTGTATACTAAGCACTTAGACCTAGATGATATACCTTTTATTAATTAGATAATTCCTCATCTACACACAGTTATTTCAATAAAGAAGATGATACATTCATTTGGTGTACTTTATATGTAAGCAAAGATTTTTGTTGAATCATAAACTCAAAAATGTATTTCTTTCGAGGTTTTAAATGCTTTCAAGGATTTTTATCTCACTCACTTTTCAATCAAAATATTTCTTTTTCAAATTATTGTTTTTTCAAACACCCAAGTTCCAAAAATTAGCAATTGTTCTGTGAATGACTATTTTGAGGACACAGATGGAGATAATGAAAATTAATATTATGTGTGCTAAATTTCAAAATTTTCAATTTTAAGCATATTTTAAAGCTCAAAAGTAGCCCTAATATTTAATTAAAATGTATTTCTTCAAAAGCTACTTATTCAGCAGCTTCTAAACTCTGTAGAATACTGCAATAAACTACAGGAAATTTACAGCAATATATTTTTAAAGATATTGCACCAATGTAAAATCTTGACTTGTGTTGAATTTACTCAACACCGTTTGTGTTGTACTTTTGAGAATGCTTTAGAAACATGAAACAAATCTAAGTCAGGAACTTTCGGAAGCCAAATCGAATTTTTAATCAGCCTTTAAAGAATATTTGTCTCAGAAAATGTTTGCCATTATGCTTGAATTTACTTCATTTGTGTAAAAATCACGCCAGTAGCGTGATGGTCTATGATTGTTTTTCCATAAGATCAAGTTTACTATTTTCGCTTTCTCTACACGTACTATGTACACAGTATATAGAGAAGCGATTGTAATTCACCCCAAAATTCAATACCGAGACTTCACCTGAAATACATGCTTCAAGACCTTCTGAACCCAATAAAAAGCGTTTGTATGTCTGTGGGCAGCATAGCTCAAAAAGATAAAGGTCGTTAAATACCAAAGTTGGTATTTTAGTTTTTAAGTTTTGTATCTTCGAAGGATGCACACGAAGATTTACAAGAATATCCCACCACAAGAATATCGCACCACCCCCAACTACAACATAGAAAAATTTCGAAAATGTTTTTTTTTTATTTTTGCTGAAAAACCGTATATTAAAGATATTTTCATGACAAGTAAAATGTATTTTTTTGAGTTTTCTGGGAATAACCACTGAATAGCTTTTCTGGATGAATTTTACTGAGTTTTTGATAGCTGGTAAAAAGTAAAAGATAGGCAAATACTGACTACAAAAATATAATAATAATAATCATCATCATCATAATCATAACAATAATAATAAGAAAAAGAAGAATGTAAATCTCGTTAAAACACACAATTTATGCCATATATTTTTTCATGTAGTATGTATTTTTTAAATATTCCCTGTTAGTTTTCAAATACCTTTAACGCTTCTCATACAGGAACTTGTCAACTCCAGACACTACAAAGAAAGGAATTCCAATCCCATAGCAACCAGCTTTAAAAATATTTGAGTTTCGCTTTATCCTAATGTATTCCCCTGTTTCCCCTCTGTTTATAAGGAAGCAAGTAATAAGATCGTTTGTGTTAATGTTTATCTCGATTGGCATTAATTAGATGAAAGAATAAGCTTTTTAAGAATAATTATTTAGAGAGAGGTAGAGAATGTCATTTGAATGCAGCACATCAGATTTTTATTATCTATATCTGTGTTCACTTAATTTGTTCAAGTGTGTTATACATTTTAATTTATTATGTGAAGATGCATGTTTGATTACTCTAAGTTCACTAGAAAGTGATTGTAAATAATTTTTGTCTCTCATTGGAAAAGAATGTTAGATAACATGTTTGCATACGCGCGAGGAAAATATTTCCAAGAACATGAGTTTAACAATAGCTCAGCGGTTCCTAGTATTCTCTATTGATTCGTGCTTCTATTGCTTGGCGTAGTTTAGGAGAAATAACAGCGGACGATGAAAAATTACTCATTTTCCCTCTACAGCTTTTATTGCGCCTCCAGTGCTCTCTTGACACTTTAGTGGTCACGCACACGCGTGTTGTAAACAATTACCTACGACAAATTGCGGGATTTTAGGTTGACTTAAAATAAAAGAAAATAAAATAAAAAAACGAGGCGTTAGCTTTTAACATCCATTAAAGCTGTGCAGAAGGATTTAGCAGCTGCATGTTGTTAAACACAAAATGCATTTTATTTATGGCAAAGAATCAAAGGGGAGTTCTATCGAAGAATACTATCATTCAATTCCGGCTTCCTTAGTTAAGCTGAGCTTATTTCTAGGAAGAACCATCCATGTAGATAACTCCATTAAATAGACTAAGCACATGAAAATATCTGGTGTGTTCCATTCACATGCCTTTCTCTACCTGTTCTGCAAACAAACTATTCTTACAAAGGACTATTATTTTATCTACATAATGCTAATATAGATAAACATTAGTAGAATTGTCTTGCTTCCTTATCAGCAGAAGAATATTTAGGGAATACATTATGCTAAAGTGAAAATCAAATTTTTAAATGCTATGAACAATTTAAATTCGATAGGCTTTGGATTTCCAGCAATAAAACAAGAGACATGAAACGAAAGACAATCCCTTTTGAAAGATGTTGCGTAGTTGAACATTGAAACCAATTGCAAGGACTTTCTCGAAGACAATTAACTCTACAAAAATATGTGTATGATATAAATTGTGTTTTAAATGAACTATACATTTTGTGAAGTAAGTTTTTGTCAATGTATAATAATTTAGCAGCTATGCAAAATTCAGCAAAATGAATCCAGATAACCAGCTCTTTAGAAGCTTTCCTAGAAAACTAAATATATACATTTTATTTGTGACGTATATATCTTTAATACACGATATTTTAACCAAAATCGTTACAGCCATTTTTAAGAACAAGAAATTCTATGTAAAGGGTAGTTTGGTGTGTGGGGATTTTCTTGATAATCTTCGTTTCGCATCCTTGGAAAATACTAAAATTAAATACCAAACTTTGTATTTAGCGGTCTTTTAGTTTTTGAGCTATGCTGAACACACACACCCACAAGGACATTCTTCAAAAACTACTTTTTGGACAAACGGGACCTTAAAATATATATTTCTGGCGAAATCTCTAAAAAAAAATTGAGTGGAATACAATACTTTTCCTATACATCATATACATTGTACGTGTAGAGAAAGTAAAAATAAACTCCTTACATCTGTTTATCAACGCTCATTGCTATTTACGACCTCAATAGTGTAACAAAATTGCTCTTTATTACTCGAACAAAGAACTCTTTATTTCTTACAACTGATTTTAATAAAATCTGTTTACAAATAAACATCTTTATTCGATGCTTTTGCAACAATTCTTCCTTAATTTTATTTTGACGCTCGCTGCGGCGGCGGCGGCGGCTACGACAGCAGGCTCTGAACTTTGTGGAGCTTCGCCTGGGCTGGTTTTGTCCTTTTTATACCTGTCGATTACGTGGCAGGAAACTTGCAGAATTTATCGTTGCACGTGCAAACATCGCAGGTGACACAAACTCACACACAGGTACAACAATTGGGGCTTCGATGAAAAGTGCTCGTCCACTGCACATGTGTTCACTCACATAGATTAAACAAAGCATTTCCAAATGAAAGGAAGCCAACGGGTGAACGGCAACAAGCAACTGTGACTTTCGAAGCTAGCCACTCACTCACGTGCGGCGATTACGACCGCAAGTCACAATAGTCTTCTCATTACTATGTAAGCAAAGATTCCAGACATGCGTTTTATTCAAAATACAGCACGATTTAAATCACCACAGCTAGGATTCAGCTTTGCCCATGAAAAGTGATCTTATCTTTCAATCGATTATTCCATTTTTATGAACGCTACACAAAATTTAGAACATTTTGCTAGAAAACTACACGAGATAGTGAATGTCTTGATTAACTCAAAATTGTTACAAATAAATCCTTTAATTCAATGCTGCAAATAATTCACTCGACGCTTCGACGTGTAGAGAGTTAATGGCTTTCTTCATACACATTTAGATTATGCTGACCGCATATCGTCATTAAATACACCGTTAAATAAATGTATGATTTTACTTATCGTGTTATAGCAATTTTTGATAATATATTATTGTCTAATCGGGCGTAAAACTGCAAAGCGAAGAAAAACATAAATAATAAGAGAGAATGCAAGGACAGCGCAGATACATGTATATGTTTCATGAAGTGGGAGACAAGTACAAAAACAGGAAGAATCAAAATTCTTTTATGACTCTTCAAATGCTTGGCTATATCTTATTCGCTCAAATATAGTTTTCGCGAGAATTTAAATACATCAATCAGAAAAATCTGATGTGTCCATTCGTATGGCACTCTACTTCTCTGTAACAGAATACTGTTGAAAAACTTATTCCTCTATCTACTTCATGCTAATTGAAATAAACATTAGTAGAAACTGCCCTAATTACTTGCTTCCTTGTAAGAAGAAGGGAAATAAAGGAATACACAAGATTATAGTGAGTCAGATCCTTTAAAAGCTGGTTGTCATGTGATTCAAATCAATTTCTTTGCAATACCAGAGTTAACACTTTTCTCATACGGGAATTTATCCAGTATTTCAAAACTGAAACCAATAATAAGAATATCTCGGAAATGGCCACGAAAAAAATGGATATGACAAATGGTATGCTTCAACGACATCTACATTTTGTGTGCAGTAAGCTTTTACCTATCCTTTCGGTTTATTAGTTATACAAAATTAAGCATTTGGAGACAGGGGTCCCTAAAACGTGCATTTCCGGTGAAATATTGGTTTCGAATTTTTGGGTGGAGTGTAATACCATCTCTGCCTTTGTACCATGTACTACGCAGCGAAAGTAAAAATGAATATATTTGACTTCTGGCGTTTTAAGTAGCTAGCAAGCTGTTTCAGTTCCTTTGAGTGCACACCTTTGTTATATTCCCGTGCAAAATCCAGTTTTGAAATTTCATTCTTAAGGCCAAATATTCCTTATTTGCATCCATTTCCAATGCAAATTATATTCATTTTGTGAAAACAAAGACTGTGGTAATAGCGATGGCGTTAAGCAGGACTTCCGTTGCTGTTTTGAGAAAGAGAGAGAATCCTTCCGGGCATTTGATTTCATGTAAGAGTTCTGCTTCCTTCCGGCAGCTGCGTCTTCATTGCGAATTACAATTTTAATAACAACAAAAAGTGCTGGAAAGACTGCAGCAAAAAAAAAAAAAAAAAAAAAAAAAAAAAAAAAAAAAAAAAAAAAAAAAAAAAAAAAAAAAAAGGCTTGATTTATAGCCCAGACAGTTTGCCGATAATGTAAAGTAATAAACCATCCGTAGGCTAAGACCTTCAGGTGTTTGGTAACGATTTTAAACACAATTGGATAAAAGTTCGCATACTGATGACCAGAATGGTGTCAAATGTATGCACAGTGATATTTATGTGTTATATGTAAGCGTTGAATAGTTCCCAATTTTCTGAATTTTTCAGTCACATTCGCTATCATTATTCCAGAATATGACGAGGTCCTTTAAATACGTTGATTCAGAAGAAGGACTATATTTTAAAACTTTAATTCCAAGAATATTTAACACAGAATGAGATAACTGATGAAAGATTCTCTGTCACATGTCAGTGAAAAATGAAATGCAATGAAATGTATCTTTTAATGAAAGATACATGTATATTGATACATTTAATAATGAAGAAAGACACCAAACTAAAGCATAAGAAACTAAAAGTAAGAAAAGACACACGCATGTCTGCGCGGATACAGGCGGATATCATTTTTACAATATAATTTCATTGGGTAGGGAATCACTATAATGTTGATGAAATATGCATATCTATTACTTTCTTTGCCATGTACAATGTGCTTAGTAGTAGACATTAAATGTACAGCATTGCAACCAAAAAATCGCTATTAGGAAATGCACGCTTTGAGGACTCTGAATGCCAAAACACATAAAGATCCTTATGTATGTCTGTGTGTGAACAGAAGACCTGAAAAACAAAAAAAAATCCCTTAAGTACCAAGCTTGACATTTAAGCTTAGGTCTTGCAAGGATGCGACATGATTGAACATATTCAGGAAAATACCCCCTTCCTAAACTACCCTTCCTAAACCACCCTTTGCATGGACCATTTTTCGAAGACGTTGATTTTGTCAAAAATGCTCTAACGATTTTGATTAAAATGCACATATTAAAGATATTTATATGCCAAATAAAGTTATATCTTAAGCTCTCTTGGATTAGCCTCTGAAAAATTCTTCATATAGCTAGTAAACCGCAAGAGGTAGACGAAAGCTTACTACACAAATATGTAGACCTCGCCACAATATATAGTTCATGTCATATGCATTTTTTGTGGAGATATTCCTTATTATTGGTCTCAATTTTAGAATACTTAAAATATTCTCAAACGGCTATTAATCATTCCGTTTTCTGCTGTTTTACTCTTGGCCATGCAAAGAAAACCACATTTCAATAATAAGTCAATAAGCTTTTAACATATTTGACTATTCTTCTACTTAGAAGAGAGTAAGTAATAGGATAATGTTAGCTAATGCTGCTCATATCTTTTTTCAAAAATTCTTGGGTAGCATGAAGTAGATAGAAGAAGTAGATAGGAACACTTTGTTACAGAATAAGTAGAGAAAATAATGAATGGACACATCAGATTTTTAAGTGAATATTCTAGAATGTTTTAGGATAGTATTAATATTTTATTTTTATTGGTTTTGATTTGCATTCATTTATATTTTAATTAAAACTGTGCTTTGTAGTTTTTCTGTACGTTTGAGTTCGAGAAACGTGCGGTTCGCGGCCTACAAAGAATATAATAATGTGCATCCTTATTTGATATTATTTGGTCAAGCGTAAATGAAAAATAAAAAGGAAACAAAAGGAGACCAACGGAGGCCAGCGAAACCAAGAGAGAAAAATTGTCTGGAAGGAGCGTTTTTACCTGTCTTTCTCTAGACAGCCTTGATAAATAATCCATCCCATAACGGAAAAGAATTGCAAGAAGAGGGAGGGTATTTCTCCGTGTTCGCTTTGTGTTTTGTGTACAAAGGATCTGAGTGCACTGTCGCATTATCCAATATTGATGCACTCGACCGTAACGAAACCTATTTGATATATTGGACCGCATTTCCGCACATAGCTCACATCGTTGCGAGGCTATCTTAATAACAAATGGTTCGTAAGTCACTGTCGCATGAAACACGATGCTTTCTGTAACATTTATCAATATATCAACTGACACACACTACAATAATTACAAACAGAATACAATTATGTAAGGAGAGGAGGCACCTAAAACTGTCCAAAGATAAAAGGTCATATTAGCAAACCCACTGCCCCGCTTATGTATTCCCGTCAACTGCGAAAATACTATTCTGTCAATCTTTCTGTTTCTCACTGTCTCCTACTCGCTCTCTCTTCATTCAATTTAATTATTCTAACACGTATATACAAAAAATAAAATAACTGTCTGCAATATATAACTTGACACCTAATTCATTAAACCAGGACATGTATTCCAAATCTCTTATCACTTATTTACACACTTAAAGCATTTCTCTCGTTCATTATTTTATGGATAAATGCATCTAATGTCTTATCTTCCGGAGAAAGCCGCTTCATCTTACTTGGGGTTGCCAACGTTTCGCTCATCCTGCCGTGAGCTTCTTCTGGGCTCTTGGCACGAGACGAGGGAAACGTCGGCAATCCCATACAAGATAACGCAGCCTTCTCCGGAAGCTAAGAAGACACATCAAGACACAGGTCGTGGAAGCCTACGCATCCATTTAAATGCATCTATTACTCGCACTAATAAAAACCGTTTACTGAAGCATTCTTGAACAACTAAATTAATCTTATCTAAAATGCATGTATATATAGTATAATTCTTAAATAAAATTATATTAACTTATTACCATCACTCCAAAATTAAAGGACATTGAAAGGAATAATTGTTATTGGAGGTCACAAAGATCCTGTTTCAAAGAGTGTATAGAAAAGGTATTGTATTCCACCTAAAAATTAGATACCGATATTTCAACGGAAATATATGTTTTGAGGTTCCCTGCATCCAAAAAAGTATTTCAGGAAAAAAGTCCGTGTGTGTTATACAAAAAAAAAAAAAGAAGAAAGAAAACACAAATGCACATGTACGAAGTAGGTAGAGAAGTATATTCCACCCAAAATTGGATACTGAGAAATACATGTTTTTAAAACCCCTGAATAAAAATGCATTCTTAGGTAAACGTCTGTGTAGTGTATGCATGTCTGAGGACAGCATACCCAAAAATGAAAAATTGGGTAAATACCAAACTTGGTATTTAAGTTCAATAACTTTCAAGAATACGAGACGAAGATTTTAAATAAAAACCCTCCACCTCATCAACCCCTTTCATTGACTATTTTTCAAAAATGTTGATTTTCCCAAAAATGGCATTTAACGATTTTGATTAGGATTCCATATGTTTAAGATAGTTTCATGATATTCGCAATTTATATCTTGCATTTTCTGAGAATAGTCTCCGAAGTTTTCTTCATTCTGGATTACCTTTGTGTAACTCTTAAACTGTAAGAAATAGACGAAAACTTAAAAACAAAAATGTGTTAATATTAAACAATTTAGGTCATACACATTTTTTGTAGAGTTAACCGTTTCCGAGACAAACCTTGTTATTAGTTTGAATTTTAAGCTAGGTGCTTAAACTATTCTCAACTATTCTTTTGTTTTAGTTCCAGGAATGAAAAGAAAACCGAATTTCGATTTTTTACATAGTTTTTTAAAGATTTGACTAACGCTTTGGACTACTGTATTCCATTTTTTAAAGTCATATCCTAATTTTCATTATTTTTCCCCCTTGCCCATTTTGTTCTATTCACTTCCCTTTAGGACTCCCTTTCCATTTCTCTCTCATATAATCTGTCAACTTCAAAAGTTATAAAACAGTTATTTCCAAAGCGTGAGAATGGTTATAAGCACCCAAACTGGTGCCTCACCCTGATAAATTGCAGCCAGTTTCTCATGGTAAGCGGTTTACTACCCACTGAAGAAGCATTTTTATAGTACTTTAATAAACTTACATTCGATACTTCCTACAAACTCGAGCGAAACATTATGTTTACAGACTTCTGTTAATAAATGTTATTAGTCCGCCTTTGCACTGTGATAGTAGCATACATTAAAGAGGTTTCGCCTAGAAGAAGAAAATCTCCCGAGGAGACGAATAATTCGAAGCTCTATGGACTCTAGGTTCATTTCACCCATTTCATTCATCTTCCGATATTATGTAACAGTTTAAAGGGCTTAAAAATAATAAAAAAAAAAACAATCTTACAAAATATATATAATAGACACGTGGGAATAAGGGAATATACAAGGCTAAAGCGATATTCAAATCTTTCGTAAGCTGATCGCTTTGTAATGCATTGATATTCTGTTCTCTTTGCTTGACTAGAAGAAGTATTTTAAAATTAAAAGCACTAGGAAATAATTCGAAACGTTATCTACACAAAACATGAATTTGTCTTAAAATATTGCTTTAACGAGATCTACAATAGTAAGATATTCTCCACCTCTTATGGTTTGTCAGTTATGCAAAAGCCATCCAGATTGGTTTCAGAGGCTCTTCCAAGAAGTTTCAGGATATACATTTCATTTAGCATAAACATTTATCAAACATAGGGTAGTTCAGACAAAATTGTTAGCCACTTCTAGAAAATCAAAATTTTCCAAACATGGTCCATGTAAAGATAGTTTGAAGTGGGTGGATTTTACTGAAAATCTTTGTGCTGAAGGTGCCGAACTTAATGTCAATTCAGTTGTTTTTCCTCACAATCCATTTGTAGGTCAGGAGTTGGATAGGTAGAGTCAAACTGAAAAATCCAATGCCATGGCCGGGATTTGAACTCCTGACATACATACAACCTGTGTGAAAAAGCAATTAAATTAACCTAATTGACCATAATAGTTGGCTAAACTATGAAGCCTGGGACTTAAAGTAGTTACGACATTGTAAGTCGCCATTGGCGTATGTCATCTCAAAATAATCTGAGATTACCTTGCGGTTTCCCGGGAAACATGCGCGTCAGTTAAGGATTTTAGTGCCACGCCGGCATGTTATCATGGTAGCTCAGTTGTTAGAGGGACCGCCTGTAGTTCGGGAGATCCGTGGTTCAAATCCCGGCTATGACATTAAATGTCAAGTTTGGTATTTAACGGACTACTTACACTCTCACATCTTTCTCTAAAAATTATTTATGAGAGTTCATAAATGAACTTAGTGGCTCAACTGCCCCGTAGATATTCGTTACTACGTTAAAGGTGTTGCAAAGCTCAGCGCTCACGCAAGTTCCCATTGACCGGCTTTAACTTTATATACCCCTCAACTCTTAACACACAAAGGGATATCTGTATACGTCAAATACGGGGCAGAGGCATTTACGGTGAAGTCTCGTTATCGAATTTTTGGATAGAATGCAATGCCCTCTCTTACATTCACATGCCCTTATATTCATTATCGTTTATTCTTATAGGTCTAGACGTTCTTTTCGCAAAACTTATTCGTGTATCTGCTTCAAGTTAACTGAAATAAACGATTTCATAAATAACTTTTTTGTAGAATTCATTGAAGGTAAAAAGGGAAAAAGGATAATCAAAAGTTAAAATGGTCTCTATACAAAAATATTTTAACGAAATCGCAATAAACAATTGATTAACGACGGCTCTTCAATAATTACGAATTATTTAAAAATAGAAAGTTATAACAGATATCTTGCATATGAATAAATTGTATATTTTAAAGAGTGATACATATTTTGTGCACAGGTTGCGATATATCCTATGGCTTTCGGCTAATCTAAAATTATACAGAATTATTTGCGGTTCTCAGGTTAATTTTAGCAAATCTAAGATAAACATTTTATTCAACAAGTAAATGTGTTAAAATATGGCAGTTTATTACTTTCTGTACACGTACTATGTACATAGTGTATAGAGAACGTATTGTATTCCACCCAAAAATTCGATACTGAGATATCTCCGAAAATACATGTTTTGGGTCCCCCAGGTAACAAAAAAGCATTTTTGGTAAAAAGGTCCGCTATGTGTGCGTGGTCGTCCTCCGTGGTGTAATGGTTACCATGCTGATTTCATGTACCCAAGGTCGCGGGTTCAAATCCGGCGGAGGACGATGGATTTTTTCGGGCGTAAAAATCCTTAGCATGGCTTCCTTCGGAAGGGAAGTAAAGCCATTGGTCCCGTGTCGTAGATTTACGGCACGTAAAAGAACCTCAAGCCTGATTGAGAGGCCTCTGAGCAAAATTAAGCGCTCTTTAACGCCCAATTTAGAATGGGACGCTGAGAACCACAGCAGTTAAAGAGCGTCCATAAATAACAAAACATTTACATTTTTGTGTGTGCGTGTGCATTTGTGTGTGTATATATATGAGTGTGTGTGTGTGTGTGTGTGTGTGTCATACTTTTCTCATAAAGGAAGTTATCAACTCCTGTCCATACAAAGGAACTTCAGTCCATAGCAACCAGCTTTTGACTATCACTTTAAACTGTGGTACCCCCTTTTCCGCTTCTGCTTACAGGGAGCAGAAAATAAGACTATTTCTGCTAATTATTTTCTCAATTAGCAAGAAGTAAATGGAAGCATAAGGTTTTTAACAATAATTTGTTGCAGAGATGTAGAGAAAGTCATGTGAATGGAACACATAAGATTTTTTTTAATCCTTACAGAAGTATTATACAATAACATCTGTGAAAAACTTTTCATGTACAGGGTATTTACTTTAATTTTTTGTGGTAGGTTTGTAAAATAATGAATTTAAATGTCAAGTTTGGTATTTAACGTCTTACACACACTGACTTTCTCCTAAACAAATTGAATATAGGACCTAAGTATGCTTGAAAATCTGTATTTCCGGCAAAATATCGACATAAAAATGTTTGGTGAACAATACTACTTCTGCCTACTATACGCCTGGTAGAATTTGTAAAATCTGATTTATAAGGGAATTTTGAAAACTATAGAAATGATCTAAATTGCTCAGTGGAGGAACAAAATGGAAAAAAATGTATTGAGGAAGTTTAAAGAACCATATGGGGGACACTGATAGACAAATTTCCGGCGAAATAATTCCAATATCGGTCCTATCTGTAGAAGCAGGAAAGAATGAGCTAGAATACCAGCATCGAATACAGGACTAAGGACATCGTGGGCGCTACTGGGAACGGAGAAAGAGGTGGTTAAATATATGCTTAAGTCGAGACTTCTCGGATCTGAAGGAGCTGGTCATCGGCAGGAGAATCGTGAACAGAACTAAGAACATTTTGCTCAGTTAAGTGTGTGCGCAAGCACGTGAGGAAGAAATTAAAACATCATTTTTCGTGCGTTCAAATTGGTATTAAGGTATGCTATATTCGAAGTTTCTTAACACACTAGCGCTAGCAGAAATTTTTACTGACGAGTATGTTGGGTGAAATATTTTCTGTTTTTGATTTAAAGGAAGAGATAGTAAAATTATTTATTTTTTTCTTTTCTTGAATATCACCATATAATTTAGACTGTATGTTTTCTGGCTGAGAAGTAAGCGACGATAACATTTATCTGTGGCATCATTTTATGTACTCTATATTTCGCAATTAAATATTTTAAGTGCAGAATCAAAACTTCTAGCTCAATTTATTTCTGAACAAACTCCAAATATATTATTTTCAAAAAGTATTTTTGAGACATCTTTCTTTCTCCTGTAGCGTAAAATTAGAAGCAGAACCAATAATGGTATATAAAGCTCATACCATAGCTCCTCAAAATACTATTAATACCAATTGTTTTGCAAAGTTTTTTTTTAACTTTCTCTACAAGCACTATGCGCATAGTTTATAGAGAAGGTATTGTAATGCACCCAAAAATTCAATACCGAGATTTCACCGGAAATACATGTTTTGAGACCCCTGAATAAAACAAGAACAATTTTAGAAAAATATTCGTGTGTGTGCGCGCCTGTGGACAGCATAGCTCAAAAACCAAAAGTCCGTTGAATACCAAGCTTGGTATTTAGGTTTAGTACCTTCCAAGAATGCGACACGAAGATTTTCAAGAAAATCCTCCCACCCCCAACTACCCTTTACATGGACATATTTTCGATGTTTTTTTTTATTTTCTCAAAAATGGCTCTAACGATTATGATTAAAATATTGTACCTTAAAGATATTTACCTGGAAAATAAAATGTATATCTTGAACTTTCTAGGAATTGCCTCTGAAGACTCCTTTATTCTGGATGAATTTTACGGAATTTTGCATAACTGCTAAATCTTAAGAGATGGACAAAAACTTGCCAAACAGAAAATGTAGAGCACGTTAAAACACCCAATTTATGTTATATACATTTTTTCGTGGAGTTGATCGCTTTTGAGATATTCCTTGTTTTTGGTTTCACCTTTAAAATCTTATATCTTTCTCATACAGGAATTTGTCAATTTCTATCCATAGAAAGGAACTTCAGTCACATAGCAACCAGCTTTTGACTATCACTTTAACCTACGGTATTTCCTTATTTCGTTTCTACTTGCAAGGAAACAAGTAGACGACTATTTCTGCTAATTTCTTCTCGATTAGCATGAAGTAAATAGAAGCACAAACCTTTTAACAATAATTAGTTGCCGAGATATAGAGAAAGTCATGTGAATGGAACACATCAGATTTTTATACCTTCGAAAAGCATATAAGAGAAAATGAAACATAACATTGTCTGCATTTGATTTTAGAAACGAATAGTTATAAGGGTTTAAGAAAGGCACACTGTGTATTTTGGCAAAGTTGCTTTAATCTTGCGTCTTGTGGTTATTTGATATCATTTTTAAGCTCGGTTTTAGAGTCCGAAAGACACAAAGCTACGAACACACAGAGCAGTCACTGGTATAAAGAGAGAGAGTATTGAAGATGGGTTTGTAGTGTAAACATATCTGTTCCAAGAATAGCTTATTACATGTATCGACATTATGTGCATCGCTCTAATTTATAAAGTAACACAATAAAACAATTATTTCTTAATATGATTAATAATTAAAATGCGTTTTACAAATAAAAGTATTAAGCTTAATACAACAATTTCAGGATAACATGCAGAGTGTTGCAGAATGAATAAAAGTGGAAAATGTTCCATGTTTTACTTACTGTTTGTGCTTGTATAATATTTACCTTCCTTTGTTTCATTCTTCTCATGTTTTGTATTCGTACTATTGATTTTTGAAAAAGAAAAAATAAGTGACACAGGCCTTGCTAGATCTAAAGGTAGTTGACTTGTCTGTATAAATGAAGACATAAAATTAATCCTGTACTGGTCACTCCACAAACTATTGGTGCCGAAGCCCGGGAACAAGAACTTACTGTGAGTAGTAATACTTTTGTTTATTAGTAATTCTGCGGCCTACACTTCTTCCTCCTACATTCAAGGAAGGAAAAATAATACTGAAGACAAAACTAGCATTCTTGCAAAACAAACGCCGCTCCACGCATAACAGTTCGATAAAGCATTTTACAGGGTAGGAATTTGTGAAACGAGCTAAGTATTACTTAAGCTTTCACATTGCGTTTGCTCTTCAAATCAAATATGGCCGATTGTGATACAAAGCGGCGTTGCGCAACCTAAGACGAAAACGCTCTCGCGAACGAAATAATATCACAAGATTCGCAAACTTAATCAACTCTTACACAGAAAATACGACATTAGAGGATTATGGGTATTATAACAATCGCTTGTCAGACAAATTGGAACGATTACGTAAGTTCGATGACAAAATTCACAATCTCCTCACTGATGAAGAATATGACACAGACGTAACCACTTGCGAGGAGTATATTGACACTGCCAAGCGAGCTATACAGAAGGCCTCACGAGGGATTCTGAACTACAATTCCATTCTAACAGATTCCAAAGACTTAGGATCCAACACCACATCCACAGTTTCCACGGCAGCTCCCGTACGATCGATTTATCACACTGTCAAACTACCACCTATCAAATTAAAACTGTTTTCAGGGGACATCGAAACTGGATGTGCTTCTGGGAGCAGTTCGAAGCTTCTGTAGATAGTGACACGTCTCTTTCGACGATTAACAAACATGTCTTCCTTCGAGGGTATCTCGAAGGGGAACCTAAAGCACTGATAGACGGCATTACAATCGCAGCCTCTACTTACGAAGAGTCGAAGAAAATACTAAGGGATTGGTATGGGGACAGGAGTAGAATAATTCAGACTCATCTTCACTACCTGGAAGAATTAAAACCTAGCCGCTTCACGTCTCCGTAGAAACTCAGCATAACATTTATCGAGTGTAATCGGAGGATTCACGCACTTCAGGCGTTAGGTGAGGACATCAATGGATGCGGACGAGTACTTGCGCTAAAAATACTTCGCGCCATCCCCGATGGCATCTGTGGATGCTGGATTAATCACGCCAAGAGAGAGAGAGAGAGAGTATATATCCGAGGGCGATATTCTTAAACTTATGCAGTTCCTGAGTGAAGAGGTGAACGGAGCACTAATAAGTCAAAAGATCCGCGGTGATACGTCACAAATGACCAGTACCATACCAACAGCAAGCAACACTTCACGTCCATTCCGAAAGCATCAGAAAATCTAAAGGAATTCTAGACCCTTATTCCGTTTTTGTGAAAAAGGTGGCCATTGGCCTCAAGATTGTCAAGAGATCACAGACGTTCACGAAAGGACTCAGAAACTAAAAACCAGTAACCGGTGCTTCTTATGCCTGAATCGCAAAAGGGATAAAGTTGCGTGTTCAAAATGCAAGAAAAGTCACCATCGAGCCATTTGCACAGAACAGAGCAGTTCTTTACTTACTGCTTTCACGGCTTCGACATTACTCAAAATTGATACTGATCGTCCTAGTTTCAATTACCTGAAAACAGCAAAGACCTTAGTGACAGGTTCAAACTGGTATAAGTAAATGAATACTTGACTGTGGCAGTGACTCAAGTTTCATAAGCAAAACCTTGGCAGATCACTTACAACTAAATGTCATTGGCCACACAGACCTGGTAGTTACGGCCTTTGAATCAGCGAAAACTGCACACTTCAAGTGCAGGCTACTTAAATTCGTCGTCAGTGGTCTCCACAAAATTGAAACAAAATTTGTCTGCATTTGAAAGTGATAACACATATTCACCACATCCGACAGTATCACAAGACATCCTAGCTTTGTCACGTGTTCCTAAACTACAAATTGCAGATCCTAAAGGAGACGAACACAATCCACCTATGGAGATTCTGATAGGAGGAGACCAGTACTGGAAGGTGATGAAACATCATCAGCCTATACGCTTATCAAGTACATTGGTTCTTCTTCCATCTCATTTTGGCTGGATTCTTAGCGAAAGTAGATCCGGAGTTTCAACTAACCACGTAACTGCTAACTTCATTCACTCAAGTGCACAACTGCCTCCAGAATATGACGCGAGACACTTGATTTAGAAACGTTGGGAATCCAAGATCACCAAGAGAGGACACTTACAACAAAAGATGCTACCATCTTACGAGAGTTTCACGATAATTTTCAAATGGAGGACGGGAGGAGAGTAGTTTCGTTGCCTAGAAAGGGGGATGATGTTTTACCCTCTAACAAAAGCAATACTGAGAAACGTTTTGTCAATGTGCAGAAAAAACTTGCAAACAACACTTCATTTCAGGAGATGTATTACTCACAGATGTTAGACTACATTTATAATGGCCACGTAGAAACTACAGTAGACGACAATTCTTACAATACATACTACTTGCCCCATCATGCTATTAAAAGAAAAAAAAAACGAGGTGCAATCAAATGGAGAATAGTGTTTGACGCATCTGCACACGCGAGTAACTCTCCATCTCTCAACGATGCCCTTGAACCTGGCCCCAATTTGAAACTAGAAATTCTGTCAACATTACTTCGTTTTCGTTTGCACCGAAAGGCCTTAATTGGAGATGTAACGCAAGCCTTCTTGCAACTGAGCTTGGACAAAAAAGAGCGATACCTCACAAGGTTCTTATGGTTTCGAGTTACTGAAGAAAATGGATCTTGAAGAACGACCGAAGATGCTATCATTTATAGATTCACGCGCGTGCCATTCTTTCTCACATGTAGCCCCATTCTACTGTCAGTTACTATACGAGAACTCGCTTCTAAGTCTCGCGATAAATTTCCACTAACAGCAAAAATTCTGGAAGGCAATACCTTCATGGACGATACTGCTGACAGCGTTGAAGATGACAATCAAGCAGTGACTTTGTACCTCGAGTTGACTGGCTTACTGAAGCAAATTAAAATGTCAATGGCTAAATGGGCTACTAATTCTGAACTACTGAATAACATATGGAGAATTGAGGGACGCGAAATAAAGAAAGAAACTGGAGTCCTTGGGGTAAACTGGAAACACATAGTCAGATACCCTATTCTTTCACCACCAAGATATCTTTACTGACTTGCTAACATAACCAGGCACTAAACGACAAATGCTGAGAAAATCTCTAGATTTTATGACCCGATTGGAATACTTTCGCCAGTTTCAGTAGAAGGTAAAATTCTGTTTCAAGACACATGGTTGATGGGAATAGATTGGGACGACATTCCACCTCATGACATCGCATGTAAATGACACACCTGGATTTCAAGTCTTCCTGACCTCTCAAACATTACGATCCTACGATGGATTCATATATCTAGTTGGACGCCTGAAACTTCGCAAGTCCACATGTTCTGCGACGCTACGGTGCAGCTCTCTATGTCAGGACAGATTATGAGACTAACGGTTTAGTCCAGTTAGCTTGCAGTAAGACTAGGTTGTCTCCCATTAAGAAAGTGACACTTCTACGTCTTGAATTAATGGCATCCTTGATAGGTGTCCGACTTTTGAAATACTTCTGCCATTCTACAGGGTATGACGTCACTAAGGCAACACTATGGAGTGATTCCATGGTCACTCTAGGATGGATTCGCAGCGACGCTAATCGGTGGAAAACCTTCGTCTGCAACCGTGTTACGGGAATTCAGTCCACTATTTCACCGGCACAGTGTAGATACTGTCCTGGACAAGAAAACCCAGCAGATCTTTTATCTCGGGGAATTACTGCCCCAGCATTACTTCAGTCTACGTTGTGGTGGAGAGGTCCACTATGGCTCAAAAACCATCTCGATTCGTGGCCTCGAAATGAGGTCTCCGAAATCACACTTCCTGAAATACGGAAAACAAGTCAACAAGTATTGACGATTACCAATCTTAAGTCCCCTGTTAACGCTGGAAGGTACATTTCTTACAGTAAGCTATTGCGCATAAGAGCATGGACTCTACGATCATACGGAACACCGTACGCAGAGCAGAACTGCTGGAGAACTCACTGCTTCGGAATTTTCCACTGCACGGATTCATTGGATTAAGACTGTTTAAGAGAATCTTTTCCGGATGAACTTCACGCCCTCCAGCACAATCAGCCACTGCCCAAGAAATCTAAAATTGCACGTTTCAATCCTTTCATAAAGAAAGGAATCATTCATCTTGGTGGACGCTTGCAGTTTGCAACAGTCTGTCTCCAACACAACGTCATCCCATACTACTCGATGGGCAGCATCACTTTTTTCCCTTGATGATCCAAAACACACATACCAAAATTCATCATATGGTTATTCGGATTGTTCTGTCCGGGCTTAGAGACGCATTTTGGATTCTCCGTGCCAAACTATAAAAAGGACACTAGGAAAGTGTCTTCCTTGCAAACTAACAAAACCTAATTTCCACAAGCAGTTGAAGCTCCTCTTCCTACTGACAGAGTGACACCATTAAAACCTTTCAAAGTAACGGGAATGGATTTCGCTGGCCCCGTATACATTTAGGTGGGAAGTTAAAACAATTCAGAATTCACCAGAAACTAGCAGATAACCTGTGGCAGTGCTGATTGAAGGAGTATTTGACAGAACTTAGAAATTTTCACGAAGTTCGTCAACCTGATAAGAACTCACCTCAGCTCAAATTTGGAGACATCGCCTTGATCCACGAAAAGGTGCGCCCAAGCCAAACATGGAAGAAAGTACGCATAAGGGACCTCCGACGTGGAAGGGATGGAAATGTAAGGGAATTGTACTCCGCACTGCAGATGGCAACGCAATCACACGTCCTGTCCAGCTGGTCGTTTCTCTGGAGATCGCCCTGAATTGGGAAAATGTTGCAGAATGAATAAAAGTGGAAAATGTTCCATGTTTTACTTACTCTTAGTGTTTGTATAATGTTTACCTTCCTTTGTTTCATTCTTGACATGTTTTATATTTGTACTATTTATTTTCGAAAAGAAAAAAAAGTGACACAGGCCTTGCTACATCTATAGGTGTTGACTTGTCTGTATAAATGCAGACAAAAATTAATCCTCTACTGGTCACTCCACACAGAGATTTGAAAAGACTATGATCATTTCAGTAAATTACAAGATATATCTTTACTCTATCAAACGAAAAGGTTCTCCTCCTGACACTCAAAATATGTTTTGAATTATCCACAAGATTTTTGCGTGTTGGACAACTATCCTTTCCTATTTACGACAAGTTTCAATCTGCGCATTATTTCAGTGTTTACTGGTTTATCGAAAAGCAGGAACTGAACGAGGTCAAGCAGTGAGCAATGCTAGATAGTACTACACGTTTCAAAGCGGGATATATCATTACCTTCATCACGTAATTGTTTTATTCTGTGTACACCGAACTTCAATTCGGCAATTTTAAGACTTCGGACCAAGCTCTAAATATTACTTGTATCATCATCATCATCATCATCATCATCATCATCATCATCATCATTACTTAGTTCTTACGTGACGTCCACAATTTACATTGGATTTATTTATATAAAATTTTGTACGTTAGATCACATATACGCATCACAATTACATATTCCGAGGATAGATAATCTTGGTTAGAGAAAATTTCCCACTCCAGCCGGGAAAGGAGCCGGCACCCTTTGCACAGCAGACAGATGCTCTACCGACCATACGGTATGCCGGACCAGGCAGTCTTTACTTATGCACCAATCGTAATTGTACTTTTTCATAGAGATGGTCTGCGACCCACGCCCATATTTCACAACGACTATAATATCGTTTTACTTTACGGAGAGAAAAACACTACCAACAAGGAGAATGGACCATTGTTTACGCATGCAAATATAAATAAAAATGCATATAGCCAGATAACGTGATATTATTTAGGCACTCTGTATTGGTGACGGAAACTAAAACCAATTGTCTGTAAAAAGCATTAACATAACTGCTCTGTAGACTGTTCCATTATTAAAGAACAGAGCTGGCAAATAAGCATACATTTCAAGATTATTGGGTTGCTTTTCTTAGCAGCGAGTTAAAGATTCCTCCTCGCAATTATCTCATAATGTGGATCAATCTGAGGGCCGCGCTCATCACGCAATGTAGCCTAGTGACCCACATTTCTTACGCAGAACGAGAGCTGAACCCACTAAATATCGATCTTGTCAAACCGAGAACGCTGTGGACCGCAACTGAAGATTTGTTTGATGAAAATGAACATGAGCCACTTCTTTTCTTCTTTATTCACTGCACCTTGCCGCGACCTATTTAATACTGAGCACTTTTCCGTACTTCATTCGCATCATATCATCTGCCATTATAATACAGTTCAGCCTCTATCTTGTTTTGCGTAATAGAGAAAATTAGTGAAGTAACGTCTAAATCCTGCATTACATCGAAAAAATCTGATGTGTTCTATTCACATGGCTTGCTCTAGCTGTTCCATAATATCGCTTTATACCATCCCTTTCGGTCATTGTTTTGTTGTGGTGTTAGTATTGTGTGTGTCTGTGTGTATGTATATATATATATATATATATATATATATATATATATATATATATATATATATATATATCTTAATTCTATAAAAGGGTGCTTTAATACATCGGAATACGGTTTATTGTGTGATGTAAATTATGATAATGTATTTAAATGTCTTTGTCCTATTGTTTTCATGTTCACCCTTTTTACTTCTTGTTCTTGATATATGTAGCTTACTATTTTGTACATTGCAAAAACACGTACGGTCTTGCACCCTTGCGACTGGTGAAGATCAGTGTATGTATACTAGTATTTAAATAAATACACTTAATCATTCATTTCCTTACAAAGTATTATTCTTTTATCTACGATATGCTACCAGATATTAGCTTATTACTTACTTCATTGTAAGGAAATACGCAAGGCTAAAGCGATAATAAAGTCTTTAAAAACCATCGCTAAGCGAAACAATTAAAATTCGATCCTCTTTTGCGTTCCCCGGAGAAAAACATAAGATATGAAGCGAAAGTTGACTTCCCGCTGGAGAAAACTTTAAGTAATTTAAAATTGAAACCAACAACAAGAAATAGCTCGGAAACAAATAACTGTACAAAAAATCTATGTTACAAATTATGTGTATTTTATGAAATCTGTCTGTTTTGTGTGGTAGTATTTTCCCTCTCTCTTGCGGTTTAAGAGTTATACAAAAGTCGTTCAGAATGAAGTCCTCAGAGGCTATTCCGAGATACATTTCGTTTTTCATGAAAATATGTTTAAAATATGACGCTGCCTCTCCACCCCCTTCCACCTCACACACAGCTGCACCATGGCAGAATGGCTAGACCACTTGCCTCTCCCAGGTGGACGCAGTAGGATTTGTGATGGACAATGGGGCGTTGGGGCGGGTTTTCTCCGGTTTCCTCCGTCATCTCATTCCACCGGTCCTGCATTTTCATCCTCCTGCTTCATGTCGTCCTCCATGGGTAATGTTTACCATGCAAACTTCATATACCCAAGGTCGCGGGTTTAAACTCGGCGGCGCACGATGGATTTTTTGGGGCGTAAAATCTTAGTATGGTTTTCTTCGCAAATGAAGTAAAGCGGTTGGGACCCGTGTCGTAGATTTACCTTAAGCCTGATAGAGAGGCCTCTGAGCAAAATTAAGCGGTCTTTCTCGCCCAGTACAGAATGGGACGCTGAGAACCACAACAGTTAAAGGCGTCCAAATTTAAAACTCCATATTTTCCATCTTCACTTCATGTATCATCAGTGACATTGATTGCGGTGCTTATGTAGTAAAATCGGGCGTAAAACACTATTCAAAGTATAAACACACACGGGCGGGCACATATTTTTCCGATAATACTATATTTTTTTTTTTTTTTTGTATCGGGGAGGTGTGGAAACATGTACTTCCGGTGAAATATCGGTATCGATTTTTGGACCGAGTACAGTACCTTCCCTTATCTATTATGTACATCGTACATATATGCTGGAGAAAGTAAAAAAATCTGACTTATAAATAAAAAGGACTTATTTCTATTTACACCGAGCGGTTACGTTTGTGGCCCGCATTCGGGAGGCTGGCGATTTGATCCTGAGGACGGCCTACCTGGTGTATGAGTTTATTTTGGGAGGGTTTCCCCGAGTCACCAGGGTAGATTCATTACATTCTTAAAAAAATTTAATCCAGTATTTCCTGTTCCTATACTTTCAAAATGCAATATATCGTATCAAAGATAATTATTTGGTCTAATGAAAATTTGGAAGTATTTACTTATCTCAATGGACATTAAAGTATATTGAAAATTAAAGGAAGAAAAAACACACAATTAAATTCTATAAAGTAATGTCGGTGCTAAAACTATTATATGGGAGCGAAACTTTGATCATGACAGAGAAAAAATTCAGGTTCCATCCACATGATTTTTTCTACATCTCTGTAACAAATTTTTGTTGAAAGCTTATTCTATCTACTAGGGTCGGTTAATAAGTCCCAGGCCTCACATAGATATGGAGCCACTAGGCCAATTAGACAGTAGCGTGGTATAATTTAACTCTAGACTAGCTTGTATTAATAGTCACAGGTCAATTAGCTTGTTTAGTTTTCGAATAACAGCATTTTAAACAAGACAACTTTAGAGTTTTCACGAAAATGGAGGATTTGGAAAAACGAGCAGTGATTAAATACCTCCATTTGAAAGGCTTAACACCTAAAGAAAACAAGGAGGAAATGCACAGTACATTGAAAGACTCTGCCCCTTCATGTTCAGTGATTAAAAGGTGGGTTGCAGAGTTTAAAATGGGACGCACGAGCCACAAGTAATGACCCTCGCTCTGGACGCCCTGTAGAAGTGACAATTCCAGAGATCATTGAAAACATTTATTGTTTACTACTGGAAGACCACAGATAAAAGTTGTTTGAGATAGCAGAGGCTATAAACATCAAAAAGAACGTGCAGGTAATATTTTAAGTAATCTTTTGGGCTTTCACAAGGTCTGTGCAAGATGGATGCTGCGTTTGACACCTGATCAAAAGTTGCAAAGAAAAACTGTTTTGTCAAGAATGTGGAGCTCTACCGTAAAAATCGCAGTGATTTTTTGAGACGGCTTATTACCATGGATGAAACTTAGATCACTATACTCCAAAAATAAATCACAGTCAACACAGTGGATTGCGCTAGGTGAACCAACTCCATAAAAAGGCAAAGTCAATTTTGTCAGCTAACAAGCTTATGGCGAATGCTTTCTGGGATGCACAGGGAATTATTTTTATTGATTACTTGGAAAAGAGTAAAGGTATCACTGGTGATTACTACACAAGCTTACTGCAACTTTTGAATGATGACGTGAAAAGAAAAATACCTCATTTGCAAAAAAAAAAAAAATCTTGTTTCGTCACGACAATGCTCCGGTCCATCGTTCAGTCATTGCAATGGGAAAAATGTGCGAATTAAAGTTCGAATTGCTGAACATTCACTCTATTCGCCAGGTCTAGTACTCAGTGACTGCCACCTGTTCACAACCTCAAAAAATCACTTGGAGGACGAATAGTTCACAGCAACGAGGAGGTCTTTGATGCCGTAAACAGCTATTTTGAGGACCTTGATAAATCGCACCACAGAGATGGTTTATTATATTAGAACACCGCTATGACAAATGTAAAAAAAAATTAAATGCTGTTTTCATTGAGAGGCCTGGGACTTATCAGCCGACCCGCATGCTAATGGGGATAATATTAGCAAAAGCTTGCTTCGTTGTATGTAGAACGGAATAAAGGAATACACTAAAAGCGATTGGCAACTCTTTTGAAAGCTGGTTGCTCTGAAATTGAAAGTCTGTCTTTGTATGGCCAGGAGTTAAAAAATTAAGTTTTTAAAATAAAAATCAATACAAAAATATCTCGGAAATGGTTACATCAATTTTATGGTTAAATAGATAGAAATTTATATAATATAAATTGTGTGTTTTAACGAGATCTATATTTTTTCTTTAGCAATTTTGGGCTATGATTATCAAGTTATGCAAAAGTCACTCAAATTAAACAGGAGTTCAGATGCTATTCGAATAACATTCAAGCTATACATTTTATTCCTCATACAAGAATATATTTTTTATTATTTTATTTATATAGCCCCCTTTAACATCTAAGATCATATTGGTGGCTTTGCTTTAGAAACAAATTCCATGACTATAGGTTTATGTTGGGTTTTAATCATTTTCTTTTCTTGAAACGCACATATTCACTTTCAAATACGTGATTTCAGACTCTATGAGAAATAGAGAATAATTCTGGTTTTCCAGCAAAGGTAGATTGTGGAGGTGGATTTTCCTAAAAATCTTCGTGTCGCATCCTTGGAGGATATTAACCTTAAATTCCAAGTTTGACATTTTACCGACTTTTTTTTCGAGTTATTGTTTTACGGACGCTCCAACAAACACACACAAACACACACGTGTTTTTTTTTTTTTTAAATGAGGTCCTTAAAAATGTACTTCCAGTGAAATAATTGTATGATATTTTTAGGTGGAGTGCAATACTTTCTCTACCTATGTACTAAGTAGGGAAAGCAAAAAGCTAATCAACTATAGCTTAATTCAAGATCTTCTCGGGCTTCTAGCCAGGTAAAAACTTGGCTTGACACCAACGTTTCGAAGAAGTGCATCTTCCTCGTCTTCAGGGTGAACTGATCAGTTCAAGTTTTTACCTGGCTAGAAGCCCGAGAAGATCTTGAATTAACACGTCGCCAGGAAAGCTATAGTTCTTATTAACTATAGCTTATTTCACTAACTCTTAATAGAAAGGTCAAGATAAAATTTATTAGCCGAGTAAATATTTTAGTACAATATGGTAGTTCAATCAACATTATTATGAGTGATAATTTGAAAAAAAAAAATATAAAATAATGCAAATAAGGATTTTTCACTTAAAAGGGGATTTTGGTGAGGGGGAATTTTTTCAAAATCGTCCTTTGCGTTATTTGAGAATGTTGACTTTAAACACTAAGTTTGATGTTAATCCAAATTTTCGTTTTTGAGTTATCTACACATTACTTTTTCTAGCACGTATGTACATATACTCTCAAGAATTCTATGCTGGAATTTCACCGGAAATATATGTGGATTTTTAGAAAAGGTCTGTCTGTGTGTGTGCGTGTGTGTGTGTGTGTGTGTGTGGCTGTGGACAGCATAGGTCAAAAACAAAACCACCGTTCAATACCAAACTTGGTATTTGTGTAGAGTATCATCCAAGGTTGCGAAACGAAGATTTTCAAGAACCCCCCCCCCCGCCCCAAACTACCGTTTATATGGAAAATATTTTTCTTAACAATGCTATAACAATTTTAATTAAAATGCTGTATATTAAAGATAGTTACATCCTAAATTAAATGTAAATTTTTAATTTTCTGGGATAGCCTCTGAAGACTTCTTTATTCTGCATGGGTTTTGTGGAATTTTGCATAACCGTTAAACCGTAAGTGATAGACAAAAACTTACCCTAACATTTTTTGTAACATACGCTTTTATTGTAGAACTGACCATTGTCGAGATACCCCTTGTTATTGATTCCAGGTTTAAAAATACTTTTCTCAAAGGTATGGTGCAAAGCGAACCGAATCTCAATTATTACACACTGCGACCAGCTTTTAAAAGATCTTGATGGGCCATGAAAAATCACCCAAAAGAAAACGCATAAACGATCAGAGGAACTGGTATTATCTGCTACACAAAGCAGATGAATGAAATAGCACCAGCATATGCGTCCATTTCAGCCTTACTGAAAATATTAACGCCTTCTAACCACGATCGGAGAGGTAAAACATATGCGGCACAATAACAAAGGTAAAAATAGAATAAATCCTATAGATAAAGGATGATTAAAGAGTGAGAATATAATTATTAAATGTAATATAATCCTTAATAATATATATATATAATATCGTGAGAAAAAGCTATTTTTACTTTCTCTAGTACGTATGCAGAATGTCCAGAGTCGATAAAGATGAATTGCACCAAAAAATTTGGTACCGAGATTTCTATGTAAGTACTCAATGTTTTGAAGTCCCCTGAATAAAAAATCTGATGTGATCCATTCACATGTCTTTCTCTACTTCTCTGCAACAAATTATTGCTGAAAAGCTTATGCTTCTTTTACTTCATGCTAATCTATAAATATTTAGCAGAAATAGTCTTACTACTTGCTTCCTTGTAAGCAGAAACGAAATAAGGGTGTACCATAGGTTAAAGTGATAGTCAAAAGCTGGTTGCTATGTGACTGAAGTTTCTTTGTTTGTAAGGACAGGAGTTGACAATTTCCTGTATGAGAAAAGTATAATTTTTTCAAAGCTAAAACCAAAAACAAGGAATATCTAAACAACGATCAACTCCACGAAAAAAATGTACACATCATAAATTGTGTATTTTAATGTACTCTACATTTTTTGTGGGATAAGTTTACATCCTTCTTTTACGGTTTAGCAGTTATGCAAATTTCCGTAAAATTCATCCAGAATAAAGTAGTCTTCAGAGGCTATTCCCATAAAATTCAAGATATACATTTTATTTGTCAGGTAAATATCTTTAATACACAATCTTTTTAATCAAATTCTTTAGAGCCACTTTTGAGAAAATAGAACTTTTCGAAAAAAGTTCCATATAAAGGGTAGTTAGGAGTGGGAAATTTTCTTGAAAATCTTCGTGTCGCATCCTTGTAAGATACCAAACTAAATACCAAGTTTGATATTTAGTGTCTTTTCGCTTTTGAGGTATGCTGTGCAGACACGCATACACACAATTGACCTTTTTCCAAAGCATATATTTCTGGTGAAATTTCGGTATCGAATTTTTGGATGGATTACAATACCTCCTCTATACACTATGTACATAGAACGAATAGAGAAAGTAAAAAAAGCATTTTTAGAAACGTCCGTGTGAGTGTCTGTGGGCAGTATACTGAAAGACGGAAAGTTGGTTAAATACCAAACTTGGCACTTTAGTTCAGTATCTTCCAAGGGCGGGACAAGAATATTTTCGCAAAAATCCCCTCATCCCAACAACCCTTTACATGGAAGATATTATTTTCTCAAAAACGGCTCTAACGTTTGTTATTAAAATGGTGTATATTTAAGATATTTTCATGACAAAAAAATGTATAATTTGAATTTTCTGGGAATAGCATTTGAAGACCTCTTCATTCACATGACTTTTGTATAACTTTTGGATAACTGAAGAACCGTAAAGGATAGATACACAAAACGTTTAGATGTCACTAAAACACGCAATTTATGCCATTTAAATTTTTTGCAGAGTTAACATATTTAGATATATTGCGAGTTATTGGTTTCAGTTATAAGGTCTCTAAGTTCTTTCTTTTCGTCTCGTTTACTCCTAGCGGGTAAAGAAACCGAATTTCAATTGTTTCACTTAGCGACCGGCTTTTAAAACATTTGAGTATTGCTTTAGCCGGAACCTACCCATTTTCAGTCCACAGAACCCGAATATCTTAATTACGCATTTCCTAGTCGCTGGAATGCTCGCCTGTTATAGACACTCATCTGAACATTTCGAAACCCAAATCACATTACATTTAGAGAATATCGCTGTGCAGGAGCGTTATGTTATCGCCAGCAAATGAAGGATTCAATGAGACGGGTTTACACATATGTTATACTATAATTTTTTCAAAAAAAGTATGGAATATTAACGTTTGCCAAAAGAATTACGACACACTGCTGGTCTTTGGATAAGTAATGTTTTGTCAGAAAAAATGATTATGCTTTAAGCTCTCAATAAAGCCACTGTTAACAACTGTGTTACACTTTGTTTGCATATGACAGGAGTAACGGGACTTTGTAGCTTGTACGAGTGCGTTGCGTGCCCAAAAACATACACCTAAACCAGCATTAAAACATTTCTAGCTTTTACTTCCACTAGTTCACTAGCTACATTAAACAGCGAAATTCCGGGTGTCACTGGAAGTGTAATAACTTCAGGTGCATATTCATAAATATCTGCTTTTAAAATTTTGATTACACATTATATATAATCTGAACAAAAATTACGGATGTTCATTTGTTTTACTTTCTCTGTAGTACATAGATAGAGAAGGAATTACACTCCACTCAAAAATACAATACCGAGATTTCAGCAGAAATGCAGGTTTTAGGATCCAAAAAATACCTTTTCTAGTGCGTATGTACAATATAAATAGTGGATAGAGAAGATATTTTATTCCATCTAAACGTTTGATACCTTTATTTCACCATAAATATATGTTTTGAGATACCTTGAATAAAAAAATTCAGAAACATGTCCGGGTGTATGTGTGTGTGAGCGCGTGTGCATTTCTGTCTGTTGGCAGCATAGCTCAGAAACGAAAGGTCGATTAATTACAAAATTTGGTATTTCAGTTCGGCATCTTCCAAGGATACGGCACGTATATTTCCAAGAAAATCTCCCCACCCTTTACATTTTTCGGAAATTTTAATTTTCTCAAAAATGGCTCAAACGATTTCAATTAAAATGCCATATGTTAAATATATTTTCATGACACACGAAATGTAGATAGGTATATCTTGAATTTTCTGAGAATAGCCTTCTTCATTCTGGATAACTTCTGTATAAATTTTGTATAATTGTTAATCATAAGAGTTTCACAAAATCTTACTACACAAAACGTGTAGATCTCGTTAAAATACAATTTATGTCCCAAACATTTTTTTGAGTACATTTAACCGTTTTCAAGATAGGAGAGCTATTAGTTTTAGGTTTAAGCTAATTAAACTTTTCTCAAAGAATAAGAGATCTTTCTTTTCGTCTCTCTTTGGTTTACTTATTGAAGTAAAGAGAACGGAATGCCGATTGCTTCACATAGCGACCAGTGTTTAAAAGTTCTGTGTATCGCTTTAGCCTGTGCATTCCCTTATTTCGCTTCTACTCATAAAGGAACACGCAATAAGACAATTCTGCTAATGTTTATCTCGATTATCATTATGCAGATAAAATAATATTCTTTTGTAAGAAAAGTTTGTTTATGAAAGAGCTAGAGAAAATCATGTGAATGGAACACATCTGATTTTTAGAAAAAGGTCCATGTATGTGTGTATCCGTTAACACGATAACTCAAAAACGAAAAGCCGGTAAAATATAAAACATGGGTATTTAAGTATAGTATCTGCAAAGGATGTGACACGAAGATTGAGGAAAATATCCCGGCTTTAAACTACTCTTTACATGAAAAAAAATTGGACAATTTTGAATTTTTCAAAAATGACTAAATGTTTGATTAAAACATCACATATTAAATATACTTACATAACAAATAAAATTATTATCTTGAATATTCTGAGAGCATCTTCCAAAGAACTCTTCATTCTGGATGATTTTTGTATAACTGGTAAACCGCAAGAGCTAGACAAGAATTTACTGCTTAAAAATATGCAGTTCTACAATATATATATATATATATATATATATATATATATATATATATATATTCGTGAAGATTACCATTTCCAAGATATTCGTTGTTATTGCTTTCCGTTTTAAAATATTTAAAATTTTCTCATACGGGAATTTATCAACTTCTGGCCATGCAAAGCTCACCCATTAACCAGTTTTTAAACAATTTGACTATCGCTTTACTCCCTTATTTTCCTCCTACTTATAAGGACGCAAGTAATAACACAACTGCTGCTAATTTTTATCTAGATTAGGATGAAGTATAGAATAATAAACTTTTACCAATAATTTGTTACAGAGATGTAGAAAAAGTTAGGTGAATGGAACACATTAGCTTTTCTTAAAACTGCCTACGGACCTTCTGAAACAAAAACATAGCCTTTACTTTGGGAACCCCTGATATAGATGGTCTTGCGAGATTTTGTAGCAACAGATGACATCAAATACGAGTAATCATTAATTATTATCTTAATTATTCCGTGAAATGGACGGCATTTTGAATTTTAAGCTACACGGTGATTTTTGCCTCATCTTAAAGATTCTCTCTGACAAGTTTGGTCGAAATTAATGCAACGGTTTAGAAGTTTATAAGGAATGTACATGCATATATTATATACATACATTATTAGCAATAGCCTTCAGACGTAATTTTCATATACATCACTTAGTTTGCGAAGCTTTTTTATAGAAGAGTAAAACAGAGAAGGTAACAACGTTGGGGCTATTTCACTTATTTGGTTTGTTTTCCCTCAAAGGGAAAACACCGTTTTCACGCAAGGTAATAAGATATCTAACTATTAATACGGTATTAATAGTGAGACAACTTAAAGTAACATATTCGCTGAAATATTGTATGATTTTCTTCAGCACCACTGCCACTTCATTTGTTCTTGCTGTACAGGAACAGCCAGTAGAAAGGAATGCTATTTCCATCGAGGTATTGATGGGCAAGTAAAGGTTTTAACTTCCGGTAGTGTATTTATATAACCAGAAGTCTAATATCATTGTTCCACGCAATCTCACATTGATAATGTGGGCTCGATATACTCCAGTGGGTCATACTGTATAGCACTGTTTTGATTTACAAATACTGCGAAAAATATATCAAAGCTTTCACGTTGAGAAATACTGAGGAATGCAAACCACATTTAAGTTCAAACTGCTGACAGACTTCACAAACTGGAGAATTCCTCTTCACTTGAAGTTAGAGAACACAGGACTGTGTAAACAGAAGGCTCCCCTGCTCCATGAAGAATTGTGCTCTTGCAAGTTACACACTCCTATGAAGGCCGAACTTGGAGAGCTTTACGGCACTCTCTCTTTTAGCTTTTGATCTTCTCATTTTCAACAGTCAGATGTTCTCGTATGAGCTTGAGGCTATGTGTGCGACAACCGAGTGTTATTTTCACTTTGAGCAGTGTCCTCCTGAAAAACTACTGGTGTTTCACTGTCATAACGGTTTCATAAATAATAATAATAGCAATAATAATAAACTATTATGTCTCCCTTCTAGAGGTGCCTTTCTCTGCCGATATTTGGGGTACATAATTTGTCCCAAAGAGGAGCAGAGCGAGTATGCATAATCACAACTTAAATATGGATCCCGTAAACTTATAGAAGTTGAGCTGGTCCAATGTTAGATATATTTCAATTTAAAACATGTTTAGAAATAAGTTTTGGCAGATGAGGATTTCGGCACAGTGGCCAAGGGATAAAGTGAAAAAAATAAGATGTTAGGCGCAGCGTTGCGTTGTCCGCTAACGTTTCAAGGTTGATCATCCCCGGATACTAACGCGATGTCCCCTATCTATGTTCTATCAATGTAAACTTTTTCACAATCATTTAAGTTTATCTGAATAATTGTGAAAAAGTTAACATTGGTAGAACAAAGAGAAGCTTAAAAGTTCGTCTTAAGGAACATCAAAGAGATATCAAATTAAAACAGTTGGATAAATCATCACAAGCCAATCATTTCCGGAGTACCTACCAAGCCATTAATACTCCTTCAGAGTTGGATATTTGGGAAAAAATCTTTACTTATAGTAATAACACCAGCAGATGTCATTTTAAAATTTGTACAAACAATTTAAAGTGAAGCTAAAGAATCAAAACTAGCAAAGAATTCCGAGATGTCCCACCAGAGGTCACCAAGGACTCGAAAAACAAGACAGATGTCAATGATGTCCGGCTTCTACCACCCGATGCCACTACTATCGGCCAGACGCCTATATTAGATGTCGATGCTGCCCAACTTCCTCAGACGTCTGCTAACCCACAAGAGGATGACAATGAAGGTTGTTGAAACGCGCGTCCAGGGTAACTCCATCTACACCATGACCAAGTGGAGCACGTGTTGGAAATAGATGTCCAGATTTGAACTAAAATGACGTATGTAAACTGATATTTCCTATAGCAGCAGCTTTATCGAAATACTCTCTAATACTGTAAAAACCTGATGGTTATTTTCAATAAACTATATTGATTTAGTAAGAGGTAATGTTGCACCAATTTGAGCAATAAAAGTTGGTGGCAAGATGTGAATGCTGACATAGGAGTCCTCATAACGTAATGCTGCTATAAGGTTGGTTTTAGGCATAGACTCCGATAACTAGGTCACGAGGAGTCCTTACATCAGAACTACAGACACTGCCGGACGCACTCTGGATCGTCTTTGACAGAAAGGATAAAGTGTTCAACTTCGAGGACATTAGAATGTACTAGGTGATTTGTGTGGAATTATGGTAATCTATCGGTTTACCTACAAAGCTTCCTAACCATACGTTCTCATTAGTTCCTCTACGCGAAGGTAAAAGCGCTGTCACCTCGCATCCTTGGTATACTTATTTATAGCTCCTCGATCTCTTTCTCTCACTCATTCGCGATGTACAACCTTCTACACCCTAAATGCTGAAGACACCTCCTTCCCTCTGTGCATGCGCGAGTACTCGCTCTACCCTGAACCTAGTACTCCTAACGATGCACAATGATAGGAATAACTGTTATCCCTTACTGTCTATCCTATAATACTTAGACGGAACTGTCATTCGGTATCCACAGAGCATTTTGCGCGTTCTTTATTTTAGCAGTATGGTTAATTTATAACAACTTGCCTAGATATGCAAACAGTTTATTTTCTTTTGAGTAAGTTGCTACTACGTCAACATTTCTTAACTTGGGTTATTTATACTCAAACGTTTGGTGTGAGTATCTTAATGTAATGGGTGGAGACCGTCGTATAAACAGGTCGCGTCGTGGTCGAGTGGTTAGACCACTCGCCTCTCACCTTCCAAGCGACCGCATGCGAAATTTGTGGTGGACAAAGCAGCGTAGGGGCGGATTTTCTCCGGTTTCTCCCGCCATCGCATTCCACCGGTGCCTCATCTTCTTCATTTCATGTATCAGTGTCATCGCCTGCGATCCCACAAATAGTAAAAGTGGGCGTTAAATACTATAAAGAAGGGTCGCATAAGCGTGAAACATTGCATTTCTCTGCTATGTAGGAATAGCTTTATAGTATGTAGAGAAGGTATTGTTTTCCACCCAAAATTTGATACCGAAATTTCACCGAAAATATATGTTTTGAGATCACCTGCATCCAAAAAAGAAGCATTTTAGAAAAAGGTCCCCTCGTGCGCGTGAACAGCATAACTCCAAAAACTAAAAGTCCGTTAAACACCAAACTTGGTATTTAAGATCATCTTCCAATGATGCGACACAAAGATTTTGAACAAAATCGGGTTGAAGGCCACTCAGCTATCCTACAAATACAACATTTTTTGAAAATGTTTATTTTCTCCAAAGTGACTGTTACAGTTTTGATTAAAACCCTATCTATGCTTTAGGATATTTTCATAACAAATGAATGTTTAACTTAAATTTTCTAAGAATATCTTCATAAGACGTTTTCATTGTGGATGACTTTTGCACAAGTAAGCAACAATTTGAAAATTGTTGAAACACAACTCATGTCAGGTACATGTACAATTTCGAGATATTCATTGCTGCTCTATTTCCAGTGGTCATTTATCTCTCTCTCTCTCTCTCTTCTTTTCTACTCGTGCCGGTCAAAAGGAACCTAATTTCAACCGATCAATCACGAGGCGAACACTCTTAAAATAAGTTTACTATTGCTATCTCATGATGTGTTTCTTTATTCCTCTTGTACCTACAAAGAAATACAGATACCTATTATAAAATCATTTCTGCTGATATTTATCTCGATTTGCATGAATAGATAGAAGATAAAACGTTTGTAAAAGTAGCTTGGTAAAAAATAGGTAGAAACAGTTATCTGAATGTAACGCATCCGATTTTTAAAGGTGTGATTTTTTTTTTTTTTTTTTTTTTTATCTGGCACAGTTACTCTTTTGATACTTTAACCACTCCATTAACTCTTGATATTTTCATGTTCCGAAGCTGAAGAGACATCTATCAAAAAGCTATGAGCTGCAGCAAATGAGCTAACAAATGAAGCCAAATGGTTATATGCAGCGATTAAAGTGCGCCCCTGTGGTCGAAGCTTTTGAACTTCGCGCAGCAGACTTTGCCAGTTTGAGACTGCTGCCAAAATGGTGTGAAGTTAATGGCGGTAGGAAATTGGTTCTTTGGTACCGTGATGGACACATCCGACCTGGCTGCAGTCCGTGGTGGGGTAGGCTGGCTAGCAACCTCCCCCAATTCTGAGCCTACTTCCCTCATTGATGTTGCCAACAAATGCAGTCTAGCTACCCATGCGAATACCAAAACTATTACAGCACAAAGGAAATACGGAAAGAATGAATGAATTATTATAGTTCTTTTCTAGATTAAATGTTAGTGATTTTTATAAACAGAAGTTGCATTCCATGAAAAATACCTAGTACACCAATTCTGAGGAAATTCCCAAAATTTACTGATTTCAAGAGTACAATTAAAACTACAAATTCCACTTGTGGAATATGATTTTTTAAGTTTAGTCGAGGTGAACCTGCAAACAAACAAAACAAAAAAATGCTAAAATGCTTCTCTATTCAGTCTGCTACAAAATATTCTTTCAAACCATATTTTTTTATTTAAATACTGCTTTTTACTTTCTCCACACGCCTTATGTACATTGTGTATAGAGAAGGTATTGTAATACACCCAGAAATTCGATACCGAGATTCCACAGAAATACATGTTTTAGGACCCCCTGAATCCAAATATAAAACATTTTTAGAAAAATACCTGTGTGTGTCTGTGTGAAACGTCCATTAAATACCAAACTTCCAAGAATGTGATAGGAAGATTTTCAATGAAATCCCCACCCGCAACTATCCTTTACATGAAAAAATCATTGAAAATTTTTATTTTTTCATAAATGGATGTAATGATTTTAATTAAAACATCGTAAATTAAGATGTTTAAATGACATGGGAATAGCCTCTGAAAACATATTTATTCTGGACGAATTTTTCGAAATTTTGCATAACTGTTAAACCGCAAGAGATAGACAAAAGCTTACTTCACCAAAATATGGAGCTCGTTAAAACACACAATTTTGTTATACATTTTTTGTTTGTGGAGTTTACCGTTTTTTAGATATTCTTGTTATTAGTTTCAGCTTTAATATACTTGTACCTTTCTCATACGGGAATTTGTCAATTCTTTTCCATATAAACAAAGAAACTTTAATCACGTAGCAACCATTTTAGATTTTAAAATATTTGCTTATCGTCTATGGTACTCTCTTATTCCCCGTCTACTTAAAAGGAAGCAAGTAATAAGACCTTTTCTGGTATTTATTTCTCGATTTGCATTGATTAAATAGAAGAATAAGCTTTTTAACAATACTTTATTGCAGAGATCTAGAGAAAGTCATGTCAATGGGACACATAAGGTTTTTTCATCTCTACTTCGTGCACAATATAAAGATCTTAGATGGGGAGAACTGATACAATGTGTCAGTTCTCCTATATTGCAGCTTTAAGACTGCTACACCCCGGTTAGCTATTAGACCACGCTGCCAAAAGAAAATGTTCAAAGTGTCCATGTGCAGGATTACGCCGAGACGAATTTGGCAAGTACATTTGAAATTATTTATGTATCGCATGTTTTATATGAATTTACTAATAAATTGCATACATGCATTCCATCATACATACATTTTGTTTTACTAATCATTCTCTGCATGCCCTATAACAGAGTATACACACAAACAGACACACACACACACACATTTATTATGTGTATCAAGTCATTCTAACTGTAAACAGAATCTCGGTTCTATTAATACAACAGTAATCTTGATTCTACTGTACTGAAAATTTAAGTAGTGATTTAAACACTTGAAAACCAATTTAATTCCTTAGTATTTCAAATAGAATCAAATAGACGTAAAAATTGGAAGAATTGAAGCATGTGTTAAAAACTAGAGACGAGCAATCTTTGATTTGCTTAACATCCAACGTATTCCGAGTCAGTTATCTGATCTCAATGCACGTAGCAAAATAATTTAAATGTTTTTCGGAAGGAAAAAGTATTAAATAATGTTTAACCATGGTGTTCGAGCAGTTTTGTTCAGAAAAGTTAGAACAGTTTAAATCAATGTGCTTCCCTCGACGAACTGTTATAAACAGGATTAACAAATGACTAATGACACATAATATCAATTAAAAGATGTACTTAAAGAGATGAATTTGTTTTCTGTAGTTATTGATGAGAATACCACATTAAAGACATTGCTCATTTAGCAATTTTTGCTCTCTTTACACGTGCTATGTACATAGTGTAAAGAGAAAGTATTGCACTCCACCCAAAAATTCGATAACGAGATTCCACCGGAAATATATGTTTTATGGTCCACTTATCTAAAAAAAGCATTTTCACAAAAAGGTCCGTGTGTGTTTGTTTGTGTGTGTGTGTGTGTGTGTGTGTGTGTGTGTGTGTTCGTGTGTCTGTGAACACGATAACTCAAAAACGGAAAGTCGGTAAAATACCAAACTTGGTATTTAAGTTTAGTATATTCCAGGGATACGACTCGAAGATTTTGAGAAAAATCCCTCCATCCCAAACTACCCTTTACATGGAACTTTTTTCGAAAATATTGATTTTCTAAAAATGGCTCTAACGAATTTTATTAAAATGTGTATATTAAATATATTTACACGACAAATAAAATATATAGCTTTTTCTGGCAATAGCCCCTGAAGGCTACTTTATTCTGGATCAATTTTACGAAATTTTGCGCAACTGCTAAACCGTAAGAGATGGACAAAAACTTACCATACAGAAAATGTAGAGCACGTTAAAACACACAGTTTATGATAGATAAGTTTCTTTTGTGGAGTTGGTAATATTTAGATATTCCTTGTTTTTGGTTTCAGCTATAAAAACTTATACTTTTCTCGTATAGGGATTTGTCAATTCCTGTTCATACAAACAACTGAACCTGTCACATAGCAACCAGCTTTTGACTATCATTTTAACCTATGGTACTCCCTTATTTTGCTCCTACTTACAAGGAAGCAAGTAATAAAACTATTTCTGCTAATTTTTTCCCGATTAGCAGGAAGCATAAGCTTTTTAACAATAGTTTATTACAGAGATGTAGGAAAGTTGTGTGAATGGAACACATCAGATATCTATACACGGTGTGACTTCTGAATTACATGTATTTGAAGAGCTTCTTGAGTTTGTTCCTTTGGTTAACACCACAGGGGTGTAATTTCGATGGTTTCTACAAGTTGTGGCAAAGAACAAATTACCTTGGTGAAAATTGGTTGGGTTACTACAGAAGACGTCCCGCAATGAGAGGGAACACGATTGTCTTCATTAGGTTTTCCTAAATATATTAATTTTTTCGTAGTCGGCTTACGCTCCCCTTAGGTAGGACTGACTCTCCCCTAGAAACTGCAAACGGGTGCCTGTCGAGGAGCCAACGGAACGGATCCATAGAATGGAGAACCTGGAACGAGTGGTCGGCCCGTAGCCATGCATGATTGTGAGGAAGTGTATGATAGAAATGCAAGCGAAATCGATAACAGTAAAGTAATGACTAGGCAATTGGTGTAATGAGCGGTGGGGGAAACCGGAGGATTCTGAGAAAACCCGGCCAGGCGCCGCTTTGTCCATCACAAATCTCACATGAGGGCGCTTGGGTTCGAACCCAGGCCGCCTATTTGTGAGGTGAGCGGTCTAACCACATGGCCACGGCGTAAAATATATTAAGGAGGGGTTAAATTAATTATTATATAATATACCGAGAAACACTGTTTGCAAAAATCGCGTCTTTAGATAAGATGACTAGATAATAGTAAAATCTGTTAATGTTATTAAACATAAATTACTCCGACATCGCCGACTTCAAGCATATTTAGATGAAATTGAAGACCAACACATAGATATTGCATACTACTGTCAAGTGCAATAGTTAAACAGAGTGCAATATTGAGGCGTCTCTTCGCTTTAAGAAGCGAAATAGACACTTTCCTGATATCCGAAAATATAGGAACCTCAGAACTAGCTTGATGAAGAGTGGAATAAGTAACTTCGCTTTTTTTACAGCCTGTACAGGAGTTTCAAGGATCTGCAATCTTTGGATTTGGATATTTAATGATATTTTATCTGTTCAGCCAATCGATGTACCTGCTTCTTTACAGCTAGAATTAACAGACGTTCAAAACTGCACAGCTATGATATTGTTAAGGACAGAGTTTTTTAAAGGTCTGTCCGAAAATAAAGTTCCCTAACCTCCGCAATTTTGCTGGTCTGCTATTAACACTATTGGATATACGTATATATTGAACTGATGTTTTCAAAAGTTAACATTGTGAAGGCAAGAAAAAGATCACGAGAAACAAACATACATCTTAATCTGCACTACGATTGTGTTCCATAAACTTGACTCCTAAAATGGACAAATTAATGTCGAGAAAAATGTATAATTAAAAATAAAACACATTGCAACACTGACTATCCTAGAGTCTTTATTTCGTTTATAAATGTTTGGCTATTAGTTTTTGATTTATTTGATATAAGAAAATTATCCTTATTATATTTTGTCATTATTTATTCCATGTATTTAACAACGCAAAGAAAACGATTTTCATTTTATTTATATAAACACGTTTTAAAAAGTAAACAATGATATCTGTTTTGTTGCATATATAATTTTTTAGCAACCATTAACTTAAGAACGTGATCATAAAACCAATACATCATGATTCTGTTCCGCCACTGTACGCCTTGAAGCTCACCTTGTTTTTAAAGACGTGTGTATCCGTAGACCAAAAGAACCGGTAAAGACAGGAGTCCTGCATTTGTTGACAAGGTAAGAGAAAAGGGTAAATATTTGATTGCATTCCTGTCAACCCTCTTACCCTTACCTGATGTGGGTAAAGAAGGTACTTATTGCATTACGTCCAAAGTTTCGTTATCGAGATTTTACTCGAAATACACATTTTTAGGATCCCTGAATCCACAAACAAAATCATTTTACAAAAACGGGTATATTGGTATTTATCTTTGGTATCATCCAAGAATACCTCTTTGAGATTTACAGAAAAATCCTCAGACGCCAAACTAACACTTACATAGAAATATTTTCAAGCATTTATTTTCTTAAAATGGTTGTTTTATTTTTTATGAAAATACCATATATTACCGATATTTACATGAGAAATAAAAATATATATATATATATATATTGTGGATTTCCTATGAATAGCCCATTAAGTCATCTTCTTTCTGAAGAACTTTTGCATAAATGGTAAACCAAAAGAGATAGACTTACTAGAGAAAAAATGTAGGTCTCATTAAAATGAAATTGAATGTTACTTATGGACGCTCTTTAACTTCTTTATTAGTCTTGAGGATCTTTTATGTGCCGTAAATCTACGACATGGGACCAACAGCTTTACATCCCTTACAAAGGAAGACATGCTAAGGAATTTCACTCCCCCCAAAAATCCATTATCCTTCTCCGCGACCTTACGAACCAGAGGTTAGTATGTTAACACAGATTTCATCAAAACTCACAATTTATACCAAATAAACCAGGTATTTCCGAGATATATATTGTTGTTGTTTCAATTTTCCCATACGTATGCCTTTCTTAAATGAGAAGTCACTACTTATTTTTATTTCTGCTACTCAAGCAAAAGGAACAGTACTTCAATGTTATTTCTTAGTGATCAACTTTAAAAATATTGGACTATCGCTTTTTTAATAATTCCCTTACTTTCCTTGTACCTAGAAGGAAATAAGTAATAGGACTATTTCTGTTAATGTTTATCTTGATTAACAAGAAGTAAATAGAATAAGAATATTTTATAAGGCAAATTAGCTGCAGAAAGGTAGAGAAAAGCATATGGATGGAACACTTTTCCCCATTTATATACCGCCCTTAACTTCTAGACTTATATTGTCGGCCTACAGAACGATTGCTTATCCGCAATGGTGCTCATTTCTTTACTATTAATTTAATCTTTTGGTTTATTTACGTTACGTTTCCTTTATATACATTAAATTCACGTATCATTTATGCTCTCATTCTTACTTCCAGACTCTACATAGGTAGACAGGTAGCACGGTTTTTACTACGTCTTAACGGTTTTTCGATATAGGTCCTTCAGATTTATTCGGTTTTTGCCGTCTGTGGTTGTCCGCCCTTGACGTTAATACTGGATTTCGAGTTTATTACCTATTGCTTCTTGCAGAGGACTAGCGAATGATGAGTAGAAGAAGTGGATGTCAACAGTTTGGAGGACACCTCAGCGAAATGGGACTTGTATCGTGCCTTTCCAATACTTACATAAGGAATATTTATTTGCGCCTCGTAATCTCGCAATCGCAGCATTTACGCTTGTAGGTATCTCAAATAATTGGACGGTTATGCTGACGTAGAGGGCCTTAATGGCATAACTTTTCCATTAATATAAACGTTTGATTATAAGCGAAAAACAGATGTACCGCTCAGTACATCAACATGTTTATGAAGTTAGCAATGCATCCAGTCCTAGGTTTAATTCTCCGCCTTTAAGACAATGGGCTCACTAGATTAATAATAACGAATTCATGCAATTGTCGCTAAAATCCAAAGAAGTCTGAAGACCCAATATAAAAGCCATTTCGAAAGAGGTGAGCTTTACAGGTTACCCCACCCCCAAAAAATCTGATCTGGCCTAAAAAAGGCCTGCTGCTATTCCATGCTAATCGGGATAAGCATTAGCATAATGGTCTTATTACTTATATTCTAATAAGTAGAAGAGAGCTAAGAGAATATACTAGGCTAAAGTTTTGGCTACGAGTCTCTCATTGAAATTCGCTTCTTTGGCCAGGAGTAAAACCAAAGAAACACAGACGACTTCCTGTTTTCCAAAAGTATAGGTATTCTAAAATTGAAACCAATAACAAGGAAATCTTGGAAACGGTTGGCTCCACAGCGAAAAATGTAAATGACATACATTGGTCTTTTAACAAGATCTACATTTTATGTGCTGGACATTTTATCTCTCTCTTACGGTTTACCAGTTATACAAAGTCATCCAGAATAAAGAGGTCTTCTGAGACTATTCCCAAAAAACTCACTCGTACATATCTTAAACACTTGTTATTTTAATACAATTCGTCAAAGCCATTTTTGAGAAAATCGAAAAGTGCGAAAATATTCCATATAAAGTGTAACTGAAGGTGTGGGATTTTCCTGAAAATCTGCGTCATGTCTTCCTCGAAAAATGCTTAACTTAAATACCTAGTTTGGTATTTTACGGACTTAAGGTTTTTGAGTTGTGCTGCCCACATAAAACCACACACAAACCGACGTTCTCCTAACTGTTTTCTTTCTTTGGAACCAGGGGATCTTAAAATATATTTCCAGTGACATCTTGGTATCGAATGGTGATACATGATACCACCATCTCTGTATACTATGTACATTGAACATACTAGCCAGAGAAAATAAAAATTCAATATATACATTTCGTTTGCCATACAAAATGTGTGTGTGTGTAAAACGTAATATGAGAGCGTCCTAAGGATACGGCATGAAAATGTTTAAGGTACCCTCCCCCAAAATAACTACATGGAAACTTTACCAAAACACTTAGAAATTGGTGCTAATGATTTTGGTTAAAATACTATATGTTTAAAACATTTTCGTGCAAATAAAATCTCAATTTTGAGTTGTGTGAAGAGAGCCCCTTTATTCCTCTTTCAGTCCTCTTCGTTCTGAAATGATTTGCATACTTTTCAAATCTTAAGGAATAGTAAAACAACTTATTGCAGAAATAATTTATATTCCTTAAAACGCACAATATATATGAAATACATTTTTTTGTGGTTTTAACGATCACCGAACAAATGTTATAATTCTTACACTTTACTGCAATCAGATGACGTTATTGTCTTCCTTACCCCTGCTCAAGCAAAAGAATAGAATTTGAGGTGTCCACATAGCGACCACATGTTAAAATATTTTACTTTCGTTTTACACTAAAGTATTCCATTATTGCTTTGCATCAAAAAGAAAACTGATAAAACTATTTCTGCAAATGTTTATCTAGATTAGAATGAAATAGTTAGAAGACATGTAAGAAGAATCTTTTGTAAGCATTGTTTGTAGGTAGAGCAAGTCATATGAATGGAAGATAATGGATTTTTACTTTCTTTACTACGTATGGAATGTAGGGAAATTATTGCATTCCCCCCAAAAAGTTCAATTTTTATAGTGTACAACGGCCGCTTTTACTACTATGGCACCGCAGACGATTACACTAATGATACATGGAATGAAGAAGGAGCACTGGTAGAATGCGATGGCTGGAGAACTGTAGAACCCGGAGAAAACCCGCCCCTACGTCGCATTGTCCATCAAAAGTCCCACATGTGGTCGCCTGGGATCCTACCCTGTCTACTTTGGTGAGAGCTGACCGGTCTAACCATTCGGCTACGATGCGACCAGAAAAAAAAGTTAATTTTGGAGATATCACGGGAAATATTAACTTTGAGATCCCTTACGGCCATAAGCGCATTTTTAGAAATGTTCGCGCGCGCAGTTAAGATCTTCCAAGCATGCGACATGAAGAATTTCAAGAAAACGTGCCCATCTCAAACTGGCCTTTATGTGGCACAAATTTCTAAAGTTTAGATTTTCTTAAATTTTTCTACAACGATTTTAATAAAATATCAGATGTTTAATATATTTTCATGGCATTTTAAATGTACATCATAAATTTTCTAAGAATATCCTCCGAAGTCCTCTTCGTTCTGGACAACTTTTGCCCAACTGGTAAACCGTAACAGATAAGACAAAATCATACTACATAAAAACGTAGATATGTAAAAGTACATATCAGTCTTTTCTGTTTGTTTGCTAGAGTTAGGCATTTCCAAGACATTTCTTGTTATTGATTTAAACTTTCAATAACTTCACTTTTCTCAAATGAGAAATCGTTATTCTTTTATTCTTTTCCCATCTGGATCATGAAAGGGTAACGACATTCCATTGTACCTACAGCAATATGCAACACAACCAATTCTGCTGATGTTTATTTCAATTAGCATGAATTGGATAGAAGAAGAAGTTTTGTAAGAATAGTTTGTTGCAGAATAGGTAGAGAAAGTCATGTGAATGTAAGACATCAGATTTTAGTTATGAGGTACATTATTCAACTACTCATTTACAAAGTCGCCCTTCAATGCTTAGGTCATATCAGAAGCCCTAAGTTTAGAAACAGACATTTTATGTTTTTCGTTTATGAGGAGTTTTATACGAAACCTAACTATTTTATGACTTTCAGAAACACGTTTAAAATCAATCCATGCCGAAGGATGGGGAATAAAATAAAAATTGGGAGTTGGAACTGGAACTGGAACTGGAACTGGGAATTGAATGCTGATCAAAACCTAAGATAGTGAAAGGAACCTCGAAAGCCTCTTTTCGACAGTTTCGATGAAATATTTTTGGGTGAATGCAGTACTGCCTGTATCTTATGTACCCAAACTGTAGAGAAAGCAAATATATTATGAAAATAAAAAATTAAAAGCTATTATTGAAGATTAATCATCCTTGTAAATTAAATTTTATGTATTTGTGCTGCATACTACATTTTCTCTAACACATAAAAGGTCCATAGCAGATAGGGAAAATTCGGTATCGAGACTTCATCAGAAACATATAATTTTAGGTTCCATGAAACGAAACAAAGAAAAGTGTGTGTCGTGTGTGTGTGTCGTGTGTGTGTGTCTGTGTGAAAAATGTAAGAAAATCCCGCCAACTTAAACTAGCCATTACATAGAAAATTCTTGGAACATTTTGATTTTCTCCAAAATATATCTAAATATTTTTATGTAAATACCGTAGGATTTTTGTCATGACGATAAAACGTATATCTTGAATTTTCTAAGAATAGACTGTGAAGTCTTCTACATTCTGGATGACGTTTTATAACTGGTAAACCGCAAGAGGTAGACAAAATGGACAAATGGACCTTCTTCGAGATATTCCTGCTTATTGGTTATTAATTTTCCAATACTTCAAAATTTTAGACGGAAATTTGTCATTATTTTTTGTTTTGTTTTACTCCTGGCATAAAGAAGAACCGAATTTCAAAATAATTTCATAGCGACCAGCTTTTAAAATATTTGAATATTGCTTTAACCTAGTCTATTCGCTTATTTCCTTGGAACTAAGTAATAAGTGCATTTATTTCAATGTATATTTTGAACAGCATGATGTACATATCAGTTTTTTTCTTAATCGTTTGTTATAAAACTGCCTTTTTCAGCTTTATTCCGCAGGATTATTAGATGCTGATTGCAGATATTATTTTCATCTTTTCTGCGGCTTCCAATACTTTTTCTTCTTAGTCTATCGTCTTTCATTATTGTTCCGTTTATCTTCCTTTTACAAATTTGTTAATACCGATTAATTCACTCTGATCCCTTATATACGTATTTCTTAATCTATAAGTTCTAGTCTTACCAAGAATAAACTTTTGTAAGAATAATTTTTTGCACAATAGGTAGAGAAAGTAAAGTGAACGGAACGCATCAATTTTTGATTAATTTTATTGTTCCATTTATTTAAACCCGCATTTAACTGCATGATCCAATCGACGCAATGTTGTTGACTGGTGTAATGATGTCATTATTTTTGAATTTAAACAAATGCAATTTTATTTTTTCATTATATTTTAATTTTGTAACTATTGATTTTAATAATTACATTACACATAATCACGCAAATATTCATACTTCTAAGCTCGGGAGAGGATATGGAATAATCTGGGATAGAGAAAAATCCCTATCCAACCCGGGACTCTACGCACAGCAGGCAGGCGCTCTACCGAAAATACTTTTGTTCGAGTTAAGTAGGTTTAAATTTTTTCCCCGATGAAATTTTGATGTCGAGCTTTTACTTTCTCTACTTAATGTACAGTACAAGGGCGGGAAGGCATTCTATTCCACCCAAAAATCAATGTCAAGATTTCACTGGAAATACCGTTTTAGGGTCCCCTGAATAAAAAAAGGCATTTATATAAAAAAGGCAGGTGAGTGTGCGTGTCTGTGTGCATGTGAACACGATGACTAAAAACGAAAAGTAGGTTAAATATCAAACTTGATATTTAAGTTCAACTTTTTATAAGGATGTGACAAGGCCATTTTAAATAAATTTCCCCGCCCCACCACAAATTACCTTTTACATAAAAAAGTTTCAAAAATGGCTCTATGCCGTATATTAAAATTACTTAAACTAGTTAAGTCTTAAGAGATACACAATTTACGACTTATACAATTTTTGTAGCATGAACAAAATGCAGATATTTCTTATTATTGGTTGCAGTTTTAAAATATTTAGTAATTTCCATACATTAATTGTTAACTTCTGTCCATGCAAACAGAACAAATTTGAATCATATACCAGCCAACATTTAAAAGACCTGACTTTCCTTTAGCCTAATGTGTACTTATTTATCTCTTACTTATAAGGAAGCAGTAATAAAGACCATTGATTCCGATGTTTAAATCGATTAATATGATGTAGATAGAAGGAAGGGATTTTAAGAATGATTTGTTACAGAGATATAGAGAAAGTGATACGAATGGAACACATCAATTTTTTGGGAATAGTATGCTTCCTTATCTTTAGGTAACTGATATAGAAAGTAACACTGGAAAATGTAAACCAATTTAAATATTAAGAGACCACTTAAATGACGAATAAGAGCAATTTGAAAACTTTTGTATGAAGTAAATGAAGGTAAAGGCAACAGAATGAAGGTACGATGCTGAAGGAAGTTCGTGACACTTAATATCGTTAGGAAAGTTGGCTGATCATTTTTCGGCCTGGTATACTTTCAGCTTTGTTCTCTTCCTTTACGATAGAAGGGAGAAATTCGATCTGAAACAAATAAATGTTGCAGGAGGACTGGACTCATGCCAACTAGCGAATTGCCTTACTAAATCAATCCATTCCATTGAAACACTTGAAACGGCAAGGTCCGGTCCAAGTGGCGCACATGAAGTCGATAATGTTCCGGAACGCTGCATTACGTAACGGCACTTTCGCTCCATCTTCCAGTGACTGAGAGATGCTTCTTTCAATCTGATTGTATCAAGGAGTGTTGCGTATTGTTCGTCTACAAACTATAGTACATTACACAATTTGTTTCACTCCCGTTGACACCTACCTGTGCTTTATTTGTAGTTACAGAATCCGGTAAAGAGTATATCCATTGTAGTCCTCAATGAATGAGGAATATATACAGCATAAGCTGTGTAGCCAACTATTATGGTCAATGAGCATGGGTATATTTGTATACCAATACACATTGACCATAATAGTTGGCTATACTATGAATCCTGGGACTTAAAGTACTTACAACATTGTAAATCGCCATTGGGGTTGTCATCTCAAAATAGTTTGATATCACCTTGTGGTGTACCGGGAATCATGAGATTTAGTTGAGAAACTCAATGCTATTGTCACGGTAGCTCAGTGAAAGAATAACCGGCTAGAGACCGGGAGATCAGTGGTTCAAATCCCTGCTGTGGCATTGAATTTTTCAGTCTGACTCTACCTATCCAACTTTTTGTCTATCTCATACGGTTTACCAATAAAGCGAAAGTAATCCAAAATAAAGAGAACTAAGCGTCCCTTCCCAGAAAATTCCGCAAATATACTGCCATTAAAATATCTTAATCATAGGATATTTTAAGAAAAATCGTTGGAGCTATTATTGAGAAGATCAATTTCTTTTAAAAAAAAAACACAGGTTGTAGGGAGGGAAAGTTCCTTTGAAAATTTTCGTCTCTTAACCTTGAAAGATTTTAAATTTAAATGTCAAGTTTGGCATTTAATGGTATTTTCCGTTTTGAGTTATCTTCACACACACGCTCACACACTACATACTCTTTTTTTCTAAAAACTTTTTTTTTTTATTCAGAGATTCTGAAAATGTATTTTCGGCGAAATCTCAATTTCAAATTTTTGGTTGGAATGCATTATATTCTTTACCTGTTAAGTGCGTGTTAGAAAAGTAACAATGTTTTCTAGGTTGCACTCCTCTCACGTGGCTGGTATAAATATTCTGACGCTTACATTTTGGCATTTATATTTTACCCATAACACTGCTTAATTTTCTGACAGCAAAATTTCATTGCATGTAATTCTGAGGCAGGAAAGTACGGTTATCGTTGTCCATCAGAAGCTAAAATAGGTCTGCTATGGCCTGGTAGGGATCGAGTATTCTCTAAGCTATTTCGTGTGATCTCTTTGCCGGTTGCCGATGTCAGCTATTATTAGGGTAATGCAAATCTATTGCTAAGGTTTTGTACTCCTACGCCTTTTTACCGTCGACGTTATTAGTCTGCAAGTCGTTTTGCACAGCGAAGGGACTTAGTTCGTTTAGACAGTAATGTACACCACAAACTCCCGCGATGCCTCCGAACTCACCTCTAGCCAACACTTATGGTGACCACATCAAAATTATTTATCATCAACATGTAAAAAGCTTATCATCATCTCTGTCACATAATGTGAATAGAGTTTAGAGTTTCCTATCTCGTAGCACATGATTTCAAGTAGAGGTTAACTTTCCTACTTTTAGGTAATGTGCAAGATAATTAGAAACCCCGACATCTTAGGGTACGTTCATCCGTTAGTAACCGTTTCCCTGCCCCCTATCGGTGATCCCCGTCTCCGTTACACTTAGTGCGGCGCCATTGCACTATTTAAGCTTTAAGATAGCGAAGTTCCGATCGCACACTAGAACCAGACGCTTTTGCCATGCATCTAGGAGAATAATTTTTCTCCAAATTGGTCGAAAATCTTTCTAGCCATTTCTGGGAAGGAGAGAGGCATGATTCATAACGTGCTATTGTTTACTTTATTTTTAATAAAGCAACTCAAAAGAAATGCTTCCGTTGTATCTTCTTCTCAAACTTGCTCTTATAGTTCTTGCTATTCTCGGGAGTTAAAGCATTAGTCCATGTGTTCGCTGTATAAAATAGTACCACACCTGTGGTTCATGTACAATAGGTTAAACGCTACAAAGTTGGTAAATCTATAGGTTCTTTAGTTGCGGTGGACCTAGTAAGGGTTTCTGTCATTTTCCTGAGAACAGAGCACATCAGTATTTGCTCCCAAGAAGTTTCTCCCTGGACAGAGTTTTAAACGCAAATGATTCGTAAACGCTAAAGTAGGGACGGAAGTCCATACCATTCCAACGAGAGCGTCTTGGTTGGATTTCGCTGTCTTGATATCCCACAATGCTGAGCTCTTTTGTTGTGTTCTTATACAAGTTGTCTCCCCTTTCAAGCTTGCTCCATCAGCCGTATCTATGGAATCTTTCTTGTCCATCTCATTAGCTTTGTAAAGATCTTATGAAGCCAAAGTGCCTATATCGGGTTCAGTGATCAAAAGAACTGGCCCTGCCATCTAGACACTCTCGTTTAAAACGCTTCGTAATAGAGCGAAAAGAAAAGATAAGACGGAGAGGAAAGCGACTCCAAAGAAACAACCAAAATGAACACTTGCCTTGTGTTTATACGTGTTTTCGGGCTAAGTAATATAAACAATGTCATTCTAACATCGAGGAAGTAATTTTGCTCATCACCGTACCCCAGTCTAGTACATACTCGAGAGCAAACCGTCCCTGGGCATCCCTACCTATGCAGCCAGTATATTGCAGTTCTAGGGGAAATACTCTATTTTAAAAGTATGTAACACATTTATTGATTCGCAACGCTCATTAGCGCTTATACGAGGGTCCTCCAGAAAGTGAAGAATGGTTTGGCATAACTAAATAATACTGAAAGATATCAACACAAAACTTTATTTACAAGGTTACATTACTTTATTCTATTTCTAAATGCAATGGCATTGTTTAAAATGCAATTATTGTCACGTGGTATCAGTTTTTCAATGGTGATGATATATTCTTCTACCGTCAAAGACTGATTCTTTTTTGAATGCTCAAAATCTTTGGCCAACTGAAATGTATATGCAAATAACGCAAGTGCAGGATGATAATCCAATTAAAGACTCTTCAGTGAGGTAATGATGCACAACTTAATCAAGGAAGAACCAGTGTGCACGACAAAGACTGGCTAGGAGATTATCGCTCGTTATGAAGAACTTGATAGCAAATACCGAATAATTTTGTTCAGAGGCCTCTTTATCAGCTTTGGGGTTCTTTTACGTGCCGTAAATCTCTGACACGGACTTACTTCCCTTCCGAAGGAGGCAATACTAAGGATTTTTACGCTCGAAAAAAAAAATATCATCGTCCTCCGCCGAGCTTGAACCCGTGAACTTGGGTATATGAAGCATGGTAACCATTACACCGCGGAGGGCGACTTGAACATGTTACATTTTTTTTTTTCTTTTATGTAACAGTACTTAACCGATGAAGACCTCAAAGCGGCAGTGCGAGAAGATTAGGTATAGCATCGGCATTAAAAGATTGGTACCACATTACAACAAATGCCTTGGGAGCAATAAACCACAAAGCAGTGGCCTGAAACTCAAGAGTGACAGGCGCTCCAGGGATTTCCGTAGGGTTTTTCATTAGGCAGGTACCTATTATAAACCAGCCTCCCTTTCTCCCGCAAGGACTGAAGTGGATACGTTATGTATGCCCGTCAACCCCCAAGGGGGATGACTACCGAAAACCTCGGTGGGGGCGACAGTCACCAGCTGTCTACTAAGCTCTCCAGGATAGTGGCCGGAGGATATTAGGCGTCTCATAGCCCTGTCCAGACATACCGAAACTACCATGGATTTTGAAAACCACTACCCCGCCGAGTCCAACCCAATCCGAACAGCTCCCTTACTTGGCGGGGGGCTCAGATGCCTGGCCCGTCACCGTACTTCTAGTAACGTCAGAAGTGCCACGAGTGCTTCTGGATCCGCAGCGCTTGCACCGCAGTAGCTGAAGACGTAGGGACCTCCCCACTACAGGAGCCCTAGGAGCAATTACGATAGCTTGTAGATGCTTTAATTTTGTAAATATTATTTTAATTATGCCAAATAACTATTTAATTTCTGGGTAGTTCTGATGGACTAATGCAGTGACGCAATGGAGCTACTAAAAGTCGGGAATTTGGAATAGAAGTGATAATTGAAAATCTCTACAACAACAAAACTTCGTTCTGGTTGCCTTTGGAAACATCATATGCTTCTAAAGAACGGTGCACTTGGAAAACGTAACTTATGCTGGACAGAAATTAAATTTTCTTCGCGGAATTATTGTATTTAATTTATTCAAGCTCCATCACGCTATCTCCACGTCATGGGACACTTTCTACGATTTTTTCTTGATCAGGGAATTTCTAGATCACAAGTTCGCCACTATGCGCACCTAGCGACGAGGGTTCAACCAATCGAACGTTTTCGATTTCGTTCGTTCATAACAACTTCTGTTTATCTGTGTCTCCCTGTTTTCCATTTTCTTCTTTATTATTACTATTATTATTAGTATTATTACGCTGTAGATATTATGGAATATTAAATTAGTATTCAGGGTTATAAACTAAACACTTAAAACAATTAATACAAATATGATTTATATTAATATAGATCGGTTAATCAAAGTAACAATCAAACCTAAATGTTAGTACACCAAATATTTACACTTGTCTTTTACGCAATTATTTTATATATATATTATTTTATGTACATATATATGTATATATGAGATAGACAATTTAGGACTATCGGACTCATTCTCTCTCCTTATATTCCTGACAATGGTTCAATTCTCTGTTGGCTCCTCACTGATAACTCCACTACGTTCCTCTTTTTGCTATTAAAATACTTGTTTCCATTGAAATCGTTTTATACTGTAGTATATTCTAATTGCTGTCAAATATTTTTCTCTTTCATGTAATACTTGTTTATATCAGCCAGCTAAAATATTATTGGTTTGAAATAGCGCAGATTATTTATATAATGTACTTACTGAATTGCAACGGTCATAACACTGGCCAACAATGAAAATATTTTGGGCTCAAAAATAGTTGATCCTTATTAAGAAATCACCGTGAAAATAACAGATTAGCTCTTACTTTGGAGATATTTCATTTTTATATCAAGATTTTTAGTTTGGGCAAAATTTTGTTTTGGAATTTTGTTTTGGGATTTGGCGCTCCTGTCCAATAACAAAACGCAAAAGATCTTAAACTGTTTGTAAGTCATAAATATAGATAGATACCTTTGCTGTGACTGTGAATTTCATATAATTTCTACTATTATTAATGGAGAATTTCTTGTTTGAGAGTGCTTTGTTAGTGTAAAATTCACAAAATGTCCACGAAAATTTGTAAATATGGTGAATAATTGTTGTCATATTTGTGGTGAAATAAAATGTTCCTCACGGAAACGCTATCTGACGCCTCTTGCAAAGGATACCTATCAGCATTATTTCGGTATGAAAGTAGGGGACCAGGATGTCTTGGGCTCCACATATATGTTGCAACGCATGTTCAATTACACTGCGAGAATGTCTAAAAAATAAGAAACGGTCTATGGTTTTTGTGGTGCCTATGAAAGAATTTGGTCTAAGGTATGAACCGAGGAGAAAATAACAGAGAAATTTCCGAAATTAAGTGATGCAAAAGTTAAGAAAAGTATTTTTGTGAGGCCACAAGTTCGAGAACTTGTAAAGAATCCTGCATTTGGCCAAGTTTTGTAGGGGAAAGAAAAGGATGCTTGGGAGGCCTTCAAGGGAGCTGTTCGTGGATTTTTAGGCAACAAAAGAGATGAAAGCTACACTCAGTTAGTGACATGCTCCTGTAAAAATACTATAACCTTGGATGCAACATGTCCCTTAAAATCCATTTGCTCCACTCCCATCTAGAATTTTTCCTTCTTAGTTGTAGAACTGCCAGTGATAAACATGGAGAAGTATTCCATTAGGACATTTCAGTTATGAAACAACGGTATCAGGGCCATTGAAATGAAGCAATGCTTGCGGTTTACTGTTGGTCTTTGTGTAGGGAATCTCCTGAACTCTCTTACAAGAGATAAGGTAAAAGACGACGTTCTCATAAAGCCACCATATGATTCTCTTCAGACCCAACCATCTGCGAAGTACTCTTCTAGCAATTTAGAACTCCTAGAATGTAACTACTGTTTAAAAAAGTTCAAGTGCCCTTTTAATGCTGTTAGTATAATTAATTTAAATGTATCTTTTTCTCTTAATCCGTTAATATGAAATACTTTCACCTAGTGTGTAACACTGAAACAAGTGTTAAGAAAAACATTTCACTGTCATATTTGTTTTTCTCGACCCAAAATTAGCAAGAATTGACTCGCAATGTGCAGGAAACATTCAAAAATGTTTTCTTTGTTGGCTAATATTTGAAAGACAGCGCGGAGAAAAAACAAAATAAAGAAATCAGCCTCCAAGGATTGGAACTTCTCCTGGTTTCATAACTGCTAAATACCCTTTACGTTAAGTATATAACAAATATAGATTTAGAACGGCTACCTTAAATAACCAATATACATAATCAGAACTCAGACACAACAGAACCTTCAGTCCTTTTTCAATTCATTACTAAGATTCGACAAAATCCTCTTGAACATTTCAGTTCTAAGAGAAATGGTTTCATAACACGAATAAACTGTTTTAAACGCTTAATTTGTAATATCACCGCAAACTCCACTTAAAACATCTGCAAGCTCTCACTTCTGCACAAAGAATGTAATAATCAATCTATTCTAACTAATCAGTAAAATTCTGTCATCAATTATTGGCTCATGCATCCACAACAATCAGTGCACCGGTTAACCAGTGTCCGGTCAAGCTTTGACCACCATACAAAAAGGAACCTCCATCTTAACCTTCAAGTAATCTATTAGAGCAGTTAATTCATCGATTTCGTGATGTAGATAGCAACTCAATTTTTACTTTCTCTACACGTACTATGTACATTGTGATTAGAGAAGATATTGTATTGCACCCAAAAATTCGATACCAAGATTTCACCGGAAATATATGTTTTGAGACCCCCTGATTCCAAAAAAAAAGAAATATTAGAAAAATGACCGTGTATGGTGAGACTGTCTGACTTTGTCTGTGTGTATGTATGTGTCTGTGGGCAGCATAACTCAAAAACGAAAAGACCGTTAAATACCAAACTTGGTATTTAAGTTTGGTATCCCAAGGATGCGACACGAAGCTTTTCAAAACAATACCCCTACCTCAAACTACCCTTTACATGAACAAATTGTGAACATTTTAATTTTCTTAAAAATGGCTCTAAGGATTTTGATTAAAATATCGTATATTAAACATATTTACCTGTCAAATAAAACTATATCTTGAATTTTCTGGGAATATCCTCTGAAGACTACTTTATTCTGGATGAATTTTACGGAATTTTGCATAACTGTTAAACCATAAGAGATGGACGAAAACTTAAACCACACAAAATGTAAAGCACCATAAAATACAAAGTTTATGTTATATAATTTTTCTTTCGTGGAATCGATCGTTTTTTAGATATTCTTTATTTTTGGCTTCAGCTTTGAAAAACATAGTTTTCTGATACATGCATTTGTCAACTGCTGTCCATACAAACAAAGGAGCTTCAGTCACTTAGCAACCAGCTTTTGACTATCACTTTAACCTACGGTACTCCCTTATTTCGCTTCTACTAACAAGGAAGCAAGTAATAAGAATGTTTCTGCTAATCTTTTCTCGATTAGATGAAGTAAATAGAATAATTTCTTGCAGAGATGTATAGAAAGGCATGTGAATGGAACGCATCAGATTTTCTTTTTTTTTTTTTTTTTTTTGGAGCAGATCCCGCTTACTCATAACTTGAGCCCATCTGAGAAGCAATGCATTTGCAGACTAGTGGCCAAGTAAAGTATGTATATATGTCTGTATGGTCACTACCTGTGCTCTTCTATTGAAACAGTACATATGTATTTCACTTTTCCACCACTTCTTTCCAAAGTCAGCACTTATATACAACGAAAAGGTGATGGCCAATTGTACATTAACTCTGGTTATTAATGCAAAATGTAAAATGCAACCCGCAGATTACAGTCTAACCTGAAAACATCGTTCCCGAGACCCATTTTCTGCACACTAACACTATAGACTTTGGCACTGCAAGTTATAGCTAAACAGTAGTGTATTTGGTTAAAGCACGGTGTTAGCATGAGTACTATGATGCTCGCTTCAGGTTCGTATCCTACCAAAACGTTGACACTTTTCCCCCGCTTTCTTTCTTTCTTTCTGAATTAGCACAAAACTAGATGGGATATCAGAACATTTGTTAACTTGCTTATTTGTTTCTTTTATTGTTCTCATTATTTATGTTTATTCTAACTTTGTCAGTCCAGTATTATTTAAAGTCTTAGTGGCGTTTCTTTTTCAAAACAATTAGAATGAAAATGAAGGATCGGAAACTGAAGAACACGTAACATGAGCTACCGTTTGTTCTTAATTCGTATACCTTTTAGTTTACACCTAAAATCATTGGAGTGACAAACACTGAACTAACTTTGCACCTGGATGGATAATACATAAAGAAGAAAACAAGTGCCCGCAGACTATGGACTCGAACCGCTGACACACTGCAGATGACGAGGGAACATGAAATAAACCAGTAGACCCCGTTTTCCCCGCCAAAACCTGTAGTTATAGTGTCACACATGTCTCCCTCTCCGCTTTTGAATCTCTCTATAACTGTTGTGTGATTCCTTTTAGTAGCTTAAGCCGTTTGTTTAACATCCATACATTATCATTTAAGTTGCAGAACATATAACAGCGATCCTATTGATATAACCTGTACTGTAACAGGAGTTATTAAGCACATTCTTTTGGAATGGACCTAACTATTGCTGTTAGGTCTATTTTCCTCTGAAAGGCAGGCTAGATTTGCGTGGCTAGCATATGGTGGACCAGCACGGTAATTTCGATTTTATTTCTTTCAGAGTATGAAGGTTGCCTATCTCCAAAAATAGTAAGGGACAGGTAAACCACCTTATAAACAATCTGGTGTATATATAGGGTCTTTCAAAGCTCTATTTAAAGTTTAAACCGTTCGAAATATAATATTTGCGAAAGCCCGCCTGAGTAGTGGTGGTAACATGTCTGCCTCACATTCAAAAGGTCGTAAGTTCGAATCTCGCTTAGGTGTAGTTACCCGGATAGTTTTTTTCGGAGTTTTCCCTTATCCTGAGAAGACGAATGTCGAGTAACTTTAAGCTCCATGGATCCCAAGATTATTTGAGCATCATTTCACCATTTTCATTCATCGTCCGATATGACCAACCAGGTTAAAGGACGTTAAGCTACATAAAAAAAATATTTGAGGGAAAAAAAAGCAAAAATAAAGAAGCCACATGCTGGGCAAAAATGGGAATTTATAAAACATTGTTTAACGTACACCTTTCTACTATCCAGGCACAGCATTTTGTGGATGATGTCTTGAAATATTAGCAATTTCTTTGCAAGATAGTATCTGTAGTTGCTGTCGGGATATTGGATGTGTCAGAAAACTCGTTCTTTAATGTAACTTGACAACCATCGTCGGACTGAGACCTGAAGATCGCGGTGGCTACTTTGTTCCTTTGTGAATGGAACATGAACCTGCTCTTAAATTCAAGAGTTCTAAATTTTCTCAGCCTTTGAGAAAAAAGTCTTATAGCTGTATGAAGAAAACTGAAATTACGGTAACAGTGAACTGAAAAAACAAAAGAAACCAAACCTCATTGCTTGCCTAGTATATGACTTGCTTTGTTTTTGTCTTTTCTTAAACATTACAATATTTACAGTGGTTAAAAATTTGAAGTGAGTTTTAAAACACCCTTATCGGTCAATGTGATACAAGATATATCTCTAAGGTTTTGCGAAAATCAAAATGTGTAAAGCCACTGTATAATGTAAGTATAAATCATCTGCCAGGACATCTTAAACCCAGCAGATAGTGAAATGGGTCAGGCTCGTACAGTTTTGTTAGTTTAGGCTAGGTAGAGTTAGGCTAGAGCTACACATTAAGAATACCAATCTCAGATATTTCCTATAGAACCATGACTACACGCCCTTTCGCATGCTTACAGCATAACCAGTTATTTGTGATCCATCTAGGAGTTTCGCAAAATGACCGGTCTTAATAACGTTGGAAATATCCAACATTTTTGTTATGACATGTGAGTTTTACTTTCTCTACACGCACCATGTATATAGTGTATAGAGAAGGTATTGTTTTGCACCCAAAAATTCGATACCCAGATTTCACCGGAACTCGTATATGTTGTGAGGCCCCCTGAATCCAGAAAAAGCATTTTTAGAAAAATGTCGTGTGTGTGTGTGTGTGTGTGTGTGTGTGTGTCTGTGGGGACCAGCTCAAACAGAAATTTCATTTAATATCAATCTTAATATTTAACTTCAGTATCTTCCAGGATGCAACATGAAGATTTTTAAGAAAATTCTCCCACTCCCAACTACGCTTTACATGGAAAAATTTCCAAAAATTTTGACTTTCTTAACAATTACTCACACATTTTAATTAAAATATAGTATATTAAGGATATTTACATAACAAATAAAATGCATATTTTGAATTTACTAGGAATAACCTCTGAAGACATCTTTATTCTGGATGTATTTTACGGAATTTTGCATAAATGGTAAACCGTAAGAGATAGACAAAACTTACCAGACAAAAACGTAAATCTCTTAAAGCACACAAAGTTGTCCTATATATTTGTTCGTGGAGTTGCCCGTTTCTGAGATATTCTTTCTTATTGATTTCAGTTTTAAAATACCTTTAACTTTTCTCAAACGACAACTTCTCAACTTCTGGTCACACAGAGAAACGGATTTTAATCCCATAGCAACCACATTTTAAACCATTTGACTGTCGGTTTAGCTTAGTATATTCCCTTATTTCCCTTCTACTTATAAGGAACTAAGTAATAAGACCGCTTCTGCTAATGTTGATCCAGATTAGCATGAAGTAGCTGGAAGAATAAGCTTATTAACAATAATTTGTTACAGAGATGCAGAGAAAGTCAGGTGAATGGAACAGATCAGATTTTTAAAAGATGCTCCGTTGCTTCTGTTCCCCTGTGGATAGAATGCAATTCTCTCGTTGGGCAGGAGTTGATCTGTAATTACTAATCCGTTTCTCGCATAGTTAAATGACTTGATTAACATTTTTCTATTTCAACCAATATTCCTTCCGCTGTAAACGATGATAGCTCAATAATATACAGAAGAGGCACTTAATTTGCTTTATCGATGCGGTGTACACACTGAAAGGATGGTAAACTCTAGTCACATGGGTATGAAAGAAGCTCATCTCAAAACAATAGCAGGCATAGCTCTACTCTTAGCTCGTAAATCGCTAGTTGTGGAGTCAAGAACCTATGTGCCAATAAGTGAGCCTTAGTGCCACGAGCTTCGTTAATTTTCATCCCGAGAGGATTCCTTGGTTGCTGGTTCGGAAGAAAGAAAATGAAACGTTTGCAGGGAAAGAAACAGAGAACAGACACATCGTTTGCAGGGGAGAGCTTAATTATACAAGAGTTAGGAGTAAACAACCAGGGTACTACACAAGTTTATATCTGTCTTTTTGTTTGCTGCTCCCATGCACCTATCGCGTTGCCCACGTAGTTTACCTGAAATTAAACCAGAGCGTTAAATTAGTTTGTAACCTAAAAGTGAAATTAAGACGCAAGAGGAAAATGACTATTATCAGCAATAAAGTAAGGGCACCCTAATATTCACAGCTATTCTTTGTTCAGAGTATTTCAGACAGTGCAAAGGACAAAGTTACAAAAACAAATAACTAATTCCCAGGTCGGCTAAGTGTATCCCGCTTCCACTGTCTCAAAAGACTCTGACCAAGAATAATCTCTAAGGGACTAGCCTACCTCATGTTTTAAAAGCTTTGACAACGTTTTCATTACAAGAATATAAAACCTGATGCGTTCCGTTCACATGCCTTCTTACAAAACTTGTTCATTTATCTACATCATACTAAGCGAAATAAACATTAGCAGAAATTGTCTTATTGCTTGTTTCCTTTTAAGTATAAGGGAATTAAGGGAGTACACTAAGCAAAATCGATGGTTAAATTTTTTAAAAGTTATCGTTATGTGAAACAATTGAAATTCGCTTCTCTTTGCATGATAATGATTAAATAAAAGAGATGTGAAACGAAAGATGACTAGCCGTTTGAGAAAAGTTTAAAACTAATAACAAGGAATATCTTAGAAACTGTTAACTCTATAAAATGAAATAAATTATGTTTTTTGTGTAGTCAGCCTTTGTACATCTCTGTTGCTTTACCAATTACATAAACGTTATCCTGAATGAAAAGGTCTTCAGAGACTATTCCCAGAAAACTCAAGATATACACTTAATTTATCATGAAAAGATTTTAAACAGATAGTATTTTAATCCAAATTGTCAGAGCCATTTTTGAGAAAATCAAAATATGAAAAAATGTTCCAGATGCATTTGGGGATGCGGCGATTTTCTTCAAAATCTTAGTGTTGCATCCTTGGTATTTAAGTGCAGTATCTTCCAAGTTTTTGATCTATGCTGCTCACACACAGAAATATACGGACATTTTTCTAAAAATGCTTTATTTCATTCAGGGGTATCTCGGTATCGAATTTTTGGGTGGAATGCAGTACCTTCTCTATCCACTGCGTACATTGTATATATACATTGGAGAAAGTAAAATTATGCTTATCCTGACATTCACAAGAGTATGCTTTTTATGTAATTAAAAAGTATCATCTTCAAATCACCGAGTACAGTAATAAATAACCTGATAAAAATAAAGTTACAAAATTGAAAGTGGAATGTTTTACTATATAAATTTTCAAATAAATTACATGAAATATGGGAACAGTCCTAACCTATACCTCAGAATTTGTTATCGGCAACAAGTCAAAGGGTTAAGCTCTTTAAAATCCTTCTGCAGCAGGGCTCTTGGCTTGATTCGAGAATAGCCGATAAATTTACATCAGAAATCAAGCTATTCCAGAGGTCCTTAAAATGCTGTGATCTTTTAAATGCCAATTTCAAAATGTTGATACCACGAGCGTCACCAAGCCAGATTATCCAAATTAGACTTTCTAGGATTTACGAATAATAGCGGTATACATTGCAAATCCGAATATTTTCAACAGAGGTATTTCGTTTGGAACACTGATCATAAATAGGACAATGTGCACGATAGCCTAATTAACATCCACAAACGAAATTATTCTGTGTTTCCCGTTCACTTAATCAGAACAGTGCATTTATTACGTCTCAGCTCACGTATTAACTTTGGAGCTGTGTCACCATTGGCACACTTATAACAATATTAGAGAAAACTTAAAAGCAGAGTGTAGCCAACCTGTTTGGTTAACTGTTATTGTAGATATTTTGGACCTTAACAACTTACGAGAGCAATAGTAAATATTTTAGAATGCCTTGTTTCCAAAAAAAGATGCAATTTTTAAGTCTGGCAGATTTTTTCTAATGTTATGCAAGTTGATTGCAGTGAATTAGTTCAGTTTGCGCTAATAGGTAATTAAAATAATTGAAACATTTTTTTCACCGAAAAATGATTTGTTGAAAATTTCCGTTTGATTTTTTATCGATTATAGATACTCATTAACGCATGAGGAATGTTAAGATAGCCATAGAAATGCATTTAGCAAAGAAGTTCTATTAGAAAATAACTTATAATTGTTACAGTGAATTCAAAACAGATCATTTTTACTTTCTCTACGTAGTACATAGGTACTGAAGGTATTGCATTCCACCCTTAAATCCGACACCGAGTTTTCACCGGAAATACACCTTTTAGTGTCCACTGAATCCAAGAAAATGTTTTTCGAAAAAGATCCGCGTGAGCGCAAGTGTGAGTGTTTTTTCTGTGTATCCATCTGTACGTGAACATGGTAACTCAAAAATGAAAAGTTGGTTGAATATAAAACTTGACATTTAAGTTCAGCATCTTCCAATATTCGCCAAACTACATAATACGCTTTCGAAACTTTTGAATTTCTGAAATACGGCTATGAGGATTTTGATTAAACAGCATATATTTAAGATACTTATAACGAGTTTAAAATACTTAATCTTTTCTCATACAAATATTTTTTCAAATCCTGCCCGTACAAAGAGAACGAATTTCAATCACATGGCAACCAGGTTTTAAAATATTTCACTATCGCTTTATCCTTGCATGTTGCTTAATTTCCCTTCTACTTATTAGGAAATAAGTTATACGGCCATTTCCACTAAAATTTATCCTGATTAGCATGAACTAAATAGAAGAACAGAAGAATAACAGAGATGTAGAGAAAGTTCTGTGAATGGAACACATCAGATTTTTTCTGAGTTATGAATATCATGAACGACGCCCAAGAACAGCTGTTACTGATGATGATATCACCGCTGAAGAATGCTTGAAGAAGATGAAGGGACATTTTGTGAATTTATTCGGGTGACATTGCGAATGCGAACGAGTCAAACCCAAAACCTTTTACATCAAAAGTTAGATATCAGAAAATGTTGATACGGTGGACTTCACACGATGTAATTTCAGATCATCATAACGTAATGATTGGAGCTGAAAAATTCCGGAAACATTTTAAGTCAGAACTTCAACTTTGGTTTAAAATTTCGTTACTGTGGGGAATCTTCATATTGTTAAGATCCTGAAAAGAAAAGTCAATCAGCTCGGTAGGTCTTTCGATCAGAATTCGAGTCTACAAAACTTCGACAAATTTGCAGTGCTGGTAAGAGAGTGGCTGCTTTTTTACTTTTTTCTCTCAAACGGTTCATACTAATACTGGAGCATTAGAATGTGAACATATCGATTCTGCTTTTTGTATAAAAATGTCTGCTAATTGCAAACATTCTAAAACGCTCAAAAACACCTGAAAAGAAAAACAATTTTACGTCATGACAGCATATCATGTCTACCAACAAAATTAGCAGCTGTGTATCTGGATACCCTAAAGATCAGCACCATGGACTCGTCACATACAGCCCTGGTCTGTGCTTTGCGATTTCATTTTGTTTCCAAAAATTAAAGATAAAATTGAATCACTTTTTCAGCATCACATGAAGCAATAGAATATTATAAAAGCCTGGTTTCAGAAGATTCAAAGGAAGAGTGACATGATTTCAGGATTGGTTCCATCGAATTCCTAATATACCCAAGGTCGCGGGTTCACACTCGGTGGAGGAGATGAATTTTTTCGGGTGTAAAAATACTTACCTAGCATGGCTTCCTTCGGAAGGGAAGTAAAGCTGTTGGTCCTGTGTCATAATGTTTACGGCACGTAAAAGAACATCAAACCTGACAGAGAGGCTTCTGAGCAAAATTAAGCGGTCTTTCACGCCCAATTTAGAATGGGACACTGAGAAACACAGTAGTTAAAGACATTCTATAAATAACACGCCATTTACTTTATTTATCGAATTCCTAAAAGTATTATGTTAACATAATAGAACATTAACATCTAATTGAGGGGGTCAGTGTAACAGTGGTCTAACCCAGAAAAAGACTTGCATCACACTAATAAAAATTGTTAGGTATATCTCAACATTATGTTAACAGTACTCAATGTGTTGTTGTGTAATAATCTGGAAAAGTGTCAGTGAACAATCAGTTCGATTAAAATGAGGTTTCCGTTATTCTTAAAGAAACCAGGTGTGTTTAACTGAATTATCTCAATTTTTTAAAAAGATGGGTTAGACCACTGTTGCACTGACCCCCTCAATTGCTCTTTGATTCTCTAAACTTGTCAGATCACCCTAGTAAGCATTCATAACTTTACTTATTATTCCGCTGTTTAGTATGGACTATGTAGTTCCTCTCCAAACAGGAATAAATTGACTGCATAATATGCATTTGGAGACCAAATGGATCACAAGAATAGTGTGTAGATCTCATGTAACAATGATAGGATGTGATGACACGCCTAGTAATAGAAGATAAAGAGGATATACTAGGTAGATGTACGTCATCGCGTCTGTGGTGAGCTTGCGCAGAACGTCACTTCGGATTGTAGTTGGCGAAATATATTTTGCTGATGTTGTGAACTATTTTACTTTCTACGTACTTATAGTGGGTAAGAAGAAATATTGTATTCCACTCAAAGTTACATGTCGAGATTTTACCGCAAATGCATGCCTTTAAGACCCATAGAAAAATCACAAAAGAAGTGCTTAAATACAGAAAATATAAAAATCGGACAATAACATTAATGAAACACAGCCCCATTTGGAGAAGGAGAATTTTTATTTCACCACGACAACGCCCCAGCATATTCATACGAAGTTATCGCTGCCGAATAACAAAAATTGCTGCCGCAACCCATATTCGCCTGACCTAGCTCACCGTGATTTCTTCGTATTCCCAAACAAGAAGAAATGGCTCGCAGGAACAAAGTTTCGAGGTCATCGTTGAAATAGAGACTTGAACATTTCTATTTTTGGAAGGTTTAAGCATGGCAGGGACTTTGGGAGAGGTGTATATATTTAGAAGCGGACTAAGCTGAGAAATAAATAATTTATGTTTAAGAAAAACTGTCGGCTTTGTTCCTAATACAGGTTAGCGCTTAGTGAATGGCTCTCGAACTGACTGAAAAGGTAATTTGAGTAAGGGTATAAATCTCTTGCGAATAAAAATGTAATGAAAGTTTTAATATGTACTTTTTCGATAATTTAATTACTTTTGCTGTGCTAATGTTGTGCCAACGATTTAAACATCAATAGGAAGAATCATGAGTTTTAAAATGAAAGTAAATTATATACGAAATGTAGCAAGCATGCAGTGGTCTGTTGGAAAGTATATGCAATGTAAAGCCTAAATACTCCCTGCCCACTGTATATCTGAATTGCAACTGAAAAGAAACAAACACCAATCCAGAGAGTTTGGCTCCGCGTTAACATGTGAGACTCAAATTCGTGAGATTTGAAGTTCGAAATCCACCGTCAACAGCCCAATCTGATTTTAATTTTTCCTTTGGTTTTCCCTTGTCAATTTCGGACTTCCCTGGCGGTTTCTCATTTACCACGATTTCTTTACCAAGACTTTCTTTCCCTCATTTTCCTTTCATTCTGTTTTCTTCTTATATTTCAGTTATACTTTTAGCCCCGTAGTGCAGATCTTTACCAAGAGGAAAGAGTATTTCCCGTGGACGCTGGGTGCTGGGACAGGTTGTTCATCGCGCTCTCAGAGCAGCTCTAGAAATGTTATGGACTTCTGCGCATCTTTGTGGCTAATCTCTCTACTGCCTGTGTCCTCCTTCCTCACAGGGGGTGTAACGCAATACATCTCAGGTGGTACAAGGATGAGACTATATAGGATACTATGCCCCTCACACCAATCAACAAATATCAATCAGACCCGTCGTGATAAGTCCAAGCAGTTAAAAATGACATAAAATAAATAGATTAAAATATTTCTGTAATCAGTTGAATAGATGAAAAGTTGTGCATTGTTTATGGTCTAATCCAATTGCCAAGATTAAGAACAAACGTTGGAATAAAATTAATACATGAGCGAAAAAATTAAAACGGTAAACTGACACAATAGTAACTACAATTTTCCCAACTTCAAAGCATTTCCATTCTAGTCAGGTAACATTATAGACGAAGTAGTAAAAGTAATTCGAGTAAACTGTATTATGATATAACATTAGTGTATAAACAAAAAGCATTTAAAGATAATTGTGCAGCTTCTTTTGCATTAAGGCCTAAGCTATTAATAGCACTCCCAAAGTCATAAATACATATTTGTGGTATGTTTTGTACAATGTTTATGAGTGGTTTGCAAATAAACTTGAAGTGTATCGGATAAAATGTCAGACAGCATCTAGTAAAATTATACCCTTCTGCAGGCAAACATTGAACCAGAGTCCGCGTGGTTAGTGAGTTAGAAGTATACACTTAGTAAATGGGATGATTTATAGAAGTTATATTTCAAATATATAATGCTTTGTGGACGTCCAAAACGTACTTAATCTTCGTTTGCACCATACTCCGGAATAAGCAACATGGAGTGGTTTGTAGATTAGCATGTTCCTATGGTGGTCTAGTTTTACTGTACGCATGTGCAAGCTATGCGAGAGTTTCTGGATTTACAATGTAAAATAGAAGTCATAGTGATTTGTGATTTTAGAAACAGTACATTACAACTACTACCTTCTTCAACTATCACACAACGGAATTGTTCCAGTGAAATGCAAGTAGCCAAAACACTTGTTTTCCTGGCAAAGATTATTGTGGTGGTGATGATGATGATGATGATGATGATGATGATGATGATGATAATGACAGCCCGTTGGGAACCGAAGCCCACATTATTAGGAACAGAGCAGTCAGCAATATAGAGGATAGTGGCGTAAACATGCACACACTGAGGTATAATCTGTTCCAAAAGTAACTCATTACGTATATTCACATTGTATATATTGTTCTAACTTATAAAGTAACACAATATAAATTATTTCATAACATGATTAGTAAATAAAACGCATTGTATGTTTACAAATAAAAGTATAAATCTTGATACAAAATTCAGGATAATAATGTGCAGATCTTTGAAAATACAGCGAATATAAATCAACCAAACTCACTCAGAATTCATACAAGATACATCTTTACAGTATCGAAAGAAAAGGCTCCCCTCCTTTCACTCAAAATATGTTTGAGTCATTCACAAGTTCTACCCTTTCCGTATTTTCCACATTTTTCAATCTGCGCTCTCTTTCAGTGTTCACTGGTTTATCTACTAGCTGCCAATTCCAGCCGGTGAGCAATGCTAGATAGCATAACACGTTTCGAAAGGGGCTGAAGAGACCACGCCTTCTCCATTACGTCTTAGTTATACTCTATGCACCGAACCTCAATCCCGCAATTTCGTGACCCTGAACCGAGCTTCCCGCTTTTTTTTTTTTTTTTTTGTTAGTGTTTAACGCCCGCTTTAACTATTACTGGCACCGCAGGCGATGACATTGTTGACACATTACGTCAAGATGGAGCACCGGTGAAATACGATGGCGGGGGAACCCGGAGAAAACCCGCCCCTGCGCAGCTTTTTCCACCACAAATCTCACATGCGGTCGCTTGGGATCAAACCCGGGCTGTCTAGGTGAGAGGCTAGTAGTCTAACCACTCGGCCACGGCGCGTCCTGCCGAGCTCCTCGTCCTCTACCACCACCACCATTAACAACAACAACAACAATAATAAAAGTTGTAATGTATTGCACTTAGGTTACATTTTTAGTTATTTGCAAAACCGTGCCCGTTATTTAAACTATCATTATTCTCATGTAAAATTAGGCTTGTGTATCGTTTTTGCGCTGCATCCGCTTGGCTCCTTTGTTGTTAAGTGATTCTATTTTTACTACCTATTTCATGACATTCTCTGTACTTTCTCTGCTGTTCTCTCTTTGATTTTTCTTGTACACTTTTCTTTTACCTTTTCCAAATATCCACCAATTTACTTAATTCTTCTCTCTTCCTTTACATTCAACGTTATCTCTTCTGGCATCCTATTCCATTTGTGTTTCCAAATGTCTTTCCTCCAGTTTCTTCCTCTTTACATTCAGCTAAATGGTGTGCAATACTGTCTTTCTGTCTCATAAAATACAATATTCTAATTCATTGCCGTTCATCCGTTTGAAAAGTAATGCTTCTGTTCTCAACCAAGCTAATTCTTCCCTCTCTTGTTTATTAAATACATCCTTTTTACTGTCTCAGAAGTATTTTTCTTCGTTTCATTTTTTTGAACATTCTATCACAGAAGACTTGCTCCAGCTATTGATATTGGATCACTTTGACCTCCCTTAAGAATTATTCCTTTTAATGCCTTACAGGTTCCCTTACTTAATACTACTGTATTACTACATACCACTTCCTTTTTTATGGCGCAAACAAAGCGACTTTTTATTTTCTAGTCTGGTAAAGAGCAGTGAAATGACTTGGAGATATAAGCTCTAATACAAGAGATACTTGATATTTTTTTAATATTCAGATTTTTCAAGTGTTAATCTACTGTGTAGCAGAAATGTTGTATTCAACTAGATAATTTGATATCGAGATATCACCGGAAATTGTTTTGAGGCTCACTGAATCAAAAAAGGGAATTTTTAGAAAAAGATTCGGGAGATCTTGCTATCAATTTTGGGTGGAATACAATACCTTCTCTACCTGAATTTTTATTACCTATGTTACATTGATTCCCTTTAAATTTACTAATTTTAAAATGAGATTTTGTATTAATTTGGTTTTAAATTTACTTAAATAGTTTAATAAAAATTATGATTTGTTCACTCTGTACCTGTACCTGTTAAAGCAAGTAAAAATAGAGATACCATTGTTCGCATGTTTTAAAAGATATCTAAAATACCGATAATCGCAAGAGTGTGCAAAATCTTTATGGCAATATTTAATGCACATAACGTCTGCATTAGAAACTTACTGAAGTTCTTACTCTCCAAACCTGTATCGCTATAAGTGAGTAAGTTAGATAGCAAGGCTGTTAAATGCTCCTTGTTATTTCTTGGTAAACCACAAACTGCCTCTGGTGGCTTCAGATTTTAATTCAGCAGAGGGGAAACGCGCAATCTCATTAATAACTGAAGAGAAAAGTCACAACTTGGCAACAACACACAGCTGCACTAACCTATTTCAAGTTATTGCGAAAAATGCCTAATGGACATTAGTGGCACTAGATGTCGCGCCGCTTACTGCACAGCTGCACCCTGGCGGTGAACTAATTGGAATGTTGTTGGGAAAATGGAAAGCTTCAAGTGGAAGAACGTGACTGGAGCCGGGAAGTGAACTAAATCACTCTGCGATCTCAATTATTCTCATGGCCCCCTAAACTTGCTCTCTCAGTTGTTTGAGAGCACGTTAGGTGGCAGAAAATGCGTAAATCTAATAATTATTATAATCGTCTTCATCAACATACTGCAATTCCCGTGTTTGAGAGGCCGCAAGGTGTGAGAACTCTTTCTGTTTCAGCAAATAAGACATTTTCGTATTCCGCAAAAAGTGCTAGCTATGTATTACCATCCCTTTGCCTATTGTTTTTCCCACAGTTTTCCAACAATAAGGCTTAAGGAGAAAAATCAGTTAATATTACCTTATTATCGGAAAGATGTTTACCTTCCGCCTCTAATAAAACACCTTTTTACTTTCTCTAGCACGTATATACAATGTAGATATAGGTAGAGAAGGTATACTCCACCCAATATTTCTTTACAGAGATTTCACCAGAAAAACATGTTTTGAGTACCCCTGGATAAAAATGTTATCTGTGCCATTCACATAACTTTCTCTACAGCTCTGTAACAAATTATTTAAAAACTCTTTTTCCTCTATCAACTTTATGCTAATAGAGATAAACATTAGCAGAAATGGTGTTATTACTTACTTCTTTGTAAGTAGAAGAAAATAAGGGAAGGTACTAGGTTAAAGCAATAGTCAATTATTTTAAAGTTTCATTTCCATGTGGATGGAATAAGTTCTCCTGCATTGAAGGAGCTGAAGAATTCCTGTATTAGAAAAGTTTAGCAATTTTAAAACTAAAGCCTATATAAAGGAATATATCAAAAATGGAACTCCACGAAAAATGTATATGACAAATGTGTGTTTTAACGATATCTACATTTTTTGTATAGTAAGGTTTTATCTATCTCTTACTGTATATGTACCAGCTATTCGAGATTTTCAGGAAAATCCACCTAAAGGAATTACCCTTTCCACGGAACATTATTTTAAAGTTTTCGATTTTCTAAACTCTGGCTCTAACAATTTGATGAAAATGTCGTACATTGAAGATGTTTACATGGCAAATAAAAATGTGTATCTCAAATTTCTTGGAAATAGCCCCGGAAATCCTCTTCATTTTGAATAACTCTGCATAACTGGTAAACCATAATATATAGCCAAAAAGCTACTATACGACATGTAGATCTCGTTAAACATACATTTATGACAGGTACAGTTTTTTTGTAAACTAGCCATTTCCGTGATACTCCCTGTTAATGGTTTCAATTTTGAATACTTTCCTCAAACGGAAAGTTCTCATCCGTTTCATATCTCTGGTCATGGAAACAGAACAGAATTTTAATCGCATAGCAACCAGCTTTTAAAAGATTTCTATATCACTTTAGCCTAGCATATTGCCTTATTTACCTTCCGCTTACAATGACGCAAGTAATAACACTATTTTGATAGTGTTTTGATTAGCAAGAATACTCTTTCGTAAAAAAAGTTTATTTAAAGGAGAGGTAGGAAAGGGCATTTGAGTAGATCACATAAGATTTATTTTAATGCACTTCTTTTTTGTGTTTAATGCCCGATTTTACTACCATAGCACCACAGGCGATAATATGGTGATACAGGAATTAAGATGGAGCACCGGTGGAATGCGATGGGCCAGGAAAACTAGAGAACTCGGAAAAAATCAGCCCCTGCGTCGCTTTGTCCACTAGAAATTTCACATGCGGTCGCTTGGGACCAAAACCAAGCGATTGGCATAACGGTGCGTCCCAATACATGTCGAATAAGCTATGCCGCCAAGATAGATGATAATATCGAGCGGGATGCTTCAGGCGGTTACGTCTATGACCCGCTTTCGGGAAGTCGCGGGTTCGATCCTCGTAGCCGGCTTACATGACCTATTAGATTTTACTTTCTCTACACCACTAAGTACATAGTGTATAGAGAAGGTATTGCACTCCACCCAAAAATTCGATACCGATATTTCACCGGAAATACATGTTTTGGGTCCCCCTGATTCCAAAAAAAAATCCAATATTTTTGGAAAAAGGTCCGTGTGTGTCCATGAGTCCGTGTGTTTGTGAACACGATAACTCAAAACTAAAAGTCGGTAAAATACTAAACTTGATATTTAAGAAGTATCTTCCAAGGATGCGATACGAAGATTTTGAGAAAAATCTCCCTACACAAAAGTATGCTTTACATGAGACTTTTTTCGAACATTTTTATTTTCTCAAAAATTGCTGTAACGAATTGGATTAGATATTTTATATTAAAGATATTTGCCTGGCAAAGAAAATATATCTTGAATTTTCTGGGAATAGCCTCTGAAGACTACTTTATTCTGGATGAATTTTGCGTAATTGCTAAACCGTAAGAGATGGACAAAAACTTACCACACAAAAATGTAGAGCACGTTAAAACACACAATTCATGTTGTATACATTTTTTTCGTGGAGTAGGTCGTTTTTGAGGTATTCTTTGTTTTTGGTTTCACCTTTAAAAAACTTGAACTTTTCTCATACAGGAATTTGTCAACTCCTGTCCATACAAACAAAGGGACTTCAGTCACCAGCAACCAGCTTTTGACTATCACCTTAACCTATGGTATACCCTTATTTCGCTTTTACTTATAAGGAAGCAAGTAATAAGGCTATTTCTGCTTATTTTTCTGGATTAGCATAAAGTAAATAGAAGAATAAACTTTTTAACAATCACTTGTTACAGAGATGTAGAGAAAGTCATGTGAATGGAATACATGAGATTTTTAGAGCGCTTCTTCGGGTCGCCAGGCTAATGCTAGATAGGTTAATTCCATCCACCTAGTTTCTTGACCTTTTTGTCATTTCTATTGTCTTTCCATTCATCTTCATCCCGTTGCTTCCTTTCAGGATTGGAGGTGTCAGGTAGTGCACGGTGCACCATGGTAGAGAAGAAGGATGCTGATAGTTATATCTTTGCCCTTCTACTTCGGCTGTTTGCCACGACGAGGTCCACCTCTGGCGTTCCATCCTATGTGGGGCGGAGTCCCTATCTCCTGTAGGGCAGTAGGGATATTTCAATCTAGAAAGTGTAGGAGCTCTCACTCGCTGCTGTGCCGTCGCTCCTGGTTTCGGCCGCCTGGAGTATTCTCTTAGCTCAACCCTCCCGAGAACGCCCCCACATAGATAAATATAATGACCACCAAGGTTCGGTGTCGACTCCCCTCCGTCTTGATCCTATCCTAGACAGTAAAACTAACACATAAACGTATTAATTACTTTCTCTATACGTAGTATGTATATAGTGAATATAGAAGGTATTGTATTGCACCCAAAAAATTCGATACCGGGATTTCACCGGAAATATGCATTTTGAGACCTCGTGAATACAAAAATACCAAACTTGGTATTTAAGTTCAGTATTTTCCAAGGATGCGACACGAAGATTTTCAAGAAAATACTCCCACCTCCAACTACCCCTTTAATGGAAATATTTTCGAATAATATTATTTCCTCAAAAATGGCTCTAACGATTTTGTTAAAATGTCGTATATTAAAGATATTTACATGGCAAATAAACTGTATATGTTAAATTATCTGGGAATATCCTCTGAAGACATCTTTATTCTTAATGCTTTTTGCGGAATTTTGCATAACTGGTAAACCGTAAGAGATAGACAAAAACTTACTGAATAGAACATATAAAGCTCGTTAAAACACACACTTTATGTTATATACATTTTTTCGTGAAGTTGATTGTTTTTAAGATATTTCTTATTATTGGTTTGAGCTATAAAATGCTTACACTTTTCTCATACGGGAATTTATCAACTCCTGTCCATACAAACCAGTTTTTGACTATCAGTTTTACTTACGATGCTCCCTTATTACCTTTCTACTTACATGGAAGCAAGTAATAAGACCATTTCTGGTAATTTTTTCTCAGCATGAAGTAAATAGAAGAATAAGGTTTTTAACAATAATTTATTGTGGAGATGTAGAAAAAGTCATGTGAATGGAACACGTCAGATTTTTTTTTATTCTTCTCCATTTTTGTTTTTATTGTAACTAGCTGCCAATTCCTCCCATTTATTTCTACGTATTCTCAGTCATCAGTCAACATTCTGTTCATATTTCTTCTCATTTTGATTTATTCATCCTTTCTACTTGTTTTCTCTAACATCTAAGTAGTAGGTAGAGGAAGCATATACTTCACACAACAATTTTATATGGAGATTTTATCTGATATAAGTCCCCTGAATCAAAAACACATTGTAATAAAAAATCGTGTAAGGTTGAACAGCGTAACTTAAAACTAAACTTGGAAAATAATAATTATTACTTTTTTCAGATAAGCCTTGTGCAGCACAGGTTTGAAAGTGTAGAAATAGACTACAAAAGCAATTCCATAGCCAGAATTTCAACCACGGATCTCCCGATTTCCATCCGGTTGCTCTTATGAACACAATTGCCAGGCAAATAGGATATTTAATGTCGGCCAGCACGTTGCCATGGTAGCTCAAATAGTTAGGGTAACCATAAAAAATCCGAGAAATCCGAGGTTCAAATTGGTTATTGCTTCAGGCTATTTCTATCTTTCCATTCCTGCCGTACACACGCGCTTTTTTAAACAGCACTTTAATTACAATTGATTGATCTAATAGTTGTGGAAACTCTGAGGCCCGAAACTTAAAAGTACTTAAGGCATTCCAAGTTGTCAGTAGGATATTTCATCTCAAAATAATTTGGGAGCACCTTGTGATTTACCCGGAAAAATCTTATGTGTTACATTCAAGTGTCTTTCTCTACATCTCTGTAACAAATAATTTCGCTTATTTCCAAAGTGACGCATCTCCAATTTTAAGAGAGTTAGAGCTGAGCATACCAGAGCATTAAGAATACCTTCTGCGAAGGTGTAAGTTGTATTAAATGTTCAAAACGACGTAAATGCCAGCCAGCCTTTGAACGTTGGTGTTATTTCCAATGTAACGCATCTCCCTTATTTCCAAAACGTCTCATCTCCTCATAGCCAATAGAAGCGCTTCAAGTTAGTTATAAAAAAAAAACGATGTATTTATGCTGATAATCCTGCAATGTCATTTTATAGGCAGGTATTTTCTAGCAGTCATGTAGAAGTCAGTTGTGATTACAGTGATGCTTAGGCCCATACTATTATTTCTAGTGATAGGAAAATGATTGAAATTGGCGGTTATATTAATTTTATTTGTTTTTAAGGTTTATAAAATTGAATAATTTAAGAACAAAAAATCAATTTTAAGCTAGTAATATTATTTCCAGTTGAAAAATAAGTTTGGTATTGGCTATCTTTATAGTGTGTGAAGCTTAAATATTTAATCAATTATTTCATCTGGTATGGTATTAAAGTAACATTTTGAAGGCTTTTGGTTTACCATTTAGATGTTATGGTGTTTAAATGATAATAAACATAAGACTGACAGCTATAGCACTTTTATTTTATCAATAATACATATCAACAACTTCATATTGCAGTGGCCATCTATATAAAGCTTTAGTTTACTGCCAAAATGACAACTCCCTATCATGTGATCCAAGTTCCACCATTCCTACGACTCTGTGATTTTTTTCACATATATAGATACATTTGCAAGTATTACTGAATTCCACATGCCAAAAATTAGTTATCTACCTTAAAATGACAAGGAATTATATGAAATTTGTCTTTTGAGAAAAATATAATTTCATGGAGAAGTCACTTTGGAAACAAACTCTTCAATTATTGTTCCACAACTTATTCTTATATATCTGCTTTCTGATCATCTAGATAAACATTAGAAGAAATTGTCTTCTTCTTTGTAATTAGAAGGGAAATAAGGGAACACACCAGGCTAAAGTTATAATCAAATCTTTTAAAAGCTGGTTGTCATGTGGTTGACATCTGTTTCTATGCAGCACCAGCTTTAAGTGTGAGAAAAGTTCAAGTATTTTAAATCTGAAACAAATAACAAGGAATATCTCAGAAATGGTAAATTCCTCAAAATAACAAAACAAAAACATATATGAATAAACTGTGTGTTTTAGGCTATCTACACGTTTTGTATAGTAAGCTTTGTCTATCTCTTGGGATTTACTAGTTACACAAAATAAAATTCATTCAGAATAAAGAGGTCTTTAGAGGCTATTCCTTGAAAATTCAACATATCTATTTTATTTGTAACATCTTTAATATACGGTGTTTTAATCGAAATTGTTAAAACCACTTTTGAGAAATTCCAACATTTTGACATTTTTTTCTATGTAAAGGATAGTTTTGGGTAGGTGGAATTTTCTAAAAAATTTCGTCTCACATCCCTAGAAGATATTAAACCTAAATACCAAGTTTGGTATTTTACCGACTTTTTGTTTTTGAGTTATCGTGTTCACAGACATAAGGACACACACGGACCTTTTTCTAAAAATGCTTTTTTGGATACAGGGATCCTAAAACGTGTATTTCTACTGAAATATTGGTATCGAATTGTTGAGTGGATTGTAACACCTCTATACACTATGCACATAGTACATGTAAAAATACAAATTAGTGAGAAAGATTATGTTCTGCCGGAATGTTGCTATGTAGCAGCCGGATCTATGGTTCAAATTCCGGCTAAGGTACTTAATTGCTTTCTCTTCCACGGATATACTAGGTAGATAAGGTGTTGCATTTCAACCAAACATTCCATACCGAGATTTCACTGCAAATATACATTTAGGTATCACCTATAATAAGTCGTTTTAGGAAAAGGTCTGTGTGTCGGACAACAGGTAACTTCAAAACGAAGAATCAGTGAAACACCAGACTTGATATTTAGGATGCTAGATGCAGATTTTTAAGAAATTCCCTTCCCATTCCCAAACTACACTTTACTTAGAAAAGTTTCATTTTCTAAACAATGACGCTAACGGTGTTAATTAAAGTGCCACCTGTTGCAGAAATTTTCATGACAAGCAAAATGTGTATTTTTTAGTTTTATTTAGATTTTGCATATTTTCAAATAATTATTATTACTCTTCGAATATATGTGTTACTTCTACTATCTGTACATTGATATATTTTGTCTATACTATCATTGAATTTAGGATTTATCTGTTTTGTTGAGTGGAAGAAAGGTCAAATGGCCTTAGCTGTGCCAAACTAAATAAGTACATGTTGAATTTTCTGGGAACAGCTTTTGAAGTCCTATTTATTCCGTAATATTCCTAACTCGTAAATGGTAAGAGTTTCACAAAATCTCACTGCAAAAAAATAATAAAAAAGTAGATCTCAAGAAAGCACGCATTTTACATATCTACTTTTATATACGGTTAACCCAGATATTTCTTGTTAACGGTTAAATTTTCCGTTTCTTTATTATTATTATTAATAATAATAATATTAATATTATTATTAACCTTTTACTCCTGGCCATGCAAACAGAATGGAATTTCAAAGTCAAAAAATATCAACCAGCTTTTAAAAGCTTTAGCATGAATCGAATACCATGAAGTAGTTACATAAACAGGCATAAGTTGTTTCAAAATAGCTGGAAAGAGCCGTATGAATGGAACATATTCTGGGCTCCTGCGCAGGAACAAAATATCACCGTTGATTGACTTTAATAGTCGGTCGTCTCCTTAGCGCGGTGGTAGCGTTGCTACTTACCAAGCGGGAGACCTGGGTTCGATCCCCAGTACCAGCGTGGGGATTTTTCCCCCGCTGGGAGACCTGGCCCGGGGTGCACTCAGCCTCGTAAGGTCCCTGGGGGGCCAATTGTGGAGCTACTTGATGGAGAAGTAGCGGCTCCAGGTCATGAGGACCGCATTAACCGGCCGGGGGGACTCGAGGCGCTGACCACGTCTCACCCTCAAATACTGCACCCCATCCATGACGTCTGTAGTGGACCGAGATGGGGGACGCAGCGGCCGGGCGGTAGGCCAAAGTTCCCCGTGAGCTGTCGTGCCATGGAGTTAAACCATTAAGACTTGGACTTAAAGTAGTTCTGACATTGTAAATAGTCATTGGGGTGTAACATCTTAAGACGATTCTTTCTTTTACTTTCTCTCTCTCCCTAAGCAATATGCTTTTGCATTGGAGCAATGAAAGGAAGGTATGGAGTAGAAAATACGTTGTGGCATTTTTTATCTCATTTATTATCTGTACAATATATTTTTGGGTTGAGTCATTTGGTTTCTTTTGGATTTCATGTGAACAACATGTCTTTTTCCGCAAGTCATCTGTATCCGTCTCTCAAACTGCGAAGTGATGATTTTGCTCGACATAGTAAATTGGGTTTCTAGGTAAAAAAATGTTATGTGTTCCATTCACATGACTTTCTCTACTTCTATGCAATAAATTAGTGTTAATAAGCCTATTCTTCTATTTACTTCATGCTAATCGAGAACAAATTAGCAGAAATATACTTATTACTTGCTTCCTTGTAAGTTGAAGCGAAATATGGGAGTATCATAGGTTAAAGTGAAGTCAAAAGCTGGTTACTAGGTGGCCGAAGTTTCTTTGCTTGTATGGACACGAGTTGACAAATTCCAGTATGAGAAAAGTACAAGTTTTTCAAAGCTGAAATCAAAAACAAGGAATATCATAAAAACAATCAACTCCTCAAAAAAATGTATGTAACATAAATTGTGTCTTTTAATGTGCTCTACATTTTTATGTGTGGTAAGTTTTTGTCCATTTCTTACGGATTAGCAGTTTTGCAAACTTTCGTAAAATTCATACAGAATAAAGTAGTCTTCAGACGCTATTCCCAGAAAATTCAAGTATACATATTATTTGTCAGGTAAATCACTTTAATACACGATATTTTAATCAAAATTGTTAGAGCCATTTTTGAGAAAATCAGAATTTTCGAAAAAAGTTCCATATAAAGAGTAGTTAGGGGTGGGGGATTTTCTTGAAAATCTTCGTGTCGCATCCTTGGAAGATACCAAACTTAAATACCAAGTTTGGTATTTTACGGTATTTTCCTTTTGAGCTATGCTGTCCACAGACACAGATGCACACACATACACACACGGAACTTTTTCCAAAAATCCGATGTGTTACACTCACATGACTTTCTCTAGCTACTCTACAAACGAACTTCTTACAAAAGATAACTCTTCTCCCAACACCATGCTAATCGAGATAAACATTAGCAGAATGTTATTACTTAGTTCCTTATAACTAGACTGGAACTAAGGGAATGTACAAGGCCAAAGTGATAGACTAATGTTTTAAAAAGCTGTCTAAATGCGATTGTCATTGCAAATCGCTTCTTTGCTTGACCAGGAGTAGAACAAAAGAATCGCACACACACACACACACACACACACACACACACACACACACTTATGATTGAGAAAAGTAGAAGTGCCTCACAATTGAAACTAATAATGAGGAATACCTCGAAAATGGTAAGCTCCACGAAAACAATGTATATGACATAACCTGTGTATTTTAACAAAATCTACATAGTTTGTAGAGTAAGTTTTTGTTTATCTCTTATGGTTTACTAGTTAATCCAGATTAAGCAAAACTCATTCAGAATAAACAGGTCTTTAGAAGCTATTTCTCGAAAATGCAATATATGCATTTTATTTGTAATAGAAATGACTTTAATAAGTGGAATTTTAATCAAAATCGTTAGAGCCATTTTTAACAAAAACAACATTTTCGAAGATTTTTCCATGTAAATGGTAGTTAGGGGGGGATTTTTTTAAAAATCTTCGTGTCACATCCTTGGAAGACACCAAACTTAAATACCAAGTTTGCTATTTAACCGCCTTTTCGTTTTTGGTATATGCTGTACACAGACACAAACACAGACAGACAGACACTTACACACGACCCGTTTCTAAAATGTTTTTTTTTTTATTCAGGGGGTCCTAAAACATTCCGGTGAAATATCGACATTGAATTTTTAGGTGGAGTACAATACTTCTCTATTCCTATGTACATTGTACATACGGGTCTAGAGAAAGTAAAAATGTTTTTTTTTGGATTCAGGGGGACCCAAAACATGTATTTCCGGTGAAACCTCGGTATCGAATTTTTTGGGTGCAATACAATACCTTTTCTATAAACTAAGTACATAGCACGTTTACAGAAAGTAAAAATCTTATGTGTTCCATTCACATGACCTTCTCTACATCTCTCTAACAAATTGTTAAAAAACTTACTTTTCTATCTACTTCTCGCTAATCGCGATAAACTTAGCATAAATGGTCTTATTAATTGCTTACTTGTAAGTAGAAGAGAAATAAGGGAATACTATGGGCTAAATCGACAGTCAAACGTTTTAAAAGCTGATTGCTGTGTGATTGAATTACCTTCATTTGTATGGCTAGAAGTTGAGAAAAGTAGAAGTATTTAAATCTGAAGCAAGGAATATCTCGAAACACCTAAAGGGTGCAAACTGCTCCAAGTTTGTCCGGTGCCAAATGGGTTTCGAATCGGTGCAAGCGATTATCCGACGCGCAGGTTTTCCATAAAAGATCACTTTAGCTGTGAGTAACGACACCACTCTACAGATTCTAGGGGAGTTCAATAAGTCCTTAGAAAATGCAAGAAATTACACTCGTAGCATCGACAAAAATTGCATTTAGTAATCGTTGTCTCTTACTAGATAACAGTTAAAGTTTCAAATCTATTCAGCACGTGTTTTCGTTAACTTAGGCGATGAATCAAAATTCTTGTTCTTGTCTAGAAAGGTGAAAAAAAAAATTTCGTTCGGTGACTAAACACTTCTATTTAAAAGGCTTAATACCGAAAGACATAAAAGCCGAGAAGCATTAAGTTCATGGCATATCTGCTCCTGCGTTTGCAACAATTTACAATTGGATATATGAATTTAAATGTGATCGCACATCCACTAATGATGAATATTCCGGACGTTCAGTAGAAGCGACTTTGTCCGAAATTATTGATAAAATTCAGGATGTGGTTTGAGTGATGGATGAATCAAAGTTTTCAAAATAGTAGAGGCCACAGTTATATCACAAGATACACCGTTCTCAATTTTTCACTAAAAATTAGTTCTAAAAACGTCTCGGCAAAATGGATGCCCGTTCTCTCTCAACGGAGAATAAACGCAATCGTGTGATCGATTCGAGGTTTGGCACTTTTCCGTCGCAATTCTGAGGAGTTTTTTGGGTAAATACATAATTGTGAATGAAACATGGATGCACTACTACACTCCAAAGAAAAATTAAGGTCAAAACATGTGTTCTGCCTTCTTTGAAGACAAGATTATGGCCTCGGTTTTTCAGGATACAAATGGAATCATCTACATTGATTACTTGTAGAAAGGAAGCACACCAATGGAGAGTATTATGCATCGTTATTGCACCGGTTGTACGGAGAAATCAATAAAAAGCGCCCTCGTCTGGCAAAGAAAAGGATTCTCTTGCATCAAGACAAACAAAGGGTTGTCACCTTCGCAGTTTCGTTGGCGAATATTGTAGAATTAAGGTTCGAATTACTACAACATTCACCGTACTCGCCAGATTTGGCCCCCAGTGACTTTTGTTTACCTCCAGACTTTCTCGTCTAACAAAGAGATCATGACCCACACATATGCCTATTTTGAGAACCTTCCAAAATCCTACTTTTTGGAAGTCTTAAAACAGTTGGAGAAACGCGGGAAAAGTGTATCGAGCTAAACAGGGATTATGTTGAAAAATAAATAAAACAACTTGTTTTTCTAAGGACACGCCCCTCGTAGCTGGAATGAACTCATGGTGGAGGAAGGAGCAGAAGACGACGAAGATGGTACGTAAAGTGACGAGCAGGAATTGCTGGAAGGAAACGATCCTCTTCAGATTCCCGTAGAAAACAAACTATGGAGAAGCTGAGTTTCCCTCCATCTACCGGTCAGTTTCATGACCCCATGGTGCAGTGAAACTTCATGTAGTATAAATTTGAACGGAAAATTCCTTTGTGTCCATTTTGTAATATCCTGAAATTATGCTGAGCCTTGAAGTAGTTAAACGCTCAAAAATGATGAATGCATTAGAATTTATGCTAGATTATACATTTGCAAAATCTGACTACAAATTGCGAAAACATGGACATTATATCATTTCATAATATAATTATATGAATTCTGAAACTTTTAACTTTACTTTTTTCCAATTGACACACTATAACTACTAACTAACTGAAGCTATAGATCGTAGGCCCGTGCTTATTAATATGTACTTCCAACCTTAAACCTTATTTTCTCTCACACTCCTATCCAATATTTTTCTTATTCAAAATATTCAACATGATGTAATTTTGAAGCAATTTATTTCAATTATTTTATAATGCCACTCAAAACAAATTGAAATAATGGTACAATTTTATAAATAAACTATTACATTTTGAACATCAAATAATAAAACAATTTTTACACACTAATAAGGGCTGAACAAAAAATATGATGTGTTCCACATATACAGCTTTCTCTACCTACTACACATACAAACTATTCTTAAAAAAGATTATTCTTCTCTCTGCACATTTCTAATCAAGATAAACAATAGCAGAATTAGTTTTATTACTTGCTTCTTTGTAAGTAGAAGAGAAATAAGAGAATACATTAGGATAAGATGATAGTCAATTCTTTTAAAAGCTGATCAATGTATGAAACAATTGAAGTTCGGTTCGCTTTTCATGGTCAATTTGAGAAAAGTTAGGTGTCTTAAAAGTGGAACAAAACACTGATATGCTTTAATAAGATATACATGTTTTGTGTAGAATGTATTTGCCTACCTCTTACGGTTTAACAGTTATGCAGTTTTCTGCAAACCTCATCCAAAATAAAGAGGTCTGCAGAGGCTATTCCTAGAAAATTGAAAATATACATTTTATTTGCGATTGAATATGTTCAATATACGAAAAACATTTTCAAAACTTGTTCCATGTTCATGGTTGTTTGTGGGGGGAGGGGGGAGGGTTCTTGAAAATCTTCATGTCGCATCCTTGAAAGATACCTAACATAAATACCAAGTTTGGTATTTAATGGTCTTTTCGTTTTTGACGTAAGCTGTCCATAGACACACTGACCTTTTTGTAAAAATGCTCTTCTCGGACTCAGGGAACCCCAAAAGTTGTATTTTCAGTGAAATCTCGACATCAAATTTTTGGGTGGAGTGCAATACTTGCTCTAGCTGCTTTGTACATTGATGTGCTATTCGCCAGAGAAAGTAATATAATATGACATATCTATTAGTAAATTCATTTACTATTTTTACTTCTTCTAGTACATGGTAGCTAGAGAAGGTATTGTATTCCACCCAACATTTCTATGTCGAGATTTTACTGGAAATGCATGTTTTAAAGTCCCGAGTCCAAAGAAAAGCATTTTCAGAATAAGGTCCAAGTGCGAATGAGTGAGTGAGTGAGTGAGTGAGTGAGTGAGTGAGTGAGTGAGTGAGTGAGTGAGTGAGTGAGTGAGTGAGTGAGTGAGTGAGTGAGTGAGTGAGTGAGTGAGTGAGTGAGTGTCTGTTGGCAGCATAACTCAAAAACGAAAAGACGGATAGTATATAGGTAGTGCGAATAGTGATCTGACCAGTTATTTAATGACAGAGCTTTACTAAAGACAAACGGTAATCTTGCATTATTAGAGCAACACTTAGAATTGTCTTCGAGAGTGAAGATGAGTTTCATTTCAGTGTGAGCAACATTGACCCTACAGCGATCCCAGTGAATTAGCGTTGATAGTTCTGATAGTTTAGATGAAGAAAAAAAACTTCAGAATTATCATGTTCTGTGTCGTGTTAAAAATGCCTCAACATAAAAATAATAACGGTAGAACAGTTCTCTACACTGCTTCAAAAATTCCGTAAGCAGCAGCAGCTCTGCTGGTGTATTATAAAAAGCAAGCAGTGGGACATACTTGTAAGAAAAACGAATTTAATCGCCTGAAACTGTAAAAAGCATAAAAATAAATTACAAAGATAGTTTGGACTACCGTGATTCAAAAGATTTAAAAAACACCATATTACTTTTTAAATTATTTTCTTACTAATGAATTATTACAAACAATTTAAGATGGTAGAGCAATCTTGTCAGCCCAGAGGTAGGCAAAGAGAGTACTTACTTCAAATCAAAAAAAAAAAAAATTGAACTTCATAAATATCCTGGAATATGTTTCCTCTAAGCTGTGATAATATGCGCCATTTATGGGGCGATATAATAGTCAATGAATTTTGAAGAGTACCATGTTCATAGAAACTTGGTAATTTGATTTGTTGAATAACCGTTTAGGACGACACAGTATAAAACGGATGTGTAAAAATTGGTGCTTCAAACTCTTATCACTTAGTTGATCTTTTTTTTTTTTTTTTGTAGTTTTAACGCCCGCTTTTATTACTTGTGGCGCCGCAGGTGATTAATTGATCTTGAAGTAGCAGTTATGCATTTCGTACAAAAACGGATTCTGATAAAAGTTCCAATGAAAAATACTGAAACACATGTAGTCGTTCAGAACTGAAGTAGCACAGTATCGTTGTAACTGCACAGAAGAGAAAAGTCCAATTTGTGACATGCCAGGATAGTTGCTCCATCAAAAGGTATGCAGCAGGACTCAACCGCCAATTGCCAAAATGCAAGTTGAACATGGATTAACTTTTATCCCGTGCACAAAATGTGACGCGTTCTTGTGCCAACAAAGACAACAGTTGTTACAGTAACTACAACAGTAAAATTACTAATGGGCATTATTATGTGACAGTTTTGTAAACTAAACAAGTGCATTTACGCAAATATTAATAATTACTGTAAATTAAATTACTTGATATTTTCATACATTATTTTATTATAGGACGCCTACCTTCTGTTATTCTCTACCTAAATGCTGTAGCATATAGGCAACATTAACAAAAATACTATAACATGGCTAATTTTTATAAATTATTCTATTGATTATTCACCTTTAATTCAAATATAACTTTTATTTAATTAAATAAAAATGGGTATTTTACGGAACCAATTACGCACAGACAGCTCCTCAAGAAAGGTAACAGAGACCCTTCTTTCTCCAATTTCTACCTATTTAAGTCTTGAACAATGCAAGGATAGAGGAGACTATCTCTGCTGGCGGGCTAGGGGAGACTATGCCTACAGTGGGTACCGGCGTTGTCCTGGCAACAGCTTATATTATACATAATGGGCATCAATTAAGGATATACTAGTGGAGTTGTTTTGCTTCCGTTCGCAACGAGCTCCGAAAAAAGCAAAGAAAAATTGCCTGATGAGATTTGGTTTTAATCTTTAAATCAGGTAAAGCATACACTGTCTGTGATTTCAGACCAATTACTCCTTAAATGCTGTTTATAAGCTACTCTGAAGTTCATTACAGGTCGCAAGAAACCGATTCTGTAACAAATGAATGTAATGGTAAAGGTATGTTGTGGCATTCAGGAGAAAACCACTGTGGAAATATGCAAAACATTCGTAACACGATTAGCTACCCAATACAATCCATGCAAGAGGAAAGTTTTATATCACTTGGCAATGCTTTTGACCGGATCATAAACATATTTTTGAGATCATGCATAAGTATGCGTTTTTAACGCTGCTTATTACATTTATGAACGCTCTACATGCGTATGCCAGCTCGGGTGCGCTTGAATGAAATGGCTATAGATATTGTGAATTAGTAACGCTACTCCTGTTTGGAAGAGATGGACTTTGTCAATGATCCACTTATGCTAGAGTTAGAACCTTTCCTCTAACGAAACGATAAATTTAGATGTGGTTCTCAATCCCTATAAGTTGATTACTGTTATGACTTACGTAGACGATTATTTTGATATGGTATTCCAGAACCTTCAGAAGATGGACAAAATAATTCTCGTCCACGAGCAAATCTTCCATCGCGAAATTAAACGCGACAATATAATTTATCATTCCCGTTGGTATTTGCAGTGGGTTTAAAGTGTATCGCTTCTCATTAGATATAGGAAAGGTTTTAGTGATACTGGTTATGACGCGCTTCCTTCAGAAGGTTTAGGGCGATTATGGATAAGGTGAAAGTTACATTGCTCCAAAATATTATTAGGAACTTATATTAATCACAATAAGAAGTGGTATATTAATGTATTTGTGCTTTACAAAATACATTCGTTAGTTTAGGTTTCACATATAGCATCAAGAGTTTATTATATAATTGATATTACTGTTCGATTTTAGTAATTTCCCGGATATATGTTTTCTACTAGCAAGAGGAAAGTATAGAAATAATAGCTGTAGCGTTAGGGTAAAATGTTCTGTTGGCTAAATATACACTGCAGGGGGAACATAAGAGGTAACTATTTGGAATCCGTGAAACAGAATATTTGATGCCTTCCCACCTCTTAAACCAATTCTTGTATCTGGACACATTCAGAGGGTTTATCACCGTGACTTGCGGGATATTCTTCTTTCTTCTGTTGATGGAGAGCTCAAGAAAACTTGTTTTATGGTCAAAATTCCATTGGTTAGGAGAGAGCTAGTATAGTCCATTCCATCTTCCATCTAGATGTTGGATTTGCTTGTATTACGACATTGGCTGGATTGTTCTTCCCAGGCTAGTGTCTGTATTGTTCTGGACTCGTGTGTATATATTTGTACAACCGACACGATTACAAACTAAGTCTCCCGTTAATTCTACCAACATTGTATCGAACTTAAGACACGGTAATATTCGTCTAAAGACTGACATGAGAAATGAAAATTCTGTAGCTTTGCTACAGTGTAATACTTTATCCCCCAAAAGTGCTTCTGTAGGTTCAAGCATCGAGCGAGTGTGTTCTTACTCATTATTAGATGGGACAGAGCGTAGTCCGCCTTAGTAGTTCGAACGTAGTAGTACCACACGTCCTTTATGAAGAGTCTAAAAACAAGTTAATTTGGATATCCTCAAAATTGGTACTAACCATGTAGGAATCTGTACCTGAAACAGACTATTTGGAGACAAGATCTCGTTCCATGCTATCTCTTCACACCAAGAAACTTAAAATGCAGTTTTCCAACCTTGATGGCGGGTGAAAATAATGCCTAAGGAATCTAGCGTAGGGTTTTACTTTCGTAAATGCTTAATTTGTTCAGGAGCATATGGAGCTGGTCAGTTTATGTATCATATGGCAGACCTAACACTCGAGTTTCTGTATGTGTACTTTGGCCGTCTACTCTCCAGAATATATTTAGTTCTTCCGAATTGGTTGACCATTCTTCTAGGGACATTCTTCGTATTGCCCTATCATCTTAATAAGCTCATAGAGTAATTACTTTTGTGTCACTCTTTGTACTCGTCACGAAGTCATCCATTAAAGCACTAGAATCTATCTGCGATGCGGCATTAGGAATGCTATTCATGTTTCCGACAGCGTTTTCTCTCATTGCTGCGGACCACAAGAATGGAATACACCTGAAACCAATCTGTTAAAGAACGGTGCCATAAGCTCCGACTTCATCTAACTTTTATGATTTCATTACTGTCCTGAGTGATTCCGCAACAGAAAGATCTTCTCTTTCAATGCAATTTGTAAGAAACATTAAATTATGACACTGCTGAGATCTGCTGAGTGCATTCTGAAACTAAGATTTCTGGTAGCAGGTTTGGCTGTATCCATTATTGAAGAATAACGCACTTACTCCATGTGATGGGCCCTCAAAGGCTATCCGACATTTCGCAATGCCATTTTTAACCGTTTGATGGCCTGATGAGGAAGGTAAAAGTTTTCTTCTTTCTGCTGTTCGTTAGGAACAATTTTCACCTGTTTGTTAGTAATGTAATTAGGCAGGTGTGCAAAGTATATCTTCAAAGCTTTTATTCTTTTGAGTCAACCTCCGAAATCGTTCTATAGCTTGTTTCTTCCCTTGACAAAATTATATTTTGCTTATTGGGGAGAAAGAATTTCTATTGCGCAATACTCTTGGGACCACTCAAGAATTTCAGAGTCCTTTTATTAGCTGATATTTCCATGCTGGTAGCTATCCGATGATCTCCAACCCGGAAGGGCTTATAGGTTATCACCTAACGATACAAAGATCTGTGGCAGTTCTGTGAAGTTGACCATTGTCGAATTTACGGATATAGCTGATCAGTTTCCGCTTAATACCCAAACATATGTAATAGGAATTAGCACTATGATTGAAGATATAGGTACTTATAACATTGTTCACCACTCTCCAATAGCAGCATCCTATTTGGAGCTCAGTCAGATTTTCCGCTTCTTTTACATCCGCCAGCGGCCGCTTCTGGATACATGCTAAGACACTGATGAAGAGTTTCATGTGGTGTAAATGGTGTTTGCTCTCGATTGCTGTGACGATAGATCTACTATTCGTTTTGATGCCCCTCAAAATATAACTGACAGGTCTGCGGTTTATGGGAACAGTCAGTCGCGAGTCAAAGTCATTTACCACTCGTTCCGCATTTCCGTAATCTCCACCTTTAAGTCCTTTATCAATCTCTTCATGATGAAACGTCCGCATCTTGGGCGCCACAATCCGGATATCCGCAATTTGCAAATTAAGTGAAGCTCGGTGAGGACGCCCACTTTACAAACCGAAGCGACTGGCTTGGTATTTCTGGTAATCTAGTATTCTCGGTACCTGAATAACTGGACCTATGCACACTGAACCTTGCTTTTCTTATTGTAGTTCCGGACTAAATGTCACGATTAATGCAAAAAACAACCAAAAAACAGAAAAAAAAAGCTAAATAAAAACAATAACAAATGATGGGTTGTACATGTTTTTATTTTCGCAGAAAGAATATGTCTGCTATTTTCTTGCAATCTTGAGCTCAGGGCCCATGCATTTCACAAAACCAACAGAAAGTGCAAATTTGCTACTAGTACTCTTTACTATCTTCTTTGATTTAGAGCTAGTGTACAGAGCTGATGCTGTCAGCATATATAGTTTTCGGGTTGGAGAGCTTGCCTCGGAACTTCCCAGAGGTAAGAGATCCCTTCTGCAACATGTCATCAGGACGTCAATCAAGCATTTTTCGTGCCAGTATGTCTTAATATCCTCTCATAGCCACTAAGAGCGTAGACCCAACAATTACATTCAATAATGTGATGTTCAGCGTCTCTGGGATTGCATATTGGGTCGATTCAAACCTTCAATGTATCTAGGTCGTCTTATATTACCAGGCCGTAGTGTGTGCGGAGCATTTTCTTGGTCTCTGCATAAGAATTAGCAATTATGGTGATGCCTTTGATCAGAAACTTTAGTTCGTCCTCTAGATAGCCTCTGAAAACAGGTTTGTTTATCAATAAATCGTCGGCTGCTTGTAATTAATTGAAGACTGAAAGTTTCCCAGAATCGAGGCCATGACTCGATTACTCCCTGGAATTATTTAAGCTTGAAGAGTGGTAATTTAATTGAGTAAGCAACTGGCGCAGGCGATACTATAGTTTATTTGTTATAATAAAGGGAGACTGTGTCGACCGCTCGATAGCTCGTGTGGCCTTTCGAGTGGCCCCTTTAGGGATTTTTACTACTTTTGCTAGATATTGTCTATAGATTGTAGTAAAAAAAAATCGAGTACGCCACCATCTAAATCAATTAGTCGATCGAGGGCTTTCTGCAGCCCTGCTCAATAGTTATCATGCTCATTAAATATATTTATTCATTAAGTATTATAATTTCAGTTACAAAACGTGTAACATTTCGAATTTATCTGCCGCATTTTCTCTTTATGTACGCATTTTCATTTGTGCATCTGATTCTGATCTTGCGCAATGTTGAACTATACACATTTAGCTACAATTCGCTCATTCTGATTATGCGGTATTCTAATTTTATCAATCGCAAGTTATACAGTTACTTTATAATAAGCCAAATAATTGTATAATTACTTATCTGCTTGCATAAATCATCTAATAGGTATAATGATTTTGATATCCTAATTTTTTCGTGTGGAATGATATAACTAGATGTTAACTGCCAGTAGTTTCACGTATTGTAATTACTTATCCCTACTAACACAACAGAGATACATTTTCAATGTAGAGGAATAAATGAATGAATGAGAAATCGGAGACAAAATGCTGTATTTGAAAGAGTTTAAAAGGAGAAGAATTATGTAACCAAGAATTCAATTCTCAGAGCTTTCCCAAATAGAATCTACATAGATGTGCTCATGTTATAGATATTATGTTTGACAGGCAAATACTCAGTAAGGAGACCATTGGAATCCTCAGCTCCTATTTACTAAATGTGAGCATATTCTGTGTCTGCTAATAGCTCAATGAACTGTTTTGCATAGTTTAGCTTTAAAACATATTTCCAATATCAATTTTTGGAGCTGGGAAGGTAGAGCCAGACTAAAAGGTTCTCCAACTTCTATCATACACACAAAATATCAATTCACATCAATTTATTACTTTATTTTTTGAGTTCCTAAGATTTTAGCTTTCTCTTTAATAAATATTTTGCTGCACCACAGAATGGATTTGGACCAAACAATGGAGTATTAGCTCCTCTTTTGGATAGGCGACCAGCAATTTCATTGCATTCAATTCCTTCGTGTTCTGTCACCCACATAACGGGAGCCCTTATTATGTTTCACCTAGTGATTTGATATCTGCATTCTTTCCTCAACAAGTTTTGACTTAATAGTATAATCACCAATAGCCTTTTAAAATTGCTTGTTGGTTCCATATAATACAGAGTCTGGCATTTCGAATGCCTTTGTTGAATTATATGAGTACATAACACCGACTTCTTCTTGAATTATATGCAAATGTTCACTGCCAAAACTTTTTAGGAAAATTTAGGCTAATAACCCATACATTGACTTTCCCAACCATGTATCAGCTATTGTATACCACTTATACAACACACTGGTTTGGAAAACTACATTTTTCATTCCAAATTTGACTTTCACTAAAGAGATGATTTAAGTTGGGTTCAACCTAATTCCATAATTTGGTAAGCTCCTTTGCCTTAATTCCGCATTTACATGTGACTAAGGAGATGGAGAAGTCACAGTGGTAACCCAGGTGACTCTCATTCGGGAGGTCGTAGGTTCGATCCCCATCGACCGCGCTCTCTAACTTGGGGTTTTTCGTGGTTCCCCTTAGAATGCTTTAGTACTCATGATCTAAATCTTCCTTTCCCTCATTCCGTTTCATAATATTTCCTTATCGTTCATTCCTTATTTAAGCTCGTGGTGTGTGTCAGGGCGCGCGGATGCATGCGCTTTCTAAATGCTGTTCTCAGGTTGCGGTCTCGGTCCTCGCGGGAGCGGACGGTCGCTTTCGCGACACCTGGCGCCAAACAGTTATGGTCTTTTGTGTCACTGAGGCCCATCTGCACCTGCTTTGTTGTTGCCTGTTGCTCCCTCACTTCATCTCTTCCTCCTGGAGTGTTAACACACAGTATATTTATATAAGTTGCAGTGCGTGAGGTGTTCCTCGCCATTGAGTAACCTTTAGCTTTACACGTTGAACTTTCTTCAGGCAGTATTTTGTTCCGTTTTAGCCACCAAACCAAAGTTGCATGGGTAAGCATGGGCGTCACAATAGAATACATAACTAGTAGATCAAATACGGCTTGAACGCTAAGTTTTCCAATTAGGCTTTAAAAGTTCCTAATTATTGACAGAAATTTCTAGAGACTCTTTTTAACTGGGGATGTCAAGACTTGTATTGCTCACTTCTATGTAACGTTTGGTTTTCGTTTGTGTTCTACGTTAACAATTTTCTAAAGTATCATGGACAGGTTTTAGAGATTTTCAACAATACACTCATTGAAGAATGAATTTATAGGTAGGTTTATAAGAATATTTCACAGTACTTTTTAGAAGATGGCTTAATAATCCCGTGGTGATAATTTTGCAGATAGAGACTAGCTCTTCATATTGTTGAATAAACTCATATTACCTTTCTCCAATTATATGTCTATTCAGCAAAGCTAGCAGATTTATCAGCAACTTTAAATATGGCAGTTAATGCCGGCGAAAAATGAGTACAAACATATAAGCCCTTTGTGTAAATGGAAAAAAAATCAAGCATTGGTATCGCTTTCAAAATAAAAGCCAAAAACACATTTCGTGAACATAAGCCATTTAGAGGAGAGATAGTATTCGAGAGCATAAGGCAACTTCTCGAGGAAGGAAATAATCAGGCAAAACCAAACAACTCAGATGACAACAATAGAGTAAGACTATCTGGTGGATATATACATCGATAGTAGGTAGTGAAAGGTTTAAGGCAGACCGTTCCAACACGACTCATCTGAGTCACGGATAGACGCGTGTACTCATTCGAAAACCTCGGAGTTGTGTGGAGGAGAAGTGTGGTAGCCAATACATCAATGGGCGAAGGTTTTCCTGCTACTTCATTTTCAACACTTGATTCATACGCTTGTCCTCAATACTGCGCAGGTAGAACCAATGAGTTGTCAGTAACCTGCTGCTTTTTTGATGTTTGCCCAAACTGGTACAGGCTAGTTTAGGAGATAAGTATGCTGTTTGTAGCTGCGTAATATTATTTTATCCCACATGTTAATACTTTCTTTACAACATCGTACATTGTAGGTAGAGAAGGTATTGCAATCCTCCAAAAAATTCACTGTGATATTTTACCAAAAATACTCACATAGGTTCCACATCTTACCTGGATAAAAGCAAAAAAAAAAAAAAAAAAAAAAATATATATATATATATATACTAATATAAGTTTAATAACCAAATAGGAAAAGCTTTACTAAATCAAATTAATAATTAAAACCTGTCGTTGAAGAATGAACTAATGATGAGAATGAAATAGGAGCTGATAGGTCTTGTGTGGTATGCGTATCCGTGTGTCTGTGAACTGACACTTCAGAATTTAAAAGTCAGTAAAATATCAAAATTTAATATTTAAGTTGAGCATCTCCCAAAGATACAACACAAAGTTTTACAAGATATCCCCCCTCCAAGCTACCCTTTACATGGAACGTTTTTCGAACATTTTGGCTTTCTCAAAAATGAATATGATAATCTTGATTAAACCACTATATAATGTAACGGTGGCCTAACTGAGCCTACCGAAAGGACTGTTGTCTATACTGCTCTAATAATAGTACGAATGAACGTAATAGCCGGACAAACAAAAGCATCGCTGGAAAGTAGTCCCAAGGGTTCTTAATATCTATATCGAGAAGAATCTATCTCTGGATTGGTTAAACAAAATTTCCCGTAATTTCGAGGGCTAAAACATCCGGAGCACGGCTATGGGAATATATAAGAAGTCAACGAGTACCGACCGGTGATGAATTGTCAATATAGTCAGTGATGAATGCTAAAGCAATGAAGTGAACGCAGTGACTCAGTTATTTTGCATACCAGAGTGTAACGAATTGTACTATATTAAGTGCCCTAGGTCAAATCAAATGAGTTTAGTACAGACTGGTATTCTGATATGTCAATATATTTAATGCATTTTTATGACAAATAAAATGTACATTTTAAATTTACTGGGAAAATCTCTGAATTCCTCTTCATTCTGAAATGACTTTGGCAAAACAAGTGCACTGTAAGAGATGTTGAAAAATTTATTAAAACGAAGCACTGTCTTGTAAATTTAAACTTGCGCTTGTGGACATATTCTAAATGAAAGTACAGACTTATTTGTGGAACTTAAATCCACAGTAGACCTCATTATAATATGACATTTATTAAAATGCAATGGTTTATGGGGTTAAAGATTTCCAAGACACTCCTTAGGTTATTGAGTTCAAATTTCTACTTGGCTCAAATGCCAGTGTTATTCGTTTTTCTTTTTGCTGGTTAAGCAAAGAGAACTGGATATCCAAGCTTTAATCGCTTGAACCTGTGCTTATTAAGAAAACAACATTTATTTCATCCAGTTTATCAATAAAATGATTTTGGACATGTCATTACATATATATGTACAGAAACAAGGAAACATGTAATAAATTCCATTTAGAAGTAGAGTGGAAGAAACAGAGGATATCCATGAATTTGTGCAACATATTCCAAGATCATATTCTGTTGATGAGAAACTAAAATTTATTTTACATATTTCTCATATTAAAGTAGAAAAGCTAAGGTCAACAATACTGAACATATATTTGCCCATTTAGTTCCAAAAGTTTTCTGTTTTGTATCATTTTTCTGAGATTTAGGATGATTGTATATTTTAATGGAAAATTGTTCCATTCGACTGTCGTAGACCGGGTACTCTGATCTTTAGCTTTTTCGTGACTTTTCCAGATCGGCAGACGATTGCTCTTCTATCATGAATTTCCTGGCAATCATTCATTCCTTTTATTTGTTTCATATGTTTCGACAGCAATTGGTGCATTACGACGGGACGGTGTAGTCTCCGGATTGAAGCTCGTATGCGCCTTTCGGGTGCCCTCTTCCGACCAATGTAATGTTTTTGTTTTTGGTTGCTTGTTTACTTATTTACTTCCTCTTCAAAGATTAGGATATCACTTTGTTCCGCCCTGTTTTTTTTTTTTTTTTTTTTTTTTGCCATTCCCTCATACGTCGAACAACATCTCTTTCGGTAGGATGACACTTGTTGTTACCATCCTACAAAGTGGTTTTTACTGTTTTGGGAAACTCTTAAACGAGAATTCATTTAATTGCTTCTTTATCTCTTCATTTCATTTTCTATCTTATAGGGGATATCCTTTCACTTATCTCAGGAACCGCATTTCGGAGGATTCTATTTGGTTTTTACTTTCTCTATACTCACTATGTACATAGTGTATAGAGAATGTATTGCACTCCACCAAAAAATTCGATACCGAGATTTTACCGGAAATATATGTTTTAGGGTCCCCTGTATCCAAAAAAAGTATTTTCAGAAAAAGGGCTGTGTGTGTGTGTGTGTGTGTTTGTGTGTGTGTCCGTGTGTCTGTGAACACGATAACTCAAAAACGAAAAGTCGGTAAAATACCAAACTTGGTATTTAAGTTTAGTATCTTCCAGGGATGCGACACAAAGATTTTGAGAAAAATCCCCCCGCCCCAAACTACCCTTTACTTGGAACTTTTTTCCAAAATTGTGATTTTCTAAAAAATGGCTCTAATGATTTTGATTAAAATATCGTATATTAAAGTTATTTACCTGAAAAATAAAATGTATATTTTGAATTTTCTGGGAATAGCCTCTGAAGACTACTTTGTTCTGGATGCATTTTTCATAACTACTAAACCGTAAGAGATAGACAAAAACTTAACGCACAAAAAATGTAGAGCACGTTAAAACACACAATTTATGTTATGTACATTTTTTTCGTGGAGTTGATTGTTTTTGAGATATTCCTTTTTCTTGGTTCCATATTTGAAAAACACTTCTCTCATACAGAAATTTGTCAACTCCTATTAATACAAACAAAGGAACATCAGTCACATAGCAATCAGCTTTTGGCTTTCCCTTTAACCTATGGTACTCCCTTATTTCGCTTCTACTTACAATAAAGGAAGAAATAAGACTATTTCTGCTAATTTTTCTCGATTAGCATGAAATAAATAAAAGATAAGCTTATTAACAAAGTAAAGTTATTATAAAGTTTATATTCATTGTCCTGTGGAATGAATTGAACATAAGCGAAAAATATAGTATGCGTGAAAATACTCCTTGCAGTTCCTACACATTTAGCGTTGTAGAGAGACTGCAACTTTGTTTGCCTCAGATCTAAAACAATTTTGCTCTTTGTATACAGATTTGAATCAAGTGTTCGGGGTATTCATTCCTTTCTATATTTTCCATAACTGGCCCTAATTAGCATATCAAAAGTCTTTACGTAATTAGCAAAAGGTTAAATTCTCCTCTGTTCTCCAATATACGCTTTAATGTGATGCATCTGTAAATTTTGGAAAATCCACAGTATTTAAGATATCATATTGAAATCATTGTACATAATAGTAGTGGTATTTCTACCATGATTAAAAATTCCTACTTGCTTGTTATTTTGATAATAAGTTTGTATTGCCTAAGTTCGCTGTTTCAGTAAAAGTGCACAATGTGATAAATTTTTAAAAACATTCACATTAAAAAATCCAGTTTTACAGTAAATGAGTTGGCAGACAGTCTCATGTTATATTTGTATACTATCAGAAATTAGTGTAAAAAATTATAACTTTTTAAACTCTACAAAACTCCTTATTTTTCAAAATTTAATAATTCATTTATCAAAATTGGAGCATTATTTCGAAAAATTGCATTACCATTTTCTTTAACGTGCTTTTTGAGGCAGTATAAAACTTCTGAAATAAATCAATGTAAAATTGCATTGTGTAAAATATTTTAAGTATGGATACGTGTTGGAAAAAGTTTGCGAGAACATTTTTAAATTTGGTAGTGCCTATTAATAAGCATGTGCCTACCCATTTATAGCTTCAATCAATTGGTAGTTAAAGTTTGCGGATTGGAAAAACTGATACATTTTCTTAAGGTTTGCAATTCATATAATTCTATTATGAAAAAATATTTTATTAATCTTTCATAATACTTGGTCAAATTTTACAGATGCATCATCAAGGTAATAACTATATTATGTATTATTTTAAGTTATATAAATTATGGTTACATAAGTCAAAAAGGGTCTAAAGTTCTACACGAGCTGCTGAGCTCCATTGGCTAGAGTCTCCTACGTCTGGCTGATTTTATCTTAATCCATTAAGTGCCCACACGCATGCCCTCACTTCCCAGCGTGGTATTAGTTCTGGAGAGCCTGCCGATGGTCAACCTGCTGTTCCTCAAGTGACAAGATCAGTGAGAGAAAAAGAGGAACAGCGCTAGTTTTATCTTCAGCCTGAATGTAAAACTCAGCAATAGAGGTAGCATCTTTGCTTCGTAACTCAATAACTGGAGAATTATTTCGAATATTTGTAAACAACCTTAGTACACATGTAGAGAATAGAAACGCTTCTGCTTAAGAAAAATGAAGATCTAAAATTGTGACAAGCAAATATACTGACTTCCTCACTTACCCTCTGCCATGACAGTTCGCCTCAGTATGGTCCACGGAGTCATTTGAATGTCACAATATGAAGATGTTAAACTCACCTGAAAATTTAAAAGTATGCATTAGTAAACTTTTATTATTCTGTTATTAATACCTAATAACAGATTTGTATTAGATCTTTCAAATAGAATGGACAAAAACGCTGAATTTGTCTTACAACAAAATAGTTACCATTTTATCCTAATAACAGTACAGTTAATAACAGTACAAGCGTCTTTGTTCAAAATTATGTATTTATATTGCTGTAAGGCGATTAGTTCTATATTATTATTATTATTATTATTATTATTATTATTATTATTATTATTATTATTATTTCTATGTCAGCTACACTTGCATCAACTTTACTTTCTTTGGCATACAATGTACATAGTAACTAGAGAAGGTATTGTATTGCACCCAAAATTAAATGATGAGATTTCACCAACAGCATATATGTTTTGAGGTTCCCTAAGTCCGAAAAAATTAGAAAAAGGTCGGCGCGCGGGTCTGTGTGTCTGTCTGTCTCTGCGTGCCTTTGGACAGCATAGCTCAAAAATGAAAATACCGTTAATTATCAAAATTAGTACTTATGTTAAGTATTTTCCTTATGTGACACGAAGATTTTCAGAAACTCCCTCCCCCACAAACGGCTCTATACATGGAAAATTTTTTGAAAACGTTGTTTTTTCAAAAGTGGTACGATTTTGATTAAACTGCTGTATACTAAATATATTTATATCGCAAATAAAATGTGTATTTCTAATGTCCTGAGAATGACCCGATTTAACGGTTAAACCGTAAGAGACAAAAACTTACCACAAAAATGTACATCTCATGGAAAAAATATTGATTTTTTTTCAGAAATGACACAATTTTGATTTAAATGTTGTATACTAAAGATATCTACGTTAGAAATAAAATTATATTTCGAATTTCCTTGGAATATTCGCATAAGACCTCTTTATTCTGGGCGAGTTTTGCAGAATTTTGCATACGGTTAAAACATTAGAGATAGACAACAACTCACTACACAAAAAATGCATATCTCGTTAAAACAAATAATTTGTGTCATATAAATTAAGTTTTGTTTGTTTGTTTTGTTATAGAGTTGACCGTTTTCGAGGTATTTCTTATTATTGGTTTCAATTTTAAACTACTTAAACTTTCTCAAACGGGACCATGAAAACCAAACCGAACCTCCATTGTTTCATATAGTAACCAACTTTTAAAAGAGTGAAATAATGCATTAGCCTAATGTTTTCAGTTATGTCTCTTCTACTTAGAAGGATGCAAGTAATAAGACTAATTCTGCTAAAGTTTATCTGATTAGCATGATGTAGATAAAAGAATAATCTCTTATAAATAGTTTATCTGTGCAACAGCTAGAGAAAGTTATGAGAATGAAACACATCAGATGTTACTCATACGTATAACTATTACACAATAAATTATATTTAAATTTTTTTACAAAATGTGATGAACATTCTAATTGTATCCTCACTTTAACTTAAGTACCTACTATAAATGTTGACCTGAAGTGAGACAAATCATCTTACTTCCAGCGGCATGTGCCTGGAAGTAAAGCAATAAAAAGTGCATAAATTAAATCGCACATTTATAAAGGTTCCTAATATGAACAGATATCTAGAAATTGCACTATTGCATGAATATATATATATATATATATACATATATATATATATATATAGTCTATAGTGATGTATGCAGTTAGTCAAGATATTGGTTATGTTATCATATAAATAACGAGGAAAGAAGTTGAATGGGAAATGTTAGCAAGTGGATGTGATTTGTTTCGCAGTTCACTAAAAATACAGAAGCTTTACAATTATCACCTAAAATATGTAATAAATACGAGAACGTAAACCACAAATTGTAGGGAACATCATATATATTTACATAAATTACGATGCTATTCTGAGAAGCGAAGGTGAACATTTTTAAACTTCTTATGTGAATTTAACGAAGAACTTCTATTTGAAGGTATCCAAACAAAAGTTTTGGTCGAGATACTATACTTCTTCTATATACGTACTTAGAGAAACCAAATGGGCAGTTGACCATCAAATTTTTATTAATGATTTTTAATTTTCTACTAGCAACTATGATATCGTTAAATTTAATAACACCGCGGAAAATATACCATAAGAACAGAAATCTATTAAAAGTTTGTTTACCAAATAATGACTTTAGCAGTAGACTTATCAATACTATACATTTATTACAATAGACCTAGAGAATGAAGGTGTTAAAAATATTAAAATGTAAGTTTGTACAAAGATCCCAATTTCCAAAAAGTGACCTAAACCACCAGTAATAATAAATTAAGTTTTCTTGCAATGATTTTTGTCTATATTTTATGTATTACATACTATGTAAACAAAATAACGTTGAGGAGAACTTCAAACCCGATTTACAGAAATATCAACTATGTAGAGACTCATGAAAATAAAATTGTAACAAGGTATTATAGTTTCCATTATCAACCACTCTTTTTCAGACCAATGTGGATATATATATATATATATATATATATATATATATATATATATATATCAATAACCGAATTTCAACTTATACCTGAACTTTTATATATACAGGGTGTTAATGAACTACACCAAAATAATTTGCGAGATTTGGGCACGTGACTGATATAAGTAATTTGAGATCGGCGATGCATGGTCCCCGGATAAACATAACGCAGCTACAAAGTGTTAAACTTGTGGGTATCAGGTACTGATAAGTCGGTGCCAAAGCAAAGCAGGTTGAAAAAATGGCTCAGAATGTCTTTAAAACTGCTGCCGGAGTATAGAAATGTCGATTTTTAGCAGCTCGTTATAGCGTTCTCAAGGTTTAATGCTGCAAAAATCTGTAAAATCTCGATCTAATCACTTGACATTGCAACACTGAGCATTCATTAACTATGTTCTTGAATTATGTAGCCTACTCTGGAGGCGTTTTTTCTTTCAACTGCTCTGGTGGCTTAATGCGTAACGTGAGAGCTTCTATCCAAAAGGTCATGAGTTCGATTCCTGTCATAGAGTAAATGTTTTTTTTATTATTTTTTTCATTCCAGACGAAGTGCCGCGATACGTGGCGTACTGACACTTCAGAGACTTATAGCCGTTTCTTCGAAATTTTAATAAACAGGCCATAAGTCTCTTATGTCAAATTACTTATTTAAATAATCTATGTATTCTGTGAAAATATTTCAGTATAGTTCATTAACACCCTGTATATATACGCTTAAATGATTTCGGGATCCATAGAGGTTTAAGTTACTGGATATTCGTCTTCACAGGAATAGATTAGATAAGATTTTTCGGATGGAAATTTGATTAAATCCTCCAATTGCCCCAATAAATGCAGAGGGGAAACCCCGAAAAAACCTTATCCAGGTAACTCACCGTAAGCGAGATTCGAACTCGAGACCTCTTGAATGTGAGCAGACATCCTACATCCACACTACCGAGGCGATCACGAAATTATTGTTTTCAAATTAATCTTGCCATCGTATTTTGGTTGACCTAAGCTTCTACTAAAGATTGGTTTATAATTGATCATTTTCGTACTTTCTGTACTACTTGCTTATATCAAGGAGGAAGTATTACATTCACCATATTGAATTATTAGGTTGAATACAGTATTTCCTATTTTAGTTCATACACATATGCGCGCAGCGCGTTAAAGCGTTTTCTAAATATTCCCCTTTGTTGGGAATTAGGAAGATAAATCCATGTACGATTATATCCGAATAATTCTTGATATGGAAGATCTTGCTGAAATGTAACATTTCATCTACTAAATAAAAATGTAAATGGCGTGTTATTTAAGGACACTCTTTTAACTACTGTGGTTCCCAGCTTCCCATTCTAAATTGGGCAAGAAAGATCGCTTAATTTTGCTCAGAGGCCTCTCTATCAGGCCTGAGGTTCTTTTACGTGCCGTAAATCTACAACACGTAACCAAAGCTTTACTTCCCTTCCGAACGAATTTCCTCTACTATACTACTATACTATACTATATAAAGTATTGATAAAGTAAAAGTGATGATTTAATGCATACTTTAGTTTTCTACTTTCAGATATATTATTTTTTCAGATAACTTATAAACAACTTATAAATCAAAATAAATTAAAATAACGAAATGAAAAAAAAAACTAAACTAAATCAAACTAAAAAACTAAAACAATAACAATTTACTTCCAAGAAATGAGAAAAGAATAAATATGTTTATTATATCTAAAAATAAACGACAGGAAGTAAGTTAAGGCAAAAAATAATGAGTATAAATCCACTTATATTAATATTTACTGGAAGGCAGCAAATGTAACTGGTAAACTATTATACCTAACTACGAAAACTAACTTCTATCCACTGGAAGCCAGCGGAAAATGTGCTGGAATCCAGCACTCAGCTAATATATTAAGCCATGTGTAGTAAATTTCTACTAATTAAGTTTATTAATTCCACAAAAGAGCCTTTATTAATTATTTTATTATTGTTAATATTATTGAGATTATTTTCATTTCTCATCTCAGTTTGTTTATTTAAAAATATTAAGTAAATCAATTTACTTTTTCTATATAACCTTTTAAATAACTACTTCTTTTCTTTATTTTGTAAATTTATTATGTTGCAATGTTTGTAATAACTCACCTACTTTAAATATATTTACATTTAGTATTTAAGAAATTAATTAATAATTTTGACTATATTATAATATAAACAGCTTATTTTATGTATGTATATATATATGCCTTCTTTTCTTCTTCACTTAACATTTCCTCCTCACCATTTATCACTTAACACTTATTCTATCTAAACTTCACCAAACAATTCACTTCACCAGCGCTAAAATGGCGCAAAATACTTTCATCTTAACAATCGCTGCATCATAAAACAACTCCTCTCTCTCTCTCTCTCTCTCTCTCTCTCTCTCTTTCTCTCTCTCTCTCTCTCTCAAGTTTCATGGATCTCTCCTCCCAATCAGTCCTGCTTCCTCGCCTCCTGGGTTGGCCGTGACTCCTCGTTCGTTACCCTCTACTCCATGCCCTCCCCCTCTCTCTCTACACAGGCTCCTTCTTCTACCCGCTCTTTCCATACTCTACTCTCCTTAACTCTTCTGTTGTATGGGTTATTTTAACCTCTTTTGTATCTGTTTCTTCACTTCTTAACCCAATCTTGGCTTCCTGTACATTTGAAAAATATCCTCTCCTGCTAGTAGTATTCTAAATCTTTTCATCTTTCTTTCGTCTTCTATTCTTCATCCTTCTCCGTCTTCATCTTCTAGGTTCTTCTATCTCCATCTGTCATATTTTCCTTTCTACTCCGTACTTATTCTTCTTCTTCTTTCTACTCCTATATCATGCCTCATCACTCCTCTTCATAAATACTATGCAGTGTCAAATTAAACTGCTGTAATACGCCTTGTAAATTTTGTGTAATTAATCATTCTGATCTTCTTAAAATTCCATGTTCAGGTACATTAATTTCAATTACTTCTTGTATTGTTCGTTCTTCCCATGCTATTTTACTTCGTTTGCTAAATTTTCCAAGATATTTGTTAATACAGGGTTTCTTATGATTTCGTTTATAGAAAAAACTTTAGCTCTCTCTCTCTCTCTCTCTCTCTCTCTCTCTTCAGCTAATTGTTGTCCAATTTTCAGGCATTCAAACAGAACGCTCTCCGGTGTATCTTGAAGTTTGCAAAAATTACATATACGTTATTGGTCTTATTTATCTTTTTCCAATAATCCTTATACGGACCATGTCCTGATATATAATGGATCAATCCTTTAGTCGGTTGTATATGATTTAATCTTAACCTTTCTTCAATGTTCCCAATAGGTTAAAAGCTCTTCTTCCTACTGATATATTCTCCTATTCTCTCTGCCAGTTTCTTCTCATAGCCTTCTTTATGTCTAAATTCTGCATACAATTCTCTCTACCATACAATTTCTTCTTTTTAGCCAAACTTTGTTCCTTTTGTTCTAATTATATAATCAATTGACCAGCTTGATGTAATTTACAATAATGCCATTGTTAGAGATGCATTTACTTCCCCTGTAAAACGTAGTAAAATCTTCCTTTACGCATTTCTCAATAATCGTCTAATTTGGACATTTTCCATCCTTATTGCCTATACTCCGGTACCGTATGACTTAACTATCCAAAAATCACATTATCTAGACTGTAGTTGTGTTTAAGGAAATTTTAAAATCCTATTGAAATAATCTAGAGAGCCTCATCTCAATCTTCTCAGCTTTAGCACTTACATATTCATAATGTGTCCTAAAGATCCATTTTTCATTTAATATGACTCCTAAATGTTTTGCATTTTTCTCTCTTTTAATTGTATGGTTGTTAATTTTTATACTAGGACATCTTTTTAAATTGTTGTTAAACAATATATAGGATGATATAGGATGATTTACTTCAAGCACTTTTCAATTTCGATTTTATATACCATTCAGGCAGCTTTAAAAGTACCAAAATTGCTTTAGTTTGCAATTCTAGCCAGCTTTGAGCTTCTACTATTAGCATTAAATTATCCGCATATGCAATGGTATTCTGTATGTTTCCATCATTTTCATATTATTCTACTAATGTTTTAGCACAATATCCCAAAAAAAGGGGCCCCATGACTAGGCCTTAAGGATCTCTTTTAGTGACACTTTTAAATATTTACTCTTGAACATCTTTAAAATATATTGTCCTATTTTGACTTTAATCCTTTAGAATTCTATATATACAATTCGGGTAATTTAGCTGTTTTATGTGTGCAAAAATGTGTGGCCACCATAAATTGTCAAAGACACTGACTAGTTTTCACTGGGAATAGTGTTACGGGAATTTTTTTATACGTTGTTGGCGTTTTACGCCTCAACGTGGGTGCTTATGTGCGGCATACCTAAGTGTCACTTCAAATCAACTCCACTACACTCATGTACCTGGTACTGAAGCTCTTCTTGGATGGGTTGCCACGGCGTTGCTCGGTCTTGCACGATCATTGACTCTCTCTGCCGTGGATTTGGCAAATGGGAACAGTTGTAGGAGTCTTTTAATTGTGAAGAAAACACTTGTGAACTTTATTTACGAATAAGGAGATTTCAAGACAAGCACCTTGCTGTACACTGTTATTCTGCCGACTGGTACTCTTACCACTCACTCACACGCACTCTCAATTACACTGTTTCTAAGTTGAGTACATGGCATAATTCACTCTCAAGCAATCACGAGCCGACTATTAAATAGGTGAGCGACGTTACTTTAATTCACTAAGAGTTTATTCTCATAACAATTTTACTTCACAAAGTTTTACACTTGCACGTCATTATTTGACAAACAACGTTGCCTCTCATGGGCAAATTCTTAGCAAAACGACCACGATGTGTCGAACCTACTTCTTTTATACTAAAAACGGTGTCATTGTGGCTTCTTCCAGATTGGTTAGAAAATCCGCCAAAATGACGCCATAGTGACCCAAAAACTATTGCAAATCTCCCAGAATATGTCATAATAGCCACGTGATACTACAAATATAAAGCAGAAACTCTCTCGTGGGTTTTAAACTGGACTGCCCCTGTGTAAGGAAATCGTACGTGACTTACACAAAAGAGGCAACTTCTCACCCCTCTCTCAGGATTCAGTGTAGCTTTCAAGTCAACAACTGAATTCTTGGTCTCTATGTATACTATTTGATTAATGTTAACTTTCTTCACTTATATACATCTAGATAATTAATAGAATGATTGTCATTATTACGACGAGGCTAATTAACGGTCTCATTAGGCTCTGAAGACCTCTTCAATGTGGAAGACTGTCACATAACTGGTAAACCTTAAGAGATAGACAAAAACTTACGAATCAAAAATGAATATCTCGTTAAAACACACAATGTTACATACATTTTTTTTTCGTGGCGTTGACAATGTTTCCTATATTTAATTGGTTTTAATTTTAAAATATGCTTAAACTTTTCTCACACGGGAGCTGTATAAGATATAATGTAGGAAAATGTCCATTGTGCGGAGAAATTGACACCGATTGCCATCGTATACTATATTGTAATCAAACAAAGATATGGAGATATCAAATATGAGAACGAAAATGGAACAAATTGGATGGGAAAATAGTAATCAAAAGGGTTTTGTCCGCAACATAAGAGAAATATGTAAAAGTTATAGGTACCTTCTAGGGTAAGAGAAAAATGGATAAGAATGATCAAAAAGAAGAAGAAAAAGGAAAGAGGTTAGAAAGTAAGAAACAGGGGAAAAATTAGTAGGATTATGTAGGCAAGGTCCACTACACAAATATATGGTGTTAAGGTGAATAAGAGAAAATAAAAATAACAAGTTTAAGTAGAAGAAAACTGTAATGTACAGTTTGTACTGTATTATGGTTAATAAAGCCTTTTATAATCATCATCATCATCATCAACAGCATATGGGTGTTAGTCAATTCCTGGCCCGGCAAAGAAACGGATTTCAATCACTTAGCAACAGCTTTTGAAACTACGGATCTCTCGGTCTCTAGCGGTTGCCCTACCACTGAGCTACCATGGCAACATGCCGAAATAGCATTGACTTTCAGTTAGTTGAGAAGTGCAATGCTAAGCCGGCATGTTACCATGGTAGCTCAGCGGTAGGGCAAATGGCCAGAGACCGGGAGATCCGTTGTTCAAATCCCGGCTATGGCATTGAGTTTTTCAGTCTAACTCTAATTATCCAACTCAGCTTGTGTGAAAAATATTTAAATAAATACTAATTGACCATATTAGTTGGCTATACTATGAATCCTTGGACTTAAAGTACTTACAATATTGTAAGTCGCCATTGGGGTTGACATCTCAAAATAATTTCAAATCACCTTTAGGTTTGCCGGGAAACATGCGAGTCACTTGAGAAATTCAATGCTATTCCGGCTTGTTGCCATGGTTACTCAGTGTTAGAGCAACTGGCTAGAGACCGGTAGATCCGCGGTTCAAATCCCAGCTATGGCATTGCGTTTTTCAGTCTGACTCTACTTATCCAGCTTTTGAAACATTTGACTATCGCTTTAATCTAGTGTATTACTTTTCCCTTCTACTCATAAGGAACTGATTAATAAGACAATTTCTTTATCTTCCGTTAATCTTGATTAGCACGAAGTAGAGAGAAAGATCAGCTTTTTTAGGAAAAATCATGTGAATGGAACGCATATGATTTTTACTTAGTTGCGACAGCTGGCCATTTAGTGGCGTTTTATAGTCTTTGTTTGGTATTCATAACAAAAGAAAATTGTATGCGAAATAATTACATTCTTTAAACGCCTTACTCTAAGTTTAGTCATTAATTAATATAACCATAAGAGTCAGGTGTATGCAGACCACACAAAACAAAGAAAGGGAAAATGCTGAGGCCATGTTTTATCATTCTATAAACGTATTTACGATGTAAAAATGAAATGGCGTGTTATTTATGGACGCTCTTTAACTGCTATGGTTCTCAGCGTCCCATTCTACACTGGGCGTGACGGGCCGCTTAATATTGCTCAGAGGCGTCTCTATCAGGCTTGAGGTTCCTTTACATGCCCTAAATCTACGATGCGGGACCCACGACTTTACTTCCCTTCCAAAGGAAGCCATTCTAAGGATTTTTACGCCCGAAAATATCCATCGTCCTCCGCCGGATTTGAACCCGCGACCTTGGGTATATGAAGTTAGCATGGTAACCATTACACCACGGAGGGCGACAATTTTCGATGTACATAATAGGTAGAGAAGGCAATGCTTTCCATCCAAATATCAACGCCGAGATTTCACCAGAAGTACGTGTTTTGAGAGTACCTACACTACCGCTCAAAGGTTTTTGAGCAGCCTGTTTTGCTGCAATTAACAAATGTTAAACGCCAAATAAAGCCAAGGTCATATTATAAATGGTAGAAATCCATGGAAACAGAATTGAAATTTACTATGATACCTTTTGTTTGTCAATTATGTGCATTTTGAAAATGTAGTATTTGTTGGCCCTTATAGGAATAATTACCCTAATGTTGTTTTGGATGTCACAGTATGTCTGTGATTCTCTAGATGTCGTTCACAGACATCTGTACATAGGTATCGGCTGCGAACAGCACTTCAATGCTTCATAGACTGGTGAATGGTACACATTGTCCGGGTGATACCCACTTGCAGAGAAATACATACATTACATACATTACATACATACAAAAGTCTGAAATGGGCAAATGAAGGGAGCTTTCAACAGAACAACGTGCTGCAATAGTCAGCTTACATAAAGCAGGCCACACCATGCGTCAAATTGCCACACAAGAACACGTTTGCTTGGGAAGTGTCCATTACACTGTAAAGAGGTATGTAACTGCAAATAGCAATAAGCAATGTTATCGAAAGGGGAGGCCTAGTGTGACCTCGAAAAGTGAGGATAAATATAATAGTGACCAGCAAACGTTATCGTTTCAAAACAGCATCCATGCTGACAGTAGAACTGAACCAGTTGAGGAATGAATCTGTGAGTGATTCTACAGTGAAGAGACGACTTCAGGATGCACATCTGAACGGTTGCATTGCGGCAAAGAAACCCCTATTGAGAGCTGTCAATAAACGGAAAAGATTACTATGGACCAAGCGACATGTAAGCTGGACTGTTGATCAGTGGAAAAAGGTATTAATTATGCTGAATATAAGTTTGAGCTATTTGGCTCAAAACGTTACCAGTTTGTTCGACGTGCAAAAGGCGAACGCATGGTACCTCAGTGCATATCCCCTGCAGTCAAGCATGGAGGTTGTTCGGTGCTGTATGGGGTTGTTTTGGTGGCAATAGGACAGGCGATATTGTGAAAACAGTAGGAATGATGAAGCAGGAGTATTATCACAATATTCTCCAACGCCATGCCAAACCATCTGGGATGTAGTTAATTGGCAAGGGGTTCATTCTGCTGCAGGACAATGATCCCAAACATATATCTATACTCTGTAGAAGATACGTTGAACGATGGAAAGAGAAACAAGTCTTGAAGAACATGGTTGGCCCCTCAAAATCCTAACTACAATCCTATTGAACTACTTTGGGATCATGTGGACAGAGAGGTAAGAAAGAAACAACCCTCTAATGTACATATATTGTGGAGTCATGTGCACAAATATTTCTGAAGATACACTGGCGCACTTAATAGAAAGAATGCCCAGAGTTTGCGCAGCTGTAATTAAAGAAAGGGGAGGTTACTTTGAAGAAAGCAAAATCTAACATGTATTGCTGATTTGCATTCAATATACTGTTCTGACTACAAACTATGTCTTTTTTATCCCATTGTTTCAATTAATCCTAAAAATTAGGTTTGTTCAAAAATTTTGAGCGGTAGTGTAATTCAAAAATAAGCATTTTTTTAAACTGTACGTTCATGTGCATGTGAACAGCATAACCCAAAAACGAAATGTCAATTTGATATTCAATTTTTGTTTGAGTTTGGTATCTGCCAAGGATGCGACTCGAGTTTTTATGGAAAAATACCTCACTCCCAACTCAGGGAGCATATTTAAAAATGTTTTCCTTTGTTAAAAATGGCTCTAACACTTTTTATTAAAATACCACATTCTAAGATATTTTGATCACAAACGAAGTGTATGTATATCTTCTATTCTTTTGGAAGACTTCTTCATTCTGGATGACTTTTTAATAAGTGGTAAACCGCAGGAGATAAAAAAAACTTACTACACAAAACATATAAACATGCTAAAACACACATTTTATGCCATATAGACATTTCTGTGGAGCTGTCCATTTTCGAGATATTCTTCGTTATATGTTTCAATTTTAAAATAGGCACTTAAACTATTCTCAAACGGAAATTTGGCACTCCTGTTTCGTTTGATATACTCCAGGTCTTGCAAAGAAAACCAAATTTCAATGATTTTAAAATATTTAACTATTGCTTTAGCCGTGAATTTTCTTACTTCCCTTCGTCCTAAAAGGAATTAAGTTATAAGAATGCCACAGTCCTCTGCTAATGTATATTTTGATTAGCATGAAGTAGAGAGAAAAATTTTTTGTAAACCGATTTTGGAGAATTGGTACAGAAAGTCAAATGAATGGAAAACATCAGATTTAAACAAACCAGTCTTAGAGATTTGGGTTGATTCTCTTGATCTAATTGTTAATACCAACTTGTAAAATGTAAATGGAGTTTTATTTATGGCCGCTCTTTGACTGCTGCGGTTCTCAGCGTCCCATTCTATATTGGGCGTGAAAGATCGCTTAATTTTGCTCAGAGGCCTTTTTATCAGGACTGAGGTTATTTTACGTGCTGTAAATCGACACGGGACCAACGGCTTTACTTCCCTTCCAAGGAAGCCATGCTAAGGATTTTTATGCCCGAAAGAAACCCATCTCGTCCGTGGGGTTTAAACCCGTGACCTTGGGTAACCATCTTGTAAATACACTTTTGTCATTTCAAAATTGCTCTTTACACAGGCACTGACACTGTGTACTTAGTCTATGAAACGTTTGTAGAAGTACTCTTAATGAACGTGTTCTATAGCTTGGCTGTTATTAGCGTGTTTTACTGAGGAAATTGCGTGGAAAATACCAGCAATTTAATTCCAAGTAATACATTTCATGAGCAACAGTTGAGTGCCTTGCGGCTAGCATGTTAGCTCTACTTCGTTCTCCACGCAGGTATAAACAAAAGCTCCAAAGTTACATTGCAAAGTAAAAAAAAATCTGATGTGTTCCATTCACATGCTGATCGAGAAAAAATTAGCAAAAATTTACTTGCTTCCTTGTAAGTAGTAGGGGAATAAGGGAGTACCATAGGTTACAGTGATAGTCAAAAGCTGGCTGTTATGTAACTGAAATTCCTTTGTTTGATGGACAGGACAAATTATTATCGTATGAGAAAAGTACAAGTTTTTTTAAAGCTGAAACCAATAACAAGGAATATCTCAGAAACGATCCGCTCCACGAAAAAAATGTGTATAACATGAATTGTGTGTTTTAATGAGCTCTACATTTTCTGTTAGGTATGTTTTTGTCTATCTCTTACGGTTTGTCAGTTATTCAAAATTCCGTAAAATTCATCCAGAATAAAGTAGTCTTCAGAGGCTAATCCCAGAAAATTCAAGTTGTACATTTCATTTATCAGGTAAAGTCTTTAATATACGATATTTTAATCAAAATCGTTAGAGCAATTTTTGAGATGCTGCTATTTATTTGTTGATAATTTGCAGACATTCGAGAAGGTTTAACTCTGTTACGTTATATATTTTATTCATAAAGTAATGGAAATGGAAATCTGACAATTCTCGAATACAATCACAAATTATCACAAATAATATAACAAGAGCTGCAACTTTAATCGGCAAAATCGCTAGCAACATGTTGCGAGTATTACTATTAGACGAAGATTAGTTCAAAGAGAAAGTAAATGCACATGGGTGCGATGCATTTAGAAAAACAATTGCACGTGGGTGTGATAAAAAGTTTAAAATGCAGAGATAATGGGTTCTGATTGGTTGGAATTCTACGCGCCAATGTACTGGATAGGCCACTTCCTACGATCACGTGTCTTCAACGAAATAGTAATGTAAAACAAAGAATTTGTATTGCACAATATGTCATTGCACGACATAAGCCAACAGGCGTGACTAGTGCACATGATAGTTAAAAGACAAGTCATACGAACAGGATTTAGTTACTGATTCCTCAGGAGCCTTAAGACGATACACACATACCGAACTATGTACATAGTGTATAGAGAAGATATACATTCCACCCAAAAATTCGATACCGAGATTTCACCGTAAATGGACGTTTTAGGATTCCCTGCACCCAAAACAAAGTACTTTTACTACCTATAGCCCACATGTACAATGTACATGAATGAATGAATGAATAAGTGTATTTATTAACATAGCAATATCATACATATAATTTGAACAGTCGCACGGGTCTACAGACCGTACGTGCTTTTGTAATACACATTACAAGCAATATTAAAACAACAACCACAACAAAGAATTAAAAGAGTAAACACGAAAATAAAAAGACAAAGGAAATACACAGTCAAAAGCAATATTAAACAGCAATAAAAATTAAGAGTGAATCCGAAAATAAAGATACAAAGATATTCAAATATAGCAATTTAAATTTACAGCACAGAGTAAACCTTCATAAATGCACCCTTTTATAATAGATAATTACACTTTAAAGACATATATACACATAATATATACAACCCTAGCATAACAGTGACCTAAGTATGATATAATATACATGTATGTAGAACATTGTAGTCACTTTTGTTTAGTTGATCTTATTCCCCCCCCCCCTTCTCTATTGGCAGCCTCCTCAGATCTCAGCTGTCTTGCCTTAAGTATAAATTTACCTAGCCCGTCCATATTTTCCGTGCCTGCCAGTAGCGTCCAACATGCTTCTATCCCTACATTCGCAGTGGTAAAAAATCGCGGCAAATATTTTTCCCGCCAATCCTCCGTACCCCTACATCTTGCCAAGATGTGAGTCCACGACTCTTCCTCCTCGCAAATGGGACATATTCTTATACCATTCTCGTCAGAAGTTTTCGTGCTCCTCCATGCTCCTAGTCTAATCCACGCGAGCCCCTCTCTAATGAGTTTGGTACCTGTTTTGATGTATTGCTCCATACCCCACTCCGATTTCAGCCCAGACTGTACTTCTAATGACACCTTCTCTGTGCATTGCGCAATTATTTGCTGTCTGTCAATATCACAGAGACGTTTCTTAATTTTTCTCCAAATACTTCGCCTGTTTTCCTGCCCCGCCATCCAAATGTCTCCCATCCCAATGGTTTCCAACCCTTTCTTTAATTTTGATGCCCACGTCAAATTACCTTCCATTCGCAACTGTTCACGGTAGCAGACTGCCCTAATTAGAGATTGGTTTCCGTGAACGATTCTCATCCAATATTTAACTGCTCTGATTTTGCACTCTATCGTTTCACTATGTACCCCGAATTCCCTCATTATTCCGCAGTTTGCCGTACCCCTCCCTACACCCAGAATTCCTTTCAAAAATTGGGTCCTCACTTGATCCAGATTCCCTGTTTGTTCCCACCCCCATATTTCTCCTCCGTATGTCATCGTGGATCTAACTGTCGCTCCGTATACAGTTTCCATTAAGGTTATGGAGATATTCGGAATTCTGCAGCGTATCCGGAGAGCTTCCGCCGCTTTCACCCTTGCCTTGTGTTTCGTAATGTCAATGTGTTTTGTCCATTTTCCGTTCATTGTAAATGTGAGTCCTAAGTACACAAAGGATTTAACATTGTCCAGTATCTGTCCTGCATATGTCCAAGTCTCCTCCCTGCTATAAACACAACCCTTTTTGAAAGTCATTGCCTTAGTCTTATTCACATTAACTGTAAGTAGCCATTCATCGCAATAGTTCTTTAGTTTGTCCAGTCCTCGTTGCAATCCGTTTACTGTCGTAGAGCACAATACTAAATCGTCTGCGTATAAAAGTGTTGGGATCTGCAAATCCGCTACTACTGGTGCTTGAATATTCTCTGCTATCATTGTATCAGTAATATCATCCACAAAGAGATTAAATAGCAAGGGAGATAAAATACAACCCTGCCTCACTCCCCTATAGCTTCGGCAGCTCTCGGACACTCTGTTTCTGTCGTACTTCACACAGAATTGGACATTTTGATATATTGCCTGCAATGCTCTAACCATTTTACTTGATAACCCCTTTCTGCCTAGTTTGTACCATAATGCATTTCGATTGATAGAGTCAAATGCCTTCTTAAAGTCCACAAAAGCACAATGAAGCTTTCCCCGCTTAACTAACAGTTGCTTCGCCCTTAAAGTGTCTAATATAAACGCGGCATCTATGGTACTGTGTCCTTCTCTGAAACCCATTTGAAATTTTGAAAGTTTGCCAAATTTAGATTCCCAGTCCTTTATCCGGTTATATAACACTCTACAATAAATTTTCTCCATAATTGGCAACAGAGTAACCCCCCTATAGTTATCCGGATTTCCAATAGTTCCCTTCCCTTTATAAATGGGATGAATAATGCCCTCTCCCCAGCAGGTAGGGTAATTCCCCTCAATAAACAATCTGTTACATATCTGGAGCATACTCCTACCAAACTCATTAACATTGGCTGCGGCTTTAAAAACTTCCGGGGGCAGCCCATCCAACCCTGGAGCTTTGCCTCCCTTCAGACTCCTTAGCGCCTGTGCTATTTCTCGTGCTGATATTTCCTCGTCCAGTATTGGGATCTCAAAATTTCCCAAAATTTGCACTTCCTTTATAAAAATTCCTTCCCTTTCACCTTTCCCGAATATTCCCATAAAATGCATTGCCCATTTTCTGGGAGAAATTTCGTTGGGCACCTGACGGTTGCCTCTTAAATGTTTTACTACTTGCCACATCTCAGCGTTATCCCCCCGCGTTAAAATATTATTAATTTTCTGAGTAATTTTGTCTTGCCACGTAGTTCTCTTTTCCCGTAAGAGCTGTTTGTACTCCCTTCGCTTTTTTGTAAACATTTTCCTAATGTCATCTCCCCCCTCCCTTCTGAATTTTGACAGAGCCTCCTCTGCTTGTTTCTTTACAATGTACATAGTGGACAGAGAGGTTATTGTATTCTACCCAAAAATTCGATGTCGAGACTTCACCGTAAATATATGTTTTGGCTCCCCTGAATCCCAAAAAAGTAATTTTTAGAAAAAAAGGTCTGTGTGTCTGGACAGCATAGCTCAAAAACGAACAGACCGTTAAATACCAAATTTGGTATTTAGATTTAGTATGTTCCAAGGATGTGACACGAAGATTTTCAACAAAACCCCCACCACAAACTACCCTTTATATGGAAACATTTTCGAAAATGTTTATTTTCTCAAAAATACGTCTAACGATTTTGATTAAAATCCCGTTCATTAAATACCTATATTAGTATCCCAAATAAAATGCTTACCTTGAATTTGCTGAAATATCCTCTGAAAACCTCATTATTCTAAATGAGTTTTGTCGAACTTTACTTAACTGCTAAACCGTAAGAGATAGATAAGAACTTACTCCACAAAAATGTAGATCTTCTCAAAGCACACAATTTTTGTCCTTTGCGTTTTTGTTGTGGAGGAATCATTTCCAAGAAATTTATTATTATTGGTTTCAATTGTAAAGTACTTATACTTTTCCAAACAGGAAGTGGCCGTTTTCCTCTTGTTATACTCCTGACCAAGGAAAGAAGCAATTTGCAATGACAATCGCATAACGACGGTTTTTAAAACATATGACTATCACTTTAGCATAGCGCATTCCTTTAGTTCCCTTGTATTCATAATTAACTAAGTAATAAAACATTCTGCTAATGTTTATCTTGATTAGCATTGTGTAGAAAAAAAATCATCTTTTGTAAGAAGTTTGTAGAGCAGCTATAGAAAGTGATGTGAGTGTAACACATCACATTTTTTGAAAAAGGTCTGTGTGTGCGTTTCTGAGTGTCAGTGTACACGATAATTCAAAAACAAAAAGTCGGTAAAATACCGAAGTTGGTAGATACGTTTAGTATCTTCTAAAAATGCGACCCGAAGTTATTTAGGGAAAATCCCCTCACCCTAAACTACAATTTACACGTGAAAAAGAATCCTAAATTTCGATTTTCTCAAAAACGGCTATAATGATTTTGATTAAAATACCGTATATTAAAGTTATTAATCGACAAATTAAAAGTATTTCTGGAGTTTTCTAGGAATATCCTCTAAAGATCTCTTTATTCTGGATGAATTTTGCTGGATTTTGCGTAACGATTAAACCGTAAGAGATAGACGAAAGCTTACTACACAAAAAATGTAGATCTGGTTAAAACACACAATTTATGTCGTTATCCATTTTTGAGACATTCCTTCCTCTTGGTTTAAGTTTTAAAACACTTAACATTTTTCACACACGGGAATTTGTCAACTCCTGAAAATGCAGAGACGATTTTCATCCACATGGCAACCAACTTTCAAAAGATTTGACTCGTTTTACCTACTGTGTTCCATAATTTCCCTTTTTCTTACAAGAAAGCATTTCTGCTAAAGTTTATTCCGATGAGTATGAAGTAGACAGCAGAATAAGCTTTTTAACAATAATTTGTTATAGATATTTGGAGAAAATCGTGTGAATGAAATACATAAGATTCATCTTTCTCTTATGTACAATGTACATATTAGATAAAGTAGACGGTAGAATAAGCTTTTTAACAGTATTTTGTTATATAGATGTACAGAAAGTCATGTGAATGGAAAACATCAGATTCACCTTTCTGTTATGTACAATTTACATTATGTATACGTAGAGCAGACATTGTATTCAATCCAAACATTCAGTACTGAGATGTCACCAGAAATATATGTTTTGAAGTTCCATGAACCCATAAAGGATATTTTAGAAAAAGCTCCGTGTGTGTATTTGTGTGTGTGGGAGGGGGACATAATTCAAAAAGTTCGTTAAATACTACACTTAGTATTTAAGTTTAATATCTTCCAAGGATTCGACACGAGGATTTCCAAGAGAATCCCTCACCCCAAATTTCCGTTTTGCATAGCAAAATTTTCGAAAATATTAATTTACTAAAACAGGTCTAATGATTTTCATTAATATTCATTATATTAAAGATATTTTACATGACAACTAAAATGTATATTTTTAAGCTCCTGGGAATATATTCTATGAGCTCTTCATTTTTAATGACTTTTGCATAACTAATAAACCGTAAGAGATAGATAAAAACTTATTAAAAAATCTGATGCTTCATTCACATGACTTTCTCTGCATCTCTGTAACAAATTATCGTTAAAAGCTTGTGCTTCCAATTACTTCATGCTAATTGACATAAACATGCGCATAGGTTGCCTTTATTACTTGCTTTCTTCTAAGTAGAAAGAAGAATACACTAGGCTAAGGCGATAGTCAAATCTTTTAAAAGCTGGTTGCCATATGATTGAAATCCGTTTCTTTGCATGGTCAGCGTTAACAAGTTCCCGTATGAGAAAATTTTTAAAAACCGAAACCAATAATGACTGTCTTAGAAACGGTCAACTCGACGAAAAAAAATGTATGGGACATTAATTGTGAGTTTTAACGAGATCTACGTTTTTGTGTAGTAAGCTTTTTCGTCTCTTATGATTTACCGGTACTGCAAAAGTGAACAAAACTCATCCAGAATAAACAGGTCTTAAATGGCTATTCCCAGAAAATTGAAGATATGCGTTTTTTTTTGTAATGAAAATATCTTTAATCAAAGTCATTAGAGGCCTTTTTGTCAAAATGTTTGAAAGTTTTTGCAAGTAAAGGGTAGTTTGGGGTGGGGGATTTTTCTCAAAATCTTTGTGCCGCATCTTTGGAAGATAGTTTCTCCTGCATCTCCAAAGTGGAGCATAGTATCGTTACGATGTTACCTTGATCGGATTTGAATCTCTAGTTCGGGATTTCACCGCTATGTGCCAAGATGACGAGGAATAGCTAATCGTCCACAGATAGCACTGTAGGACGAAATTACGACTTGCGTACGCGAAATAGAGGAATTTTCTCCAAGAGCATTCTTCTTTCAATTACGTGCAAATAAACATTACACGGGACTACCTGCTTTACTTCCCTGCCGAAGGAAGCCATGCTAAATATTTTTGCGTATGAAGAAATCCATCACCCTCTACCAGATTTGAACTTCCAATCTTGGGTTTTAGAGACTAGAATGGTAACCAGTACATCACGGAGGGTGACATTCTTGGAAAATACAAAACAAATCCAAGTTTGATATTTTATCGACTTTTCGTTTTTGAGATATCGTATTCAAAGACACACACACACACATACACACACAGATTTACGGCGTGCAATAACTTCTTTATAGCCTCGGATTTTTAGTTGGCTGTCGTTATAATAACAGCAATGTAATTGTATAGAAATACGATAGCCAGGAGCTACTCTGCCTTTCATGAATGACTTTTCCTAAAGTTTCGTATCTGCTGTTGCGGATAACCTTTGAAAGACTTACTTTTCGTGATATAGACATTCTTTCCGTTCCCAAAGGGTATCATTTACATTAAAATACTGTGTTGTTACGCGGTGGTTTCTCAGTTTATTTCTTTTCACCGAGAACTTATCTCAAAAATCTAATTTCCGCACTTTTACCTGCAATCTCTGTTTTATCGTTATTTTCGCGGCAAGAGGGAGTTACTTAAAAGGCGTGATTTTATACTTTCAGGAGTTCACTGTCATTACCCAATCATGAAAGATCCGGCTATTTCCCTGGTCCTTTAAAGGGCCTGCTTCAATTTCCAAGTCTATCATCATCGCTCAAGATTAACTATTCTTAACATTACACTAATTTAGTTGAATGATGATCTATCATTAGATTTGCATAACCAATCTAGAACGGAAAGCGATAAAAATCGAGAGTTCATGGATTAGCTTTCTAAAACAAACAAGCATATACTGCAACAATATCTATGGGTTCAGATATTTTCATGTCTCTTAATTATGAATATGCCGTAATGTACATCTAAGACATATGTAATGCTTTACAGTTACAACCTATCTGTAGCATATTTTTAATAACCATTCTATTATTCATACAGCGTTTATATGCTTAACCATATCTGTTGATCATAATATATACTATAAAACATTCTTTCAATCTGATAATACTGCAATTTTAAAGCTCAACAAACTACCTCTGCAGCCTAATAGCGGGTAGTTTCTAAATATTTAAGTCAAACGATTAAACATTACTTGTGCCTGTAGTATGTAGATAGCCGAAAATCTGAGCCCCTTCGCCAGGAATTTGTTCGGATTGGGTTGGACTCGGGGGACGCTGGTTTCTGATACGCTTGGGAGATTGGGTATATCTGAGAGAAGCTTAGGAGGGATTGTGAGACGCCTTAATGTCCTCCGTCGAATAGCCTGGAGAGCTTAGTAGAAAAAAACTCATAACTGTCGCCCCCCACTGAGGATTTGGTAGTGATCTCCTTAAGGGGTTGACGCGCTTAAGTGGTGTATCCATTTCCATCCCAATAAAACCAAGGGAGTAGGCATGTAAATTAGCACCATCCTAATAGAAAACCCGACGGAATTGTTACCTGGGTGATGTTAAGCACATCTATAAAGCCATTGCTTCCTAATTACATCAGTGGCATACCAGAAGTCTAGTGAGTATAAAAAGGGCCAAGAATTTTCTGTGGTGTTTAATGTTTTCAATTTTGTTATAATCTAACTTTCTGAGGTTTTTAATGGTAGTTCATATACTGTGTATAGCACCAGATCGCTGCGATGTAACAAGCGTTTGGAGTAGGCCATCACTATAGCAATCCGCACATGTACAACATAAAGCTGCGCGCTATGTTCCGGAGGATCCAGCTGCTTACATTATACGCTGTCAGATGCCGCTTCATTTAAAGTTACGTCTCTTTGAGGGGTGCATACTTCCACTATGCATAAGGCCTGCGAGGTGCGGGACATGACAGCTGACTCTGGTTATAGCGGATGGGTCTTCGGTCCATCTACTTTGTATGCCGTAGCTTCCCAGTAAGGCTACTACTAGGGTCGGCTGGTAAGTCCCGGGCCTCTCAATGAAAATAGCTGTTTACCGCATCAATACCATCCTCGTTCCTGTGAAATCTTCGTTCTCCAACAACTTTGTTGAGATTTGGTAACAGGAGTGCTGGCGAATAGGGTGAATGTTCTAGCAATTTCAACTTTAATTCGCATATTTTTCCAATTACAATGACTGAACGATGAGCCGGATCATTGTCGTGATGAAACAAGATTTTTTTTTTGTTTTTTTTTTTGACAAATGAGGTCTTTTCCTTTTTGCATCACTCAAACGTTCAGGTAAGCTTGCGTAGTAGTCACCAGTGATACTTTTATCCTTTTCCAAGTAATCAATAAAAATAATTCCCTGTGCATCCCAGAAAACACTTGCCATAACCTTGATAACTGACAAAATTGACTTTGCCTTTTTTGGAGTTTTGACTGGTTTGACTGTGATTGACTTTCTGGATTGTAGTGATGTATCCAAGTTTCATCTATGATAACAAGCCATCTCAAAAATTCATTTTTACGGTAGAGCTCCACATTATTGACAGAAACAGTTTTTCTTTGCAACTTTTGATCAAGTGTCAACAAATGCGGATCCCATCCTGCACAGAACCTGTGAAAACCCAAACCATTACTTAAAATATTACATGCACGTTCTTCTGATATGTTTATAGCCTCTGCTATCTCATACAACTTTAATCTGTGGTCTGCCAGTACTAAACAATGATTTTTTTCAATCATCCCTGGAATTGTCACTTCTACAGGGCGTCCAGAGCGAGGCTCATCACTAGTGCTCGTGCGTCGCATTTTAAACTCTACAACCCCCTTTTAATCATGGAATATGAAGGGGCAGAGGCTTTCAATTTACTGCTAATTTTCTTCCTTTCTTTCTTTAGGAGTTAAGTCTTTCAAATGGAAGTATTTAATCACTGCTCGTTTTTTCCAAATCCTCCATTTTCGTGAACATTCTAAAGTTGTCTTGTTTAAAATGCTGTCATTCGAAAACTAACCAAGCTATGGACCTGTAACTATGGATACAATTTTTTGGGTAGTGCTTAACGCTCGCTTTAACTTCTTATGGCACCGAATAGATACAAGTTAGTCTAGAGTTAAACTACACGATGCTACCGTCTAACTGGTCTAGTGGCGCCATATCTGTGTGACACCCGGGACTTATCAGCTGACCCTCATATGTGAATCATTAGCTCTCCCATATATGCAGGATTTGGTTAGGGGCCAAGTTCAAAACTTCTATGCCACTTATGCCCATCACGAGAACGCCCTTGTTCAGATCTCTGCGCATTACTTACCTACTGAATGCCGCTGCAGCAGTACCGGGTTCCCCGCATGGCTTGGGCATCCCGATAACATTATACAAGACAACAGCTAAAACGCTGAACAAAGTACTCCCCCCAAAAAACAATCAATAAACTTTTGGAACCAAGACACCAACAGAGCAACGGTAAGGATGCCACTCCTAAAAACAAAAAAAACAAAACAAAAAAAAAACGTTGCGGAGCGTACACGGTAGCACTACCTCCTTGACATTCTCAACATTAGAACCGCAAAAACCAAATCTACAACCATCCTAACATATCTGTGGTTAAACTCTAACAAGGACTGGTATACACACCACACTTAACTCTATGAGCAGTCAAGCAGACACTCTAGGCTAACTAAAAATCATAGGAGCTACGTCCAATCAGGATTAGTTTACAAGTTTAATAATAATGAAGTTAGGTTAGATTATAGATCGACAGTTTAACGTAATATGCACTTGATGTGTCGAGGAAATATACTGTAGATAAATCACCAGCAGTTCTATGTCGTCATGTGAAAAACTTGATCATGGAAAACCGTATGCCAAACCTAAGTTGGCGCTCCAGTACTTGTAGGTGGTACAGGAGTGCTCCAGACACAAGTTAAACAAAAATAACTGCAGGCTCTCTTCGTATATTGCTGTAGTTATATTATGTTAAGCCTATATTGCTTCAATCAAAAATATCAAAGAATACAGCACTTTCTTTATTACTCTTTCAGGAAACGGCAAGTTCTTTCCTAAATCACCAAAAATGTCAAATGAATTGAAAAAATGTTCAGAAGGAAACCACCAAAGTTGGCAGCATAGGATCGGATTTTTTATCTCAACTTACGAACACTGGTTAGCAAACAAAGACCCACCTCATACAATTTTTATGGCATAACTGACCCACAAAATGAGATTCTGAATCTACATGCTGGAGGAGGTACATTTTTTTTTTAATGTCTGCATAGCTGTTAGTTGTTGGATGTATTTTCTTTGATATTTACGCAAACCTCAAAACCTAATGATCATGTGTACTTTTACGACAGAATAGCGGATGTTAAACAGGTGTTAAAACTCAGCATCAAAACCGGTTTGATAAGATATGAAGCAGTGCCCTTGAGAAAGTTGATGAAGCATCTTAAAAGCTATTTATAATTCCATTTTCAATGGCATCTCTACGTCCAGTTGAGAGAGAATTTGACGGTCATTGTAATCTAAATTTCTTGCCTTCTGTAAGTTGTCTTCTCTTAAATGAAGAGAAAACTTCCTCAAAGAGCATTTCACGTATTAATGGAAATATACAAAGAATATCTTGCCACCTTCATCTGAGAAATAAGCCAACTTTTCTGCATTCAATAACATATCAGGAATTATATTGTAATAGAAAGATGTAGTCAAAAGGGAATACATTTATTTCATGTTTAAATATAAATTTGCTAATAAAACATTCGGAAATATAACATTACGTAAATGCTAGGCAAATGTAATTAAGCTATTTATCTTATTATATTTTCAAGGGCGGTGAGGGAGGTTAGGAGCTTTATGTGAGCTGTCAGCATGAATCTCGTTAAAAGTTAGTAGCAGTTCTGCGGGAACAATGGTTTTCAACTACATAGGTGAATATTATTTCTGTTCTCTCTCAAACGAAATACAGCATAGTATACCATTTTAGGTTGCTAAGCAATGATTTATGTCAAAAGATGTAAAATAAATGAATGAGACGAATAAACATTGAATGCTCTTGGTTTAATTGTTTCTTCACACAAACAGTGTGTAGGAGTTGGATAGGTAGAGCCAGACTGAAAAATTCAATGCCATAGCCGGGATTTGAACCACGGATTTCTCGATTTCTAGCCGGTTGCTCTTCCACTGGGCTACTATGGCAACATACCGGCATAGCATTGAATTTCTCAACTGACTCGCATGTTTCCTGGTAAGCCACAAGGTGATCTCAGATTATTTTGAGATGACAACCCCAATGGCAACTTACGAGTACTTTCTCGTACAATGTTGTAAGTACTTTAAGTTCCAGGATTCATAGTATATCCATCTATGATGCTCAAATGGTATTGGTTTAATTGTTTTGTCACACAAACCGGGAGATCCATGGTTCAAGTCCCGGCTATGCCATTGAATTTTTCAGCCTGACTCTACTTTTCCAATTGAATGCTCTTTCATATTTAAGTATAAGAATATACGAGTTTTATTTGAAATTTCAAAATTAGGATGGTTGGGGTTAGGGGGTGAAACATAAAACGCAAATAAGACCGGTTTAAGCTTGCCTCTCAATATCTAAGATCACCTCTTTATGTTTAAATCCATTGTTATTTAGTCTGGAAAGTTTTGAAATGAAAATCTGTGTATATTATGTGTGTATGTGCATGTGGGAATGCGAAGCTGACAATTTTTAAAAGCAAGTGAAAACATAACATCAATATTTATTAATAAGTGCATCCAATTTCAATCACAGATACTAAATAGGTATATCAACGCTCCCTCCAGTTTATTTTCCCCTGACAATCCAACAAATATACTTATATATTAAACTATTCATTTAAACGTCACCATAGTTTTATTATGATATTCAGGAACGACATGGGACGGAAGTTTAAAGGAATAATTGCCAAATTTCAAGCAAGTGACCAGTCGCACTTAAGTGAAAATATGCAGCATGGAATATTTGACACATTTAGACACACGCACACACAGAGATCTTTTTCTAAAAATGCCTTTTTTTCAGTGGACCTCAAAACATTCCCATGATATCACGACTTAGAGCTTTTAGTGGCAAAATAATACTTTCCATACATACTAAACGTTGGAGAGAAAGTAAATATTTATAAGTAATTGTTGCTCTTACCTAAAATTGCGATTTGATTATTTTAGCCTTAAATTACACTTGACCAATAGTCTGGCATTTCTTTGAAGGCGTTTACGAGAAATTGCGGAAAATATCACAAAAACTGAAACATCACTGTGCAAGAGTAGTATTCATTAGTACTGAAGTTCATGATGGTTTCTCATGGATGTAGCTGACAACTATGTTGTTCCATTCGGTGCTATTTTAGAGAAAATATTTAGTAACTTCAATATAACCTTGTTTATTACAAATGACTAAGCAACACATATTTACTACCAAGAAAGCACAAGTAACAACAAAAGAAAGACAAAAATAATTTATGTTCGAGAAAATTAATTTCGCGATTTACGAATGCCTGAGAAAGGTAGAGATGGTTTTGAAAGGTTTTAATAGGCATCACATAAACTAAATAATTATTCATGTAAAATGGGACAGAGTTAGGAATTATAACCTAAACAACTATTTTCGCTTGCTGTTAAAGGCTATCTGTGCCAGTTTGGTTGAAATCTGTGCAAACATGTACGTATAACATACATGCATTGCATGCACACAAATATTAAATTTTAAATATGAAGATGAATTTGTAATGTCAAAGTCATTCATACATTTTCTGATAGTAAGCTTTTGTTTTTGATAGTGTTTTGGGAATACACTAGTGTTAAGGGAATACACTATGCTAAAGTGATAAATGTTTTAAAAGCTGCAGCTATGCTATTGATATTGAGACTCACTTCTTGCAAGACCAGGAGTAAAACAAAAATACGTCATGTTTGAAAAAGGTATAATTATTTTAAAATTGAAGCCATTAATAAGGAATATTCGGAAACGGTTACCTCCATAACAAAAATGTAAAGGACATAAACGGTGTGTTTGGACAGGTCTACATTTTTTGTGTTGTAAGTTTTTGTATATTTCTTATAGTTTACCAGTTTTACAAAGGTTATTCAGAATGAAGAGGACTTCACGATATTCCTAGCAAATCAGGATATACAGTTTATTTTTCATATAAATATCTTTAATATACGGTATTTTAATCGAAATCATTAAAGCCATTTTTAAGATGAATAAAATTTTCGGAAAAATTTCATGTAAAGTGCAGTTGGATTCAGTGGACCTTAAAACTCCTATTTCCGGTGAAATCTTGGAGTCCAAGTTTTGGGTAGTATAGAATACCTTCTCTGTCTATTATGTAAAATGTACGTATGTGATAGAGAAATTAAAGCGTAGATAATTTAAAGTTCTACCCCAAAATACCAAACTATATTTCACGGAAGTTTTGAAGTTATCGAATACAAAGAAGCATTCTTAAAAAAAAAAAAAAAAAAAAAAAAAAAAAAAAAATATGCCCATGTGTGTATGTGTCTGTGTGTTTATGTCTTTTTCATAGTGTTTAACGCTCACTTTTACTACTTGTGACATCACAGGCAATAGATGGAATGAAGATGAAGCAACGGTGGAATGTGACTATTCTAAGGATTTTTGCGTCCGAAGAAATCTATCACTTTCCGCCAGCTTTGAACCTGCAATTGTGGGTTTTAGAGGTATGGTAAATGATGATAATTCCTCCATTTTAGATAATGTTTGTTCAGAAATTCGGTACTGAATGCTAATTACTTGTGGAGTCTACCACTATTTACTAAATAACTATTTCACATATGCATCTCTTGATATTATTTCTGAGATCTAACCTATCCATTGAAATTTATTTGTAGGCTGGAAAAGGTTGTATAATCTTTTGCTCTTTTAAGGCTGATATGAATGGTTAGACGAGGTGAATTCTGTATTACATTTAGAATGTAATTTATGTACTCAACCGGAGTGTAAATTACCATCTTGTTCACAGAATATTAGTTTAATGGCGTCATTTTCTTAGCTTGTATGATTTACATTATCTGAATTACATATAGATGTGTTCAAATTACTGTTAAATACCCTTAATCATGAAGACTGGAAAATTACTACATTTATTTAGAGACTTAACATTAATGTAATCCGGTATTAAATAATTTAAGATACAATCTCGCACCCGTTTTGATTTTGAGAACATATATCCCTATATTTTTGTTTTTGGCTTTAAAACAAAGCCATCTTACTATACGCTTTTACTTTCTCTACATAGTATATTGTACGTAGGTAGAGCAGGTATTGCACTACACCCAAAAATTCTATACCGAGATTTTACAGGAAATACGTGTTTTAAGATCCCCCGTATCCAAAAACATAATTTTTAGAAAAAAGGTATTTGCGTTGTCCGTGTGTCTGTAAACACGATAGCTAAAAACCGAAAAGTTGGTGCAAAGGATACGACGCAAAAATTTGTTTTTAAAAAACCCACCCCAAACTACCCTTTACATGGCAAAAAAATAACTAACGATTTTGATTAAAATATCGTATTTGAAGTCATCCAGATGACAGATAAAGTGTATATCTTGAATTTTCATGGAATAGTCTTTGAAGAACTCTTTATATCTCTTACTGCACTCTTGTACATGTAAGTAGAGAAGATATTGCAATCCACCACAAGTTTGATATGGAGATTTCATCGTAAATATATGTTTTTAGGTCATCTGAATAAACATCTTTTTGAAAAAGTTCCACGCGCGGGTCTGAGTGACTGTCACAAACAGAACTCAAAAAAGAAAAATCCGTTTTAATTATCAAACTTAGTATTTTAGGTTCAGCATCTTCCAAGGATGCAATAGAAAAGATTTCCAGGCAAATCCTCCCATTTCAATGCCTTACATGGAACATTTTTTGAAATTTCCGATTTTCTTAAAAAATGGCTCGACTTCGATTAAAATGTCATATATTAAAGATACCAGGTGTCCCAGGTGCACCGTATTTGACTTTGCAAATTTTCCTTCATGCGTTCAAAGTGTTGCAGAACTCAACGGGCTTATTTCAAGTTAAAACCGATCCCCGGAAACTGGCTGAGCGGCCTATGTTTTACTCTTCTTGCTATTAGAGGGGACTGCGAGCCTGTCGCGTTCACTGGGAGGGCCAATATCTCACAGAAATGTTTAAACTTGAAACAGCCCCGTTGAGTTGTGCAACGCAGTAAGGGATATCTGCAAACATCAAATACCGGGCAGCTGGATCACTTGGTATTTAAATGCAAATCTTCATCTTCTGAGAATAGCCTGTGAACCACTCTTCCTTATGGAGGAATTTCGGAAGCATAATCATTAAACCCTAAGAGAAAACAAATTTCCTGCACAAAATTTGTAGACCTCAAGACATAGAATTTATGTCAATTAGACTTTTTGTGGAGTTAATCATTTCCGAGATATTCCTCGTGATTGGTTTCAATTTTAAAATATGTATACTTCTCTCAAAAGCAAAGTTGCATTTATTCCATAGTTCCAATGCAGACAGATTTTAAATACCTAGCACACTTCTTTATTTTTCTTCTATTTACAAGGACATATACATGAAGTACAAAGAACAAATTTGACTATCGCTTTAGCCTAGTGCATTGTCTTATTTCCCTTCTACTTACAAGAAAGCAAGCAATTAGACAATTTCTGCTAATGCGTATATCAGTTATCTTGAAGTGGATAGAAGAATAATCGTGTTAACAGTAATTTGTTACCGATATATAGAGAAAGTGATGCGAACGGAACATCACATTTTTAGCTATGCAGTTAACACACATAGGTAACCGGACTTTATTTTTCTAAGAGTGCTTATTTTTTTAAAGTATAACAGCTTTTAAGAGGTTAGACTATCGCTTTAGCCTATGTATTTGCCTCATACTCACAAGGAAATAAGTAAAAAGACCATTCTGTTAATGTTTATCTCGAATAGCATGATGTAAATAAAATACTGATCTATAGTAGGAATAGTTTGTAAATGGAACAGCTAGAAAAGTTATGTGAATGTAACACTTCAGAATTTTTTACTTTCTCTACACGTACTATGTACATAGTGTATGGAGAAGGTATTGCATTCCAACCAAAAATGGACATCCTGGTTTCCCCGGAAATAGATGTTTTAGGTTCCCTGTATACAAAACAGAAACATTTTTAGAAAAGGTCCGTGTATGTGTCCGTGTGTTTGTGTACACGATAGCTCAAAAACGAAAAATCGATAAAATACCGAACTTGGTGCATAAGTTTAATATGTTCCATGAATGCGACATGAAAAGTTTGAGGAAAATCCCCAGACCAAACTCCCTTTACATGGAAAACTTTCGAAAATGTTTTATTTTCTCAAAAATGGCTCAAAGATTTTGATTAAAATGCCGTATATTAAAGATATTTACACAAACAAATAAAATGCACTTGAGTATCTTGAATTTTCTGGGAATAGCTTCTGAAGACCTCTTTTTACTTTCTCCATACGCACTATGTACATAGTGTATAGAGAAAGTACTGAACTCCACCAAAAATTCGATACCGAGATTTCACCGGAAATATATGTTTTAGGGTCCCCAATATCCAAAAAAAAGCATTTTCACAAAAAGGTCCGTGTGTGTGTGTGTCCGTGTGTCTGTGAACACGATAACTCAAAAACGAAAAGTCGGTAAAATACCAAACTTGGTATTTAAGTTTAGTATCTTCCAGGGATACGACAAGAAGATTTTGAGAAAAATCCCTCCACCCCCAACTACCCTTTACATGGAACTTTTTTCGAAAACTTTGACTTTCTCAAAAATGACTAATAATTTTGAATAACATTTCGGATATTAAACATATTTACCTGAAAAATGAAATGTATATCTTGAATTTTCTGGGAATAGCCTCTGAAGAGTGGTTTATTCTGGATGAATTTTACTAAATTTTGAATGACTGCTAAACCGTAAGAGATGGACAAAAACTTACTTCACAAAAAATGTTGAGCACTTTAAAACACACAATTTATGTTATATAATTTTTTTTCGCGGAGTTCGTCGTTTTTGTGACATTCCTTATTTTTGGTTTCTGCTATGAAAAACGTATACCTTTCTCATACAGGAACTTGTCAACTCCTATCCATACAAACAAAGGAACTTCATTGACATAGCAAACAGCTCTTGACTATCACTTTAACCTACGGTTGTCCCTTATTTCGCTTTTACTTACAAGGAAGCCAGTAATAAAACTATTTCTGCTAATTTTTTCTGATTAGCATAAAGTAAATAGAAGTATAAGCTTTTTAAGAATTACTTGTTGCAGGGATATGGAGAAAGTCATGTGAATGGTACACATCAGATTTTTCTGGATGAATTTTGCTGGATTTTGCATCAGTAGTAAACCGAAAGAGATAGTAAAATCGTACTACACAAAATATGTAGATCTTGTTGAAACCAACAATATTTGTCCTAGACATTTTTCACCGTTTTTAGATATTCTCAATAAGTTTTAAAATACTTCTCAACTTCTGGCAATGAAAAGAGTATTTAATCCACGTGGCAATCAGCTCTTAAAAGATTTGACTATAGTTTCAGCCTAGTGTATTAAATGTACAAGAAAACATTTCTCGAGATGTAGTCATGTGAAAGGAACACATCAGATATTTTGTCTCGTTACGTAATAGTTCCTTGGTTTTACAAGTTGTCTGTGGTTTATTTAAAGTCCTATAAGCAACTGTGTGTCTGTATAGTGCAGGGTGCTGTTGTCTCAAAGGTCCAAGGGGATTTGTACGTCCAACAAGGTCGCTCAGTTAACTCGAGTATTGCAGGTTTGTTCTTATAAGCGATACATGCAGCTAATTGAGAAAGGTCATCCATAATAGTTTGCTAAAAGTTAAAACAGAGCGCAGCCGGTAAGTGGATTCGAGAAAGCGCCACTCATTTCGGGTTAAGAGTCCTTGGTGTGTTTCGCCCCGTAAACCCGGTGACTCCGTGCCAGACGTCGCACTTGAGTAATCTGTCTAGACCTGTTGGCTCTCAGGGCGGTTCCTCTCTCCTCAACTCCCAGCTTTTCATTAGCAGACCGATCAGATATACGCCACTCTTCACTTTCTACAATTCATCCTGTCAACATGTAAATGTATTTATTCTGATGCAAGCTGGTTTCCAAAACCTTGCATATGTGGCTTTTTACTTTTACTACACGTACTATGTACATAGTGTATAGAAAGGTATGTAATACACCCAAAAATTCAATACCGAGATTTCACCGGAAATACATGTTTTCGGTCCCCTGAATCCAAAAAAAAAAAATTTGGAAAAAGATGCCTGTGTGTATGTGTGTGTATGTGTGTGTCTTGAATACCAAACTTGGTAGTTTTAGGGCTATGAGGTCTACAGACAGACAGACACACACACACACACACACGGACCCATTTTTAAAAAAAAAAATTTCGGACTCAGGGGTCACCAAAACATATATATCCGGTGAAATCTCGACATCAGGTTTGGTGTCTTCAAAGGATGTGTGGCACGAAGATTTTTGAAGAAAATCCCCCCACCCTAACTACCCATTACATGGATATTTTTTAGAAATTTTGATTTTCTCAAAAATGGCTCTTACGATTTTGGTTAAATTATCATATATTAAAGATAATTACCTGACAAATAGAATGTATATATTGACTTTTCTGGGAATAGCCTCTGAAGACTGCTTTATTCTGCATGAATTTTACGGGAGTTTGCGTAACTGCTAAGCCGTAAGAAATGGACATGTTAAAACACACAATTTACGTTATATACATTTTTTTCGTGGAGTTGATGTTTTTGAGATATTCCTTGTTATTGGTTACAGCTTTAAAAACATACTTTTCTCACACAGGAATTTGTCAACTCCTGTCCATACAGACAAAGGAGCTTCAGTCACATCACAACTAGCTATAAGGGAATACACTAACTGATCTTTAAAAATGACCGCTATTTGATACAATTGACATTCGGTTGTTTTTGCAAGATCTCAAGTAAAACAAAAGATATATGACACGAATGAGACGTTCCTCATTCAAAAGTTCACTTTTAACATTAAAACGCTATAATATTTGAGATAGGATAAAACAACTGGTCAGATATTGGGCAAGCAATGATATTTGGTTTGTTTTATTTTCTTCAGTTTACCAGTTTGTTGAATAAAGCATATGCACTTTTATTCTACTGCTATAAGAATTTGCAAGTTACAAATCATGGCGCTATCACTAAATGATAGAATAACGCTTAAACAATACATAATGAAAGCAGAGAGTTTTCCTCACATTTTGAGAAAGTTTGGAACTTTAACAATTTAAGAGTAGGCCTATGTTCCATTCGTGAATTTCTAACAAGAGGTAAACGCAATCTCCAGATCCCAGTCCGACCGACTTTTGTTTGTGAGGTTACCTTAAATAAAAGTTTTCCTTGCACATCCAACGGCTCGACAAGAACTGAAAGATGCTATCTTGCGAGAAATGACTAATATTCCAAGACATTATCTGTAAAATGCTCTGCATGGAGTCACAGAAAGAATGGAGTACTACGTTGAACAAGAGAACCACCGACAAGTTCTCCATGTTTTTTTGTTTTTTTTATAGATCCTCTTTGTTTTTCTTATCTCAAATATTTATACGGTTTCAAGTTTGAAGTGACTTTTGAAATACCTATATTGTAAAATTGAAACCTATAACAAGGAATATCCTGGGAATGATTAACTCTACAAAAATGTTAGACCATAAATGTGTATTTTAACGAGATCTACATTTTTTGTGTAGTAAGGTTTTCTCTGTCTCTTACAGTTTGCCAGTTATACCAGGTGGCCCAACAGCGCCGTATATCGCGTGTGCAGATAACCCTTCGTGCGTTTTAAAATTGCAGAATTCCACGGAGTAAACGTGAGCATACGCCGATCAGAGGCGTTAGCGAGAGCGACAATCCTTCTTCTCCTCTGTATATCAGCATAAACGACCAAGGAATTACTGCCAAAATAGTAATAATCTTTTTAAAATTATTTACACTTTGAGAGAAAGTCTCCAGTAACTCTGCAGATATTTATTTCCAGTCCATTTGACAGTATTCAACATAAGGCTAAGCAAAGGAGCGTCTACAGTGTTATTGAAAATTATCTTTCCAAAAAAATTGAATAACTTTCCGTTAAACCGACTCAGGTACATGAACATGGTAACAATGGAAAGAAAGACTCAGAAAGTTTTGTTTTACATTTCTTTTATGTCACATCACGTGTGCTCAATATGAGAGGTCCTGCGTCACACGACATACATGGAGCAATTACTCAAATTCCTGTCATACCTTTGTAACATGGGAGGTTTCAGTAATGCAATGACCTCTGTGATGCTAACACGAACACTCTGGATGACCGGCTGTGAACGTGGCTGATACGTTGTTTGACAAAACCGCAGAGAAAAAAGTCACGTGGTGTAAGGTCGGGGGAACATGGAGCTGAACGCAAACGTTCACGGCCGTCACTCCCCCCATCTACTTGGTAGTCGCATATTCAGCTCATGTGTGACATCTAAGTGGAAATGAGCTGGTAGCTCATCCTGCTGAAAAATGAAACCTGAGGTATTCTAACCAAACACCCTTCTAGAATTACTATCACCCAAGCAGCGAAACAATAAAAATGCAACAGCAGTTATTCCAACTATTGAAAATATTTGAGTTTCCCTTCCCTTTCCTTTGATATCACATCTGAGTGCTATTAAAGTATTAAAGGCAAGTTATTAAAGTTTGTGATCCGAAAGATAATTTGTAATATAACTATATACCTATGTCGATCTGAGTGGCTCAGTTGTTTATGCACTGGCTTTCTAATCCCAAAGTGGGACCGGGTGTGATCCAGACCCATGGTTTTTAAGTGTGATTAAAAGTGACAGCCCCATGATTTACATGCAAAAGAATATATGAGGGACGAAATTCGGCATACCGGCGGCGCTGATATGATACCCGGCAACTTGCAATAACGTTAACATTATTTTATTTTAAGGGAGAATATTTACTTAAAGATTTACAGAGTATTCATATACTTTTTCTTCATCTTCAACGAGTTACTCTCCTCTCTGTTGGACTTACACCCCCAAGAAGTTACACAGAAAACGCTGTGTGATCAGTAGTAGACTGCTCCTTGAGAGGTTAGTGATCCACAGCCAACGTTGTGGATCACTAACCTCTCAAGAAGCAGTCTGCCAGCGGCTGGCGTACCGTGAGGTTGTCTGCCCGCTGTTTGTCTAACCGGCTTGTACTAGCGAGAGTTGTTTTGTTTGTGTGCTGCTGCTTACAGCTACAGTCTAGTGTCAGCGCGTACACCGGTTGAATTGAGTATCTTTTTCATACCTGCTTTCTAAGTCTACAATGGTAATCATGGCAGTTTTTAAACGTGTGAATACTATCAAAATTCAGTTTGATACATCAGCGAGTAAACCCAGTGCATTAGAAATACACCAGTGGCTAGTAAACTTCTTGGCGCTGCAAGCAGATCAAGTGGATACTCTCCAGCTTCATACCAGAGAAAGAGCGATCTATGTGAAACTGATATCAGTGGTATTGTATGATAATCTTCTGGCCCGTTATAAGAATGAGCAGCATTTTACGTACGCCTCCGGAGAAATCACCAATGTGAAAATTACACCTGGTGACCAGCAAACAGTTAATGTTCGAGTGTTTAACTTGCCTTCTGAGGTGCCCCTCACAGTGTTATCACAGGAATTGAGTAAATACGGTACAGTGTATGACATACGCCGAGAAAAATGGGGTTCCCAGTATCTTCTACCGTCCAACAATGGCGTACATGCAGTGAAGATGGGGTTGAAACGTAATATACCGGCTAGTTTGATAATCGATTCGTATTTGGTGGCCATTAGTTACATCGGTCAACCACAAGCTTGTCACCTGTGTCATGACACTACGCAGCTTGTCCGCTTCGGGCAACGCGGCTTCCCATAAATCCCAGGAATCGACTGGTCACTTTCAGCGAGGCGGTGGGTGCTGTCACATCCTGCTGGGGATCAGGAACCACCGTCAATTACGACGGGCAACTCTGCCGTGGAACCGACTTCTGTGAATGACTTACAGCAATCTTCAGTTGCCGACAGAAACATACCGACAATGGAGGAGACACCGCTGGTTTCTGAGAAGCCCGATCATGTAAACGAGGATAGGCACTCAACACCCATTGATGAGCCACGGGAACTGTTGGAACCCCCTTCCGGAGCTGCTATATCGGCCGACTCTCAGGACGAAGCTATGGAGCTTTTCAGTGATGAAGAGGTGGGGTTGTCGGCGAGTGAGATATCGCACTTGCGGCAGAAGGGTTGTTCTTCCCTGTCTAGCCGTGACCCTCGGCTCCGAGGTCAGTACCGGCGATTGGAGGGAGAATTTATCTCGGCGCGGCAGTCTCCGCAGGACGTACCACAATTGTTAAGTTCCACTCAAACGCGAGGTAAAGTGAAGGACCTAGAGTCTGGTAAGCGGCCGGCAGCGAATGATAGAGATAGCTTTGAGGATCTCCAACGCTCGTCTAAACTTACTAAGGGCGATGCGTACCTGGAAACTGACAACTGATGTGCTTTGGTTCTGTGGTGATTTCCGCTATTCTCATCTGGCGCCGTCACCAATACAACTACTCTTCATTTGGATGCCTCTAGGTCTGCAAATCTGGGCTTCGCTTAACTTTAATGGCTTGCGACAGGTAGTTAAACAAACTCTTTTACGGGACTTCTTAATCAGTAATGACATAGATCTGTGCTTCTTACAAGAGGTGAATATTTGTAATCTGGACTTCTTGTATGGCTTCGATTACGAGACTAATCTTGGTCCTGAGGGTACTGGTACAGCAATTGTTTACCGGCAAGGACTACATGTACACAGCTTTGAGTACCGTCCTTCCTGTAGGGCTATTTCGGCTATATTTGATAACGTAACTTTCATGAATATCTATACCATCTATACCATTCCGGAGCACCCTTTGTCCTTGTGGGTGATTTTAATTGTACGCTGGCGGCTAAAGATCAACGAGGAGCCTTCAATGGGTATATTACTTTGCAGCAATTGGTGGAACAACTAAGCCTGAAGGACACCTGGGAGCATCTATATGGCGACGAAGTCCAATTTACCTTCGTGAGAGGACAATCAGCTTCGAGGCTGTACCGTATGTATGTTTCGGCTGAGCTGATACCATGCATTCATCGCACGGAAATTGTGCCCATATCCTTTAGTGACCATAATGCACTCATTCATGCTATTCAAGGCCGGGTTACGAGCTGCAGTAGAGGCAGAGGTTACTGGAAGCTTAACTGCTCATTGCTTACGGATGAGGAAGTGTTATCCGATTTCCAGGACTGTTGGTCCCGCCTGCGGGAATCCTTTCTGCTAGTACCGAATAAAGCTAAACCTGTGTTACGATCCTTCTTTCGAGCTGCAGCTTGCCGTCGCGCTATGGTTAGAAGGGAAACCATGGATTTTTATTTCCAAGTCCTTCATGAGCTTCACAAATGCCAGCAGCAAGGTGAAGATGTACAACAACTTGTGAAAGGAATCAAAGAACACATCAAGGCTCGAAAAACACGAGAACTACAGGGGAATCTGGCTAGAGTGTATTCGGCGGAGATAGTGCATGGGGAAAAGGCAAGCTTTTACCACCTGGCAAAGGAGCGTAAATATGGTCGCCAGAAGATTATCACACACCTAGATGTGGGTGGTGCCCGAGTTTCCACCACGCCAGGAATTTTTCAAGCAGTACAAGACTTCTACAGACGATTGTCAGGACCCACAGATTACTCCCACACCGCAGAGAGGTATATGTCCGAATTCGTTCCCGATGTCCCGGAGGAGTTGCAGCAGGATTCAATGCCAATTGCGGCATCGGAGTTGTTGGAAGTGATTCAGGCATCCAAAATGCATGCATCCCCTGGACCTGATGGCCTGCCATATGAAGTTTACAAGCACTGCTGGCCTTATATTCGGAAGTGTTCCAGGAAATGTGGGACGCAGAGAGCGCACCACCTACTTTTGCGGACGGTATAATCGTGCAGATTCCGAAGAGTGCTCGGCCGCAGACACCACAGGATTTTTGACCAATCACGTTATTGAATTGTGATTACAAGTTATTTATGAAAATCATTGGTGCTCGTATGCAAAACATACTCCCACATATGATTAGTGAGCTCCAGGTTGCATTACATAAAGGAGCGACTATTCACCATACGCTGGCTGCGGTGAGAGACTGTATATTGCATTGTACACAGGACGAGAAGTCTGCTGCTATCATAAACTTAGATCTCGAAAAAACCTTCGACAGTGTTGTTCACGAGGGGCTATGGAAACGATTGGAGGTTTTGAACATGCCTCAAAAGCTTGTAAACCTAGTAAGAGCCCTGTATGGTGTTGCGTCCTCCAAAGTACTCTGCAATGGATTTTTAACGGCGGCTATTCCAGTTAAACGCTGCGTGCGCCAAGGTTGTCCCATGTCGATGATATTGTTCGCCCTGTATGTTGATCCGTTGCTTCGACGGCTACAATCTACTCTTACTGGAATTGATGTGTATGGCCAGAAACTTGCGGTGCGAGCATATGCAGATGATGTTACCGTGATGGTTACCACACACCAAGATGCTCTTCGATTGAGGGATTGTTTACAGCACTATAAGAATAGTACTGGCATGAGCTTTAATTTGCGAGAGTCTGAAATATTAGAGGTTGGAATACGGCCTCCCGATACCTCAGCTTTAGGTATTCCTGTTGTGCAGCGAACAAAGATTTTGGGGATCTACTTCAGTGACAACGTAGCAGACATGAGGGAGTACAATTGGACCTCTCACATTAATGTCTTACGTGCTGTCATGTATAATCAGAAAACCCGGTTGTTGAATTTGGTACAGCGGATATGGTTCTGTAACTGCTTTGCGTTGAGCAGAATTTGGTTCCTTGCTCATGTTTTACCTCCGACGAAACGTCATTGCCAAAGAATTGAACAGATAATGGGTTATTTTATTTGGACGGGAAAGCTCTACCGCATTGCGCTTACCCAATTGCGTCTCCCTAAGGGCCAGGGTAGTTGGGGATTACTGGATGCGACTCTACAGTCCCAGGCATTGATCCTTAAACTACTTCTGTTTGCCTTGGATGATAAAGGTGACCCTGTGGATGTCGTATTACAACAACAGTATGCATCGTTTTGGACTCAGGAAGAACGTGACAAGGTTCCCCAGCTATTTCATGCAACGTACCATGCATTCAGTGCGTTACCACCGGAGAAGGTCGCTCGTGGTGATTTTAGTTCTGTGAAAAATGTTTATGCTTCTTTTCGGCGACCTGTAGCTGTTACCCCACATGTCCAAGAGAAATATCCTCATTTGCCTTGGAAACGTATTTGGAGCTGTTTTAGCATTCCGCACATTAATGTGGAATGGATAGCGGTAACATATGAACTGGTCAATGAAGTTCTTCCTACGGCAGACAAATTATATCGTCACCGGATGACCATTTCCAGCAATTGCCCAATTTGCCATGCAGCGGATTCCCTTCCACATCGCTTGCTCGAATGTTCCGATAAAGCAGCCATATGAACTTGGGTTTTGGGAAAATGTTGCAATTGGATACCTGGCGGTTGGAACCCTTCACCAATCGACATGTTACATCTGAATCTGCCGAAGCTGCATCCCCCATTGCACAATTCCCTTATTTGGTTGTTAATGGGCACCTTTACATGGTTACAGTCGATGGACAACCCCGCTGATTGTACCCTGACCAAACTCAGGCAATTTTTCTACACTGAGAGATGGAAACTGATCCAGAAACGCCAGACCGCGCCTTTCCAACCATGGGTCCTAAAAATAATACACACTTGAAAAATAAAAATAAAAGAAGAAAAAAAAAAAGGCATCAAGCCTTGACACTTAATGATTTGACTGTCGCTTAGCCTAGTGTATTCCTTTATTCCTTCGTGTCTACAAGGATACGTTGTAAAACATATCCTGGAATTATGTGAAGTAGTTAGAAATATACGGTTTTAATAATTTTTTGTTGAAAAAAAGTCAACAAAATAATAAAAAAAAAGAAAAGAAAAGGAGCAAGTAAACTCTGGAACATAGCATATCCACAATGGATGACCATCTCATGGAGTCAAATAAAATGGGTGATAGAAAAACTCGCAGGCCAACCCAAAAAGCCTCGGGTCTAAACCCGGGATCTTCCGAGTGCGAGTTCCTCATGTAACGTGGTGCCACCGCTATTGCTGAGTATTGAATACAAAGTGTAGAAATCGTTGATCTATTATCTGTTCACCCTTCAGCTGATCCGCGCAAAAACAAAATAAAACCCAGGCGACCAGTTCACCGATAAAATGTAGCCTTACATCTTTGCCGCCAAAAATGCAGTCATACGCACGCCATGCAATGCAAATATAACAGCGCATTTAAAGTACATTTTCCGCCTCTTTTGATAAATTCGAACCGAATTTCATGCAATAATTTATAAAATTTGGTTATTTTGAAATTACGTGAATCTGGATCAGCAATTATTTTATCAATTGTTGGTAGCTCAGTTTTACTTTCTCTAGCACGTATATACAATGTGAGTAGTGGATAGAGAAAATATTGTATTCCGGCCAAAAATTAGATACTGAGTTTTGTCAGGAAATACATGTTTTGAGCTCCCTGAATAAAAATGCCTTTTTAGAAAAAATTCTGTCGGTGGGTGTGTATGTGTATGTGTGTGGTCAGCATAGCTCAAAAACGAAAAGTCAGTGAAATGCCAAACTTGGCATTTAAGTTCGGTATTTTTCAAGGATGCCACACGCCAACTTTCAAAAAAAAAAAAAAAAAAAAAACCGCACCCCCAACTATCCCTTCCATGGAATATTTTTCGAAAATTTTGAATTTCTCAAAAATGGCTAACAATTTTGATTAAAATAACTTTGAGATATTTTCATGACAAACGAAATGTATATCTTCAATTTTCTGGGAATAGCCTCTGCAGACCTGTTTATTTTGGATTACCTTTGTATAACTTTTTGTATAATCGCCAAACTGTAAGAGATAGACAAAAACTTAACGCACAAGAAATGTAGTTGTTATTGAAACACGGCATTTATGTTTTATGCATTTTGTTTTATAGAGCTAACAGTTTTAGAGATATTCCGGATTATGAGTTTCAATTTTAAGTGACAAACGTTTCCCAATTGAGTAGATATCTTACTTCTCGTCTCTCGGTTTTTTAATCCTGGCAAGCAAAGAAAATGGAATTTTAACTCTTTCACATAGTGATCTGCATTTAACGAACTCGCTTTAGCCTAATGTATTCCCTTATTTAGCTCCTACTTATAAGGAAGAAAGTAATAAGACTAACTCTTCCTATGTTTATCTCGATTAGCACAGGTAGATATAATATTAATCTTTCTTATAAAAGCTTTGTTTGCAGAACAACTAGAGAAAGGCATGTGAATGGAACATATAAGATTTTTAGAGAAGAAATTATGCGAATTGCATTCTTTACAAAAATGTCACACTTTTGCATCGCATATTTCATAGGCCCGGGTGCAATCATTTGCCCGTTGAAGCTTTTCCTTTACCAAACTATTTATATTTGTAGTCGAAGCACCAGTGAAGTCAATAGACACTTTCACCTCCACTTTTTTGGGAAATGTTGGATATTTCTCACAAAACTAATAATAAGTCAACCAGCCTTATGCTTTACGTAATTTAAAGTCGCAAAAACAGGTTGATAGCAATTGCTCTGCATTATACTTAACAGCAACTGGCAACAGGCAACACACAACTCATAAGAATTGCAAGTTCGAACTTGTAGCTTTTGTCAATTTCAATTAAACTCTTAGTTATTTGTTTAGAATATTGCAGCATTTAATTCGTTCTCAAATTTAAATTATTAGTAGGGGTTACTTTTATGCGCGCACTGCATCACGGTGCATCGGCCAAAGGGGTCCCTTGTGGCACGGAAAAACCGAAGAGCGTGCAGGTGAACTAATTGCCTTTGAGTAAAGCAAAGAGAGCAATTTGCTCGATGCTCCTGCAAATTGCCTACTACGTGACCAATTGAGCGAAAGCATGAACGATCCTTCCTTCAGTGCTGTGGCATTTTGTAACATTTTGCGTTTGAAATACGTAAACTACATTTTATAGGTTAATAGAACTATTGTTGTTTAATGGTTGGTAGAGCAATTGCTCTACTATGTCTCTTGCCTTAGTATTTATTCTTCTTATATGAACAAACACGTAGCTTCATAGGTTAGGTGGTGATTGCTAGTCATAACATATGTAGTTGCAACAAATAACAATTATTAAAGAATTAACATAGTAAAACAAGAGTAAAACAGCATTAACTTGGTTAATGCCATTGTATCACCAACAATATGAGAAACGAAAAAGGTGGAATCAAAATGAAAAATTCAATGCCATAGCCGGGATTTGAACCACAGATCTTCTAGTTTCCATCCAGTTGTCCTAACTACTGAGCTACCGGCAACATGCCGGCACGGCACTAAATTCTCCTTCTGTCTCATATTTCTCTCGGTAAACCTAAAGGAGATCTCAAATTATTTTGAGAATGTCTACGTCAATGGCGGCTTACAAATTCCGTAAGTACTTAAGTTCTGCGCTTTATAGTTAACTATTAGGTCATTTAATGCGCATTCATTGTTTATTCCACACCAGCCGTGTGTAGGACAGAAATTGGAAGTTGAAGAGGTAGAGTCGGACTAAAAACTTTCAGATTTATAGCAGCGAATATGAACAAGAGTTGATAATAAATTGGTATGTAATATAATTAGATGCAATAATTCTCCTTGCTAACTATCGTACTTACTTGTATGGGTTGCACAACGACGCTACAAATTGAATTTTCTGAGTGTAGAGCTTTTCCTTAAATTAAACAGATATTCCACCTTTTCTATAAACAAGAAAGATTCCTCTTAGGCAGACATAAATGGTGGGATTCAATGGTTTGCATGCTGGACCGCTTCTGTTCCCGACATTACAAAATGATATAGGGCGCACTTTACAAGGAAGAGAGATAATCCTTGCTGTTACCTAATCAGCGAGCTGGTGATACTTGATTTACAAATTACTTTGCAGTATGTACGCAGGATATAAGCTACGAAATCAACACAACGGCTGGTCCCATAGCTCAGTTATAGAGCTGTCTGCTGTGAGGAGTCACGTAATACACGAATGTCATAGTAGTTGCCTACCAAACACGGCGTTGTAATGCAGCAGTACGCCGTCATGGGAGGTGTCTGCCTTGCTGTCAGAGTAATTGTTAGAGGTTTAAGTCGATTAACTGGTTACATCTCTTCGATCGAAAACATGAAGGTCAGCACCTGAAACTCGTTCTGACTGAATTTTGTGCTTTTTAGGTAATTTTTCTGACACATGCTTCTGTAGAAGTATTAAGGATTTTAACTTTTAGAATCAGCGCCTCCACACGTGACGTCATACAGCATGTCGTGGCTCACACTGAAATGAACATCCGGTGAGCACATAACCCATAATTCTGAAGGAAAATCAGTGCAATCGGAAATATGGGGAAAGTATGAGCAGGTTTTAATCAAATGTTTCTTTTACTTCGTAACTAAGAAGTGCTCTGCTATAATGACTCCAGAAATGATAATATTTCTGAAAGTTTTATTTCATTTCCAATTCATTCTTTATAGGTTGATTTTGCCTCGGTGTCTTGCTTAGAAGTCGCGTCTCCATTAAACAAAGCTAAATAAATTGTTATATTTTAAAATACTTTGAAGTTTGTAAACTGTTTATTTAGTTTGTTATTGATAGTCTGGTCTAATATAATCAAACTTTTAACTACTTCTCTTTATTTTCAACGTGTGTTTTGTTTTATAAAATGTCTCTACAGGAGGATATTGTTTACATTATAATTGGAAAGCTGAGCTATAAGCGTTGTTTTATTCACGTAACGCTCATAGAGTTCATGAATCATACTTAGACGATCTTTAAGATGTTAAACATTTTCACGTGTGTAATGTGAGATACTTCTTACTTTTCTTAAGGAAATACAGACAAAAATAACTGAAAACGTGTTTAAAGGTAACATGTTTTTGAGTGAGTTGACCTTAAAACATTCTTCAACGCTAACAGCTTTCACTGCACTTACTCCGCAGTTGGTGATGTAATAAGCTCAGTGAAGAGAACTTTTCCTCCTTGCTATTAATTTGTTTTCAAACTTTCCTTCTTTATTCCTTTTTGTTGTTATTCTTTGACACTATTCAATCACCATAAAGGTTTTGGGATTTTTATAAAGAAATGCGGTAGGTATTATGAGCTTGTGAAAGCTGAAGAACGAGATCGACGTGATCTGTACCTATTCAATAACACTTAATATACAAGACTTTGAATCGACACAGCCTCTTTTACTCTAATAAGGAGATGACTTAATAGTGTCTCAATAATTACATACGACTATAGCAACAGCCCAACTATATAGAGCAGAAAGATACTAAACCTAAAAGTGTCATTTTACATTAAGAGTTATAGTCAGGGAAGACCACACAATCCATGTTATTCATTAAATACCTGAGAACAAAGAATTCCGCTTCATAAACAGAAAACAATAAACAAAAAACAAAACAAACATTTTCTCAAGTGAAAATCGAAACCAGGACCGTCAGAACAGCAAGCGGGCGCTCTAATTACACAGTCAAAATGCTGGTAGAACTCCCGGTATAAAATAATTAACAGGAAGTATTTTAACAGAAGGAACTCGTGAAAATCTTAGAACATTTTGAAATATACAGATATATTACTGGGTATAATATTTTAAGAGGAGATTAATAGTCTTAATTCAAGATATATTGTATTTCGTAACTTTTTTATCTATTATCAGTCATTATTTTATTTAAAACATAGCTAACCATGTAATTTAACACCAAAGCTTATCCAAAATAATGCTTAAGAGTTTTTTAGGATCCTAAAAGTTACCTAATTGATTTAACCTCAATAGTTTTTTGAAAAGGCTTGACAATACAAAAGTTTCCATATTTATTAGTAACATTACAGCAACAATTACCCTAAAATGGACTAAAGTTCAACTCTCTACTCCAAAGCATATAGGAGTCAAGATATTTTATTTAAATTGGTGCAAAATAGACATACAAATTGGCAAATGAACTATCAATTTTAGAAATACATTTAGAGTTTAAGTAATGTGCCTATAAAGATGAAATGTACACCTAATTAGAGAGGAAATTCCGATTCATAAGACCATACAAGAAACTATAAATTACATATTTTGCCATTAAACGCCCTTTAAGAGAGAATTATCCCTTAAAGCCATTAAAATTTTAAAATCATTAAAGCATTAGCCAGAATAGGAGTGAGGTTTTGAAGTTTAAAATCACTTCTATGTGAGAGTTTTCTGAAACTTTCAGTTAAGCAAAAATGGCGAGGTATGAGAAGTAATAATTTAGAATTTGTTTCTAACAGAAATTCATGTTTTAAAAACATGTGTTTGGAATAAGAAATTGAAATCCATTACCGAAGTTTTATGTAGACTATCAAAAACCTGAACCTACATTTTTCTCAGGAAACTATAGATTTAAAAAAAATTAAATTTGATACAGACTATGTCATGCATATTGGTTAAAAAAACAAAAATGAATATTAAGAAATACAGAAGTTACAAATGGCACTAGTTAGTGCCTTTAAACAAGCAATTTTATAGCAAATGTGTAAAATATCTAAGAAAATAAAGGAGAAAAGAAAAAACCAAGTGAGGAATGTGGGAAATACCAGAAGTTTCTTGGCTATAAGAGTTTTTCTCAGTGCTTTTCCTGTATTGACAACATATCTGAAGCATACGCGTGCTCTACAATGTACGCACGCAACTGTGGGGGTCCCCCTCAAAACGAATGTGAGTGATTATAATCATGTCACCTGAGGCATATGTGAGAGCTGTTGTGGTCTGTACGCAGGTAAAGGGTTACGAAACAATGGGAAGATACGCCACTGGCGGTTGTGTGTGACAAGCAGTGACGTGAGTCATGCCAAGTGTTCTCAAGGCATCCCACTCCACATAGTTTGTAGTACTAGCACGGTGGGGCATTCAATAAAATGAGCCGAGCAAGCTAGCGAGAGTTCTTCTTCCTCCTCTGTGAATTAAAAACGAGAGACAAAGCGTAGTAGTAAAACGGAAGGGAAGCCATACTACCCACATAAATAAGGCACGAGGACACCTCGTTATTGTTGCACTGCACGACCCTTGACTTAGATTTCTTCCACGTGTCTTATTTACCTGCTCAGATCAGACTGTGTGGCACACGTCAGCTCTGCCGGTTGCTTTCTCACGCTTAAACTTTCCTGTACCTCAAGCTCTTCCCTAAAGACTCATCTCAAGAGCAACAATATAACCTCATGCTCTTTTGTTAAGGACGTATATGACAGACTTTCAAATTCCAAACTAAGTTTATTTCTCACGTGTAATATAATGCAAATACGTTACAGTGCAAATTCCAACCATTGGTTTGAAAGTTATGATCAAATATGTTTATGTTTTTCTTACGCCACTAAAACTCCGTTGTGAAATTAAATTAAAATTTTGGTTAAATAACTTAACTTAGGTTCACAATATATTTACTTTTTGAAATTACCCTAGGTTTCTCTGTCTCCTTTGGTTACACTTAAAAAATTGTAAAGTTATGAATATGTTTTTTTTTGTCATAAAACTATCCCTTTTTATGACCAAGCGTAGTTGAGTAGTTTACGAGCTCATTTCAGATCGCAAAATTGATTTTTACGGAATCCACGTGCAAAGAAGTGCAGCAAGCGTGAAATGCAAGTGTAAAGTAATTTTGTTCCAACTTTACGCTTGCCAAAATAATTCACGATATTAAAGTAATACATCACTGATCAACAGACACCACTTCATAAATTTCTCATATTGTGCCTTATAAGTTTTCGGGATTTAGCAGGTAGTAAATTTGATTCTACTTTTTTTCGCAGCTCTTAGGATATAATTGTCAAAATGTGCAATTTTTTTTCAAAATACATGATAGGTCAACAATCGTATTGGTTTCTCAAGGCCTGCTATAACTGTACCGTCATCGCGCCCAGCAAAGCGAAATAAACAATAAACTGTAACCCTTGGTGAAGGCTCAAACTGAACCTTAAATTTATTTTATCTTTGGTTGCTTTTCTTTTAATATCATAAAATGCTCGTAGGAAAAGCATTGTATGAAACGCGAGCATCGAGTTTCTTTTTAATTACCGGGTGGTTGTGAACTCGATTGCGTCTGTTTCAAAATATTCACGCTCGAATCAAAAGCCATTACATCATAAATAATTATTTTGTGTTTTGAAAATTGAAAGCATATGCTTAAACACTTAACAGTAAAATTTAGGGCAATTCTTATTCATTTTACTTCTGTGAACATGTACAGCTTATATATGTACACACAGATATTTTGTCCCACGTTGTATGTGTGGGAAATTTCACTGCCATATACAACCCGCAGCTGTATTATACGATTCTACATCCAACACTCTTGATATAATCCACAAATTCGGTTTGGATGTAGGGAAAAGTGGGTATAACGTTGAGGGAGTTTAAAATCGGCATGACATTTAAATTAGCGAAGGGGTATTTAAAATTGGCACCTACTGGTCAGTTATACTTCTTGTATTCAAGAATGTTTATATTATTCTATGAAATTAATGAAAAAGTAAATTTGTTTGTAATTTTAATGAAATTTCAGTCATACATACTCTTAAGAGTAGCATTCGGACTGAGTTTTCGGTATTAAAACATGTAGTTTTTTTCTTCATTGTGTTGTTTGAATTATCTCTTCTAAGTAGGTTAATTATTAAAAATATGAGAATGACTACCAGAATTAGCTCTGCTTGGCTCGGACAATAGTCGTTTGTTATGCTCAAGATGTCATTAAATTCATCATTAATTTTTTTTTCATTTCACGCTTTTTCATTACTTTTTGGGACTCGGAGGATGACAAGAGAGTATAGGCAAGATGCTAATCTCTGGTTCTCAAGGTCCGGGTTCAAACCCGGCTGAGGGTGATGGATTTTTTCAGCCGTAGAAATCCTTAGTAAAGTAGTTGGTCCCGTGTTGTAGATTTACAGCACGTAAGAGAACCTCTATAGTGATAAAAGAAGCATCTGAGTAAAACTAAGCAGTATTCCACGCCCAATATAGAATGGAACTGCTGAGAACCGAAACTGTTAAAGAGCGTCCACAAATAAAAATAAACTTAATTTAAATGAAGAGTGCTTCAGTAGTGAAAAAATAAACATTAAAAACTCTTAAATGAAGTATAACAGTTCAAAAGAGATGTCAAAAGTAAGATAAGAGCAGGAAAATAAAGAGGATTCTGATGAGCCAAGCCTCTACTGATGTTTCAACTTTAGAACTTGTTTAAATTGTCCTTATATAAAGAACAGTTTCTTAGTTGTTAATTAATATTTTGATCTGAAGTTTTCAGGAGTTTTTGTGTTGTTTAAAATACTTTGAAAAAAAGATTTTGAAAAAATTAATTATTTCGCAAATTTTTGAAGAAATATGCTCTCTAAATTTTGGGAAAAATTGAAACAAGAATTTTTTTTTGAAAAGCTATTTAACATTTTGAAAAACTGTTATTTATCCTTTTATAAGGATATTTACACTTGCAGGCTGTGAATATTTCAGCTTTCTTGGTTATATAGTTACTAAGAAAATGTTCGTAACATATAATACATTTTAACATTGTCAAGTTATTTCCCGTTGCAGTTTTTCTCCGTATTCGTGATTGTTCTTACAATATCCTGACACTTGTTATAATGTTAGAAATAAGCTAAATGCATTACCATGACACAATATCTAAACCATTCTTTTCGCCCAATCTATGTCGTACATCAGCATCTCTGCTTATACAGAGTGTTTAAAAATACGGGGCATAATTTCAGGTATGTATTTCCCACAGGAAGACAATCAAAATAGTTCATTATAACATGTGTCCGGAAATGCTTCATTTCCGAGCTATGGCCTTTACAACATTGAAAGTCCCACCTATAGACAATCAAAATAGTTCATGTCCGGAAATGCTTCATTTCCGAGTTATGGCCTTCACAACATTGGAATTCACTGGAACGTTTTTCTTTCCGCAGGTCTTTGCCGTCAAAGAAGACATTAGCAGGGCGCTCTGATAGTTCATTCTGAGGAAGGTTACATTCAGTGTTCTTTAGGCATTAAGACTGTGCGACATGTATTCAAATCAAGAGCTGGCAGAGATACACTTCATGTACGGTAAGGCGGACGGCAATGCTGCGCTGGCTCGTCGTTTGTACCAGGAGAGGTACCCACAGCGACAATGACCAGGATCGGAAGACATTTGTACGTCTCCATTCCCGTCTGTGCGAGTATGGAACATTCACCTCTCCTGGTTTGGGAAGGGGACGGCCAAGATCTACAACTCCAGAAGTGCAGGAGGAGATTCTGGAGGCTGTGGACAGGACTCCTTCCATCAGCACACGACGGTTAGCGTTGCAAGTCAATGTTCCTCCTCATATGACTGGAGACTGTTGAACGAGTATCAATTGTATCCTTATCATTTGCAACGTGTACAGGCCGTCACCAGCAGATTACCCTGCACGAGTTAGGTTCTGTCAGTGGTTCTTACAGCGGTGTGGTGTAAATCCGAACTTTTCTGCCGTCGTATTATTTACAGATGAAGCACAGTTCACAAGAGATGGCATAACAAATTTCCACAATCAGCATGTATGGTCGCATGAAAACTCACGTGCAACTGTTGTATTTCATCACTAGGTGCGGTTCTCCCTCAACATGTGGACCGATATCATTGGTGATCGATTAGTTGGGCCCCATGTACTTGTAAACAGACTTACGGGGCAGGCGTACACAAACTTCCTGGAAAACACCATACCTGACGTTTTCGAAGACACTCCACTGATCAATCATCAACACATTCACTTCTTGCATGATGGCGCTCCTGCACACTTCAGTCTTACGGCTCGCCGGTACTTGGATCGAAGGTTTCCTGATCGATGGATAGGTAGAGGTGGCCCAATTTCTTGGCCTCCACGCTTACCTGATCTGAACCCTCTCGATTTCTACTTGTGGGGCCATTTAAAATCATTGGTTTATTCGTCTCCCTTCGGAATCGAATTGTGACAAGTTGTGAGGACATACGCAATACTCCTGGAGTTTGGGATCGTGTTCGCAGGTCAATGAGACATCGATGTGAGGTCTGTATTCAATCAGGAGGTGAACATTTTGAACATCTTCTGTAATGACAACAACCTGCGGAAAGAAAAACGTTCCAGTGAATTTCAATGCTGTGAAGGCCATAACTCGGAAATGAAGCATTTCCGGACACATGTTATGATGAACTAATTTGATTGTCTAAATGTGGGAAATACATACCTGAAATTATGTCCCTATTTTGAAACATCCTGTATATCTGAGTGGGGTGCTTGAAAGAGTTCTTTCTTCATTTGATATAAAAATGCCCTGACGCGAAAATTCACGCCATAATTGTAATATCAATTCTAATTGGTGATTCACAAAGTATGAAAATTCAATCGATAATATTTCTGCTCTCACGCTCCTGATTATACATCAAGAATTCAAATATATCCGTTCATTTAATTGTTTCTTCACGCAAACCGTGTGTAGAACAGGACTGAAAAATTGGGGCATGTCATCTCGCCTTTGGGGTATGTAGTCTCAAAGTAATTTGAAATCACCTTGTGGTTTGCGCGGAAACATGCGAGTCAGTTGAGAAATATAATGTCGTGTCGGCATATTACCATGGTAGCTCAGTGTTAGAGTAACCGGATAGAGGCCGGGTGATTCGCGGTTCAAATTCCGGCCATAGCGTTGAATTTTTCAGTCCGACTTTATCCATCAAATACGTACATCTGTCTATTTCTTTCATCAGTTATCATTGTCACACATATGTTGTTATTCCTTGTGCTGCTAGTTAAATATATGGAAATTCCTACATATCTGCTAAATATCTTTAAGGCATTGATTCACTCTTTTTATACATGCTGTTACTTCTTCCAGCTACCTATGCTGCTGAAGCCTTCTAATTGTTTATTTCAGTAGCATGCTTTTTTGTACAGTGTATAGTTTTGTAAGTATTTCATACATATCATAATATGATAATATTTAATATTGCATGCTATTTACAATGCTTACTAAAGTATTGGAACCAAATAAGACCACGAGCACCAACCAGGCCAACTAAAAACTTCTGAAGATGATATTGGCAGTTTGCAGCATCTCCTTGATCGGAATGCTCGGTTGGTCATTGTGATATATCAACAAGTTAATTATAGGAACCTGAATTAGCTTACAATCATTGCGAAGTGCACTGTTGGTTATGGCGCCGCTTATTATTTACTAAAATGTTACATTATATATTATTATTATATTTTATTCAATGTAGTTTCATACTGTACAAACATTTTTATGATAGTATTCACATTTGTGGTTTTTATTGGTAAAAATTCGAGATGGAGCACAAGTAGAACTATAAGGTCAGGGGAGTATTTATTGCAGAGAGGACAAAATGATAGATATAATAATGCGTAAAAGCTGTCAATATATGTTCAGTGTTCAGAATGTGATGAGGCTTAAATTAAAAAAAAATTGCGATCTGCTTTTAATTTCTGGATCTTATAAGTAAAGTTATCATTACTGAAATATCATATTTCAATACTTTTATTTAAAATACATTTTTGGTCAGAATCTTACTTAATCATTCTCTGTCTTGTACCTGAAGTAATATAAGTTGAACTGGTCTTATTTGTCCCGTAATAGAAAACCAAACATTTAACGTCATATTCCTTGAATTATCAAATAAATGATATATTTTTCTTTGTTTTCAAAGTTCAATGTATAAAAGTATCAAATTATTAAACTTTTGGCCCGGTAAATGTGATTTAAAATCATATCAAACCTCAGCATGGCCTTATTTGGCGCACTTAGATCATTTACATGTTCCCCATTCCAACTTATTTGGCGTTTAATGTGCTTTCCCAGCTTTTACACTCCCTTTCGTTAATTTACACAACTGTGATATTAATATTTTTATATTAAATTGAGCATATTAATTATGGAGTAGACGTGAGAAGCCTGCAATCGGACGAACGTAATAGATCATTGCATCTGTAGTCACAAGCAGTGACGCTCTCTCACGTACATGTACGAGTGTTTCCGATGAATGTCGATGCAAGCAGGCAAACGAGTGCCCTGAGGGTAATCTCAGCATTAGGCGAGTGCTCTGTCGGAAGCGTTCCTGCATGCTGTTTCCTTACGTAAATATGGAAGTTTGGACCCGGTATGTGCTGGTAAAAGGCTGCAACACCCCTTATTGAAAAAAAAAATATGTGTTCCATTCACATAATTTTTTTAATGTTTCACAATTAAATTTTCCTTACATAAGATTATTCTTTTAACTACGTCATGCTTATCTAGATAAACATTAGCAGAATTGGTCTTGTCACTTGCTTCCTTATAAGTAGAAGGGTAATACGGGAATACACTAAACTAAAGCGACAGTCAAATTTTTTGAAAGCTGGTCGCTATGTGAAACAATTGAACTTAGGTTCTGTATTGCATTTCCGGGAGTGAAATAAAAAAGATAAAACGAAAGTTGCCTTGTTATTTTTTTACAAAAAAAAAAACAAAACATTTCGAAAAATGTTTTATATAAAGGGTAGTTGGTGGAGGAGGATTTTCTTGAAAATCTTCGTGTCACATCCTTGGAAGATATTGAGCTTAAATACCTACTAGATTGGTATTTAACGAACATTTCGTATTTGAACGATGCTGCCCACCCACACATACATACACGGGCATATATCTTAAGCGTTTTTTTTTTTTTTTTGGATTCAGGGGGTCTCAAAATATATATCTCCGGTGAAATTTCGTAAAGACGGAAAATTTTATTGCTGTCGAAATAAAGGGAAAATCTATTACTATCCCTGCGTAGACTAACTTTGGAGAAGCAAACGACCAAATCACGCTATTTATACAACTCTGAAGATCTTGAAGATGGTACTGGATCCTCAGTTGTAAGGCACACGTGTTCCTAGGTTAGTTCTCGTAGCAATAAAGCTCGTGTAACTGTCGATTCGGGACAAAAATACTGAGGTATATACTGCAGACATCAGTCAAATTCTTAATTCACGACCTTTCTTCAAAAACTTGATTTTGGAGCACAATGTGGCCAGTTTGAAGTTGGCGAACTTGTTAAGTAGTCCTAAGACAATATGATGCACATATGAGATCCGATCTGTAGAAGTGAGAGGAAAAGGAATAGAGCATTTTAGGACATATGGAAAGGCATGAGTATGTGCTACCACTACTTGTGGACAGAAACTGATCACAAAAACAATTTGTTTCCTCTAATGGACATGTGCACCAATCTCGACCAAGGTTCGAACCGGCCATTTCTATATTACGAGATTGAGGGTGCTGGACCGGTCAATTCCAGTGATTGCGGTGAAGATGTCAAAATGATTGTCCGTTTCGATTTTCGTGAAGGTATTAATGACTAAATGAAAATGGAGTTTTATTTATGGACACTTTTAACTGCTGTGGTTCTCAGTGTCTCATTCTATACTGGGCGTATAGAACACCGTTTAATGTGGCTCAGATGCTTCTTTATCAGGTTTGAGGTTCTTTTACGTGGAGTAAATATCGACACAGGACCAATGGTTTTACGTCCCTTCCAAAGATAACACACCTGAAATACTTAAAGTGTAACCAACGTAAAGGCGGATCATAGTACAAAGAGTATAGGGACAGAAAATCTTCTGTATCGATGGACACCGTGTGGTGACTAGTGAATGAAATCTCGGAGGTCAGTTTTCTGTAAATCGCACTCACCGTAAAAGGTTAACTGATTTCATAGACTTCTAATACTGTGACTTTAAGGTTTCTAGCATCCAACGAACAATGTCATTGCGTTTTATCAGCGATTTTTAAAAACAATTACTTCCCTTTTATCCACCAATTGTATAGTTTTCGCCGAATGCAGAATTAAGATCTGTGATTTCATCAGCTCATGGTAATTATAGGTATTTATTTACTATCGTATAAGAAATCGTTAAAACATCAGTCATTTTAATAACGTTGTTGAAGGCAACTTTATTGTTTGGTTAGGTTAAGTAGATTATATAGGACAATGGATGCAAGGGGTGAATTAATGGTCAAATGAGCCCAGGGTCCATGGAGTTAAGCTTACCCAACATTCATCTTATAAGTCAAAGCCCGGAAGTTAAAACTCATCTGGTTAACTGACTCTAGCGGAGATTCAAACTCGGGAATCTCTATATTTTGTAGCATATGCGCAACCCCCACACAGCGAGTTGGTCTCAAGGAAATTCAAACTATAATAAAAAGCACAAATATTATGGTTCTTAAGCTACATTTACATCACATCATATTTATTTGATAACGAATTCTCCTGTATTATTAAAATGCTAGATATAACGCAGCTTAAAATAACGTTTATTTCATTTTCCGGAAAGTTACACATCCTAAGTCATGCTCTCTTAATAAGTAGCAATTTATTACTTGTCTGTTGGAATGGTTAAATACATCCATACTTCCTGCTTGTCCTATGAAGAACAGAAGTCCTTTATTTTCCAATTTATTGAAATATATGATAGCCAGTTTCAATAGAATGTGTATCTCATCTGAAGAAAATTTGGAGCCCTCTTTTTATTTCATTTTCTATTATTGCCAAAAGAATGTCAGCGTCTGCTCCAATCACATTTCCTTTCAACCATTTCCCCGTCACTCTCAGGCGACAAATGTGGAATTTATGGTGGACAAAGCGGGGCTGCGGCGAGTTTTCTCCGGGTTCTACGGTTTTCCCCGCCATCGCATTTCATCAGTGCTCCATCTTCATTGTATGTATCGTCAGAGTCATTGCCTGCGGTGCCAATACAGTAAAAGCGGGATTTAAACACTGTCAGATATCGCCGCCATTTAATATCGTTTTCTTTCTTACTCTCATATCATGCATCGGGTTGATTACTGATCCTGGGTACTCTCTCTGATCCAGAATCTGTCTGCTTCTCAAGAGGCATTTGATCACGGCGCTGTCTATAAATCCCAGAAAGGGGTGAGGGGTAAATCCTCTACAGAAGTAGGGTAAATAGCGAAAGTAGAAGTAGAATATTAAATTACAAAACCAAACACAAAAGCTTAACCGTGGAAAAGTGTGCACTGATTGTCAGTATGATAAGCATAATTCTAACCACTAAACTGCAATACTCCGTGTTATGACTGTAGTGCTAGGTTACTTGTAAGCAAATACATGAAAAGTGCATGCTCCTAATATACGCTGCCGTTTTCAGCATATTAGTGTATTTTAGTCTATTCAACACACTTCAGTTTCGTGTGTAAAATATCCTGTTTAATATAGTATAAATCTACATATAACAAACAAAAATAACGGCTATTTTATATGTAAAAAACGCTATTTAGTTTCCAAATTGCCAAATCTAAAACATCAACAGAAGCGTTAAACATTTACACGTAAAACAATTTCGCATATCGGTAAAATGGCACACGTTGTGTTCAGTGATCGTTGATACAACGTATTGTAATAAAAAAACAACAACAACAAACTTATTAACTCCACTTGGACTAAATTTCGAAAAGTAAGAAGCTATAACGCCCTTATACATAAAATATATATTTAGAGGTTTACATATTAAAACCATGAATATTTAGAAGAGACATTATTATTTTTGTAATAACACACGGACGCTACTTTAAAGTCCATGTAAGTTTCAAAATGAAGCAGACCTTTCCATGAAAGTGCACTGAAATATATGCAGGGGATATGAGACCATTTAATATATTTACCAGACAATGTTTCAATGCCTTAATTCAAATATTGCTTGTTTTGGAGTTGATGCTGCTAAGGACCTCTACGTGCGCCGAAACATGAGCTGCAGTGTAGGATGAAATAATTGTAGATATATTACAATAACATAAAAAATCATATCCTCTTCTATTGATTTGTCGGCAGACCATAAGGCATTTGGAAAGAAACTTATAAACTCTCTGCCTCATACGCCAGGGAGGTTTATGTATATAGTGAAGTTGCTGGAAACAGGAATAAAATATTTAATCGCGGTAAATATTAACTTTGAGTTAATGCAACGTTTCTTGTGTGCAGAATTTTATAAATCACACACCACAGGTAAAAATTCCCACAATATTAAGGATGTGAGCATTAAATCTTATTTTACACACATATTATTCTGCTTTATTAGTGATGATATCTGTTAATAAATTTACTAATGAATCCTAGTGTGCAAAAATGTATTTCCGTCTATGTGAAATTAGCTCTCAAAGAAAATTAAATAATAATAATAATAATAATAATAATAATAATAATAATAATAAAAATACAATTATACTACATAGGACTGTATTTATATAAAAATCTGATGTGTTCCATTCACATGGCCTTCTCTAGCTGTTCCACAAACAACTTTCCTTACAACATATTATTCTTTTATCTACGTAATGCTAATGGAGATAAATATTAGCACAAATGGTATTATTACCTACTTGCTTTCTTGCAAGTAAAAGAAAAATAAGCGAAAACACTGACCAAAGTAATTAACTCGGTCGTTAAGTGAAACAATTGAAACTCGATTGCTTTGCACGGTCAAGATTGACATTATGACATTAATTGTGTGTTTTAACGAGATGTACATTTTTTTGTGTCCTAAGCTTTTGTGTATCATTTACGGTTTAACAGTTACACAAAACTCATTCAGAATGAAGTAGTCTTCAGAGGTTATTCCTAGGAAATTCAACATATAATTGTTATTTGTCATGGAAGTAACAGATTCCATGTAAAGGGTAGTTTGAATTAGGGATTTTTTCTTAAAAATCTTTGTGTCGCAATTTTGGGCGAGGCTAAACTTAAATACCTTCTAAGAATGCGCTTTGTATTCAGGGGACCTCAAAACATATATTTCCGGCGAAATCTCGACATCAAAGTTTTGGGTGGAATACTTTACCTACTACACGCATAATAAGTGTAGAGAAAGTAAAAATTGGTAGATCCAGGTCTCAAATCAACGTTAACGGCTTAAGCCTTTTTAGAGCTAGTTTCTGTCTCATAGTTTGTCAAAAAGTTGGATCCATTTCTGTTTTGGTCTGCCAACATTCCTTCTAACCTTCGCTTATATTTCAATTTAATTTTTTTTTTGTATGTAATGTTCTTTCAATTTTTGAATGTGTTCTTTCCAATTATTTTTCGATTGATTTATTCTATACATAACCTTAAAATGTTCAATTTATTCATAATATATTCACACATCCTTATATTCAAGTGAACAGAAGACCATACTTCTTAAAAATCTAATTTGGACTGCTTTTATGCTATTTTCTTTCTTTCTTGACAAAACCCAAAATTATCGCTACTGTACAATTTCCATGTTTCTATGAAGAATTGAAATTATTTGAACACACATTCCGTATTCAATACTGCATGAAAACGTGGATTCAGATCTTACTGAATCTTGGGGTCTATCTTATTATAAAGTGAGAACGTAATCGGATTGAAATATGTTGCAAGGAAGAACCTAGGTATTCAGTCGTTATCTTTTGCTATGCTCTTTGCAGCATGACATTTTATTTTCTTAATAAACTTTCTAAGAACTGTTGTTATAAAGCACACAACAGTGTCATGTTTACAATGTTAATATCTGCATAATCTCGCCATTTACCCCTCTCAGAATTATTCACTAATCTAGAAACATACTTATAATACACAGAACTATGTCTAACAGGTTCCCCAACGTATATTCCGCTCGAACAACGTACCAGGCTGAACGATTTTTCTCGAAGGAACCATATTCAAAACAATTTCAATTCTTAGTGAATTTAACATGTTAAACGCGGATCATTCAGATGGAATTGGACTGATTCAATTTCAATTCCCCATTGAACTGTAGTAAATAATACTGCAACTGCCATCAACTTGTAAAATTTATTAAGTTCATTAAAAATATTTTTACTTACTGTAGCGCATACAGGTACAACGAACATAAGTACCCAAAATTTGATACAAACATTTTATCGGAAATATACGCTTTGAGTCCCTCTGAATCCAAACAAATCATTTTTAGAAACATGTCAGTGTCTGTGACTGTATGTTTGTGTGTGTTGTGGACAGCATAACTAAAAACGAAAATTCTTACGACTCACAAAAATGAGATAGAAAGATTTTCAACAAAATGCCCACCACAAACAGCCTTTAGATGGAACAATGTTTGAAATTTTGATTTTTTCACAAATGGCTCTAACAAAGTTGACTAAAATACCAAATATTAAAGATATTTACATGCAAAATAAAATGTATATATTTTATTTCTTGGGAATATCTTCTAAAGTCCTCTTCGTACTGAATTACTTTTTCATAACTGATAAACTGTAAGAGATAGGCAAAACGTACTATATAAAAAATCTCATCAAAACACGCATATATTAAGTTTTCGCTGTAGAGGTAACCGTTTCCGAGATATTCCCTGCTATTTGTTTCAATTTTAAAATCGTCCGTGTTTCTTTTTGTTTTACTTATGGTCATGCAAATAAGCGAATTTCAATGGAATCCAATAGCAACAGCCTTTAAACATTTGATTCTCATTTCAGCATAGTGTTAGTTCCCTTTTGCTTATAAAGAACTAAGGAATAACACTCTGGCAATGATTATCTCGATTAGATGGAGTGGAAACAAGAATCATCTTTTGTAAGAAGTTTGTAGAACAACTAGTGAAAGTCATGTGAATGGAACACGTATAATCTTTACTTTCTCTACACTTACTATTTACATATATATACAGAAGGTATTGCATTCCATCCAAAACTTTTACCGAATATTGAGACACCCTGAATCCAAAAACTGCATTTTAGAGAAAAATGTACGTCTTGGTGTGTGTGTCTTTGTACAGCATAGCTCAAAAATGAAAAGTTCATTAAATACCAAACGTAGTATTTAAGTTTAGTATTTCCTAAGGATGCGACACTAAGATTTTCAAAACGATCCACCCACCACAAACTACTCTTTATATGGATACATTTTCGAAAATTTTAATTTTTTCAAAATTAACTGTAACAAATTCTATTAAAACACGTACATTAAAGATATGTACATGACAAATTTAATGTATATATTGAATTTCTGGGAATAGCCTCCGAAGTCCTCTTCATTCTGAATGACTTTTGCATAACTGGTAGCCTGTAATACTGACGTCTCCAAAATTGTATTCGCGAATATAACCTCCGGGCTATGACGCAACGTTACCTCCATTCACCCCTTCCACGAGACGTGCAGTCCTGGACTGTCCGACGCACTGAAATGTCTGCTACAAATCCACGGAAACGTGTATGCACATTTAAGGACGAATGGGAAGAACAATCTTTTATTACTGCTTCTGACGAAAATGTAGGATGTCCTATTTGTACCACGAGTTCACGGGGGATATATAAGGCTAATATAAGCCATTATAGTGCGTGTCACAAAGAGCAAGTGAACATTACAGTAATTTAAAAAAAACGAATCATCAATTTAAGTACATGGATTATCATAACAAAATAGCAGTAGTAGTAGTAGTAGTAGTAGTAGTAGTAGTAGTAGTAGTAGTAGTAGTAGTAGTAGTAATAGGTCTATTATTATATTCATTGTTATTACTATCATCTTTATTAACTTTATCATCATTAAATCCTATGTAGGAGTAGGTATAATTAAATAAATTCATCGAATATTAAATATATTTTGGAAGGTGTTGTAAATGGAAGCTTAATATTATTTTCAGAGCTGTAGAAAATGTATAACGTATAAAAATGTATAAATCATAATTGAACTATAGACGAAACGTGCTGTACAAACCCAGAAACTGAAGAATTCTTCAACATTGAAAAAAGTAAAATCGAATTCAATCTGGGATACCAAATGCCGATCTATGTGCACAGTTATAAGGAGTCGCTTATGACAGCAAAGTATATTTGAATACTCTTGTGACATATGTACATTCTCTACCAAATTCACTCTGTAGCAGGTATTTACAGTGCAGCACTGCAGCCCTTTTCCCCCCAACATCTTGTAGCGCGGTACAGCATCTCTGCTGATGTAGACTTTGGAGACGCCTGCTGTAAGTGAGAGATAAAAAGTGACTGCAAAAATGTATGTATTGATCTCAACAAAATACATAAATTAGGTCCATGATACTTTTTCGTATTCAAACTTGCCGTTTCCGAGATACTCCTTGTTCTTAGTTTCAATTTTGAAAATACTTATAGTATCTTTATTCAGTCCGTGTTACTTTTATTTTACTCCTGGCCATGCAAAGAAGTGAATTTCAATGACAATCGCATACCAATAGTCTTTAAACATTTGACTATCTCTTTAGCATAGTATCTCTTAGTTCCCTTCTACCACGTAATAATAACAATTCTACTAATGCTAATCTCAATTAGCATGGAGCAGGAACAAGAATATCTTGTGTAAGAAGCTTACAGAACAGCTAGAGAAATTCACGTGAATGAAACACGTCATATTTTTACTTTTTCTATACGTACTATGTACATAGTGTATAGAGAAGGTATTGTGTTGCACCCAAAAATTCGATACCAAGATTTCACCGGAGATAATGATTTGAGGCCCCCTGAATCCAAAAAAAGCATTTTTAGAAATGTGTGTGTGTCTGTAGGCAGCATAACTCAAAAATGAAAAAAAACCGTTAAAAACCAAACTTGGTATTTAAGTTTGGTATACTCCAAGGATGCGACACGAAGATTTTCAAGAAAATTTCCCCCAATCCAAACTACCCTTTACATGGAAAAAAATTCGAAAATATTGATTTTCTTAAAAATGACTAATGATTTTGATTAAAATCTCGTATACTTAAGATACTTAGTTGACGAATAAAATGTATATCTTGAATTTTCTGGGAATAGCCTCTGAAGACTTCTCTATTCTGGAGAATTTTACGGATTTTTGCATAATTGCTAAACTGTAAGAGATGGTCAAAAACTTACCACACAGAAAATGTAGAGCACATTAAAACGCACATTTTATGTTATATACATTTTTGTCGTGTAGTTGGTTGTTTTTAAGATATTCCTTGTTTTTAGTTTCAGCTTTAAAAAACATACTTTTCTCATACAGGAATATGTCAACTACTGTCCATACAAACAAAGCAACTTCAGTCACATAGCAACCAGGTTTTGAATATCTCTTTAACCTATGGTACTCCCTTACTTCGCTTCTACTTACAAGGAAGCAAGTAATAAGACTATTTTTGCTAATGTTTTCTTAATTTGCATGAGGTAAATAGAAGTCTAAGCATTTTAACAATACTTTTTGCAGATATGCAGAGAAAGTCATGTGAATGTAACACATCAGATTTTTTAAAATAGAAGACATCACAACCCAGGTAATTAAAACTATTCACCTGTTCGATCTATTTTAATCCAGAACAATAAGGCATTGTTACCATATGACAATTACATTTCAAAAGGAAACAAATTCTCATCACGGGAGATCTAACTCCGGTTTCCATTATGACGGCAGATATGTTAATCATTGCAGTACTGCACAGTATTACGTTTTACACTATGCTAATCGTGATGACAGCTACTTATGCCTCGACTGCCAAGCGTGCACAGCTATGTAAAGATATTTTTCTCTCATGGTTAAACTAGAATACGAGCTCCCGGCATAACCATACAGGTCAACCATAAGAAAACATGCGAACGAGTGACCATGCTTTGAAAGAAATCTGAAATGCCGAGTAACGGTTTAGATCCCTCTTTTCCAGTTCTCAAATATGCATTAGAAATATACTATGGAAAAAATAATAGTTAAAATTAATATACGCTGCATGATAAATATTGTAAAAATGTCTTTATTGATTCAAACATTGTTTATAAATAAAGTCTGGAATTCCCTGCTGCAAATGATTCACTCGACGTTTAGATGATGGCTGCACGCCATCCAAGGCACGCACATCATTACGTGCTAACACTCCAGTCATTCACGACTCAATACAATTCACAACTCGTCGGTTGGCAAGTCTTCCTCATTTTATAGACAGAAAATAACGTCACAGAACTTTTTGGAAACCTGTGGAATCCGAAGCATCTCGAAGCTCGAGAAGAATCACGTTATCGGGAGGAGAGTCTTGCGTTCCGAAGGTTCCTGTTACGTCGCGCCTCTTTTTCTGTGTTGTTTATGCATCCAAGGTCTCCAACTACGATGACTCATATACCAGGGCGAACGTTAGAACCACACAGGAGACGGAGCTGCCACAATATCTCACAAAAGACATATAAACAGATGTGTTTAACCACATTTAGCAAAAAGACTAAAAAAATAAATGAAGAAAAGAAACTAGATTTTAAAATACAAAGACTGTTATCAGAAACATATATTCAGTGGATGATATATAATAAAACTAAAATATCAAAAGTAAGCTATAGGTATCAGAGAAACGAGAGCACACGAGGACCCTCTGCTCTCAACAGGCACCTGCTCCCAGACATTAGTTCCTATGTTCTGTGGGGGGGAGGGGTAAACAGAGAAAGAGGAAGAATAACACTGAAGGCATTACTTTAATAAATGAATTGTTTCATTTATATTTTTGGAAAAATTGTACGAAAAGCATTGGATCTCCGGTTCTTATTAGTAAGCCAGCAATGTTTGTTGAAGATTATTTTTATTTACTGCAGAAACTAAATATTGAATATTGTGTGTTCTTTTTGCAACACGTTTATTTAGTGACATCATGTAGATTTCTTCAATGTGATAAGCAGTATGAAATATTTTTAATTTTATAGATTTAATGTATGAAAAATAATAAATAACGACACTTTTTGCCATTTAAAATATACCTTGCATTTAAAATCATTTTTAAGTTTTCAAAACTAAAAATTGCATTACGCTACTGCTGCGATAGATAGTTACGTTACGTATCAGCGCTCCTACATTCCCCACCTTTCTGGACTGTGACCTCCGTTAGTCCATATCGTGTTAGATAATGCAATAAATTGATTATGAATGCTTTCTGTTCCTCTGCAGTAGGGACCGGGAACTAGCAACGGAGGAGAAACATGGTGACAACGCCCTTGCGAGTGCAACAAGATTCGGTCTTCACCGCCCTATATTAGTACAAACGTAAGTGGAAGCTAACCTGTTTAAGCGTTAATGGTGGGAAGGGTAACAGAGGGGAAAAGAGACCAGTTCTCAATTAAAACCACCCTGCAGCTTTGCCCATACATGGGTGATGCTGGATGGGACAGTATTGGTATTATCAATTCTTTTCGCCTCTCTGCACATTCATCCCAAGTAGTTTAATGTGTAGGGCTATCAACTCAACAACACTCCCGGATTGGTAATGTGCACAAGCAGAATAACACACACTGCACATTTACAAATAGTATAAGGTCAATATAATTTATATTTTTGTGCAAGTTTAATTATGACAGTAGCATAAGATGCGGCACCATAACTTCCTTTTTCTAAATGCGCGCCATTCAGGCTGTAGCAGTCGCTGCGGGGCGGAAGTAGTCTCATTCGATAGGTACAGCTCTAAAGTTAAGTCTTCTCTTCCAGATTAGTCCCATGCGTCGTTGGAGCAGTGAGGAGCGGGCGTTTGCTGTGAAGGCCTATTCTGTGATCGCAACCCAGCGCGCCTTCCGACGTCGTTTCAATTTAGCCCCGTTGGACCGTGTTCCGGACCGGAAATCAATGGCTGTTTTGAGGGAACACTTCCTGGAGCGCCTCATCTCAATAAGGGGTGATTTGGAGTGCCAGCTCGCTCCCCCGATTTGACCCTTTGTGATTTCTTTTTGTAGGTTTTTTTGAAATCCCGTGTTTATGTCAACCGTCCAAGGACCCTACAAGTCCTGATGGTCAACATCCGGGCAGAAATTGCCAACATACCCGCTGAGGTAAGGGTAATGAGAAATGCCAAAAATGGGCTTATTCTATGTATGGACAATGAGGGACGTCACTTACCTAGTATGATTTTCAAAATGTATAAATCAAAACTTTACATATGCACCTACATTATTGGTAAAATACAAACCATTCTGATTCATGAAATGGGTTTCATTGAGTGTTGAAATCGGGAAGCTGTGATGCCGCACCCTGTACTTAGGATATATTTCCAATTATTTACGTCATCATATCCTTTAAACTAGTTTACTTGTCTTACTGTACATGGTTTGCGTACCTAGGCGCTACATCAGCATGGCTTCCAGGAGTTAACAAGCGTAGCCTTTTGATTTGTGTTATCTATTCCGTCCCATTCTCTTGTTTTATCTCCTACCCCTCCCTCTCTCTCTCTCTCTCTCTCTCTCTCTCTGGCATTCGTTTTTCTTATCAACTTTAATGTTTTCAAAATATTGCCCTTTTTCTTTAATTCCTCTCTTTCCCTTGATGTTCAGTTTTCATTGCTACCGAATCTCCTGGCAAATTATCCTATTTCGTTCCCCCAATAAAAACAATGAACAATACTATCTTTCTCCCCGCATAAAATACGTCATAAATTCATTACCCCTCGTTCCTTTCTAAAGTATTGCTCCTGTTCTCATCCAAGCTAATTTATCCCTCTCTTGTTTATTACATACCCCTTTGGTGACCAAGTTTAATTATAGAAAATGAAAATTTAACAGTTTCTGGTTGAATTTCACACACTTGTCTCAATAGTTTCTGTTATACCTATCAACACCGATAGTGCATTTGTGTTCCACTAACCTGATGACAGTGATACTAAAGTATCTTTTGTTTCAGTTGGCTCAGCGAGAATCAGCCGATACATTACTTTTTTGTTAATAATAATAGTTTCTCACCTTTCTTCCCAATTACATTATCATTCAGAGTCCGGATCTTTAAAGAATCCGCACAGTGGAATCGGTTTATGGCTCTAAATTGCAAATGTCAATGCTAAATCGCAAGCAAGCTAGTTCTCATAGCTCTACTGTTTAGCAGACATATATCACATGACTATGAAGTCTAAAGGGTTTTCGCTATTGCGTAGCCGCCTTCGTTTTGTTTACGAAGACTAAACGTTTCCGCTCGGTTAGCAATTCTGCAGCGCAAAACAGTTGACTTCACTGCAGCTAGCAACATGCACTGGGTTCATAAAACGTTTCTCATTCCAGATCGTTTTAGATTTTACATTGGTATAGCTTCTGCAATGCAAAGCTATCTTCCTTTCCAATAATTAACAACAATGGGAACTACAATACAGTCTTCTTGAATCGGTGCTTGTTTTTGTTCTGATCTGTTTAATAGTTTGCGTGTACTTTAGAAATGTGCATAATGCAGAACGGTATCCACATCACTTATTTTAATAAACAAAACCACTATTACGTTTTAAGAACAAAATGCTCTTGTGTATATTCCCTTATGTTTTCCAAATGAACACTGCACGTTAGAATACAAACTCAGGAACAGGCCGCTATTTACATTGGTTAAAACGAAAACCAATTGCGTGACATCGCTAGAAACTGCAGCATTGTCCTTAAGAATTTAGTATCAGAGCACTTCTCTGTGGTACGGCAACAAAACACAAAAACCTTCCGTTTGAGGATAAGGATTCAATTAATTTCCTCTTTCATAAAAGAGAAGCAATAGTTTACTAACCAAGGTCGTAAACTTTAACCTTATTCCTCCTCTACATTTGTAAGGGGAAAAAATTGTGTGTTCCATTCACACAACGTTCTCTATATCTGTGTAAAAATATTATTAAAAAGCTTAAGTTTCTATTTACTCCATGCTAATCGAGAAAAAATAAGCAGAAATAGTCTTATTACTTGCTTCCTTGTAAGTAGAAGAAAATAAGGGAGTGCTATAAGTTAAAGTAATAATCAGAAGCTGGTTGCTATGTGACTGTAGTTCCTTTGTTTGTATAGACAGGATTTGACAAATTCCTGTAAAAGAAAAGTATAAGTTTATTAAAAGTGAAACCAAAAACAAGGAATATCTCAAAAATGACCAACTCCACGAAAAAATGTATGCAACATAAATTGTGTGTTTTTCTGTGTTTAAGTTTACGGTTTAACCGTTATGCAAATTCTACGAAACTCATCCAGAATAAAGAAGTCTTCATAAACTTTTCCCAGAAAGTTCAAAATATACATTTTATTTGTGCTGTAAATTTATTTAATATATAATATTTTAATCAAAATCGTTAAGAGCCATTTTTGAGGGAAAATTAATTGAAAAATGTCTCCATGTAAACCGTAAATTGTGATAGGGGAATTTGTTTTCTAAATCTTCGTGTTAGATCCTTGAAAGATACTCAACATAAATACGAGGTTTGGTTTTTAACGGCCTTTTCGTTTTTAAGCTATGCTGTCCAAGACAGACACACACGGACCCTTTTGTAAAAATATTGGAGTTTTTTTGGAGTCAGGGGACCTCAACACATATTTTCAGTGAAATCTCGATATCGAATTGTTAGGTGGAATACATATGTACTTTCTCAAGGTAGTATGTACATTACATGTAAATTATAAGAACATAGGTGCTAGAGAAATTAACTAGAGGTCCGTTAAATACCAAACTTGATAGTCTCTTCCAAGGATACAACACGAACATCTTCAGGAAAATACCCTTAACCCAAACTACCCTTCACTTTAAGAGTTATTGAAAATTTTGATTTTATCAAAAATGGTTAACAGTTATGATTAAACTGCTGTATATTATAGACATGTATTTAAATGATAAATAAATAAATTGAATTTTCTGGTACTAGCCTCTGAGGTGTTCTTTCTTCTGAATAACTTTTACTATAGCTGCTAACCATAGAGATATTGTTATTGGTTTTACAATTTCCAATAATCGTTTCTCAAATGGCAAGTCATTATTAACTTTATCCTGGCCTTGAAAAGAAAAGAGAATTTTAGTTGCATTATATAGCGACAGTTTTTAATGATTTGAGTATCGCCTTAGCTTAGTGCCTTCCGTTATTTCCCTTTCAGGTTCAAGAAACTATGCAAGAACATTTATGCTATTTTTGTCCCAATTTGAATGAATAGGTAGAGGAATCATATGAATGGAACTCTCCACATTTTTTCTATCTACTTCATTTTAAGTGAGAAATATCATCACACATTTTACATATACAAAGACAATAGCGGTAGCCAAATGTACACGAATAGGAGTCTATATACTGTTCTTTAAGTTTCGTTATTACCATGCAAATGAGAGAAACAGGATTTTAAACGAATGACAAATAATTGAATAATTTGAGCTAACAACGGATAACTAGGAAATAGCTTTTCACAAGAAAGGTTATTTGAAATAAACTGTGGGACTTTAAGACATCTACAAATCTTGTGATAGAAGTTTTTGTCTATCGCTTACTAGTTATACAACACTATATATAAACTCCTTCGTCTGAAGTGTACTTCACAGGTTATTTCCAAAAATTCAAGATGTGCATTTTATTTATCCCGTCATACGCATGTGAACACGCACGTACACCCACATGCACTCAAACAACATAGGAATTAGTTTAAAATGCTTTATTTTCAATTTAGGTGACCTGAAAACTGACTTTTCTGGTGAAATCTCGCTATTAAATTTTTGGGTGGAATATAGTAGCTTCTCTACATACTACGTTCCATCGAGAGATCTGTACGAAGGAGTAAATAGTGTTTAAATTATACTCAAACAATTGCAGGGCAGTAGAGTAAATACCCAATAGGATAGTGAAACATAATTCTAGGAGAGCTTCACTATGATTGTGGTTTCTATATATATGTTATTTTATATTCGGGATGTGAAACAAGAGTTGGAGTATCAGAAAATTTCAATTTAAGTTAACGCAAAAACTTGACCATTCAGTAACAAATTTATTTGAATAAATTTCGGTATTGGTATATAAGATGAAATCTGATGTGAAACATTCACAAGGGATTCTCTACATATCTGTAACAAATTGTTAAAAAGCTTCTTCTGTCTACTTCATGCTAATAAGGATAAACATTAGCAGATGGTTTTATTACTGGCTTTCTTGTAAGTGGAAGGGAAATAAGGATATACCAGGCTAAAGCAGAGTCAAATCTTTTAAAATCTAGTTGCCTTGTGGTTGAAAACCGTTTCTTTTCATTGTCAGGAGCTGACAAATTCCCGTATGAGAAAAGTAGGTGTCTTTAACTGAAACCAACAACAAGAAATATCTCCAAAATGATCAACTATACGAAAAAAATGTATATGACATAAATGTGTGTTTTAACGAAGTCTACATTTTTCTGTGGTATAATTTTGACTCTCTCTCTCTCTCTCTCTCTCTCTCTCTCTTTCGGTTTACCAGTTATGAAAAATTCAACAAAATCATTCAGAATGAAGAGTTCTTCAGGGAATAATCCCAGAAAATTCAAGATATACATTTTATTTGTCATATAAATATCTTTAAAATAAGCTATTTTAATTAATTATTGGAGACATTTTGAGAAAATAACATTTTTTAGAATTTTTCCCAAGTAAACTGTAGTTTGGGGTGGAGGGATCTTCCTCAAAATCTTCATGTCGCGTTTTTATAAAATACTAAACTGAAATACCAAGTTTTTATTTTTGGGTGGAATACAGTACCTCTCTTACCCACGTACCATGTATTATGTAGAGCAAGTAAAATAGAGAGGCCACACTTAAGACGGGTGAAGCAAAACCTAAAGAGCTTTAGATGATGGTCCTAATGCTTAGGCGGAATTAATCTCTGGTTGATATCTTCTTTATGCTTAGATGAGGGGTCATGGTAACTTCGATAACGTTCTCAAGTTTTGTGAAATGAAACCGTAATAACTGCTTTGTGTTATAGCATTGTTGTATTGTATATTGTACTAAAGTATAAAAATCTGATGTGTTCCATTCACAAGATTTTCTCTCTATATCACTGCAACAAATTATTCTATTTACTTCATCTAATGGAGCAAACATTAGCAGAAATATTCTTATTAGTTGCTTCCTTGTTAGTAGAAGCGAAATAAGGGACTACCATATGTTAAAGTGATAGTCAAAAGCTGGCTGATCTGCGAAGTTCCTTTGTTTGTATGTACACGAGTTCACAAAGTCCTGTATGAGAAAAGTATAAGTTTTTATAGCTGAAACCAAAAACAAGGAATATCTAAAAAAAAAATCAACTCCACGAAAAAAATGTATATAACATAAATTGTGTGTTTTAAGGTGCTCTAAATTTGTTGTGTGGTAAGTTCTTGTCCATCTCTTACGGTTTAGCAGTAAATTGACCCAGAATAAAGTAGTCTTCAGAGGCTATTCCCAGAAAATTCAAAATATACATTTTATTTGTCGGGTAAATATCTTTAATATACGAAATTTTAATCAAAATCGTTAGAGCTATTTCTTAGAAAATCAAAATTTTCGAAAAAAAGTTCCATGTAAAGGGTAGTTGGAGGTGGGGGGAGTTTTCTCAAAATCTTCGTGTCGCATCCCAGGAAGATACTAAATTTAAATACCAAGTTTTGTATTTTACCGACTTTTCGCTTTTGAGTTATCGTGTTCACAGACACACGGACACACTACACACAGACAAACGGACGCACACATACGGATCTTTTTCTGAAAATACTCTTTTTTAATACAGGGCACCCTAAAACATATATTTCCAGTGAAATCTCGGTATCGAATTTTTTGGTGGAGTGCAATACCTTCTCTATACACTATGTACATAGTAGGTATAGAGAAAGTAAAAATATATATGTACTGCAGAGAGCTGCAGATTTATATTCCATTTCGAGTTACTCATGTTAGACACCACGAGAGGAAACAAACCTGACTACTATATCTTGCCGGATACTTAAAGAGTATTTTTGCGTTTATTTAGCAAAACATTAATTACTCATGTTGATGTTGACGTAATTGCTTATACTAAGTTTCTGGGATCAAATTTCGCAGTTTTTGCACTGTTGGAAAAGCTCAGCATAAACTATTGAAAGTGTGACAGTTTAAAAAAATTGTGTTTCCTTCACAGAAGTTTCCCTGCTCATTAAACAAACAATTCTTAAAACAAACTATTCATCTAACTACTTAATGCTAATTCAGATGAACATTAAATAACTGCTTTTATTACACAAATCCCTTTAGATACAAGGGAATAAGGTAATAAGCTTAAGTAACTGTAAATTTTTAAGAGCCGGTCGCTATGTGATGGCTTTAAATTACATTCCCTTATTGATCAGCAGCAAGAAAATAAAGACTCCCATTTATGGAAGGCATAATCATTTACAAATTAAAACCAATGGAAAGAAATATATTTGAAATGGTTAACTACATAAAAAGTATTTGACATAAATTGTGTGTCTTAACAGACCTGCATTTTATGTGCAGTAACTTTTTATCTATTACTTACTTTACCTGCTATGTGAAAGTCAACCAGAATAAAAAGCACTTCAAGACAATTCCAGGAAGTTCAAGATATGTATTTTATGCTCCATGAATATTTATTAAACATCTCTCTTTTAATGAACAATATTAGCACTTTTTTTCAGAAAATAAAAGAAATCCAAAACGGCTCCACATACGGTAGTTTGGAGTTGGGTCACAACCTTGAGAGAGTTGAACTTAAATTTCAATTTTTATTTGTCAGCTTTTTTGTTGTTTTTGCTTTATTTTTGCTTTGTTTTATGAGGTATTCATATACATACGCTAGCACTGATCTTTTTATAAAACGATTTTTTTGGATTCGGGGGATCGCAAAACGTGTATTTTGATGAGATATCGAAAACAGAATTTTAGTGTGGTATACAATATACCCGCTACTTATTATACATACTAGACAAAACAATAAACATCCGATACTTGCATTTATGCGACTTATTCTACCCTCCATCGTTTATTAGAAGCTAGACAAACTTTTTACGAAAGCTTATTTTTACTGAATTTTAAGACTTTGCAGAAATAGAACATTACACATTTCGTTATAGATAGAAAGGAAACAGCGAAAGCCATATGCTGAAGAAATGATCAAAATATAACTGATCTTAAAGTGCTACACTCTTTTCATGCAATTTCAAACCCGGCGGAGGACGATGGATTTTTTCGGGCGAAAACAGATTTACGACACGTAAAAGAACTTCAAGCGTGATAGAGAGGCCTCTGAGCAAAATTAGGCGGTCTTTCACACCCAGTATAGAAGGGACGCTGAGAACCATAGTAGTTAAAGAGCGTACATAAATAACACGCCATTTCCATTTTTTTTTCCATGCAATAGTGTGAAACAGCTGAGAATCAACATGAATTTAAGTAGAATGACAAAGTACTGATCAATTCGAGCCTTAAATAAAGATATCTTGGAAATGACCTAAGTCACAGAAACTATTATTTTGGAATAAATGTATGCAGTAAAGAGATTTTTTATGCAGTACGTTTACGTCTACACTTAAACGCTACCAGTTATGGAGGATTATACAAAATGCTATCCGAGTGAAAACTTTAGAGGCTATTTCCATATATTTCAAGATATACACTTTCTCTGTTAAGAAAATATCTGTAATATATGTTATTTTATCCAAACTTTTGAGTCCATGTCTGATGTGTTCCATTAACATGACCTTCTCTAGCTGTTCCACATATAAACCATTCTTACAAAATATTATTCTTTTATTTACATCATATTAATCAAGACTAGCATTAGCAGAATTGGTCTTATTATTTGCCTCTTTGTAAGGAGAAGGGAAGTTAGAGTGGCATACAAGGCTAAAGCGACAGGTCACAGGACTATGTGAAACAAGTGAAGTTCGGTTCGCTTTCTAAAATTACTGGCATAGAGGCGAGAAGCTCCAATCAACAAATCAAATTAACTGTTTAAGATGTTGTCGTTATGGAAATCATATTGCGCCGCCAATGTGTCGGAATTTCGACCCCCAAGAGTTCCTTTACATGTCAGAAAATATACTGGTAAGGAGCTGCCGCTTTTACGGACGCTTAAAACCGTCGGTCTGGGCCTGGTTGAACTCTCAATCTTGGAATGGAAAGCAACACCTAACCAACTGAGCCACTCAGACGTTACATGAAGTTCAGCTGGCTAAACAAATCATTACCGTGAGTTTATTCATACCCTGTAGGTAACGGACTGCAGTTATTTTCCAAATAAAAGAGCAAAATCCATGAAACTGCATTCAATTGTAACCTCTTTAAATTCCAAGAGTGCCATTACACCGGTTATTTTACTCGAGTCCTCCCCGTCCTTCACCACAGGCACATTTGTTGGAGTTGCTATTATTCGAACTCGCGACGTTTGACTTTGAATGGATGGTCAGTCTATTACGTCACGGTCTTGACGTCACGGCCATTTGAACTGCTTGGGCATTCATGCTTTCGTAAGAACCCGGTTTACGAAGTAGGGGAACAGCGGCAAATGTAATAAAATGTTCTGTTATCTATAGATTTTCAATAAATATTTAATCAAAGATGGTTGGGAATTTTGATTAATATGAAGTAGATGGCTTCCATTAAATTTGTATGCATACAGGTCTTCTCCTCTCTTCTGCATTCGTGCCGCAATGATGAGCAGTTTGTTTCCCACAAGGCATGCAAACATGAGGCCAAAATGGAGAGATACAAAATAATATTTGGTTTACATCAAGCTCGGTTCTAGGTCAGGATCAATTATTCATCATGTACGGAAATAGTTGGGTAAGAAAAACTGAACACTGTGCACCTGAAGGAAGACCGGAAACGTCACGTTTTTCTTTGCGTGCGTTTTCAGTGTCGTTCTGTTCTCCATTCCCCATTACGGAACTACTTATTGACCTGCAGAAAGCAATTACTCCAGCAGAGGGAACACAAGTGAAACAAACATGTGCCAGTATTCGAGTTCGTGAATGAGTTACAACATTAACATTGATAGAATTTTGCCAACCTCGAATTCAATCACATTTTCTTCATTTTTGATAGATTCGTTTCCAAAATGTTTAAAATGAATTATTAGTTTGAGCTCATATAACCTGAACTAGCTATTGTGATATTATTTATTTTGAAACAGAGAATATTCCTTCTTATTTTGTCCACACAATTCTCAGCTTTTGAACTGTTTATACAGTCCCTCTGGTTGGTCCCTCAGAGGGGGAGAGCCCACGATGCTCTCGCCGTTTAGGTAACTCTTGCCTGCCTAATCACAAGCTCTACCACCCCTATTCAACTTTCTTAGTGGCTCAAACTGACGCTGTTATGGCTGCTCTGCAATCATTTTAAACGCAGCGCTTTACACACTGTTGGAAGCGGAGGTATAGACATGCTGTTTATTAGTGGTTCATCGAAATTGAGATATAGACATGGCTGCGGCAATTCTTTCCATGACCCGTGTAACGGATACTGTAGCAGATAGCAGTATCGCGCTGCACACGACCTTACTCACTTATAAAGATAGGTGGCGAAAATGGGCCAGTTTAAGGATGACGCAGATGTAGTATATAGAACATGCGTAAAACGGTAATGACCCAGCAATGAACGCTGACGCGCTGCATGCAATGCATGTTGGCAGTCTAGCTTACACATACTACCCCGGCTCTATGCGATATCCGACAAATGCACGTCCGCACAGAATAATACAATTAACACGTGGAAGGATTTTAGTGGTTATACCACGACTGAGCAGGGAGCCCCAAATATCCCACAGATAATGCACGTTACCCTCCGTGGTCCATGGGTTACCTCCAGTTCCCAAGGTCGCGGGTTCAATCTTGGTGGAGGACGGTGGATTTTTTTGGGAGTGAAAATTCTTAGCATGGCTTCCTTCGGAAGAGAAGTACAGTCGTGGATCCCGTATCGTAAACTTACGGAACATAAAAGCACCTCAAGAGACGTCTAAGAAAAATGAAGTGATCTTTCAATCCCAATATAGAATGGGACATTGAGAACAGCAGTTACAGAGCGTCGATAAATGAACTCAATTTCAGCCATTTCATACCAACTGTGGACGGAATTCATTAATCCATTTTCTCTTCTGTGGTAATAATATTAATAACATTAACTACATTCATAATAACAACATTAATAACTACGACAACCACAATGATAATGATAGTGATGATGATAATAATAATAATAATAATAATAATAATAATACCATTCTGGTACAAAATAATGTGGTAACACTGTTCTTACGCTCCACGCTATTTGAGCGTTATTTAGTTTGGCCTTTTGCCGCGTGAGTTTTTTTTTTTTTGGGGGGGGGGCTAAAGAGGGAATGCTGTCTGTCAATCAGTCTCAGGTTGGGGTGTTTTATACACACACAGGCCTTTTTCAGAGTGGGTAAATGTTTTCATATGGGGTGATTCGCCGTTAATTCTTCATCATAAGGTCTAAATTGATCTCTTTTGTGTTACGTGGAATGATTGCTTGGTAAAGCAAAATTTTAAATTCATTTGGGTTAACTGCCGTAATTTCTCATTTATTTATTTTGCTGACAGTCAAGGGAAGTATTATGCTCCATAACGACGATCTATAGTGCATTTCATTGATTTTCTTTAAAATTCGAAGGCTTTCACGGCCGGTGTTAGAATCACTTATAGAAAACAAAACCGGGCTTGTTGGTCGTGGTCCACTGCGCTTCTCCCCTCGTTGATTTTCTTGTTTGTTAATAAGTTAAATTTTGGGGAAGTCTATAATCACACTTCGAGTTAAATAGGAATGTAACTATATTACGTATATTATTATTTTATTATATATTGCTATTGTTAAAGAGTTTATGGTTTATTATTGAAATAAATTGCTGTTATAAAAGTTATACTGGATGGATCCCATTTTGTAATATTATAGTTAGCGCATATGTAATTTGTGTCTGCTGTTACCGTGTTGATCCTGTATTGCAAATTTGTCATGTTCTCCATTTTTGTAAATGTGAGTTGTCGGGTGAAATCCTCTAAAGTACTGACGGAGAGTACAATTGGTAGCCTGAGCGTCGTTAATTTAATTTCAGGTCGCAAGAATTTCGGGATCCAGTACTTTTATAGAGCTATATAGTGTCTTTAGTGAGAGAAATTTGTTGCAAATATTATAATGGTGGTTGTGCAATATACCTCTTTGTTATGTAAGAACGAATTTGGGTTTGAAGTATGTGTTCGTAGAGCAGATATTCCGGCTACCGCCGATGTGGCGGCCATTTTAGAAGTCTTTAAGCAAGTGAAGGACAAATCCTTGGTCAAATTGGCTGATAAGCACCCGCTGGTTGCGGAATTTGGGACGATATGTAAGCAAGCTTTGTTTGAGCTTTACGAGATATTTACCGATTGGGAGTTAGAAAGGGGGTTTTCTAAACATCAAATTTGTGAGATTTCCGCATGCCTTTCTCATTATGAAAAACGAGTGGACTATTTTATCAAGTATTTGCCTAATGTTCAGTACACCAGCAAAATTACGCACAGAATTTGTGACCTTGTTGGTGCGTACTGTATCACGCGGTGAGGAACCCTTACTCACGACTAATGTGCCTGTTTCTGTTGACCCAATTTCTGCCTTTAAACCCTTAACGTTACCAAGCACTTTGCAGCGTTTTGTGGAATCCTTTACTGATTTTGAAGTGACCGATGTGAATTCGGCGGTTGAATTTTGAAGTTCATGGTCGAGGTCAGAGATTATGCCTCTTTGTACGGGTTTACTAATTTTCAATTATATTAAAATAATTGCCGCAAAATCTAAGAGAATTTTATCTAACTTTATATTCCGAGTAAAATCACACGATGATCCCTTGGGCTCATTTCAAGTAGAAGTATTGAATTCTTTTGTTCCCGAATTGCCTTAACATCGCTTATGCAGACCCATTATCTACATCCGCAACAATATACCGATTCTTTCGTGGATTTCATGCAGAGGTATGCTCGGGTACTAAAAGTTCCCGATTCAGAAATTAAATTGCTAACATTATATTTTCGGGTTTGGCGCCGAGTGCACGTTCGGCGTTTGTTCTGTGGCAAAACCGACTAATTTTGCCGAATTGGAGCAAATCTTACCTCGCTTATCTGAACAAAGCGCAGTAGATACTATGCGTGGTGCTGATGTTACACGCCCGCCTCCATCGTTGATTGACCATAATACAATGTAATATTCTAATCCTTCAAACACTCGAGGTGTTGTTCAAAACGCCTCGACATTCTTCAGATGTGAGACCTTGGACCACAGAGTTCGATATTGTGTCGTTCCGCGTGTAACAGTGGTCATCCTAATAGTGTTGCCCGAGGTGACAAATGCCGATTCCGACCCTTATGGCATTATGAACCAAAGCGTCCATCCTTCGCACTTTCGCACCGTTTGGTGGAGCGTCAAGTTCCTGTTAAACCACGAGTTCACGTAAGCGTGGGGAATTTTTCATTAGTAGCATTATTGGATTCGGGGAGTTCGGCTACTCTTGTAAACGAGGAATTATTTTATGCTTTTTTGGGGAAAGTGTTTCCAAAGGTGCAAGAGTCTCGCCTTCAATGTATTTCTGTTAATGAGAAAACTTTTGAGATCAAAACAAAGGTACAGTTAACCATCCGTTTTCCCGAATTTACTTGGAAACGCTTTTGTTATCTTTTACATAATTTCATGGCACGTGCAGGCATGCATGTCGATTTTAAGCGACGCCGAATCTCGTTTGCTTTTGCAGCTATCACCTTTATTTCATTCCAGTCTAATTTAGTCCCAGATCTTAATTTATCTGAGAGTGTTTTAGGGGAAGTTACTCCTATTCAGGGACCTCTTTCCCATTTGACCGCCGTCCATGCTTCTGGAATTGAGAGGTTGTGTTCCCAGTTTGGTCGAATATTTACGGAGAGGTTAGCGAAAACCAACATGATAACATACACGATAGAACTGATGGATTCCATTCCTGTCAAACGTCCTCCTTCTCGTTTGACGCCGCTAAAGATGGCAATTTTAAAAACTAAAATAGATGATATGTTGGCTAGAGGGGTAATTTGTCCGTCAGATTCGGCCTATAGCAGTACGATCATTCTAGTGCCAAAGGCTCTAGATGACTTTCGTCCCGTGATGAATTTCCGACATCTTAATAAGAAGATTTCGATCCATGGTGATCCTATCCCGAACTTGTATACCACTGATTATCACTTTTCGGAGGCTAAGGTGTTTACAACTCTGAAACTAAATAATGTATATTTCAAGATTCCTTCAGCAGAATCGTCTAAAGACCTTACTGCGTTTGCCATCCCCTTGGATTTATACGAATTTGAAGTTGTACCCTTCGGTTTAGCCACCGGAGCTCAAGTTCTTTCTCGTTTAGTAGATTACGTATTTTCAGATATTAATTTTAAATATCTTTATAACTATCTTGGAAATATGGTAATTTATTAGCCGGATATTGAGTCTCATTTTGAGCATCTCCGCGAAGAGTTTACATGCTTAGAACGTGCTGGCTTCACTCTAAAGAAGTCGAAGTGTACCTTCGCTACCTCTCAAATTCATTCTTGGGTCACATTGTTTCTCCGGCCGGTATCAGCATTGATCGGATCGTAAGACATTCATTAGGAATTATCCCCCGCCTAGAAATTCGAAGGAATTGGCAAGATTCGTTGGTATGGTAAACCTCTTTAGTAAGTTCATCCCCAATTTTGCTGCTTGGGCGGAACTCCTTAATCAGCTATGGCATAAGAGAGTTCAATTGTTATGGACCAAAAAGCAGCTGTATGCTTTTGAGGGTCCTGAAAAGAGCGATTTCTAACCCGCCAGTGCTTGCCTTTCCAGATTTTAAATTACGTTTTTACTTCAATCAGATGACTCCAAAGGAACCATAACATTAATCCTCCTCTAGAATTCCCCAATGGTCGACGACCTATTTATTATGCTTCACGCAGCCTAAGCCAGGCAAAGAAGAAATACTCGGTATATGAGCTGGTAACATTAGCAATTTTGTTTGGTTTGGAAAAATACAAACGGTATCTAGAACATGTAGAGCGAACTTTTTACAAGAATTACCTACATCAGCGTAAAGATTCTAGGCTAGCATATATTATCCAACAGCTGGAGTCAGGAACTGATCTTCCCTCTTATCGCCTCAAAGAGAGTGTACTTATAACGCGCGCTACAATTTATGGGAAAGATAACGTTGTTTTGCCTAAAGCTTTGGTCCCAATGGTTTTCGAATACTCTCACGCCTCAGCTTTGGGTGGACATTTGGGTATCGCTAAGACTAAACACAAGATACGAGAAGAATTTGTATGGACAAAAATGAATCGTGGCATTGCTGGACGAGTAAAGGCTTTCTGCATATGTGCTATAGCGAAACCAGCACAGTGTACTGTTTGGAGCGGATTAGCTTCGGAAATCTCGTCAAAACCCATGGAGAAGCTGTATATAGAATTTGTTGGTCCTTTTCCACGATCAACGTAAGGTAATACATATATATTAGTAGTAATATATGACTTTTCGAAATATGTGTGGTTAAGTGCTGTTGTCAACGCAACTTCACGTCATGTCCCCAATTTTTTGTGCACCATGATTTGTGGTCACCGATAACGCCACGTAGTTTTCATCGTGGGAGTTTCGTAATTTTTGTTTTGTTTGGGGAGTCAAAGCTTTCACCACTACTCAGTATTACCCTTGTCCTTCACACGCAGAACGGTTCAACCATAACCTGAAGTCAGCACTCATTGCCTTTCATCAGGATAACCATTCTAAGTGGGATATAAATTTAGCCAAACTGCAGGTCGCATTTAATACGGCTCGTCATGAGTCTCATATAATCACCCCGTTTCAACTTATGTTAGTACATGCACCTAATTCCCCCTTGTCTAACTTTTGACGGCTTGAGGATCTTCCGCAAGAGTTTTTCGCGGAAATTATACGTAGAAACTGGCAACAGGGTTTCGGAATTTGCAAGCCCACGTAAAGCGCAGATATGACGCTAATAAAATACCCTCCCCCTACGCTGTAGGGCAGCTGGTGATGTGCCAATTTCATTCCTTAAATTAAAAGATTAATAAATATATAAATATTCAGTTAAGTTGGCTCCACGATATACTGGACGACCATACAGGATAATTAAAATGTATAAAAATGTTACTATTAGGCTCCAAAACTCTGAGAATGGCCAACTGAGACCGCGCACATCATCCAACTAAAAACCTTTAAATTAGCTGTCCTTAGGGTCGCTTTGTATTGTGTGATTCCTTCTGTTTGTGTCCGTGTTTATTTTTGGGCTGATTTGCTTTGATTTAGTGTTTATTTACATTGTTTTTTTTTAAACAGTAACGGAGTCTGATCAGGACTCCGGTACTGTATCCCTATTTACATTTCCCCCCGTAGGTTTTACTGATTACTGGTTTACTGGTTTTACTGTTTCTTTTACAAACATATACACATTGCACAAACACATAACACCCATGCCCAAGGCGGGACTCATTGTTTTCGTTACACGGCTTTGTTGATGTTTTGGTGTGGGTGTACGTAACCTTAGGTTTGTTGATCGGAATAAATTCTCCGTATTGCCTATTCTGCACGTTGTATTCCTTTCCTTCTCGCTTCGCGTAAGTCGAAGATGAACACGCGTTATTCTCGTAAAGTTTTTTGGTTTGCCGTACTTATCCTTCTTTTCTAAACATTTATATGTTTTGTATTGTGAAACGTACGTTACTTGTGTGTGTGTGTGTTTATTTTGTGTGCACCCTTCACAATTCAGTGTGTTTCTGTGTTTCGTTTTATGTTCATTTTGTGTTTAATGTTGTTGTGGAGTGCCTGACCAATCCCATATATCAGAGTCTGATATATTCCTCACTGGTGTGCAAAATCAGAGCTATATAAATATATAATTGATCAAAATGTCACTTATTTGAAGTCCACGATCATGGATATAAACTGGTATAAACAATTATAAATATAATATAAGATATTTCTTTTTTCAATTATTTCTATACTACATTGCATTTGTGCATATATTCTGTGCTGTGTTAATCATCAATGTTACTTGTTTATATTATTAATGCTAAGTAATATATATATATATATATATCTTATTTTATATTTATATTTATGCTACATTCTATATTCTTTGGCAGCTACATTATCTTTCGCATTTTTGCATTTTCTTATGTATTTGTAAAGTAGTTTTTTTCCACAATTTTGTTTACGTTCCCCGATTAAATTTTGTAATAAATTCACTATTTCGTTCCCAGTTCTGTTGCTCTTGATTATTGTTGTAGGGCTATCCCATTTTTCTTCCTATCCTTGTAAGCTGCTCGTGAGCTGGTACGTCGGCGCTGAATTGGTACTGTGACTGGCTCCTGATGGGATGCTGTATGCTTCTCTGTCGAAGAGATCTGGGAGAATATTGCTGCGTTGCTGAACTAACGACTGCTTCCATTAAGGCGTCAGCAAACCTCCATAATGCCTTGTGGACTCATCGGAGTTGTTAATATTCGCCTTTGGATCATCACTACAAATACTTCTCTACTCATGAGTATTACTGAGACACAGTGAGTACAGTTTCGACATTGGTGTTCTGTCAGTGCAACTTTATGTTTTGTGCTAATGCTGTACCTTAAAGTGATGTGATCCTCCCAAAAAGTATTTGCCCCACAGTGTGAGCCAAAGAAATATTTTGTGAAAACGGCCCTTCTAGTGCAGTGATCAAGAAGTCAGTGCCAGTTAACTCTAAACTTCCAGTGTACCATTTTCCTATGTGGTTTCATGCCTGTCTATTTTGTGTTTCAAATACTTCTGTGATGAATGGGAGGAGAAAGGCCAGTACCATTCCAGTACAAAATAATATGGCAACACTGTTCTTACGCTCCACGCTATTTGAAGAGCCACTTGTTATTTAGTTCGGCCTTTTGCCATGTGAGTTGCATTTTGGAAGTGGGGGCGGCGGGGCTAAAGAGAGAATGCTGTCTGTCAGACAACCTCAGGTTGGGGTGTTTTATACACACAGGCCTTTCTCAGAGTGGATAAGTGTTTTCATATAGCGCGATTCGACGTTAATTCTTCATCATAAGGGCTAAACTGATCTTCTTGGGGTGGACAGGATTGCTTGGTAAAACGAATATTTAAATTCATATTGGGTTAACCAGCATGATTTCTCATTTATTTATTTCTTTGCTAGTTAAGTGATGGTAATATGCCACATAACGACGTTCTATAGTGCACTTTATCGATTTTCTTCTTTGTTAATAAGTTAGATTTTGGGGAATTCTGTAATCACACTTCTAGTTAAATAGGAATGTGACTATATTACGCACATTATTTTCTTATTATGTATTGTTATTATTAAAGTTGTTATCGTTTTATATTGAGATATATTACTGTTATAAAAGTTATAACGGACATCTTTTTAAGAAAAAATATTATCTAGGCTTGTAGGCCGTGGTCTACTGGGCTCCTCCTTCTTCATCTTCAACTTCACACTACCATTCTCGTTTATACCGAGAAGCCATTGAAATATACAAACATGAAAATAACATGAACCGTAAAGAAGGTTTGAAACTAAACAGACGCCAGACGCATAACTGGTCGATCGGACAACGGCATTAACACAGGTCAAAACCAAGGATTCCTCCCGCACCAAACATACATCATCAAAACAAAGCACCGCCCACTGTCAGGTCCAGCCCACCATCAACCCAAACCAATCACAGCCAGCTCTCCGGCCAGCCACCGGTATATATACCGCAACCTATGGAGCTAATAGCACAGTTGATGTTGAGACCTCCACCAGGACACTTCGATCGCACGGCCAATGAAGATGTCTGCCGCAGCTGCAGACGAAACGTCTGGGAAGATGAAGAAGGAGGAGCTTAGTAGACCACGGCCTACAAGCCCGGATAATAATTTTTCTTACACTGACACCGACCGCGAAAGCTATACAGGGAGGAGACATATCGACAGATTCGGCACCTTGAAGTGCTACGAAAGAAAAAATCCAACCTGCTTTGTTCACTCTGTTTTTACGACGTTGCCGTGACACCGGCATAATTCCGAAGTGCGTACGACAAAAGCGCATTCTCCACACTGCTGCTTCTCATCACATTTATGACCGCATAGAACGTGCCCTTCTTCGGGAACGTATTCATCAAACTCGCCGAGAGCTTGCCCACAATAACCAGGAACTTCTAGCTGTACACCTTCAACTCAGCCGCATGCTGAAAAAGGAACATTGGGACCTACGATGACCACCAGCAACAATAGCAGAAAGGCTTCATCACTATGTTCCAAACTGTAACGAAGCTCCAGCCCTCATGCCAACAAATCGAACTGTAGTCAACTTGTCAGACCACCTACTATCAACTTCTTCCTTTCTAAAGCTAGTAACTACGCGGTTACATCTCATGAGCTACCTACAGAAGAAATAATTTCCAGCATTGAAGCCGGCTTACGCGAAGTACCAGCCAAAATAGCAGAAGAAATACGCCTCGAGTCATCTAGAATCCTTCAACGGGCCAAACCTCCAAAATGTAACCTCAATGTTCAAGAACACTGAATCTTAACGCAAATAATATCATTGTACTCTCAGCGAACAAAGGGAACGCTAATGTGGTTATGAACAAGCCCGACTACGAACAAAAAGTCTTAGAAGTTCTGAACCCAGCCACATATAGAAAGCTTTCCAGGGACCCGACAGCTTGCATTCTCCGAAAAACCAATCAGCTTATTAAATCTTCAACTATCCCAACTAGTGATCAACTGCGCCTCAAGAAGAATCTATGGCCTTCCGAAAATTCATAAAGCCGATATCCCGTTAAGACCGACCGTCAGTGCCATTGGCTTGCCCAACAACGCACATACCAAATATCTCACGAACATGTTGCAACCTCACATTGGCAATACAGAGATATTCATCAAAGACTCCTCCCATTTCATACAGACACTCAACACAATCAGCCTACAGCCCAACGACATACTTATCAGTTTTGACGTCGTTTCATTGTTTACCATGGTACCCGTTAGTGATACTATAATGCAGCTAAAACAAATTTTTCCTGATGACATTGTGGCCCTCTTCCATCATGTTCTCACCACCACATATTTCCAGTTGAACTACGAATTCTACAAGCAGACAGATGGCGTCGCTATGGGGAGTCCATTCAGTCCGGCTATTGCAAATTTCTATATGGAATTTTTCGAAACTACAGTTTTAGACTCAGCACCACTAAAACCTGGCTGCTGGTGGCGCTACGTGGACGATACATTTTTAATTTGGAGACATGGTGAAGCAGCTCTGTCAGAATTCCTGAAACATTTTAATGGTATCAACAAGAACATACAATTTACTATGGAACATGAACAAGACGGAAAATTGTCATTTTTGGATGTCATATCAGAAAGGAGGGTGGCACCCTAGGGCACAAAGTCTATCGAAAGCCGACGCACACTGACTGCTATTTACAAAAAACCTCAAACCACCATCCACAACAGAAGCGCTCCATGATTAAAATTCTAGTAGACCGGGCAACGCGTATTTGTGAAACACAGCATTTACACCAGGAACTTCAACATCTGGAAAAAGCTCTTATAACAAACGGCTACTCAAAACGTGAAATTAGAAGAGCCTTACACCCCAGGAGAAGCTCTACACAAAAAGCAAAAAGCGAGAGGAAAGGTAAAGTTTTCCTCCCCTATATTAAATCAGTTACTGACCGAATTGGCAAACTACTCCTACGCTACAACATCGACACGATCTACAAGCCCACTAAACAAATCCGAAACACACTTCATTCAGCTAAGGATTCCAGGGACTCTCTATCAACAGCAGGTGTTTATAGAATACCGTGTTCATGCAACAAAGTATACATAGAAACCACACAGAGAAGCATAATAACTCGCGTTAACGAACACAAAAGAAATTGTCGCTTGGGCCAAACAGAAAAGTCACGCAATAGCAGAACACGCTATTCTTGAAAAAGAGAGCACATCATTCAGTTTGATAATACAGAAGTAGTGGCTTCAACTTCAAACTATCATTCTCGTTTATACCGATAAGCCATTGAAATGTACAAACATGAAAATAACATGAACCGTAAAGAAGGTTTGAAACTAAACAGAATATGGACAACAGCATTAACAAAGGTCAAAACCAAGGATTTCTCCCGCACCAAACATATGTCAGCAGAACGAAGCACCGCCCGCTGTCAGCCAATCACAGCCAGCTCTCCGGCCAGCCACCGGTATATATAACGCAACCTATGGAGCTAACAGCACAGTCGCTGTTGAGACCTCCACCAGGACACTTTTTTTTTTTTTTTTTACACTATGTACATTTTTTATTTATTCAATTCAATTCAATTACAAAAGTTATAAGTTATATTATAATACATTATATCAGTTCACAATTTTTTATATATATAGTTATGAACAATGTTGTCTGTGCGTTTAAATTAAACATGTGCAGGAAGATGGTAACAAAATAAGGTGTTGTAAGTGCTATAGAATTAGCAAGGCAAAAGCTGTTGCCGACTGCCGTGAAAGACGCTTATGTTTTTGCAGATCTTCTCTTGCTGCTCTAAGATGACAGCGTAAACCGTCGACGCTGGGATGCGTTTCAGACAGCATATAATGCTGAAAGCCAAGTGCGAGCCACACCTGTGCGAAGCGGTCGGTAGTACTTCGAGTCTCTAGTAGTAGTAATGTGCGAGCATAATCGTTGGGATTTTGCGAAGGAGCAAGACGGTGCAATTGCGAAACAACCCAGTGCCAAATTTGTCGTGCTGTTGTGCAGGTAACAAAACGATGGCGTAGAGTATCCCGCACACCGCAAATGTTGCATGTGGGGGTCCTCACCATGTTGTATCGGAATTTTTTATCCTCTGTAGCCACAACATCATTGATGACCAAATATGCGCATGTAGTCCACTCCGTAGATAAGTTGCGCAAATGGATGTTCCGCCATACCTGCCACCAGGGTCTATTGGGCATCCTATCCTCCACATGAATTGGTGCAAGCAGCCGCTGTAGGAAAAGCTTGTATAGCTCAGTTGATAGTCCTCTAGGTTGCTGAGGTAGGACATCGACATCAATGCCATCCAAAACATGGAGTGCTCTCTTAAAACCCGCAGGAGCAGCCCGAACTGGAGTTCCAAGAGAATTCTTGAAGGGTTCCCAAAATGCTATTTCTTGTTCCTCTCCATATCCCCTAGTGGCAAGTATAATAGATTTAACAAGAAGCGCTTTACTCTTAGGTCCCACTGCAATTAAACCTAAGCCGCCTTCGTTACGTTTTCGCCACAATTGGGTTTTAGCTATTCGAAAGGGCTGTGCTCTCCATAAATAGTATCCAATAAGTCGCTCAATTCGGGAGACGTGTTTTTCAGGCATTGGTAGTATCTGCGCCATATACCATAATTTTGCCAAAACAAACTGATTGATGTGCCACACTTTCTGTAGAAGATTCAAGTTTCGGCCAAGATGTGCAGTGGTATTCAGCCTAATCAAATTAATTTTGTGATCCCAGTTGCGAGCAATCATCGATGTAAACGGCTTGGAGAAGAAGATGCCGAGAATCTTGACACTATATTGTATCGGGATATCGAGAAAAGTGTGATCAGTCGGCCACGATCCAAGAGGGAGCAGTTGCGACTTCGCGGTGTTCATTTTGGCATTAGAAGCTTTCTCATAAAGTGTGATGGCGTTATGTACCAAGGGTAAGGCCTCGCGCCTACGGATGAGCAGCGTGACGTCATCAGCATAAGCCCTGGCACAAAATAATCGAGCTGGAGTGACAGTCCCAGTCAACTTAGCTTGAAGATAGCGAAGAAAGGGTTCTAAAGAAAGGGAGAAGAGAATCATTGATAGTGGACAACCCTGGCGTACAGAGTTAGTAAGCTTTATAGGCTTACTGAAGTATCCATTGACTTGCACCTTCGAAGACATCCCACTGTAGACGGTTCTGATTGCAGATATTAGCAACGGTGGAAGTTTGAATTTATGAAGCACTTTAAACAAATAAGCATGGCCAACTCTATCAAAGGCTTTATCAAAATCCAGACTGACCAACGCAGCAGCCTCCGACGGATTCCGTTCATAATGGAGAATTGTATCTCGGAGGACCAGAAGGTTGTCAATTATGGTCCTGCCCGGGATGCCACATGTTTTTCCGGAGGTTATAATTTTAGGTAGAATAACCCTTAATCTGGATGCAAGTACTTTCATCACAATTTTGTAGTCGGTGTTTAAAAGTGTTATGGGTCTATAGTCCCAGACACTCATTGGAGACCTTTTCTTTGGGATTAAGATGACGATGCCATCTGCGAATCCAGGGCAACAGTTCGATCCAATAAGGATCGCATTTACCAACTCTACAACTTCTGCTTTGATTATACTCCAAAAGGTCTTGTAGAAGGAATATGTCAGGCCATCTTCTCCTGGGCAGGAATGGAGGCTAGCGGAATTAATGGTTTGCAGAATCTCGGTGGCAGAATATCGCTGCTCCAAGGAACGCTGTTCCTCGACAGTTATACCGGTGTCAACATATTGGAAGAGCTTCTCCATGGCGTCATTGCGTAGGTCAGTGGTGTCAAACATGGTGCTATAAGATGTATGGATAGTCTGTAGGATTTGAGGCACAGAGGTGACCTTGGCGCCTACCGGTGTCAGAAGAGCATGGATGTAACGACCACTACCAGCACACTTCTCCTTAATGGTATGAAACAATGAAGCTTTCTCCTGTGCCACGACGGAATCATGAGTTCGCGAACGGGTCATAGTTCCCGCCAGAAAATGTTGCTGTATGTCCACGAGCTTCCGCTTCACAGCTCGAAGGCGATGGGTTACGTCTTGACCACTCTGTTGTCTAGAGAGAAGACCCATTAATGCTTCTTGGTAAAAGTCGAAGGTGTGCCGTCGTTCAATTGCCCTCTCACGACCTTTGATCTTGAAGAAGGTCGTAATACCAGGCTTAAATATATGTCGCCATTTCTCCACCACTGACAGCGGGGAGCGTCGAGCTTTACCCTGAAGACTTTGCCACAACTTGGCAAAGTCAGCAGCAATAATGTTGTCATGTAATAAAGCTTCGTTTAATTTCCAATAACCTCTGCCATATAGCGGAATGCGACTCTCAGCGATTAATTGCAGTTTGACAGCATGGTGGTCAGTAAAGGCAACAGGTAAAACTCGCACTGTGTGAATCAGAGAGTTGAACTGAGCGCTTAAATAGAAACGATCTATTCTTGAGGCACAGTTCGCTCGACAGTAAGTAAATTCTACAGACGTAGCGTTCATATGTTCCCAAACATCACAAAGACGTAGCCCGGTTACCAGCTGATCCAATGCCAAAGACTTGTTATAACCAGGACGCTGATCCTTAGCATGTAGCACGCAATTGAAGTCGCCACCTACTAAAAGCAGGGCATAATTCCATCTCAAATAATAGGGCAGAATGTTTGTTATAAATTCTTCTCGCTCATGGCGCCTATCACTCCCTGAAGGCAGGTACAGGTTAAGCAGCAGCATGTTGTCCATTCTAGCACTTATAGCACGACCACTAGGATGCATCTCTATCTCGGCAAACGTCAAACCTGCTCTGTACAAAATAGCAGTACCACGCATATTTTCTCCAACATTCACCACACAACTGTACTGTGGACCCATAAAGCCAAAGTCGGTTATGTTAACTTCTTGGAGGAAAACTATATCTAAATCATGAGTCCGCACAAAATCACGTAAAAGAGCCTGTTTGGCAGTGCAGCGTAGGGAGTTGATGTTAACAGTGGCAAAGGTACGTAAGACAACCATTAAGACAAGGCCAGAAGTAAACCAGAGCAGGTCACCGTCCAAGATGCATCTAGTCATTTTCAACGGCATGAATATGTGTTCGTGATACCCGTGGAAACTTTTTCGGTAGGCTTCCAGACCGAGAAGGCAAGTGTTTCCTGAGTCGAGGGTCTCTCACGGTCTCCCACGCGATGTTAGTCTCCGTTTCTTCGGTGCCCTCCTCCTCACTAACAGACAGCGGGCGTTCTCTCCTAACCGGCACAGGTTCGTCGGAATCCATCTCACTCCATTTCTGATGTTCAATTATTACAGTGCTTGGTGTATCGCAGGGGCCAACCATGTACTGGTCACCACTATTAGGCACCACAACAACAGAAGATAGTGTAGGGGATGAGACACCCATTTCTGCTACTTCTGAGGGAGTATTGACAGCTACCGGTGCGGACACAGAAGTCTCCTGCACCGCCACATCGTCACGCATACAGCTGGTATTCGGGTAGACTTCCCCTGTAGGTTTGACGTTAAAAACAGGCTCTATTTCACTAGCTTCAGTAGCGGGCCCATTTGACGCACCTACTGTTTGTTTACATTCCTCTTCGGCCCGAGCGCTAACTTGACCTCTCACTACATCGCTGAGTAACACAGCCCTGCGCGAGACAGAGACAGGCAGTACAGACTTTTTGTATGGACAGTGTGAGCGAAAATGAGAAGCTTCCCCACACACATAGCAAGTTTGCGGTTGTCCTAGATAAGTCACACCAACAGGAAACCCACGCACTACTACTGTAGATGGAATTTCCTTTTTTAATTCCATTCGTACAGAACGAACTCCAGACTTGACGGGGTACTTATAACCTGCGTTCCATTGTTCTTCTTGAACCTCTAGTAATTTCCCATATTGTGAAAGTTTCTGTTCCAGAAACGTGTGAGTGATCTCAGGCACTAAATTGAAAACCCGGACATTTACAATGCGGCAGTCAGCGGGCCCAATATTTACCGTTAGTATTTCACCATTTTCATAACTAAACTTTGCCGCCCCTTGAAATTGCAGTAAATATCTTTCATAATGTGTTACAGATATAAATTTTATAAAAACTGATTTTTCTCTAGAATGAAACTGTAGTGTATCTACCTGATCAGGTGGTATTTTCATGTAGTCGTGAATCCAGTCATGCACTTCCATCGCGCTGGGTCGACGTTCAGCTCCTCGAAATGAGATTTGCAGCGTATTTTGCCGGCGTATTGCCTCCATCAGTAGAAATTCTTTCCTTGTAGACTCACACAGAACAATCTATTTGACGCTCCTTAACGTCGCTCGATTACGGGCAACACAGCGGACAAACAACCTGTCGGTCCGCTAGCTTCAGCCAGACTGTGCGAAGATGGAGCACCGGTGGAATGCGAAGGCGGGGGAAACCGGAGAACCCGGAGAAAACCCGCCCCAGCGCCGCTTTGTCCACCACAAATCTCACATGCGGTCGCTTGGGATCGAACCCGGTCCGTCTAGGTGAGAGGCGAATGGTCTAACCACTCGGCCACGGCGCGGCCCACACTTCGATCGCACTGCCAATGAAGATGTCTGCCGCAGCTGCAGACGAAACGTCTGGGAAGGTGAAGAAGGAGGAGCCCAGTAGACCGCGGCCTACAAGCCCGGATAATAATTTTTCTTATACTGACACCGGCCGTGAAAGCCTACAAATTTCAATGGATCTCTTTTTGTTTATTATAATTAGTGGGGCAACACATATATAATTTGTCTGCTGATGATCCTGTATTGCAAATTTGGCCCGTTCTCCATTTTTCGTAAATGTGAGTTGTCGGGTGAAATCGCCCAAAGTACTGACAGAGAGTACGATTATTATTATTATTATTATTATTATTATTATTATTATTATTATTATTCATTATAAGAAGAAGAAAAGCATAGTGTAATTTTATTTGACTGCATATTATGTTTATGTTTGTTTGTATTTATTTGTGTAGTTTTCTTGTTCATCGAAGCTGATAATAATCAATCTTAGAGTTGATCAATGCCGTACTACATATTATTTTGTATGTGTGTGGGTGTTTATCTGCAACCTAGATATATAAAGCTATGGAAGGATTAATAATAATATATTTTTATGACTGGCTAATGAAAACTACAGGACATAAGCTTGGTTTGATCAAAGATTTTTATTTTTTAATTCCTCTCAAATGAGACCTTACGGTGTTCCCCTGTATCTCTCGCTGCCTCCTGGTTTCTCTACCAGATAGTTGACATGTGCAGATATCCCCTGGTGAGTTAAGAATTGCAGGCTCTATAGAGTTATTTCAAGTTAAGACCCCCATGGATAACTGAGCGGGGTCTTCATTTTAGAGCTCACAGACTCCGCTAACAGAAGACGCGTAAAAAGGTCAGTCTCTCCAGTACTCCACTAGCAGGTTTTAATGGTGTTCTGCTTCTCATCAGGGGATATCTGCACACGTCAAGTTGAGCCACATGGTATGGTTCAATGAGTCCTGTTATTCCGCTGACGCGATGTATCATAAACACAGGGCGAAAATGACGTAGCATGTGAGACGCTTATGCACTGCTTACGCATCACTCCTAAGCATAAGGACATGCACTCTGGATTGCATGGACAAGTACTATTGAGCCCAGCAGGAATTTAACCCGGTACTCTTTGATCAGCAGGCCGTACTCTCTCAACTAAGCAACGAGGTTAGTACTTTTTTAAAACTCAGGATTAGAATATTTCTTGAGGTAAATGTAACCCAGTGCTGTTAAGAGTTTCACCGAAACATGAATAACCTAGACCAATAATTGGGTTCTTGCTTATAGAGCGTAACCATGACATCAGAGGTCATCGATCGGAGTCAATAGTCATGCGCAATGTGCTACCTTCCCCCATAATCTTCGAAAACCGCCGGGCCTTCACAGAGAAACCTTTTGAGAGAGTTCCTTTTTCAGCGGCATGACAGGCAAATGAATTGACGTATCTTCTTAGCATAACACATTGGTTTTGTTTCTCTTCAGTTTGCCTAAAATATGCAATTTGAAACTTAGCTCAGTTTCGTAATCGTCTCCAACATTCCATTATTCAAGAATGCGTTGCTGGAAGACCCTTATAGATTCATTAAATGTGAATCCCTCAACACAATGGAAAGGAATTGTAACACCAACCTATAATTTATATGAATTGGAAAAAGGGTTATTTAAGTTACAGGTTGAAAGTCGGTAATACCTATGTGCTAACTCTTGCTGTATCCCAACCTGTTGCATTGTCTCAAGTAACACCACAAGGGGGTCCAAGCTGTCGATAAATTCATGAACGCAATGATTGAATTTACTTTGAAACAGATACCGCCCTCTATATTTATTACTTTTATTTCTTAAGATACATAAGAATGAAAATAAAATGTCATTAAATCGGTCAAAAAGATGAAAATAATTGCATATTCATCAATGCTTTATATTAGCTTGAGGCTGCACTAGAAATAAGTCTGATGAGGTACCTTATTATTAAAAAGTTTATTCTTCTATCTCCTTCGCGTTAACTGAAACAGACATCTACAGAAATAGTTTTATAACATATTTCTTTGAAAATATAACGGCAAAATACAATAAGTCTAAATGATGGTGAAATCTTTAAAAAGCTGGCTGCTATGTGAGGTCTTTGAAATATGTACTCTTCGATTAGAATTAACAAACACGAATAACGAACTTCTATTTGAGAGAAGTGTAAGTATGGAAAAATGGAAACTAATAATAAGGAACATCTCGGAAATGATACTTTACAAAAACGTATTTGACATACATTGGTTGTACTGACAGACCTACATTTATTGTTTAGTGAGATTTTGTTTATCTCTTATACAAACGCCATCTAGCGTTCGTTTTTAATAAGAATAAACGTTTTCTATCTACCTCGTGCTAATCAAGATAAATGTGTTTTTATTACTTGCTTCCTTGTAAGCAGAAGGGAAATAAGGGAATGCAGTAGGCTAAAGCAATGATCAAATCTTTTAAAAGCTCGTCGTTATGTGAAGCAATTGCAATTCTGTTCTCTTTTGTTTTCCCGGGAGTAAAACGGAAGAGATATGAAATGAGTGCTTCATTTCGGATGACTTTATATAAGTGCTAAACCTTAAGAGGTAAACAAAAGCTCACTACACAAAAATGTAGATCTGTCAAAACAACCAATTTATTTCAAATATATTTTTGTGAAGCTACCATTTTCGAGATACTCCACGTTATTAATTTTTGAATAGGTAGAGAAAGTCATGTGAAAATAACAGATCAGATATTTTTCTCCAGTATACAGTTTTCAATATAGTGTTTTTATTCAAATACTCGTATACTGTTGTGTTGATTTTAAATTGGCCAACAATATCTGCTGGACGCCTGAAAAATATTTAATCATTATTCTTTGTGATATTCTGTAATAATACAACTCCTATATTTGACACTGATAGATTTAATAGTGTTTAAAGCTCGCTTTTACTAGTATAGCACACATACGATGATACATGGAATGGTATTCGAGTCCCGGTGGAATGCGATGGCCCTGAAGAATACGCACCCCTGCGTCCCTTTGTCCACCACAAATCCCACATGCAGTCTCCTGGGGTCGAACCCGAACCGCCTTGATGAGAGGCGAGTGATCCATTCACTCAGCCATGGTGCGGCCTGACACTGATAGTGCCGAGTTAAAATCTAAAATTAAATTCATCATGTATCTTAAAATCTAGGTCATTGGTATAATACGTTTAAGATTTTAGGAACCATATTTACAGTTTTATTTTCAGAAATATTTTTTTGCGTACAATTAAATTCCACAAAATTACTTCTGTCATCCTAATAAATTTGTGTCACTATCCACTGAAGAAAGCTCAAATAACTATTGAACCCCGTCTGCTGCAGGCAACATACACAGCGACCATGTCATGTAAGTTGCATACCTAACGGGTAGTTGAGTTTTATGCGGGCTATGCCGCCAAGATAAATGATTGAAGGCCAAATATTCGCCCGTGTCTGTGATCTAGTGCAGGAGTCTCCAAAATCTACGTCACTAGAGTACAAAGATGTTAAACCTGTTACCTGTTATGAAGAATAAATTTCGTTGAGGAATAATGTCACAAGAGTATTCAAATCTACTTCACTGTCACATGCGATTACTTCTATCTGCGCACTACATTTGTAGCTGTTATACGAAATCGTGAATACGGTTTTACTGTTTTCAATTCTGAAAAAGTCTTCAGTTCCTGGAGTTATATTGCACGTTCCATTTCGATAGTATGATAATGAACTTCTATCCATTATCACTCCTCATATGTTTTCCATTTACAATACATTCTAATGTATCTTTAAATCTCGATGAATTTATTAAATTATACAGGTATAGATTATTTAATGATACTGTTAATAAGGCTGCTTATAATGATAATTATAATAATAATTATTATAATAATAATTATTATTATAACAATAATAATAATAAATGACTGGGTATAATACATCAGTATACTAATACTTGATTATTACTTTTGCTAACATTATTTACCAGTAAGGTTTATGTGCTCTTTGAGGTACGCAATATAATGGCTTCTTATAATAGACTTACATGTCATCGTGAACTGGAACAAATAAGGCATTTTACATTTCTCAGAAGCAGTACTCAAAAAGTGTTCCTCTTATGCGTCCCTATATGTTCACACACGTTTCCGCGGTTTGTTATTATGATTTGAAGCAGCAATTTCACTATGACAGACAGTCCTCAACAGCACTTCTCAAGGAAGAGGTGAATGGACTATAACGTCATAGCCCAAACCGTCCTCCTCACATTCAAGAGCTGTATTCGCGAGTTCAGTTTTGGAGACGTTTGACCTAAAGGATCACTCCTGAGCAGCCGGATAAACCGATTAAAAGTGCTACTTTGCAACTTGCTCAATATTATCAATTACATATGATTAGTTCCGACTATACAAAACATGGGAACAAACTTATCGTGTCGCAATACAGTATTTCTAGATGGCAAAGCTGGAGCCAACTGCAAGCATGAACAGTTATCCGTTCCTGCGCAAGAAGAAATAATCACCAGACGATAAAAATCCGATGTGTTCTATTTACCTAACTTTCTCTAGCTGTTCAATATACAAAATATTCTTAAAAAACATTATCTTTAATCTACATTATCCTAATCGAAATAAACATTAGTAGAATTGGTCTTATTACTTTCTTCGTTAAGTAGAATTAAAATAAGGGAAAACGTTAGGATAAAGAGATAGTGAAATTTTATAAAAGCCGGGGCTATATGAAACAATTGAGGTTCGATTCGCTTTGCATGGCCTGCAGTAAAACAACAGAGATGAAAGCTGGTTTCGCGTTTGAGCAAAATTAGGTAGTTTTAAATGTAAACCAATAACAAGGAATATCTCAAAAGCGGTAAATTCTAGAAGCAATATGTAAATGTCATAAATTGTGTGTTTTAACAACATCTACGATTTTTAGGACGCTTTTGGTCTATCTTTTACGGTTTAACAGTTATACAAACTTTAGCAAAATTCGTCCGGATTAAAGAAGACTTCAGAGGATTTTCACAAAAATTCAAAATATATCTCTTACTTGTGATGTAAACTATTTAATTAACGGCACTTTAATAAATATCTTTAAAGCCATTTTTGAGAAAAACAAACTTTTCAAGTTTTTCCATGTAAAGGGCAATTTGAGCTTGAGGAATTTTCGTGCCACATCCTTGGAAGATAATAATTGTAAATATCAAGTTTGGTATTTAATGTGCTTTTCGTTTTGGAGCTGTGCTGTCCACAGGCATTCACGCACTCTAAAACTTCTAAAACTTTTTTGGACTCTTGGGACTTTAAAGTAAATATTTCCTGTGAAATATCGACATCGAATTTTAGGTGTATTCCAATATCTTCCCTAGTTACTATGTACATTGTAGGACAGCCAGAGAAAGTAAAAATTGAAAGTCCATAGATTTGTAGATGAAATAAAGAAGCCATACGTTAAAAGATTAGATAACTAAAGAAACAATAGTGAATTAGAATATTTTTGCGTAGATAAAATTTTGAAGTAAACTTTTTCACAATTTTGTGATAATGCCGTCCGTGTACTGCCGTTCTTACGTTCACGTATGCGAGTCATCATAATCGGATACTTTGGAATGCATAACAACAGAGGAATTGCGGTGCGCTGGTAACCAGACATTTTGGAATACGAGACGCTTCGATTCTTCTCGAAGCTTCTGCTTCCACAAGTTCTCTGACGTCAATATAAATCTAGCTATAAAAGGAGGAGGAATTGCAAGCCGTGGTAGTGAATTGTACTGAGTCGTACATAAGTACAGTGTAAGCACTCAGTGGCGTGCAAACCGTCAACTGTCTACGCGTGAAATCGTCGAGTAAATTGTTTGCAGCAAAAAATAAAAAACTTTATTTGCAACCAATTTTTAAGTCGATAAAGACCTTTATTACAATATTAAATATCCAAATGGATATGGCAATACAGAATTGAGAACACCTGTTAAAATGCGAGACGAAATTCGTCTAATTTCTGATACTCTGTAATGCTTTGGCATATTTGTTGTTGTTTATGTCATTTTATTGTATTGACTGCGCCATTGCGGTTAGTGCTATTTCACGTCTTGGGGAATTTTATTCTAACATATTGACCATTCATATTTCGATTAGATATATTACACGAAAATGCGAAGCCTACTTTAACTTTATCGAAGTATTGCAGGCAGGAATGTTTAAAAAAATGGGTCAGAAATGACTTCTTTAATACTATTTTATAACTAAGTTTATAATATTTATTTGAAATTTGAGGCTAAATTGTTAATTATTTTACTGCATGCGACATAACAAATAGCAAACAAAATGCACTGAGGAAATTACAATCAGGTGTTTCCCCTGTTAGTTTGGTAAGAGTTAGTGAATTAGCTCCTTCCCACATTCATGCTCCAAAAGAGATATCAATAAAATTGATTGGTAAAACTGCTTTTTCCAAAATGGATGTACACCAGGGGTTAGGATCCAAGGAAATTTTATATGTTTTGAGAAAAAATAATCAATTAGACTGATTATTCTTCCACAGACTGCAAAGGTAAAATACAAATGAAAAGACATATACATCTACATTGGTGTGTGTTATCTTAAGAAGAGTTGTAAAACTGGATTCACATGGAAAGACTTCATACCTGGTTAACACCAACCTCAATGCTAGATGGCACTAAAGCGGCAGGTGAAGACTAAAATTAATTTTTCGATTTCCAACTATAACACTGAATTATTTATTTTCATTCTACCCTTCTATCAGTATTTCGGAATTAAGAGTATCTTAAAAACATTTTAGTCCCATGTCGGCATCTTGTCAAGGTAGCTCAGCTGTTAGAGCAATCTGGTGCAGAACGCGAGATTCATGTTTCAAATCCCGGCTATGTCATAACATTTTTCAGCCTGGCCCTACGTTTCCATCTCCTATCCCGCACACGGCTAGTATACAGAAAACAATTTATTATCAAATTTTTGCAGGAAAATGAATAAATTTAGGTCAGCAATTATTATCAGGTAATGCGAAATTGTGACTTTTATGTAATATTGTTAATTTTACTGATTCATTTTGTGTGTAACTCAGTTATTTACTGTGCGTTTTGCTTTTATAATACCAACTTGCCCAGTTCGTGATACTTCTTCCACGAGTTTGACGCTGTTTCTGGAGATGGCGCATACAGCTCCGCAGCCCTAGCAGCACTACAAGCTTCCTCAATAAAGGCAATAATTTGCGCTTTGTTGTCAATATTCTTTGTCCCTTTCAAATGACATATAATTGAGAGGAAATGTTTGCAATGCAATATCATCTAACACTCCACATAATTTCTCTCATATCTAATGCCTTTCCTTCGATCTTGAGCCGAAATAAGACTTGCTTAGGGTTTCAGTGCTAGAATTTTTGACCTGAAGTAGAATAGACTCACATTAGAGAGTGTCTTCTAGCCATTCAGATATAATGCTTTCATTAGCTTTTTTCAAATTAATAAGAGATTATTTCCCCCAGGTAGTTTGGAGCACAACTTATAAAATAATACTTCCAATATTAAATAAATAAAAAGATTACAGAAAAATAAAGACACTGCACTTTTTTCCATACGACTGTACGTTCACATAAGTTTCAAATTTAAACATAAATTGGAACAATGCAGGCAAGTACAACTCTTAATTTTAATAAACCATTTATGAATATTCCAATAAAATACCCATAACTGTGCACGCTCTCTGTTAAATAAAATGATTGACATTCTACTTAAACGTTATTCAACATTTTAAATAAAAAATAATTCCTTGTAAAGAAGCTTAGGTTTTAGCTCTGATACTAATGGATTTCCTTAGGTCCTCCTTTCTCCATTGATTGTGCAAGACACTAGCTGAAATAGAATCTAGAATCTGGGGTTGTGAAAAGTTAGAAAAAAGTTTTAAAAGCATTCATGTCAAATTGCCTGTCACAATCGATTTTAAACATAATGCACTTTCAAACTCCTTTAGAATAACTTGACTTAGTTTGCAATAATTATAGCACTTAATTTTTTAGTTTCTCTACTTCATACATAGTATATAGATAGAGAGGACATTGCATTACACCCAAAAACCCGAATATATTGGAAGCACGCTGTTTAAAGTTTTCCGCATAAAATTAAAGCATTTTTAGAAAAAAAAATCCACGTGTGTTTATGTTTATATCTGTGTGTATCTGTGTGTGTAACCGTACTCAAAAACGAAAAATCGGTTCAATACCAAACTTTATATTTAAGTTCAGTGTATTTCAAGGATGTGACACGAAGATTTTAAAGAAACTTCCACTCAAAACTAAACTTTAAATTTAAACATGTTCGAATGTTTTATTTGCTCAAATATGGCTTTAACAACTTTAATTAAAATATCGTGTATTAAGGATACTTACAAAATAAATAAAACGTATATCTTGAATTTCCGAAATACCCTCTAGAAGTCATCTTTAATCTGAATAACTTTTGAAAAATTGGTGATCCGTAAGACAACAAATATTTTGCTGCACAAACATTTAGATCTGTTGAAACACTTGATGCCATAAACATTTCTTAAGATGTTAACCTTTTCCGAGATATTGCTTCTTATTGTCTTCAATTTTAAAAAGGTTAAACGTTTCTCAACGGTAAGGGAAAGCTGATATTGGTTTTATTTTGTTTTATAGCTTGCTATGTAAGGAAAACTTGAATTTTAATTACATAGCGACCAGGTTTTAAAATATTTAGCTATTGGTTTAAGCGAAGATATTACCTTAATCCCTTTCTACTTACAAGAAACTAAATATTCAAACAACTTTTGCTAATTTTTTCTCGATTAGCATGCAGTAGATACAAGAATATGCTTTGTAAACTTATATTTTGTAGAATAGGTAGACAAAGCCACGTAAAAGCAACAAATCCGACTTTTTGTATTTTACTTTTAATTAAATCTTTCCAGCTGATGGTGACACTTGACATCTTCGTGTATATTTATTTTTAGAATTAAGCAAAATATAATTGGGACTTAAGAGTTAACTTTACTGCCCATACTTTGCTGTTTTCTTTAAATATATTGAGAGTAACTTAGCTTAAAACAGAAAGAATGGCGTTGATATTTTAAATATAAAACGCGTTTCGTGTTAACGAAACCCCAAAAGCATCCACGCATGCCAAGCATCAATTGTTTTACGTGAGACCTCTATGTTGTTTACAGATTTTTGGTAGCAGGGCAGCGACGATTCAAACCTAGCGTCTGATAAGGAAATCCTGGTCATGAAGTTAAGCAATTCAGCTGACTTAGAAATGAGGCAGGGCAATACTCAAGGGCAAAGAGTTTGTTTTATACCCTAAGATTTCAAAACTGACTTCAACCGTAAATAAACGTGCTGGTAAAAAGTTAGAAAAGGAAAAAGGATAGAAGGGATATTTGAAAACGTCTGTAATAATTACTTACTTTTGGCAGGTAAGTAGTATAGTTAAGGGTCTCTTAAACCATACACTAGCCAGTGACAAATGTGTAAATTATTCAAAATATGTTGACGAGATAAGGAATGTATTAATAAAAACATAAATAAATATACAGAACTGACCAAATTAATAAAATAAATGTATATTCCATATGCGCCGGGATTTGAACCACGAATATCCTAACTTCCTTCCAGTTGCTCTAACCAATGAGCTAATATGTCAACATACTGAAATGGCATTAGATTCCCCATCTGATTCCATAGTTAGAATTCCGGCCATTTTTCTGTCTGACTCTACCTTTCCTGCACATGGATAGCGTGGACGAAACTGTTAATTAATACTAATTGACTTAATAGTTGGTGGAACAATGAAGCCCGGGATTTAATGACATTGTAAGTCGTCATTAGGGTATGTCTTATGCGATGTTCCAGGACTAATACGACATGCCAGTGAATTAAATGGATTAACTCCTCTATTGTTGTTATAACAATTATTTAATTGCCACTTAACTAGCTTTTGCACTTTTGGTTACTCTAGTGACTGAAGTTCTTCAGCTCATCAACCTGGCATGAACTCAGGAACTGGGATTAAGGAATATCGGTTTCATGTGAGGGCTAGCTCAGATACTTGAATGAGAGGTGAGACAGGTTGGCGATATAAAATCAGCGGTACACTATGATAATAATGACACTACAATAGACGGCTAAACCACTCGCCTCTCACCTAGACGGGTCGGGTTCGATCCCAAACAACCGCATGTGAGATTTGCGGTGGACAAAGTGGCGCAGGGGCGGGTTGTCACCGGGTTCTTTGGTTTTCCCCGTCATGCCATTCCACCGGTGCTCCATCTTCATTCGATGTACCATCAGTGTCATCGCCTGCGGTGCCATGGTCGTAGAAGCAGGCGTTTAATACTATAAAAAAACCACACACACAATAGACGAGGCAAGAGAAATCTTTAAGACGTAATTCATTTCCGTGGTGCAAATTTACTGTAGTAAGACAAGTTAAAGACGGACCACATATACTTAATTTATTAAAAACCCTCAATTTGAAAGTGATAACACAATAAATGAGACGCACATGAGCACCTTTGTACACTGACAACGCCGATACTATGATGACCTCTGTGACCAGTCGTGGAAATCCCTACACATCAGAGCCGCTTGCTTTGCACTTAATACATGTCACAAAATTAATAAGCTTTGAATACTTTAGGACCTTGTACCAATCTGTATAAATATATATTTCACAGACGACATCTGAAAATTAGAGGAGAGACTCTTTGATTTGGTTACTCTTTTATATTTGAGGGGAATTTTTTCATTGGGCAGCTAGACCTGGGCTATTGAAATGATGTAGTGTATTGTTCCAGAGAGGATTCCGCACCTCAGCCAGTGATTAAGAGGATGGGGGTGAAGATGAGATGAGAGCGATTACAGACGGCAACCGGAACCTGACTGCGACAGGAGCCATTGTGGAGATTCCCTAACAGTTCCCAAGAAGTTGTTATCTCGACGCGGTGAGCTCTAGAAGCCCGCGCCTCAGGTCCTAAGAAATGCCGTTGAGTATACCGATGTTCTCCAGCGCAATCCTGCCGCAGAGAATCGAGTTTCCAAATCACCATGAAAGGGCACCAATATCCCAGTCGACACTGACACAATCTTGAAAGAAGATCAGACGGATGAAGTGTAGATGGAATGGAACGAGGAAATTCATTAGAATGAAGAATCCTCCCATCCTACTGATCCAGGAAATCTCCCACAAAACCCATGGGTCTGAGAGTTTGGTCGCATGGACCGATCCCACGACTCACGGATACCAGTCCCAGACGAAACGCCTGAGCCACTTGGTTCCGTCTACTGAGATAAAGATTTTTCTTTAGCATCACCTAACTTGGTTCACTGCCCTTTCAGCCTCGTGACAAGAAAACTACTTCCTAGGCTTTAGGTTGTTCCCTGAGCGACCTTATCATATGCCTTTTTGCACTCTCCCCTGCTATTTATGTAGGTTATGTATAATAGAAAGAAAGCCAAGTTTTCAACTTTCGCTCCCTAACTCTACGAGTGACTGGTCACATAGGCCATAGCTAACAACACATTTTCTCTCGCTTCGTAGAATTATTTAACAATCAGGAGATAAATCTGATATAAGAAATAGTTAATACGCATAATTAATAACATAAATACAAATAATACAACTGTGTACATTGTTATCGGGAAGGTAGAGAAATTATAAAAAGAAAACTGGTGTTCCATTCACATGACTTTCTCTACATCTCTGTAACACATTATTTTTAAAAACTTGTTTCCTTGTCTACTTCATGATAATCGAGATAAACATAAGGAAAAATTATCCTTATTACTTGCTCCTTTGTACATAATAGAAGCGAAATTAAAAAAAATCCGATGTGTCCCATTCACATGACTTTCTCTACTTCTGTGTAACAAATTATTGTTAATAAGCTTATTGACTTCATGCTAATCGAGAAAACATTAGCAGAAATAGTCTTATTACTTACTTTTTTGTAAGTAGAAGCGAAATATGGGAGTATCATAGGTTAAAGTGAAGTCAAAAGCTGGTTACTAGGTGCCTGAAGTTCCTTTGTTTGTATGGACACGAGTTGACAAATTCCTGAAGAGAAAAGTATTTCGAAGCTGTAACCAAACAAGGAATATCTCTGAAACGATCAACTCCTCGAAAAAATGTATATAACATAAATTGTGTATTTTAATGTGCTCTATGCTTTTTGTGGGGCAAGTTTTTGTCCATTTCTTACGGTTTAGCAGTTATACAAAATCCATCTAGAATAAAGTAGTATTCAGAGGCTATTCCCAGAAAATTCAAGATATACTTGTTATTTGTCAGGTAAATATCTTTAATATATCATATTTTAATCAAAATCGTTAGAGCCATTTTTGAGAAAATCAAAATTTTCGAAAAAAGTTCCATTTAAAGGGTAGTTGGGGTGGGGGAATTTTCTTGAAAATCTTCGTGCCGCATCCTTGGAAGATACCAAGTTTGGTATTTATCAGTCTTTTCGTTTTTGAGCTATGCTTCTACAGGCACACAGACACACACACGCATACATACACACGCACACATACGGATCTTTTTCCAATTTTTTTTTATTCAGGGGGACCCAAAACATGTATTTGCGGTGAAATCTCTGTATCGAATTTTTGGGTGGAATACAATACCTTCTCTGTACACTATGTACATAGTACGTGTAAAGAAAGTAAAAATGCACAAGCTAAAGCGAAGTCTCATCCTTTAAAAGTCAGTCGCTATGCGAAACAATTGAAATTCTTCTCTCTTTGCTTGCCAGGAGTAAACAAAGAAAAAGAACGAGAAGAAGGATGACTTACTGTTCGAGAAAAGTTTAAGTGCCTTAAAATTGAAGCCAATAATCCAGAATTTCTCAAAACGGTTAACTCTACAAAAAATGTATATGACATAATTTGTGTATTTTAATGAGATCTACAGTTTTGTGTGGCAAGTTTTCGTATATCTCTTACGGTGTGCTCGTTATATAAAAGTCATCCAGAATGAAGAGGTCTTCAGAGGATATTCCAAGAAAATTCAAGATGTACATTTCGTTTGTCATAAAAATATTTTATACATTATGTATTTAAATCAAAATCGTTAGAGGCATCTTGAAAAAATAAAAATTTTAGAAAAATGTTCCATGTAAAGGGTAGTTGGTGAGGGGGGGCTTTTCTTGAAAATCTTCGTGTTTACATCCTTGGAAGATACTCAATTTAAATACCAAGTTTCGTATTTAAGTGACTTTTCGTTTTTGAGCTATGCTGCCCACAGATACACACACATGGACCTTTTTCTAAAAATGCTTCTTTTTTTGGATCCAGGGGGTCCAAAACATGTATTTCCGGTGAAATCTCGGTATCGAATTTTGGGTGCATTACAATGCCTTCTCTATACACTATGGACATAGTACGTCTAGAGAAAGTAATAACGCCTTACGTCTCAGAATAATTTGAAATCGCCTTATGGTGTAATGCCATGTCGGCATGTTGCCATGGCAGGTAAGTGGTTAGAATAACTGGAGGAAATTCAGTAGTTCCGAGGTTCAAATCCGACCTTATTCTACCTTTTAAACTATATCTATTTATTTTGAATAAGTAAGAATCAAATACTTTTTTGTAATTAGAAGCATAAAATTATTTTTTCATTTTACTTTTCTAGCGACTTATCGAAAGTAGGTATAGCAAAAATGAAAGTAGCATACTTATTCAGATTTATAAATCAAATGCAATTATTAAAAGCAAGTAATTTGCCTCGCTTGTTCCACGGGAACCGCTTCGCTATCTTACGCTGGGTCCATTTAATCCACCCTTGTATTGGAGAGGTTGCCTTGCGTGACAAGTTTGGGAGTGTAGCGCATGCGCGCGAAGGCAAGTTCGCAGACGTCTCTTGGCCTACAACCATTACCGTAAGCAATTTATGTGGCAGAGGTATAATTAAAACACAAAACGAGTGTATGGGCAGATAGTGCAGCCTGTTTAATTAAAACCAAAGCTCATAATTTGATTTAAAAGTTTTCTATATCGAACTCCAAAAATTAAATGAAATTTTCGTGCAAGGCGCCTACACATGAGTAGCAGTGGCGGATTTCCCTCCGCAATCTCTTGGGACATCTACTTTTTAGCCGCCTACTCAAACGGATACCAACTGAGGAAAAACCGAAGTTCCCGAGAGTAGACTTAACAAGGCACTCTATGTTTAATATTCAATATTCTCAGAAATAATTCGAAATGTTTTCTTTTTTCCGCGAATTGGAAGACCTGAGAAAGCATCTCTTTTGATGCGGCTTTTAAAAAGACGGATGTCCGCATTGTTTATGGTCCATACTTTCAGTTTCGTACTGGCAAATAATACCAGATACCCGTGTTAATTAATTGCTTTTTCTCACACCAGCCGTGTGCAGGACAGAAGTTGGCTAGATAGAGTCAGACTGAAAAATTCAATGACATTACCGGGATATGAACCACGGATATACCGGTTTGTAACCGGTTGCTATAACCGCTGAATTACCATGGCACCATAACGGCACAACATTAAATTCACAACAGACTGGAAGATCCATAGTTCAAATCCACGAAGACCTAACGAAGATCATAGAGTTAAGTTGGCCGAAAGCTTAGATTTTTACGACTCCAATTTAACTCGGTTGTTATCCCGTGAAGTCATTAATTGCAAGCCAATTTAGTGTGTCGTGTGTCGAGAATCAGACTTCAACTAGAGTGTGAGCGCGCAGTGGCGAGCCAGCAGTCATTGACTGTCTATGTATCGAAGCGTTGAAAGTTTGTTTTCAGAAGTGAATTAAAGACTTTGTAACAATATTCGAGTCAATAAATGCATTTGTTACAATGTACTGTTAAATATTTTTATTTTATAGGGTGTCTAATGAAACATAATTAATTACTACTGTCGTATAATGGGGCACCCAGAATTGGGAAATCTGGTATTTTTAAGATGAAGGTATTCAAGATATTGAATTATCATAATTCCAAAATTCCAAAATTCTTCAAATATTGAGCTCCTTTATGTAATGTGAAAGCAATAAATACAATTTTCACATTAGATAAAATATAAAATAAAAAATGCATGTATAGCTTTATAAAACTACACATTTTCTAAATTTGGGTCAAAGTAACACATTGAGGCCCAAATATGCTTCAGTTTATGGTAAAAGGTTCAATACTATTTTATGATAAACTTCCTGGCTATAAGCTATGAAATAAGAATGATCTTAAAGGAGTTGAATGCGTTATTTTAATTTGAAAGTTAACTTAACAGAAAATATTAATATATACATGAACTAATTCTGGAAATTTTTGCAGTTAACTTTCAAATTATATAAATATATACTTATATCTATGTATGTACACATAGTACATAATTAACAGTTGTCACAAATTGTGAAAATCCTCTTTGGGACATCTTCCTTGTTGGTATGTTTTGATTTATTGCTGACATACTTCTAACACTTTATGATAGAGTGTATAAAGATATTTTCGATATCCTTAGAGCCAATGAACGCTAGAGAAACAAAATCAAAGGCCGCTATTGTTGTAGAACAAATGACAAGCGTTCCTTGTACATAAGTGGCCTGTTGGGCGGCATCGATTTTTTTGGTGGGGCTTGTGAGTGATAATGTTTGCCATCTTCGTGTCCTCGTTTCCTTGACATTTTCGGATTTCCCTCTTACAAATAATGACAGATTTGGAGCACTTAAGTAATGGAGGGACCCCTTCTCCCTACGTGACGGATTTTCCTGTTAACCGAGTCAAATGACGCCGTTACACAAAATGTAACGCAGCTAGCGAGCTTCGACAAAACGAACGATCGAGTTCCGTGTTTGGGAGTCTTATTTTTTATCAACTCCACGTGCTGCGAAAAAGGTCCCTCCCATTGCAACAGAATGATGTGACGTAGAAAACGAGTTAATAGATCTAAAGCGAAGCAAAATAAACAATTTTAAAACTCAAAGAAAAAGCCATTTGAAAGTCAGTTTAAGAATAAAAATCTGAGGCATTCCATTCATATGACTTTCTCTACATTTCTGCAACAAATTACTCTATTTACTTCATCTAATCGAGAAAAAATTAGCAGAAATACTCTTATTACTTGCTTCCTTGTTAGTAGAAGTGAAATAAGGGGGTACCACAGATTAAAGTGATAGTCAAAAGCCGAAGTTCCTTTGTTTGTATGGAAACGAGTTCACAAAGTCCTGTATGAGAAAAGTATGTTTTTTATAACTGAAACCAAAACAAGGTATACCTCAAAAACAATCAACTCCACGAAAAAAATGTATATAACATAAATTGTATGTTTTAAAGTGCTCTACATTTGTGTGTGGTAAGTTTTCGTCCATCTCTTACGGTTTAGCAGTTATGAAAAAATTTGTAAAATTGATTCAGAATAAAGTAATCTTTAAAGGCTATTCCAAGAAAATTCAAAAAATACATTTTGTCAGGTAAATATCTTTAATATACGCTATTTTAATCAAAATCGTTAGAGCCAATTTTTTAGAAAATCAGAGTTTTCGAAAAAAGTTCCATGTAAAGGGTAGTTTGGGGTGGGGGGATTGTTCTCAAAATCTTCGAGTCGCATTCCTGGAAGACACTAAACTTAAATACCAAGTTTGGTGTTTTACCGACTTTTCGTTTTTGAGTTATCATGTTCACAGACACACGAACACACACACACACACACACAAACACACGGACTTTTTTGTGAAAATGCTTTTTTTGGATATAAGAGACCCTAAAACATATATTTCCGGTGAAATCTCGATATCGAATTTTTGGGTGGAGTGCAATACCTTCTCTATACACTATGCACATAGTGCGTGTAGAGAAAGTAAAAACGAAAATAATTCTAATCAATTTAAGGGTATTATTTGAAGAAAATCTCTCATCTGTTCTATACACATTACTTTCTCTACATGTTCTACACACAAACTTAAGGAAAAGAGTATTCGTCTTTCTGCTACATAATAATCAAAATAAACATTAGCATAACTGGTCTTATTCCTTTTTTCCTTGTAAGAAGAAGGGAAATAAAGGAACTCACTAAACTAAAGCGATAGTCAATATTTTTAAAAATTGGTTGCCATGTGGTTGACTGGTAAACCGTAGGAGATAGACAAAAACTTAAACACAAAACATAGATCTCGTTAAAACACACAGAATTATATCATATACTTTTTTTTTTTTTTTTTTTGTAGAGTCAACCGTTTCCGAAATATTCTGTGTTGTTGGTTTTAATTTTGAGCTACTTAATTTTAAACGGGAAGTCATCTTTCAAGGAAAAAGAATCAAATTTCAATTGTTTCATATAGTGACTGGCTTTTAAAAGATTTGACTATTGCTTTAGCCTAGTGTATTCCCTATTCCCTTCTAATTACAAAGAAGCATGTATAAACACTAATTCTGCTACTGTTTATTTTGATTAGCCGGATGTAGATAAAATAATCTTTTGTAAAAAAACTTTGCTTGCGGAATAACTTGAGAAATTCATGTCAGTGGAACATATCAGGTTTTTTGGAGGTGTTAAAATTGCAGCAATGTTAGAAGAAGTATATATCCATGAAAGGGAGTTACGTTGAGGAGTAAATAATATGTGTTTGAAAAAATGGATTCTTCATTCCATGGGCACTTACTGGATATTCTTGTCGGGTACAATCTTGCTTTAAGTACTCTTAAAATATTTCTATTTATCTCCACTCGTTCTAGATGACCCTCCATTGTAGCCTTAATGCTTTTATAAAACGCACTGTATCGTTTCCTTTTATAATTTGATCAATTTCTTCGTTATAAGTATTCTCCACACACCATGTTCTACTACAGGACCATATATCCTCCTTATCTTCTTACGCTCAAATTTTCTATATTTGCCGTCGGACATTGTCAATGTCAAAGTTTCTGCCTCATATGTGACTTAGCAATGTTTTAGATATCAGGATTTTATCCTTCCTAGTTATTATTTTACTTTTTAACAATGTTAGGTTTTGCGAAATATGCGTTATTTCCTGATGGAATCCGGTCTTTTATTACAGTGCTCATTGTGGCCGTATTGTCTATTATATTTCCCAGATAACAAAATTGTTTATGCTCCTTAAAATACATTCTGAACGACTTCCAAATTCCGTTGTTTCCTTTTCCCTCTGATTTAATCATATATTTTGTTTTCTGTACATTAACTCTCAATCCTATTCTTTATACATTTTTCTGTAATTTCTCATACACATCTATTATTTAAAATAAGAACTAAAGCTTTCCTGGCGACGTGTTAATTCAAAATCTTCTCGGGCTTCTAGCCAGGTAAAAACTTGGCTTGACACCAACGTTTCGAAGAAGTACATCTTCCTCGTCGAAGATTTTGAATTATCTATTATTTAATTTCTAGATATTGCTACAATAGCAATGCCATCCGCATAAGCACATATCTGATTCATCTAGCCTCTCTAATCTACTTTTCTTATGGTATGATGCAAAGCCAATATGGACAATGTAACGGATAATCCATATCCGTATTAATTAAATTGTTTTTTTTTAATTACAAAAATAGTGTAGGAGTTAGATAGGTAGAGTCTACTGAAAAATACCGGCTATGACATTGAAAAATTTAGTCTGAATCTACCTATCCAATCCGCCCATTTTTTTAAACTGGTATTCAACCGGCCTTCAGTTTATGAGGTGTGCTGTTTACTGGCACACACACTTACCTTTTTAATAATTTGTTTGATTCAGGTATCCTTAAAATATGCATTTCCGGTGAAACCTTGCTATTGTTTTGTGTGTGGAAAGTGATATCTTGTCTAGTTGCTGTGTACATTGTACATGAAAGAGAAAGTAAAAGAGCAGGCAGACACTGAATAAATCTCAAATGAATTTAAAAAATAAACACAGTATTAAAAACTGAATGTAAACTTATATATCATGTGTAATCGTATGAAAGATCAAAATAAATACGGTAGCCTGAATTTCTAACCTGATACGCGTAGTTTAAGTTTGTTAGCTTGGACTTCCTCCGGTCAGCTTATAGAGAAGGGTGGGAGGGGAATAAACGGTGTGCCAGGGAACGAAGGCAACAATTAAAATAATATTAAGATTCTGAAGACTGGCAACCGTTGAACAAATTTTGCCACTTCCTATCTAACGTCACTCTCACCGGTCAGCCTGAAAATCCCCTGTAGTTAATCCCTAGCAAAGGGGCAGTATCTATATGTCTAACACATGTTTGGCCTACCACCGCGCGTCGCCTGTTTCCGTTTTTGTGTGGTTTCTCTTACAATGAAAAACAAATTTTTCCCACAAGGTAAACAAAACAATGAAACGTCTACCTCGTTGTTAAGAACCCTCTAGTTGAGGTTGGGTTATAATATCGTCGTATCCTCAAAACAGATTTAGTTTGTAAAAACACAAAACGTTGCAATTTATCATTTAAGTAAAAGCGCATGCAGAAAGCAAGTCGTTTTTTTTTTTTTCACTCTTAACATCCATGTGGATTTTTTAACTTCTTTATGTGAAGTAGTTAAGTAAAACCACTGCCAATTTTGCATTACTTAATTCACGTCTACTAGTATAATTTATCTAGTGTAATACTTTTCGCTTAGCGATTCTAAAAGCCATAAATATTATTAATACAAAATATTGTAGCTATTATTTATTTGTCCCTTTTACATATTCCTATAAGTCTTTTCTACCTCAAAGTCTAAATTTTCGAAGCTCAACTTTTAAAGAATTTCTGAACAAACCACCCGGGGTTACAGAAGTTCTGGATCCGTTCTTGCTCCTAAGATAATAGTTTTAGTAATAATGTGCACAATGAGCTCAAAATATGCTTTTATTTTATAAACTTCATGGCTATAGATAAACAAATCTGCATGCTGCATATGTATGCATGTCTAAAATAGGTAATTTATAATTTTCTTCTCTTAAATACAGACGTTGTCTGTAGAAAAAGAATATCATTTCAGAGCAAAATAACGTCAATAATACTTAAATAGCAATAATACTGCATCTTATAAGAAAACATAAAACAAAGAAACAAAAACAGTAACAGTCTGGGTAGTGTGGTGGTAGCGTGTCTGCCTAATATTCAACAGGCCGGGAGTTCGAATCTCGCTTAGGGTGAGGTACCCACATAAGGCTTTTTTCGGGGTTTTCCCTTATCCTGAGAAGACAAATATCGAGTAACTTTAAGCTCCATGAACCCCAATATTATTTGAGCATCATTTCACCAATTTCATTCATCGTCTAATATGACGAACTAGGTTAAAGGGCGTTAAGCTATATAAAAAGTAACATAACAAGCAGTTTTATTATAGAATAATAATCAACATTTAAATCGTAACATAATAGAAATAAAACAAATATAAAAAGTTGTACCTTTGAATATATATATATATATATATATATATATATATATAAAAGTGTAATATAATTTTATGGGAGAGTGAGTCCGAGTGTGAAAGAGGACGGTCGTGTTTGTGTCTTGCTCGTAGCTACCTGGAAGAAGTTCGACAATGGAAAGCGTACGAGATCTCATTGAACAGTTGAGGCAAGAAATACGTGTAGGATTTGAAAAGTGCAGCCTAAAATCGCTGGAAAGTGCCGAGGAGAATGTGTGCTTTAGAAGAGAAAATGGATTATTTAGAGAACCAATCTCATAGAAATAATATTGTGGTATATGGTGTGATGGAAGAAGCGGGAGAGAGTTGGGAGATGACGGAGGAAATAGTGAAAAGGGTCATCTCACAAATAGGAATCGAACTCCGCGAGTTTGATGTGGAGAGAGCCCATCGTGTAGGTCGACGTGGCAATGTAAGGTGACCTATTGTGTGTAAACTGGCCCATTATAAACTCAAGGTGGCCATCCTTCGAGATGCTCGTTATTTACGGGGAACGGGAAAAGCATTAGCGAGGACTTTAGCCAGCGTGTAAGAGAAGAGAGAGAATTCTTAAAGGGACACATGTTCGAGGCCAGGAGGCAGGGCTGTCATGCCGTATTGCGCTATGACAAGCTCTTCATTAACGGACGAGTCTGGAACCGACAGGAGCTGGAGCGCATGAAACAGCCTAGAAGAAGTGCGGAAACCGAACCCAGGACAGGGCAGCTAGAGCAGGTAGCCAGTGCATCAGTCCAGCAGGTAGCAGGTCCCTCAGCAGAACATCAGGTGCCTCAAGTTATGTCGACAGGGAGGGGCAAAGAGGAGAGGAGGGTGAGACAGTCTTCGCCGGAAAAGCCAACAACGCCCCTCCGTGCCCTTAGGCTGACAACAGCTCGACAAAGGGTCAGCCAAGTTGCAGGAAGACCATCAGCAAGGAAACAATAGGACCCAACCCCTTCTCTGAGGATTGTCACATGGAACATCGAAGGCTTCGAAAAAAGGTTGGGTAGCGAGAACTTCTTGTATTTCCTTAGTGATTTTGACGTTGTATGTTTAACAGAAACTTGGTTGAAAATCGGAGAAAATGTAACACTTGCTAATTTCCATTGTTGTCCTGGAACTGAATATAGAGACGGCCATAGTGGCGCATGCACCTGAAGAGGGGCAGGGGGACGAAGGGAGATTCATCAGTAAATTTATATGGAAACCGATAGAAAAAGAAGTATTTGTTGATAAATTAGAAAGAAGATTAGGGGAAAGGAACGCAGGCACAGCGGAGGAACTAACGCATATAATAGCAACGGCTGCGGGGACAATGAAGGTCCAAATGCATGGTAAGGTAAAACGATTCAATGGTTGGTATGACCAGCAATGCAGAGCTGTAAAGAAACAAGCAGAGGAGGCTCTGTCAAAATTCAGAAGGGAGGGGGGAGATGACATTAGGAAACTGTTTACAAAAAAGCGAAGGGAGTATAAGCAGCTCTTACGGGAAAAGAGAACTACGTGGCAAGACAAAATTACTCAGAAAATTAGTAATATGTTAACACGGGGGGATAACGCTGATATGTGGCAAGTAGTAAAACATTTAAGAGGCAACCGTCAGGCGCCCAAGGAAATTTCTCCCAGAAAATTGGCAATGCATTTTATGGGAATATTCGGGAAAGGTGAAAGGGAAGGAATTTTTATAAAGGAAGTGCAAATTTTGGGAAATCTTGAGATCCCAATACTGGACGAAGAAATATCAGCACGAGAAATAGCACAGGCGCTGAGGAGTCTGAAGGAAGGCAAAGCTCCAGGGTTGGATGGGCTGCTCCCGGAAGTTTTTAAAGCCGCAGCCAATGTTAATGAGTTTGGTAGGAGTTTGCTCCAGATATGTAACAGATTGTTTATTGAGGGGAATTACCCTACCTGTTGGGGAAAGGGCATTATTCATCCCATTTATAAAGGGAAGGGAACTATTGGAAATCCGGATAACTATAGGGGGGTTACTCTTTTGCCAATTATGGAGAAAATTTATTGTAGAGTGTTATATAACCGAATAAAGGACTGGGAATCTAAATTTGGCAAACTTTCAAAATTTCAAATGGGTTTAAGAGAAGGACACAATACCATAGATGCCGCTTTTATATTAGACACTTTAAGGACGAAGCAACTGTTAGTTAAGCGGGGAAAGCTTCATTGTGCTTTTGTGGACTTTAAGAAGGCATTTGACTCCATCAATCGAAATGCATTATGGTACAAACTAGGCAGAAAGGGGATATCAAGTAAAATGGTTAGAGCATTGCAGGCAATGTATCAAAATGTCGAATTCTGTGTGAAGTACGATAGAAACAGAGTGTCCGAGAGCTGCCGAAGCTATAGGGGAGTGAGGCAGGGTTGTATTTTATCTCCCTTGCTATTTAATTTCTTTGTGGATGATATTACTGATACAATGATAGCAGAGAATAATCAAGCGCCAGTAGTAGCGGATTTGCAGATCCCAACACTTTTATACGTAGACGATTTAGTATTGTGCTCTACGACAGTAAACGGATTGCAACGAGGACTGGACAAACTTAAGAACTATTGCGATGAATGGCTACTTACAGTTAATGTGAATAAGGCTAAGGCAATGACTTTCAAAAAGGGTTGTGTTTATAGCAGGGAGGAGACTTGGACATATGCAGGACAGATACTGGACAATGTTAAATCTTTTGTGTACTTAGGACTCACATTTACAATGAACGGAAAATGGACAAAACACATTGACATTGCGAAACACAAGGCAAGGGTGAAAGCGGCGGAAGCTCTCCGGATACGCTGCAGAATTCCGAATATCTCCATAACCTTAATGGAAACTGTATACGGAGCGACAGTTAGATCCACGATGACATACGGAGGAGAAATATGGGGGTGGGAACAAACAGGAAATCTGGATCAAGTGAGGACCCAATTTTTGAAAGGAATTCTGGGTGTAGGGAGGGGTACGGCAAACTGCGGAATAATGAGGGAATTCTGGGCACATAGTGAAACGATAGAGTGCAAAATCAGAGCAGTTAAATATTGGATGAGAATCGTTCACGGAAACCAATCTCTAATTAGGGCAGTCTGCTACCGTGAACAGTTGCGAATGGAAGGTAATTTGACGTGGGCATCAAAATTAAAGAAAGGGTTGGAAACCATTGGGATGGGAGACATTTGGATGGCGGGGCAGGAAAACAGGCGAAGTATTTGGAGAAAAATTAAGAAACGTCTCTGTCTATTGACAGACAGCAAATGATTGCGCAATGCACAGAGAAGGTGTCATTAGAAGTACAGTCTGGGCTGAAATCGGAGTGTGGTATGGAGCAATACATCAAAACAGGTACCAAACTCATTAGAGAGGGGCTCGCGTGGATTAGACTAGGAGCATGGAGGAGCACGAAAATTTCTGACGAGAATGGTACGAGAATCTGTCCCATTTGCGAGGAGGAAGAGTCGTGGACTCACATCTTGGCAAGATATAGGGGTACGGAGGAATGGCGGGAAAAATATTTGCCGCGATTTTTTACCACTGCGAATGTAGGGATAGAAGCATGTTGGACGCTACTGACAGGCACGGAAAATATGGACGGGCTAGGTAAATTTATACTTAAGGCAAGACAGCTGAGATCTGAGGAGGCTGCCAATAGAGAAGGGGGGGATAAGATCAACTAAACAAAAGTGACTACAATGTTCTACATACATATATATTATTTCATACTTAGGTCACTGTTGTGCTAGGGATGTATATATTATGTGTATACATGTCTTTTAAGTGTAATTATCTACTATAAGAGGGTGCATTTATAAAGGTGTACTCTGTGCTGTAAATTTAAATTGCTATATTTGAATATCTTTGTATCTTTTTATTTCGGATTCACTCTTTATTTTATTGTTGTTTAATATTGCTTTTGACTGTGTATTTCCTTTGTCTTTTTATTTTAGTGTTTACTCTTTTAATTCTTTGTTGTGGTTGTTGTTTTAATATTGCTTGTAATGTGTATTACAAAAGCATGTACGGTCTGTGGACCCGTGCGACGGTTGAAATTCTATGTATGATATTGCTATGTTAATAAATACGCTTATTCATTCATTCATTCAATATAATTTTATGAGCAATCATAAGCTACTAACTATAATAATCAATAGTTGGTTGAACTGCTGGCGATGTCTGTTACGCATGCTTACATGGCTTACGCACAAATGTGTATTTAAATGTTATCGTAGTAATACTTTTTTGTGGTGGTAAAACATCAAATTAAATGTATAACTTTTTGTTAAAATTTTGGCTGCTCATCTTTCTTTATAACATTATAATTAAAAAAATAACTATACTGCCTTCCTTAGGCTCTTAGGCAACTTGTTCGTTTATTGTGAAAATTAATATTCCTGATTAACTAAATTTCTAGTATTTTCCGAATAGTTGGCCATAATTTTGTAGACACTGAGGGGCTTTCTCAGCACGTCTTGCAAAAAAAAAAAAAAAAAAAAAAAAAAACTAACTATGTATAAAATAATACCTCACAAACAACTAAAGAACTTTTTATCTTAAATTGTTAAATTCAAGAATAAAAACCCTATGTACTCCATTTATAAGAATTCTCTAGCTATTCCACAGCAAGGATAAACATTAACTGGATTGGTCTTCTTGTAACTGAAAAGGAAAAGAGGGAATAACTGGGCTAAACCGATAGTCAAATATTTTAAAAGCTATCACTATGTGAAACAATTGGAATGTCTTTTGTATACTCGTAAGTATAATCAAACAAGTATTTTTTGTTAGTGTTTAACGCCCGATTTTACTACAAATGGCACCACAGGCGATGACATTGATGATGCCTGAAACGAAGATGGAGCACCGGTGGAATGCGATGGCGGAGGAAACAGGAGAATACGAGAAAACCCGGTCCTACGCCGCTTTGTCTACCTCGCCTGGGATCGGTCCTGGGCCGACTTAGTAAGAGACGAATAGTCTAACCACCCGGCCACGGCGCGGCCTTACAAAAATAATGAAACGAAAGTTGATTTTCCCTCTTGAGAAGCCAAGTGAAACCAATAACAAGAAATATCTCGGAAACATTTAACTATAGAAAAATCCATATAACATAACTTTTGGTTTTAATGAGATATGCATTTTTTGTACAGCAAGCGTTTCTCTGTCTCTTACGGTTTACGAGTTATACAAGTGTCATCCAGAATAAAGGGGTTATCCAGAAAATTCAGGATATACATTTAATTTGTTAGGAAAATGTCTTAAACATATTGTAATTTACACGAAACTGTTATATTTGTTTTTGAGAAAATTAAAATTTCGAAAAATTTTCTACGTAAAGAGTAATTGGGGATGGGAGATTATCTTGAGAATCTTCGCGTCGCATCCTTGGAAGTTACTTAAGATAAATTTAACTGAATTTTCGTTTTTCAGCTAAGCTGCCTACAGACACAAACCCGCACGCACAGACATTTTTCTTAAAATGCTTCTTTTTGGATTGAGGGGATCTCAAAATGATGTTCTTTCGATGAAATCTCGGTATCGAATTTTTGCTTGGACTTCATCTTCAGCTAATATGTACATTATACACGTGCTATAAAGTAAAAACGATATAATTATGTAATATTCGGTTCCACAACACAATAATTCAAGGTTGTGTTTGTTTTCTGAGAATGTCATTAATGCCTTAAGGTTTACCAATGTATAACTATCAATATAAAGAGCTGATTATTATTTAAAAATATTGTTGATGCTGTCATTCACAAATATCATTAATAAGGGGTTGCAAAATGAATTACTTTAATCCGATCCCAAAAACTCAAAAGTTTTAATGTGGTCAAACGACTGACATAAAAAGTGGAATAGATATTAATATTAGTACACATGAGGAAGCAGGACTTTATTCCCAGACTGTGAGGTACAAAATAAAGTTTCAGTTCAGAATTAAAAAATGTGATTTAAAAATACACAATATGAGCTCAACATAAAACTCAAAGTTCAAAAACATGCGAACCTTATGCCATAACACTTGTGGCAACATGATTTTCCTCTCATGGTAGTACAAATGGACAGGTCGGTCATTCACATAAAAATAAATTATCCTCTGTCATCCTGTGGAAAAAATGAAGATTAATCACCGTTGATTAACATCAGACATGACCGGTTGGGGTCCGAAACAAACACAAAGGCTGATAATCATTAATAATTGTGAATTGAGTTAGAATTGCATTAACACCCTATGCTTATAGGATAGGAAAATTAAGAAATATTTCTGGGTATTTTCTCAACATTCTACCCTTCTTAAGTCACTTTACTACTAATTGGTGTTATTTATGCATTTTCGCTGTTGAGGAAAATACCTGGATATTTTGTGAATTCCTGAAATCATATTTTTATATGGAAAACAACACATACGCTTACCATACGCAATATTTTAAATTTACCTTCCGGATAGATAAGTAAGTACTTAGAAAGTCTTATTTCACTTATATTCTCTATTTTTTGTGTATAGCCTGTGAAGCTCCCTTTATTTGGAAGGAATTGGGTATATATCTGTTTAATTGGTATACCTTATCTATAAACATAACTATGCTATTTACATTTCTAAATTTTAATGTTTTAGTAAGATACTTTTAGTATTCTTTATGCTCACTTTTCTCAGTTAAGATACAACAGCTGTCACAAAGTATTAAAATCAGAGGGAAAATTAATTAAAATCGCCAGGATACAATCACACGTTGGTATGAAACGAAGCAAAGAAGCAGTCTCAAGCAACATAAGAAACCACGAAACACCCTTTGAATGACCCTGCTTTACCTATCACATACCAGGATGTTAATACGTATATGAGAAATAACATTAAAGTTAATTGGACAAATGCTCTCCAAAGAAAGTTGCATGATATTATATCTAATACATTTTCATCACATGCTATATTATGAAATTTAAAACAAGACCAAGTGCTGATATCAAGACTTCGCAATGGAAACACCAAACTCACCCACACCGCCAGCCTTAATGCCAACATTGCCAGCGGACTTTAACCATCAAACACATGTTCACAGAATGCCCAGCTTAATATGGAAAAAAAAAAGAAAAAGAGAGGGTACTCATTTATTAGCAATATTCAATAACTGAAAAATGATTCAAAGTGTCTTAAAATTTCTTCATTTAACATCACTATATAACAAACTGTAACTAAAATGGGATTTCTTTTGTGAAACACGATTCATTGCATTTTGTTTTAACGATTTTATTATAATTCATTATAACGAGTTTATTATATTGTAATGAATGTTTATGTGATGATGTGTTCCAATGATTTGTATTGTATTATAATTATGTGGCTTTTGGTAAGAATATCATAACTCAAAATTTGGTCGTTTTGTGCTAAGAGAATAGTGATATCAAAGAAACAATCCTTTATCATTTTTACTTTCTCTAGGCCCATATGTACAATGTACATAGGGATAGGAGAAGGTACTGTAATGTACCCAACAATTCGATGTCGATATTTCACCGGAAATATATGTTTTGGCGTCCCCTGAGTCCGAAAAAAACATTTTTGAAAAAAGGTCCGTGTGTGTGTGTGTGTGTGTGTGTGTGTGTGTGTGTGTGTGTGTGTGTGTGTGTGTGTGTGTGTGTGAGGACAGCATAACCCCAAAACGAAAATACCGTTAAATACCAAACTTGATATTTAGGTTTAGTATCTTCCAAGGATACAATACGAAGCTTTTAAAAAGAAATTCCCCGCCACAACCTACCCTTTACATGGAAAACATTTTGAGTTTCTTAAAAATGGCTCTAACAGTTTTGATTAAAATGCCGTACAATAAAGCTATTTATATCTGAAATTTAACGTATATCTCAAATTATCTGGGAATAGTCTCTGAACCTCTTTATTCTGGATGAATTTTGCAAAACCGTAAGAGAAAGACAAAACTCACTACAGAAAAAAGTACATCACGTCAAAACTTGCAATTTGTGTCCTTTACGTTTTCATTGTGGAGGTAATCATTTCCGAGATATTCCTTGTTATTGGTTTCAATTGTTAAGCACTTAAACTTATCTCAGACAGGAAGTGTCCGTTTTTACTTTCTCTATACGTACTATGTACGTAATGTATAGAGAAGGTATTGCATTGTACCGAAAAATTTGATACCGAGATTTCACCGTAAATACATGTTTTGAATAAAAAAAACATTTTTAGAAAAATATCCGTATGGTGTCTGTGTGTATGTGGGCAGCATAGCTCAAAAACGAAAAAACCGTTAAATACCAAACTTGGTATTTAAGTTCAGTATCTTCCCAAGATGTGACACATAGATTTTCAAGAAAATCTCTCCACGCCCAACTACTCTTCACATGGAAAAATGTTCGAAAATTTTGATTTTCTAAAAAATGGTTTTAACGATTTTGATTAAAATATCATATATTAAAGATATATACTTGATAAATAATATGTATATCTTGAATTTTCTGGGAATAGCCACTGAAGACTACTTTATTCTGGATGAATTTTACGGAATTTTGTGTAACTGGTAAACCGTAAGAGATGGACAAAAACTTACCACACAACAAATGTAGAGGACACTAAAAAATACAATTTATGTTATATACATTTTTTCGTGGAGTTGATTGTTTTTTAGATATTCCTTGTTTCTTGTTTCAGCCTTAAAAACTTATACTTTTCTCATACAGGAATTTGTCAACTCCTGTCCATACAAACAAAGGAACCTCAGTCACATAGCAACCATCTTTTGCTATCACTTTAACCTATGTTACTCCCTTATTTCGCTTCTACTTACAGGGAAGCAAGCAATAAAACATTTCTGCTAATTTTTTCTCACTTAGCATAAACTTGTTAACAAAAGTTTGTTGCAGAGATATAGAGAAAGTCATGTGAATGGATTACATCATATTTTTTTTTGTTCCACTCCTAGCCAAGCAAAGAAGCGGTTTGCAATGACAATCGCATAACGATAGATTTTAAAACATTTTATTCACTTTAGTATAGCCCATTCCTTTAGTTCCCTTCTACTTATAAGGAACTATGTAAAAAGAATATTCTGCTAATGTTTATCTCGAGTAGCATGGTATAGAAAGAAGAGCAATGTTTTGTAAGAAGTTTGTTTGTAGAGCAGCTAGAGAAAGTCATGTGAGTGAAACACATCAGATTTTTGGAGCTATGTTCTCACTAAATTCCACAGAATTAACTGTTGTGCAGTCCTGTCTCTGTATGTCACAAAAGACCATTTGCAGTTAAGCGACAATAAAAACAACAATTTAAAAGTATAACTAAAACATCATGTAACATCATCTGTTGGAGAGGAGAAAAAAGTTGTTTTATATAAATTTTTATATTTGTAATAATATTTATAGACTTGCTTTTCTTCTTACTTTGCTACTTACTCTCCTCGTATGGTGTAATTACACCTTCCAGAATTTACAAGTCAGCGCCTGAGGTCAGATGATTGTTGTGGAGCAGACAGACTCTGCTTCGAAGAGCAGCTAAAACGGGAGATGGGTCCGATGCCTGGTATAACAGTAAGCAAGAACAGATGAAATGACGATATAATGAATGAAATGAAAGATGCTTGTGGTACAGGTGGTGAAATAAATGGTGGGGAGAGCAGGAAATCACCCGAGAAAAAAACCCGCACAGACGTCGTTTTGTAAAAAACAAATCCCACATCCGGTCCAGCCCAGGTTGCCTAGGTGAGAGTCACGTGGTGTAACCGTTCATCCATGACAAAACTTTAAAAACCATTCTAAACTTTTCTGAAAAGCACAGCTGGTATCCTTAAATGTGTCCGAATATTTCCTTTTGAGTAACGAAGTTTATAGACTTTACGCATGCGGGCTTCATCTAATTTATGTCTCGATGTGTATGAAAATGTAGTTTAAGACATGAATAATTGGATGACCATAGAACAGAAATACTGTTTGTATATTACTAAGAATAAAATCTTATTTAGAATACCCATTATCGAAAAAAAGCAAACAAACAAAAACACAAAGGCAAGTAATTTTCATAGCAGTTAAGAATCGTTACTAATAATGCTTACTTAATATGCTAAATTCCAAATCCAGAGCTCGCATATTCAATTCCGCCTAGAGTAATGGAATGTTTCTTTCTTCAAGATTACTCTAAATTTTTATTTAAACCTGGAAATGAGAGTATAAAAAGTGTGTGAATCTATGTGGTAAATTTAGTAGAAATATAGCATCCTGCTAGAGAAATGGTCTTTGACATCCAAAGACCCTCAAAAAATCACTTATTAAGAGGAAAAATTAATTTACAAACGCAAATCGATTACACGTGAGGAAAGACTAAAGCATCTGAGCCATCCCGGCAAATGCTGATAAAGCGTGCCACAACTACAATACGTCCCAATTATCCCGTTAGCCTTTATCAGTAACTTCGTCTTTCCCTTTGCCTCAACGGTCCTGTATTTATCAGAGAGTTCCTCTCTATGTGTCAGAGCCAACAAGTAACTAAAATCATATTGATTGGCTTTAAAAAGCTCATGTATTCCATTCATATGACTTTCTCTACCTGTTATGTAACAGATTATTCTTACAAAGCTTATTCGGCAATACACTTCATGCTAGTCAAGAAAAAAAATTAACAGAATTAGTTGTATTACTTAGTTCCTTCTAAGTAGAACGGAAATAAGGTTAACAGCATGCTAAAGCGATATCAAATCTTTTAAAAGCCAATTAAAATTCGGCTATCTTTATTTAATAGAGTAAAACGAAAAAAACGGGAAATTACAAATTCTCATTTAAGAAAAGTTAAAAGTATTGTTTCAATCTGCACAAAAGAAAACAAAATCTGAGTTTCCTTCACATGAATTTCTCTACATCTCTGTAATAATTATTCTTAAAAAGTTTGTTCTATCTACTTCATGATAATCGAGATAAACATTAGCAGAAATTGTCCTTTTTACTTGGTACCTTGTAAGCAGAAGAGGAAAAAAATCTAATACATTCCATCCACAAGATATCCTCTAGGTGTTCGGTAAACAAACCTTTTAGACAAAACACTAATCTTTTATCTACATCACGCTAATTTGCATAATTAATCTTAATACCAGCTTCCTTGTAAGTAGAAAACAATTAAGAAAATGCACAGGCTAAAGCGATAGTCTACTGTTTTAAAAGCCGGTCGTTATGTGAAACAATTGAAATTTCAATCTCCTTGCTTGCCAGGAATAAACAAACGAGAAACGTGAAGAAAGATATTTTCCCGTTTGAGGAAACTTTTAAATGATTAGAATTGAAACTAATAATCCGGAATATCTTGAAAACAGTTAACTCTACAAAAAAAAAGTATATAACATAAATTGTGAGTTTTAATGAGCTCTATATTTTTTGTGTAGTAAGTTTGTGTGTAACTCTTACCAGTTATACAAAACTCATCCAGAATGAAGAGGTCTTCAGGGGCTATTCCTAGAAAATTCAAGATATACATTTTATTTGCCATTTAAATATATTTAATATACGATATTTTAATCAAAATCTTTAGAGGCATTTTTGAGATAGAATTTTTGAAAAATGTTCTATGTAAAGGGTAGTTTAGGTTGGAGGATTTTCTTAAAAATCTTCGTGTCGCATCCTTGGAAGATACCAAATTTAATACCAAGTTTGGTATTTAACGGCCTTTTCGTTTTTGAGCTATGGGGCCCACAGACACACACACGGAAATTTTGCTGAAAATGCTTTTTTTGGATTCATATGGTTTCAAGACATGTATTTCTGGTGAAATCTCGGTATCGAATTTTCGGGTGCATATAGTTCGTGTAGTGAAGGTAAAAAACAAATATATACATATACATGTATATACATGCTATTTAGGTATCAACGATGTATACTTATTTTGTGTAACAAGATATTTTACTTTCCCTACAATTACTGTGTACATAGTGTATAGAGGAGGTATTGCACTCCACCCAAAATTCCATACCGAGATTTCACCGGAAATATATGTTTTAAGGTGCCCAATATCCAAAAAAAGCATTTTCACAAAAAGGTCCGTGTGTGTGTGTGTGTCTGTGTGTGTCCGTTTGTCCGAGTGTCTGTGTGTCTGTGTGTCAGTGTGTCAGTGTGTCAGTCTCTCAAAAACGAAAAGTCGGTAAAGTACCAAATTAGGTATTTAAGTTTAGTATCTTCCAGGGATGCGACACGAAGATTTTGAGAAAAGTCCCCCCAATCCAAACTACCCTTTACATGGACTTTTTTCGAAAATTTCGATTTTATCAAAAATGGCTCTAACGATTTTTATTAACATATCGTGTACTAAAGACATTTACCTGACAAATAAAATGTATACCTTGAATTTTCTGGGAATAGCCTCTGAAGAATATTTTATTCTGGATGAATTTTACAGAATTTTGAATAACTGCTAAACCGTAACACATAGACAAAACTTACTATACAAACACGTAGAACACTTTATGCTGCATACATTTTTTTCATCGAGTTGATCGTTTTTGAGACATTCCTTGTTTTTGGTTTCTGCTATGTAAAACTTATGCTTTTCTCATACGGGAATTTGTCAAATGCTGTCCATACAAAGAACTTCAGTGGCATAATAACTAGCTTTTGGCTATCACTTTAATCTATGGTACTCCCTTATTTCGCTTCTACTTACAAGGAAGCAAGTAATAAGACTATTTCTGCTAATTTTTTCTGAATCGCAGAAATAAATAGAAGTATAAGTTTTTTACTTTCTCTATACGCACTATGTACGTAGTGTATAGAGAGTGTATTGCACTCCACCAAAAAATTCGACACCGAGATTTCACCGGAAATATATGCTTTAGAGTCACCTGTATCCAAAAAAGTATTTTCAAAAAAAGGTCCGAGTGTGTGTGTGTCCGTGTGACAGTGTGTCCGTGTGTCTGTGAACACGATAACTCAAAAATGAAAAGTCGGTAAAATACCAAACTTGGTATTTAAGTTTAGTATCTTCCAGGGATGCGACACGAAGATTTTGAGAAAAATCCCCCCACCCCAAACTACCCTTTACATGGAACTTTTTTCGAAAATTTTGATTTTCTAAAAATGGCTCTAACGATTTTGATTAAAATATCATATACTAAAGATATTTATCTGACAAATAAAATGTATATTTTGAATTTTCTGGGAATAGCCTCTAAAGACTACTTTATTCTGGATGAATTTTGCATAACTACTAAACCGTAAGAGATGGACAAAAACTTAATACACAAAAACTGTAGAGCACGTTAAAACACACAATTTATGTCATAAACATTTTTTTCGTGGAGTTGGTCGTTTTTGAGATATTCCTTTTTCTTGGTTTCAGCTTTGAAAAACATACTTTTCTCATACAGGAATTCGTCAACTCCTGTCCATACAAACAAAGGAACATCAGTCACATAGCAACCAGTATTTGGCTTTCCCTTTAGTTTATGGTACTCCCTTATTTCGCTTCTACTTACAATAAAGCAAGAAATAAGACTATTTCTGCTAATTTTTCTCGATTAGCGTGAAATAAATAAAAGATAAGCTTATTAACAATAATTTGTTACAGAGATATAGAGAAAGTCATATGAATGGAACACGTCAGATTTTTAAGAATAATTTGTTGCAGAGATGTAGAGAAAGTCATGTGAATGGTACACATCCGATTTTTGTTTATCTCTTACGGTTTACTAGTTATTCGAAAGTCATTAATTATGAATACTTCAGAGGCTATTCCCAGAAAAGTTAACACATGCATTTAATTTGTCATGTAAATATCTTTAATATAGGGTGTTTTAATCAAACTCATTAAAGCCATTTATGAGGAAATCAAAATGTTCTAACATTTTTCTATGTAAATGATACTTTGGGGTGGTAGGATTTTCTGGAAAATCTGCATCTTCTATTATTGGAAAATACCGCAGTAGATATGAAGCTTTGATTTAACTTCCTTTAGTTTTTGAGTTATGCTGTCCACAGACACACTCACGCACGAGCGGACGTTTCTAATCTTTTTTATTCACTGAACTCTAAAACGTGTATTCTCGATATCACGTTTTGTTGGAATGCAATGCCTATGTACTATGTTAAAGATGAGCAAGCAAATACTACGGTGCCATCTGGCTAGTTTCCTGTGACACATATGAAATGACAGAATCATCTCCGGAATAACTACAATTTGCCACTGAACAAATTGCAAGATGTAATTTAGGTTAGACCTCCGTATTTTGCGAATTCCTATTAAATATTCAAATATCCGTAATGATTCATACCCTCCTAATTTTAGCAAGATTTTTGCTTGCGAATAAATTAGGAGGGTATGGATTATTTCGAGTATTTTAAAGTATTACGGTAATGCTTCTTCATACACGTCTAGAACTATAGCTGTAAAACAATATGGCCTTTCCCTACAAGTGCTTCACATCCGCCATATTAGGCAAATTTGTCTCTGATACTCTAAGATTACTGTTTGTCCCCAAGCGTGAGAAAATGACATGATGGAGGAACATTCCCAAAAATGTTTGAGATGAAATTGATAGAGACGTTTATTTTAATAAACAAATTTTATTTTAATAAGGGTATTTAATATTATAAAGTTGTTGAATTAAAGTTGTACTATAACGTACTGTGTTAAAAAGAACCAAAGCATTACTCTTAAACTGTGTACTTTCTTTGTAGGGCTGAGAACATAAGAACCCCGTCGCGTGTACGTCTGTACTTGTATGCTACAAACACATCTTTGCACCGCTTTCGATCAAAGATAAGTCTAAATAGTTGTTTAGCTTAGAATTCCTAATTCCGTCCCATTTTATATGAATAATTATTTAGTTATGTGATGCCTATTAAAAGCTTTCAAGGCCATTTGTATGTTTCTCAGACATTCGTAAATCTCGAACATTACAAACACATACAACTATTTTTGAATTTCTTTGTTTTGTCTTTGTGCTTTCTTCGTAATAAATGTGTATTGGTTACTCATTCGTAATAAACAAGGTTATATTGATATTACTAAACTATTTTTCTCTACCATAGAGACGAAACATCCTAAATGGAACACCATGACTGTCGACTACATTCACAAGAAACGATTATAAACACGGTGCTTAAGAATACTACTTTTGCACATGTTTTTTATATAATTTGTATTTTTTTCTGTAATAATTCCCAAATGCCTCCAAATAAACTCTAGGCTATTGGCCAAGTTTAACTAAGGGCTAAAATAATCAAATTGTAATTTTCAGATAACAGTAACAATTACTTATGAATTTTAATACTCAATTTTTGATATCGTTGAAGCAGTTTGCTATCATACTTTCAATGCATTGTCATCACATTATGTTAAAGCCTTGCTAAGCATCTATCTTGTCTGAAAATGTCACGATGGAGTAAGAGAGCGTTTTCAAATAGATTTTAGCATCTTGGTTGCACACAGGTATTGCAGTCATCCACCAATGCTTGCAGGATTTTCTGTTATACTGTATTAATTACTATATCGCTTAATTACCATTAAAGCTAATAATGAGTTTGGATTACAGCATCCTTGACTTCCCAGAAGGTTAATTATATTACTATTATCCAATATTGATTAACAGTGAAGCCTTAACGCTGTAAAAAGCCAATTATCTTAATGAGCAGATTGCAGCATCCCTAACATCCTGAATTAGTATAGTTAAATTCCAGCATCCATTACATCCCGAGAACTTGATATCCTGAGCTCCAGACGCCTAATATGTGTACTGTACAGCAGTGATAATTGAATCTGAAACTAGCCCAATACGTGACCACGACTTTGGATTATTGTAAAAATTCTGTCCGGTTTCATTATCCCCGCATTTTAATAAATACACGCAATTAATAACCCCACCTGTATCCGAAATAAAATCTAAAGCCTTCAGAGAAAACTATTTGATAGCCATAGATCTTCACCATAAGAAGTTTCACAAATTATAATAACAACATACCCAAGACCTCTATGAAAGTATTTTGCTTGACAAACATATGCACACTAACAACTTTAACAAAAGCGTATTATCACCATAATTTCCTAGTTCAAAACAACACAAGATAGCCTTCAGCCCAAAGGAATGATGTATTCTAGATAATAACTTTGAATAGGACAATCACCTGCTATCTCTATACTTCTAGGCAGTTTACTCTTGTCATCTGCGTTGTTGCATGAAATACCTATATCGAATACAGCGCCTCCATTGATTTGTGGTGAGCGTTCTCGACTTTGAAATCTGGCGGTTTCGGGCTGCAAGCTTAACGAATTGGCTACTAGTATTGAGATTTTCAGCAATTTTTCGTCGCCCCAAAAAAATAACCTGAAGTTTACATTTTCAGCCTGATCAATTTAATGTAACAAAGGCTTATTACCTCCATGAATTTCAGAAGTATTATGCGACATCAACGCTTTAGCGAGGAAAAAGTGTGTGGCATTCCTATTGCCTTTGGAAGGGGTTTTATTCTAGAAAGCAATTATTTGTCAATTTTTTCAGAATTCTGCCATGGAAAAATTATATGCGCAAGCAAATATACAATGAGTAAAGAAACGATTTCAGGGACTTTAAACTTTTTCTCTGGGCATACAATATAGTTTTGAATCATATTGTGACAGAGCCGTCCGTGTGTTGCTGTTCTCAGCTTCACCTTGGTATAAGTCGGCGCAGTTGATATCTTGCAATGCGTAACATACCAAGTACAACGCGCCGGTACCGCGGAACCGGCAAGTCTGGATTCTTCAGTTTTCTCAAGCTTCCAGACAGTTCTATGACGTCATTTTCTAGCTATAAAAGAGAGAATAATTGCAAGCCGGCAAGGGTCCTGAATGGTAGCGAAGTGAGTGACTGGAGTGTTAACGCACTCTGGCGTGCAAGCCGTCAACTGTCATCACGTCGAAGCGACGAGTGAATTAGTTAACCATTTTTTTTAGTTAATACCGACATTTGTTACAATAGCATAATTGAAGTGTGACTGTGGATGTTTCGACATGTCTAAGATTTTGATTGTTTAGCCAATAATAAAATAAACAAAGCATTAAAACTTATCCGCAAAAAGATTTTTGTGTTTTGGAATTCACGAAACATAATTCAGCGGTTACAGTTATGTGAATTGTAGGTGAAGTTAGGCCGCGTTCCTTTTGGTATTCCTAAGCAGTAAAACTTGAACCAAACGGTGATTTTCTTTGTAAGGGAAAGAGCAGCGCATGACGGCATGTGTCAGACGAGAATGTGGAGAGAGTTAGAATGTATTTTTCACGCTGTCCTAAAAGTCTTATGTATTAGCAGTTCCAGCAATGTCATAGTGTAAGATGTCAGAAAAGCATCTGTAGCAGAGACTCAATAGCCTGCATGTGCTACAGGACTGCATCCTGAAAATGATGAAAGAAATGTTAAAAAGGGAAGACGAGCTCCTAAGTCATCTAATTTTCAATGACGATGGCACATTACATGTCAATAAAAAAGCAAGAGACATAGTATTCATGTTTGGATGCCAGAAAATTCACAGAAAATTATATAGCATGTGGGAATCGAAAGTATTCAGAGCGATATCCCATCACGAGCTTCCTTCCTTCCTCCCGATCTTTTTTTTTTCTTTCTTTCTTTCTTTCTTGGAAAACGCTGTTACTAGTCGTAAGTTTCTTTTCTGATAGTGTTTAACGCCTGTTTTTAATAATTAGGTTCCGCAATACCGATGGAATGCGATTGCTGGGGAAACCGGATAGCGCAAATAAAACTCGCCTTTGCACCGCTTTGTCCATCACAAATCCCACATGCGGTCACCTAGGAGCGAACTTGGTCCGCTTTGGTGAGAGGCGAGTTGTCTAATCTCCCGGCCACGGTGCAGCTTACATCCTGCATTAAGCGAAATCCATTCCCCTCCTACAAGCCCTAACCGAGAGAAGACGAATGGACTGTAAGATATACTACAGAATTGGTTGCAGCATCAAAAATAGAACATAATAATTTGGCAAACAGATACCTTTCTCCAACAGTCGCCAAATGATGTGTGGATATTTTACTGCAAAATTTCCCCATCGTCGACTTTCTCCGCTGGCGTCCGAGGTCCTCTTGAATTATTGTGCCTTTCTCTTATATGGGTACATAAAAGATCGTGTATATCGGTACCTTCAAACCTAGTGGAGTCAATACGGAGAATTAATGCAGCAGTGAGGTTAGGTATGACAAACATGCTAATGTCATTGGAGCAAGACTTGGACTACTGAATGGATTTACGCCATGTCACAAGTGAATCAATATTGAGCATGTTTAGTATGACTTAAGGCTATTTCCATAACATTTCTTTATAATTAAATTATATACTGTAAAGAAAATATATAGGGTAAAATCCCTATATTCCTTTGCTTACATCCTATATGCATCTCTTGACAGCCAGGCTAGTGAAAGACTAACAATTCTGAAAATACCGATTATTGTGCCGGTGAAGCAGAAATTTTGTTGAACTAATGTGAGTGTCAGTTCAGAGTAAAATGCGTCATTGTCTGCTACTGGTGTTTGCTTTTTTGTGTTCTAGGCTAATTGCATAGATGAGCAGCCAAACGATCAAAAGATAGCGTTTCTCAAGTCTTCACTATCTTACGATTTGTCAGTGTGTGTGGCTCAGTTGGTTAGGTGCTAGCCTCCTAATCACAACGTGCGGTCAAACCTGTTTTTAGTGCTTGAAATGACAATTTCATACCATTGATTTGCTGGCATGTCAAAGATGGAAATTCCTGCGTAACAATGGTGGTGCTGTGATGATCCTGTAAATTCACAGCGCCGTTAACAGCAACAACAAATAATCATCAGATTTGTTTACCAGAGTTGTATATTTGAGTTGCAAATATAATACAATTTCAAAGTCGTCACACACGACCAGATATTAAACGATTTGACTAAGCTTAAACCTAATGTATTCCTTCATTCCTATTGAACCTATAAGAAACTAGAAACGAAACCTAATCGGCCAATGTTTATCTCGATTGACATGTAGTAAATAGAAAAATAAGTCTTTGTATAGTATACTATAGTATAGTACACCACTGGACATTACTCCATGCCGCTTTCTCAAAAATTTTAGTTACAAATTTTAACACATAAGATTTGCTTACGTCTGTTTATATTTTGACCTCTCGATAAGTAATGTTAATTAATGTACTCCCTTAAGGTCCCAACATGACCTTATCAGCACTTATTTCCGGGTCCGACCGATTCTCTCCCAGAAATATGCTTCTAATTAGCTCGCAAAAAAGCGTACATTATTATCCCTCCCAATGTTCTATTTTTCAAGTAAAGTGTATACCAATTCCCTCCATGGCTTAACCGCAATATTCTCCGTCCACTTTACATATACTTCGGACTGTCAAGGATATTAACTGAAATAACCAATCAATAACCTTGGTGTGTTTAAAAACAGTTTTATTAATCAATTTTCGAAAGTACATACTTTGTAAGATCGCAGTGCAATATTGCGATGGACTAATCTGTCAATTATCTAATTGTTTAATTTTGTTCTCCAAATAGTTCCTTCTTTGCATATGTATTTTTATATTGACTGCCTGGATAGCGGAAGACTATTTTAATTTTGCTATCTGTCTATACTTTGGATAAAACATCTAAAATCACAAATATGTTGGAGTATGATGTGTAAAAGCAATTGTTGAATTTTGTGTGGAAACTTTGACATGCGTTCGTCGTTCGAACTATCGACTTGGATAGTAGGTTTTACCAACACAAAACTGAGGACAACGTCAACGTGCAGGAGGAAATCGGAATATTTAATTCCAGCAGTATCTTTTCGGCGCGCAGAGAATCGGTGTGATTACAATTCCTGCTTCGGAATGAATCGAGGAAAACAATTGACAACGGGAAACAGTTGGTAGTCACCTCTTCTTCCGGGCTAACTTTGGTTTTGGAACTCTTTTGAACTTACAACTTTTCCGGTTATTTATTGAATCGACCCTGTACTTACTGCTCGACATCAGAGGATTGCACGTTAGTATTCAGAATAAAGATGCCACAGTAAAGGAACACGGAAATAGCTCCTACCAAAATATAAGGAAAATGAGCAACACTCCTATCCTATTAAGAACGCTGTCCTAGTAAGTGTCCTAAAAATAAAACAAAGCATAGGAAGGCCAAGTAAACTTGGAGATATAACAACCCTATATTCTAAACCATGTCATCTATGACATTGCTATCAACCGCATGCAAAACAGATCCTTAAATCCCCACAGATATTATATATAAATGAATTTTGAATTACATATGTTACTCAACTAGGGTTTCCAGTTAGATCTACTGTTTAATTTAGACCCGCAGTCAGGTTAATTTCAGGAACTGGCCACACACTTCGGATCCCTCTGGAACGAGAGTGTAAACGCTAATACGTCACTTGGCGAAGGTTATAGCACAACAACTGCGCTTCTGTCAATGCATTCCAACACTTGATGCAAATTTTATGATAGGATGTCTGTTAATTCTGAGCTATGTTGCATATTGCAAGCAGAAAACTGTGAAAAACTCGCTGCTCTTTTACTGCGCAATCAAGCTGGAACATCTGGGTGAAATATCGAAAAGCTAGTGCTGTGAATGATGTTTACGTATTCTTTATTTGTTTACAGTGGTTTTCTCATCTGCTCAGTAGTTTTTCTCAACCATACATGGATTTAATTCATTTTTACTTTAAGAAGGTGATGTTTTCCACTTCTGAGATGTGGTTTTAGCGTGTCTGCCTTACATTCAAGCGGCCAAGTGGTTCCAATTTCGATTAGGGTGAGTTATCGGAATGAGGCGCTTTTTCGGGATATTCCTTTAGGTATATTGAGAAGAATTTCGGATATTATAAGCTCTGTACACCCCAGGCTCATTTGAGCATTTTTCACCTATTTCATCTATCGTCCAAGATATATAACTTGACTTACTATATATACTACTGATTCAAACGTTTCATTGCAGTCAATGCCAGAAGAGAAAAGGTAATAATAATACATGAAAGTTTGGTATCAACACACACGCCCTGGTTAATGAAATTAACCATCACCCTCTTTGCGTGTTATTTTATGTACCTGGGCAACATAAATGAGTCACCCTTGGTGTCGCAACTTGGAAAACAAAGCAGGGTGTCATGGACATCCCGTGAGGGAAATTCAGTGTGAAGGAAAGAGGGGAGGTTTTCGGTCTTCAGCCTTCAACCTTGTCACGTTGTTAGGGTGTACCCCTAGTGCGTAATATACGCATATTTATCTTGGATTCAAAAACTGGAGGCAATGGAGAGTAACAAGATAGCATAAACCGTAATGAAGCACGTATTCTAAACACAGCATCGGGCTGAAGTATCATGCAAGTCATTTTTATTTTCTCTACATATAATATGTACCTAGTGTGTAGAGAAGGTATTGTATTGCAACCAAAATATTATACCGAGATTTCACCGAAAATACAGGTTTTGGGGACCCCCTGAATAAAAAAAAAGTATTTTTAGAAAATGGTCCGTGTGTGTCTCAAAAAGTCCGTTAATTAACAAACTTAATGTTTAAGTTCAGTATATCCCAAGGATGCAACACGAAGATTTTGAAGAAAATGCCGCCACTCCCAACTACCCTTTACATGGAAAATATTCGAACATTTTGACTTTGTCACATAATTTATGCCACATACATTTTTTTTGTGGAATTGACCGTTTTCGAGATATTCCTTTCTATTGGTTTCGGTTTCAAAATACTTCTCACACAGGAACTTGTCAACTCCTGGCCACGCTATATTTCAATCCTATAGCAACCACACTGAAACGTGATGTCGGTATAGCATTAGTGTATTCCCTTATTTCCCTCCTACTTATGAGGAATATAAGAATAAGCTTACTAACAATAGTTTGTTACAGAGAAAGTCATGTGAATGTAATTATAAGATTTTTGTTTTAAATATCTGAAACCCCACAGTTTACTAATGAAGTTTGCGACAAAATCTTTGCTGTCTTAAAAATCAGTTTTGTATGCAAATAGTTGTTTATATACACAGTTGTTTATATACACAGTTGTTTATATATCCTTTTAACGGTGGCTATTGGGAGAAAATTTCTAAGATAGTTAGAGATTAGGGTTAGACGGGGCCCCCAGGACACTGGGGCAGAACAACAACGGTAATATGTCATAAACGTTTAACATCGTATTATAAAGCCCTCCTAAGTTTTTATTATTAATTAAAATTTACACAATATGTAGGTGTTTTCACACTGTGCTCAGAACATTCAAAATGCTGTACTTTATTTCTCATAATAAGTCAAAAATGTTTTAATAAAGTCCCTTAGAAAAAAAATTGAAAAACAACAACTTTTGCATTTGAGGGTAGTCTGAAGTGAGGAATTTGCTTTAAAATCTTGGCGCATATTTAAAAAATCTAGAATTTTCAGGAGTTTTTCTTTCTTGGCTTTGTTGTTCAAAGAGATACATGTATACAAACAGATCTTTTTTCAGAATAGCTGAAAACCTCCATTCATCGTAAAATTTTGATATGGAATATTTGGGTTAATTGTATTACTCCTTTCCTGTAACAGATAAAACAGAGAGAAAGCTAAAATAAATAAGACTCTTAAGCGTAACGCTATACTGAGTTTTGTTCGTGCATTGTTTTCATTCAAAACCTGCTATATACAGGATGAGAGGTGAAGAAATGCAAATAATTTGATAGTAGAGAACAATAAGATAACACATAAGTGTATCTCATTTTGTCCTATAACTAAAAGCATTGCCATAAACGAAGCTCAAATTCTAGGGTCTAATATATTTTGAACGGCCAGCTTCTGTGATTAGTACAACCCGCATACCACTGAATTACACTCACGTGATTCATAATGAGAAAACGAGAGACAATTTAATCGCAAACTTTCCTTTACACAATGAAAGGCTTTACAGATGCTGAATTAACAGATATTCATTTAATTTACGCCGCAACTGCCATATCTGCCAATGATGCGAGGGACTGTGTCATTGGCGATTTCTAAATCGTGATCTTACCAAAGACGATTGTTAACTGCACTGTATCAAAGGATCTGTGATACAAGTTCTCTTAATTGCCGATTTGATGTTTTTTTTTTTTTTTTTTTTTTTTTTTTTAATTGTTGAGGTTTGATTTCAATTTTTCGCCTTCGCAAGAGCAACGAGGTTGATATTTTAAATTAAAGAACGGAAGTGCAAATGATTTCATGTTGGTTTGTATTTGTTCAGTATAACCAAATTTAAATAAGGTACAATGATGTCATTGTGTTCAATATGTTTAAGTTGAACCCCAAATACATTGTGAATTCTAATTAGATAATGTTGTAGGAAGAAAAAAAAAGTATGATTATGCTGGTTAAAGTTTCAGACCGATCGATATTCTTCCATCACATTACACCACTTATAGTCGGCAGAGCAAAGAACAGAGAGCAGAGGTTGGTCAATGTGTGACCTGTTATGTAAACAATCACCGATGGCCATCTAGCCTCTAAAAGCATCGTGAAATGTTCCTTATGAACATAACTTTAGAAAAAGCTAAAAGTACTGGATCATTGCATCGTCCTCAAACGCTGATACAAACAAAGTATTCACTTCCCACCCGTATTATTTGAAAGTACTACAGGCACGCACCAGAATCTTGCTGACAGTGCAACTTACCAAAATGTTTATTTCGCAGAACAATGCACACAGGAATACGTTGATTCAATTACTGTTAAACTGTGTTGTTTGCTATCAAGAATCAGCTAATATGTTTTTAAAAATAGCGTCAAATGTCTGTAATGCACAATGAACGCACTTAAATATCAAGGGTATTTTGGCTGGAAAACTAACACTTGTATGGGTTTTGTAATCGTGTATTTACACAACTTAAATAACACTTTTAGTAAATAATTTAAATATTAATAGAGTTAATATCTTCACTTTCTTCCCCTTTGCCAGGGGAATGCAATGTAATATAATAATAAAATGTAACTTTATAAGGATTCCAAAAGGAAGGATTACAGTTCATAACATATACTCGAACTCGCAATCGCTGAACAAACCTAATTGATGTTCACTTAACAAACTGAACTTTTCACCTTTAAATTATCGACCGTCATCTGAAATAACCCTGCCAACAGAATCATTTATATTCATAAAGTTTATCATTTAAATTGAACATATGTAGCTGCTCCCTCATATCTTGTCATGGCTTATCTAGTCACGTATTTTAATAACGTCATTTTGCCGCTGCCTCTGTTCATAACCCAATACGAGCTTGCGTACCAGTCAGTATTCACATTTGTTCAGCATGATAAATTTCGACAACTACGAAGCTGTTTCTCAAATATTTTAAGGAACACCCGGTGTAAACTTTTGAGTACAATCGGTAAACAAATCTAAAATTATTTTTGTTTAAATTATAGATAATTATGGAATCCCTTAGGCGGTTATAGAGAATCAATATTTAGCTGTTCTTCCCTTGCTTTGATCTGTACAACCATTTAAGGAGCGTACATCTGTTTTCTAGCATATTATTTCATTAAACAGCGTTTTTCTCAAAACTAAATATTCACACTTTCAAAATTTACTATTTTTGTTAAAATACAGCTAGAAATGTTCAGAATGTGTAACATCTACTGTAATATTAAAAAGAACAAAGTTATCCTAAAACCAATATTAATTTATCAGACATTATTAATGAAAACTGGTTTCTTTTAGAGATTAAACTTTTTATATCTGATAGATAGCTATAATAGTTCATTAATAAAAGTTATTGAAATATTCCCATTTAAAGCGTTTTAGTGTGGTTCAAAAGGTTCAATTCATAAAATTCCAAACAATCTGCTCAAGTTTGAGATACGTTGTACATTTTGCTTATGCACTATATTTATATCGTATTATGAAATAATCTATATATTTCGAAGGATTTATCCAATTTGAATAAAATTGGTAGTCATATTAACATAATATCGATAGAATCACAGTAAAACTTTTAGAAAATATACAAAGAAATATAGACATTTCAAATTTTACTCCCTGTGTCCCTAAATACGTAATGCTATAAGAATGTAATTGATAGCTGAGGTGTATAATTTCTTCATTTTAGCCTCTTTTTCGAAACAAATATATACATATACGAGTATAATGTATACTATATATTAATTTTATAACGAGAGAAACTGTTCATGTATGTATATGTATTTACCAGGACGGTTCAAAAATAGTGTTTGAAAGGCAATGCTGTTACCATCGTATACTGCCATTTGTTACACGACCCCTACACAATTTAGTAGTGACTCATAGGTTAGTTTGGTTTTGGGAGTTTTCAGTTAGTTTCTCGATGTGTTTTCGCTAAATGAACAAGCGACGTTTGCGTTCACTTTTGGTTGGAAAAACATACGACAAGATAAACGCAAAATTGGATAATGTTTTAGGAGATCTTTGTCATCTATACAAAAGTTAGCTATTTTGGGTCAACGACTTTAAATCTGCCCTAATACCCGTTTTTATCAGAATCCCTACAAATATGATAACAAAGAAGATTACTGAAAAAGTCCACGATATGATTATCGCTGATCGTTGAACAAAAGTTCACCAAATGGCAGAGGCCATAGGTGTGTCGACGGGAACGGCAGTCTATATTTTGCACGATATTGGAGATTGCTGTAGAACAGGCATCATTTTAATCTATGATGATAATAATAATAATAAGAATAATAATAAATAATTTTGTGATGAAAAGTGTCGTTGGCACGATGGGTGCCAAAGTTGTTCATTGTAGGCAACAAGCGGGTGCGGCTGTCAACTTAAAAGCTGTGTTTGAGCTATTTGAGCAAAATCCGAGGGACTCTGCATCGAGTTGTTACCGTTGATGAGACCTGGATTCGTCATTACATTCCAAGAAACTAAATAACAATGGGCTGCTTCCGATGAACCTACTTTGCCTGCCAAAGAAGACAAACACGATTCCATCGGTCGGGAAAGTGACCATTTATGAATTACTCATTGACTTCTTAGAAAGAAATGAAAACGATTATTGGGCAATACTTCAGTTAGAGTTATTGGTCTGATTCTATAACAAATAGAAGGAGATGTAGCTCTATAAGGCGAAGAAGAAACTGCTGTTTCACAACGACAACGCAGCAGCACACTCTTTTGGAACACGAAGCTGTATGAATTGTGTTACGAATTGTTGCCACCCGACCTGGCTCCTGCGATATCTTCTTGTTCCCAAACATGAAGAAATAGTTTGCAGGAACGAAATGAATATCAAATAAGGTCATCGTCGAGAAAAAAGATCTTTGCAAATATTTTAAAATACTTTTTTCTGGAGGGATTAAAACTGTCAGGAGCATTGGGAGAACTGTATACCTATCCCAAAGGTGGGCTATGTTGAGATATAAATAATTTGTGTTTGAAAAAGTGCGTCTTCATTCCTAACACGAGTAATTATAGAATCGCCCTCTTCTATCCGCAATAGGAGAGAGAGAGAGAGAGAGAGAGAGAGATGCAGTCAACCGATTTTCACAATTTGTGTGTGTGTGTGTGTGTATGTGTGTGTGTGTATGAGAGTGAAAGTGAGAGAGAGAATATCTGAAAAATCTACAACGACCGGTTTTGATAATTCTTTTTTCAACACTAATGGTTAGAGCCCTTTTGGGTTCCGAAGCACACACAGTTACAAACACACAGAGCAGTCAGCGATATAAAGAGAGGGTAGTGGGGAGCGATTTGAGGTATAAATATGTACACGCTAAAGTATAATTTGTTCCAAAAATCGCTCACTACATGTATTGATATTATATGCATCGTTCTAATCCATAAAGTAACACAATAAAACAATTATTTCATAATGTGATTTTAAACGCCTTCTACTTTTACAAATAAAAGTATAAAGATTGATACCAAAAAAATCGAAAGAAAAGGCTTTCCTGCCACTCTAAATATGTTTGAATCATCCACAAGTTTGTATAGAATCAAACGCCTACCTTTTCGTATTTTCGACACTTTTTAATCTGCGCTCTCTTTCAGTACTTCCTGGTTTATAGACTAGCAGGAACTGAACAAGGCCAGGCAGTCAGCAACACTAGATAGTGTAACACATTTCGAAACGGGTTATAGAGACCAGGCTTACTGCACAATTCTCTGTGTGCACCGAACCTCAATCCGGCAATTTCGCAACTCCGGACCGAGCTCTACTAATGACTTCGATGGACATGGTCTATTAAATACCTTTCTTTTTTTTATAAATTAGTAACATAGTAACAAGGATTTATGAATTCCTTGGCATTAAAATAGAACTTGCTTGCGAATTAGCCTTTCACTTATAGTTGTGAATGACATGGAGTAGAAAGTAATCGTTTCTCCCCAGATTATGCGCGTAAAATAAGATCAAATGATACGCATTTCATTGAAGGTAATACATAATATGTAGCAACTAAGGTGCAGAAAAATAAGGCATAGTCGAAAGTGACAAGGCAATGTATTTTTAATAATCATCAAATAATAAAGTTGTACTGCACTTATTTATATATTATAATCAATGTCGTTATTATGGTGTACTAAAAATTCAGTATAAGAAAAAAAAATGTATCAGTTAACATCAGTAGTCAGTCGATGAATTAATTAACAACTGACAATGTTAGTTTTGAATGGCCGTATAACATAACTATTTAACTGGTGATTTAGGAATGGTGAATCTTCATATTCGTTACTATCTGTATTTTTTCAGTAAACCTATCTTTTAATGTTGTTGCGCTTATGTTATTAAATAATTATGGACAAGAGAAGGTACAATGGTGTAAAATACCACCTATGATTATGTAAAGATTACTCTTATCACTCGGGCCAACTGTTGCTTATAGGTATTTACAGAACTTGGAAGACTATCGGGGGAAATTAAGGATATTAAACGTTCCGTCGATCTTTCACATCCTTTTGCTTGAATAACAGGAGATTGTTCTTCCGTTGTTAGGAATAGTCAGGCTGAAGCCAGCTACAACCGAATTTTGGTAAGTCCTCACTGGTCTGATCAAAGTTTATTGGTTTCATGTAAAAAGTTTGGCACTAAAGCCCTAACCAATTAATAGCGGTCGGCTCCAGGGTTATGACTGAAGGAAAGGCAAAGACAAACATGATGTGACGTGGTTTTATAAAATGTCCTTGTAACGTCCTCTTTAATATACATATACACACATACACACATACACACACACTCACATACAGATGGGAGATGAGTAACTGCAAATTATTTAGAAGAGAACTGTGCATATAGTACATAAATGTTTCTCATTTTGTCCGCTTAATAACAGCATTGTCAACTAAACAGAAATTTTAGGGTCTAATGTGTTTTGAACGGCCCTAAGGTACGTCTCTGCTGTGTTTACATACATCACACCGCCTATAGTCAGAGGGCAGAGGACTGAGGGCAATCAGACCTGTGGTCTATTACGTACACAACCGAACGCACGAGATAGGGAATAATAGCCGCCCTAAAAAAGGTTGAGAAATTTTCCTCATGAACATAAATTAAAAAAACAGAGAAAAAAGTTGCAAATATTGTATCATGATATCGTACTCAAACGCTGATACAAATATACTAATTCACCTCCCACCCTGTATATTGAAAGGAACAAAGGATATATGGAACAAACAGAAAAATATTTCATTACTGAACAAGATGGTTGTGGAGTTATATGGAGCATTCTCAAAATCAACGTCAAACTCGTGGAAGAAACCTCACGAGTGGAGTTACTGGACAACATCGGTTTTACAAACAAAAGGGAAAACTATCATTATAAGGACTTAGTTATTCTAGGGTCGAGGGCCTCTCAATGAAAGCAGCATTTAAACGTTTTTTTTCTTTTGCTTTCTTTCTCAACATAATCTCCAGAAAGATTAACATATTTGTTTTATCGGTGTTCTAATTTAATTAAACCATCTCTGTTGTGTGATTTATTATGGTCCTCAAAATAGCTGTTTACCGCATCAATGATCTCCTCGTTGGTATGAAATCTAATCTTCCAAGAAATGTTTTGAGGTTTGGGAACAGGTGGTGCTAGATCTGGCAAATAGGATGGATGTTCAAGCAATTCGAACTTTAAGTAAGCTTGCGTAGTAGTCGTCAGTGATACTTTTACCCTTTCCCAAGTAATCAATAAAAATAATTCCCTGTGAATCCCAGAAAACACTCGCCATAACCTTGTTAGCTGACATTGCCTTTTTTGGAGTTGGTTTTGACTGTGATTGACTTTCTGGAGTGTAGTGTAGTGTCCAGGTTTCATCCATGATAACAAGCCGACTCAAAAATTCACTGGGAGTTTTACGGTAGAGCTCCACATTCTTAACAGAAACAGTTTTTCTTTGCAACTTTTGATCAGGTGTGAACAAACGCGGCACCCATCTTGCACAGACCTTGTGAAAGCCCAAAACATTAACTAAAATATTACGTGCACGTTCTATTGATATCTCTGCTATCCCAAACAGCTTTAATCTGCAGTCTTTCAGTATTAAACGACGAATTTGTTCAATGTTCTCTGGAGTTGTCACTTCTACAGGGCGTCCAGAGTGAGGCTCAATACTAGTGCTCGTACGTCCCATTTTAAACTCTGCAACCCTTCATTGAATATAAAGGAGCAGAGTCTTTCAATATACTGTCCATTTCTTACTTGATTTCTTTAGGCGTTAAGCCTTTCAAATGGAAGTATTTAATAACTGCTCGTTTTTACAAATCCTCCATTTTTGTGAAAACTCTAAAGTTGTCTCATTTAAAATGCTGTCATTCGAAAACTAAATAAGCTATTGACCTGTAACTATGGACACAAACTAGTCTAGAGTTAAACTATACGATGCTACTATCTAACTGGCCTAATGGCGCCATATCTGTATGAGGCCCGGGACTTATCAACCAACCTCGTACATAAATGAACCACGGAAAACGAAAAAAAAAGAACAAGAAATTACAAAAAGCAGCAGTTTAACATTAATTAATTATAAAGGATTGTGGCCTCCTTTATGTTTATTTACTTGCAAAACTCTGACGATTAAAGTTGTTTATGATAATCTTAATTCCGAAATAATTATGAATGACCTTAATTCCTAAATAGCTATAGAAAAGTAGAACCAGAATAAAAACTTTACTAACATGGCCGAGATCAGAATCACCTGCAGCTTTCTGTGCCGCCGCATTACCCTGCCACCTAAACTGTGAGAGCGATGTTAGCAAATCAGTATGCTTCATATCTACCTCGAATACTTCTAGTAAAATACAAGACATGTTAGCTTATATTTAGATAATATACACAAATATCTACTTAGATACTTTTCCATTCTAATTCTGCCGTTCAGTTTATGGAAGAACACTTAACAAAAGTGGACCGATTGTGTTTCCTCACAAATCTAAATTTTGGATCCTAGCCTGTTGTGCACATACACTGACGAGAAAAAGGAATATACCAATCAAATTTCTTGATAGAATCAGATGAAACTGTGATGAGAAGAGCTGCTTTACTAAATCATTACCAACTTAACACAGAGCCAATTATATCGGGATGTTTTTTTTTTGCACACAAATGTACACTCACCTGAACTCTAAGCAATAACTGCGCCGAAATAAAGGCGTAGGTATTGCACGATTTTATCGATAGCCGTTTTTACTTCCTCTACTTAGTATATGTTACATAGGCAAAGAAAGTATTGCATTCCACCCAAAAATCGATACCGAGAATTCATCGGAAATACACATTTTAGGTTCCTCTGAGCCCTAAAAAAGCATTTTTGGAAAAAAGTTCCTTGTGTATATATGTGTAGATGTGGTATATGTGTGTGTTTCCGTGCGTCTGTTTACATGATAACTCAAAAAACAAAATCCGGCTAAATACCAAACTTGGTATTTAAGTTTAGTATCTTCCAAGGATGCGACATTTTAGAAGGAAAAATTGTCAAAATTTTTGATTTTCTCAAAAATAGCTCTAGTTATTTTGATTAAAACAGTTATATTAAAGGCATTACATGACAAAATGTGTATCTTGAATTTACTGGGAATAGCATCTGAAGTGCTCTTCATTATGGATGACTATTCCCTAACTGGTAAACCGTAAGAGATAGACAAGAACTTGCTGCACAAAAAATGTAGATACCAATAAAACATAATCCATGTCATATATTTCTTTTTCGTGGATTTGACCATTTCCGAGATAGTCCTTGTTATTAGTTTCAGTTTTAAAATACTTGCATTTTTCTCTTATGGGAATATGTCATTTCCTGGTCTTGCAAAGAAATGAATTGCAACCACATGGCAACCAGCTTTTGAAGGATTTAACTGTCGCTTTAGCTAAGAGTACTATGGAACACATTAGAATTTGTTTTCTATCTACGCCAAAAATCGAGATGAATCTTTGCAGAAATAGATTATCATATTTTGCTGAAGAAATAGAAGGATAGAGGAAACTAAATTGATGATCATATATCTGAACATTGGGTTGCTCTAGAAAGTCCATATCATTCCATAACATTGCGGGAAAGAACTAAACAGTATCAACACTTTAAAAACCGCAAATTATTGATGTTAAAGCAATAGCAACATGCATCTCGGCTATGTCTTACATCATAGAGAAGTACTTTTAAATACATTGTGAGTTGGAGTTCCTTCCGATTGGACAGGGAATCACTTGCTATTACAAGACATTTAAACTGAATAGCCTTTATTCCCGCTAACGTGCTTACGATATTATAAATCGGCATTGGGGTACTTCACGTCAAAATGAAATTGAGATCACCTGAGGAATCTATTGTCGCAACGGTATGTTACTACGGTAGCTCAATGCCTAGAGCAACTGGTGTAGATCCGAAGTTCAAATCCGCTTTGCACTTTTCAATTTGACTCTACCTTTGTAGCTCCTCTTTTTATTTTGTTCAAGGGTCCGGTGAAATCTTAATGACGAAGTTTAAGTGGAATGCTATAACTTGTCTACCTAGTAGTATGTGGTGCAAAAACTAAAAGCAAATAATTATCAGATATAAGAGGGAAGATTAATAACTAAGATTACAAAGCCCTCAGTGAAGCGAATACATTTCAATTCAGCCATCTGATAGTACATAACTTTTTATAGTGTTTAACGACCACTTTTATTACATATGCCACCACAGGCGATGATATTGAGTATATAGAGGATGAAGATGGAGCACCGGTGGAATGTGATGGCGGGGGAAACCGGAAAACTCGTAGAAAACCCGCCTCTGCGCCGCTTTATACACCAAAAATCCCACATGAGGTCGTCTATGATCGAACCCTTTGTGAGAGGCAAATGATTTAACTGCTTGGCCACGGCACCTAATATATATAAATTAGGTTATTTTTTTCTAGATAATCTCCATATTGGTTGAGGTACTTTTCAATTCCTGGGATGATTTTGAATATTCTCTCGTGCTAAAAATTCTATCCTTGGGTCGTGAAGTATTACAGCTCATCTGAAGCGAATCGTCGACCTCCTTTTTCTCAAGTGAGGAGAAAGGTGAAAGCCGCTTGGAGCGAGATCCGGGCTTTAGGGAGGATGGTCGGTGATATCCCAGCGAAACTGCCAACTTCTAGCCCGTATGAGTTCGCGCATTGTCGTGAAGGAAGATGAACCCTCGACGAGGAGTCCTGGTCATTTCCTGCTGATTGCCTCGCGCAATCGTGTCATGGTACGCAGTATCGGTTAGCGGACACTATGTGTACACTTTTCCAAAACCTCCTCGAGTTTGACACCTGCGCTGTCCCAAAGCATTGTAGCCATCACCTTCCTGGCAGATGGCGCCACCTTAAACCTCTTTGTTTCTGGAGAAGAGCGGTGTTTTCACGCAATAGACGACCACTTAGTGCTGTGGGTATAGTTCTGGATACATGTTTCGCCACCCGTGACAATGCGGTGAAGAAAACTGTTCTGGGAATAACCGTTGCGGACTTAAGCCCATGCGCTTCTCCTTGTATTGGTTGCACACATTTCGAGGAAACCATTGGGAATAAACTTTTGGGTACTGCAGAACATCGTGAACAACATTATGAAATTCTTTCAAAGCATTCCCACTTCTACCGCCATGTCTTAACGTGATCCTCCTGTTGCCCTGAATTAGCTCCTGCACATGAGCTGTGCTCAAATCTGAGGATACCGTTGTGGGTCGCCCATTGCGATCCCCGTCTGCAACGTTTTCCCTACCGGCCGCAAACTTTCGACACCATTCAGCGATATGCTGGCGAGACATTACAGTCGGTGAATGTAATTCGCGGTTACATGTTTCACCCACAGAAACCGAACAACTGAGCGAATTTCTTCCTGAGACCATTTTTGCAACACGAGCCGCGTTTGTTTTACTTAATACTTAGCGACAGTCAAACCTTTTAAAAGCTGGTTGCAACCTGATTGAAATTCGTTATCAATGCATGACCAGGAGTTGACAAATTCCCGTTGGAAAAAAGTATACGTATTTTAAAATTGAAATCAATAAAAAGGAGCATCTCGGATATAGTTAACTCCACAGAAAGGTTACATATGACATAAATTGTATGCTTTAACGAACTCTTTATTTTTGTCTAGTAAATTTTTGTCTATCTCTTACAGTTTATCAGTTATTGAAGAACCATTCAGAATGAAGAGGACCTCAGAGGCTCTTCCAAAAAAATTCGAGGTATATAATCTATTTTTAATATTCGGAGTTTTAATTAAAATCGATAAGAGCCATTTTTGAGAAAAATTCTATTTTTGAGAAAAATTCTATTTTTCATATTTTTTCATACAAAGGATAGTATGGGGTGAGGAATTTTCTTGAAAATCTTCGTGCTGAATTCGTGGAAAATGCTGGATTTAAATATCAAGTTTCGTACTCAACTTTTCGTTTCCGAGTTATTGCATTCCAGACACACATACACACAGACGCATCTTTTTCTAAAAAGCCTAAAACGTGCATTTCCGGTGAAATCTTAGTATCGAATTTTTGGGGTAGAGTGCTACACCGTTCTACCTATGTTCTATAAAGTAGCAAAAGTAAAAATTAAATTTTAAACAAAATGTTAGTTTAGAGAAGGACATGTCGATTTGATCATTGTAGTGTTAGCCACTATTTACTACTTCAGTATGAGACGAATATCGCAAAAGGTTTAATGGAAATCTCGGCCATTATTAATGGTCGTGGCATGCATGCGCTGGGACGTGCATGGCTGGACGGAGAGCGAGCATTGTGTCTCACATACCAGACTAGCTTCTGCATGCCTCCGTCTTTTGTCCCCTCTTTCATTACACGTAAATCGCAGAACAGGTACCTAGTCCCAGATTAATCGTGTCTCTCGGAGCATAAAGCCATACACGGAGGTGTAAATGGCAAACACCTTGTTTGCTCTACAAACAGGAGCTTAAGCTCAGCGAAAGAATCCGTAATGCTTTTCTTCTGGATACGCTTTACATTTTCCTTTGTTTACACTGCGAAACAGACGCGCGAAAAGTAAAAAAAAATCGGATGTATTACATTCACATAACTTTCCCTGCAACAAACAAATAGCTAAAGCTTATTCTTCTATCCCCTTCGTGCTACTCAAGATAAATATTAACATTAATGACTTCATTACTTGTTTATATAGGGTCAAAACGCAGTAATAACCAGGCTCAAGAGATAGTAAACCCCTTTAAGAGGTGTTACTATGTGATTGCCTTGAAATTCCGTTCTGTTTACATAACCAGGATGTAAAAAGAAATGAATACGTATCACTTCTCTTTTGAGAACAAACTTAAACCAAAACTAAATGTAAACGAACAATAAGAAATAGCTCGCAAATGGCTGGCCACACAAATTTGACATAAATTGTGAGCTCGTGTTGGAAGTATACTTAATATACGACATTTTAATTAAATTCGTTAGTAAATTTTAAGAAAATTCAAAATTCCGAAAAATCTTACATAAACGGAAGTTTGGGGTGGGGATTTCCTTGTGTCGCATTCTAGGCAAATACTGAAATTAAACAGTTAAGTTTTGTATCTAACCGACTTTTAATTTTTGAGTTCTACTGTTAACAGATATACACACCCTTTTTTCTTTCTGTACACGCACTATATACATAGTGTATAGAGAAGGTATTGTATTGCACCGAAAATTTGATACCGAGATTTCACAGTAAATACATGTTTTGTGTCCCCTTAAATCCAAAAATGCATTTTTAGAAAAAGGTCCGTGCGCACCTGTGCGTGTGAGTGTGTCTGTGGACAGCATACTCCAGAACGAAAATACCGTTAAATACCAAGTGGTATTTAAGTTTGTATCTTCCATGGATGCAACAAGAAATTTTCAAGAAAATCCCCCAACCCAACTACAATTTACATGCAAACATTTTCGAAAATTTGGATTTTTTCCAAGAATGGCATTCACGATTTTGATTAAAATATCGTATATTGAATATGTTTAACTGATAAATAAAAAGTATATCTTGAATTTTCTGGGAATAGTCTCTGAAGACTATTTTATTCTGGATGAATTTTACGGATTTTTTAATAATTCCTAAACCATAAGAGATGGACAAAAACTTACCACACAAAAATGTAGAGCACGTTAAAACACAAAATTTAGGTTACATACATTTTTTTCGTAGAGTTGATCGTTTTGGAGATATTCCTTGTTTTTTGTTTCAGATTTAAAAAGCTTATACTTTTCTAATACAGAAATTTGTGAATTCCCGTACCATACAAACAAAGGAACTTCAGTCACATAGCATCCAGCTTTTGACTATCACTATAAATTATGGTACTCCCTTATTTTGCTTCTTCTTACAAGAAACCAAGTAATAAGACTATTTCTGCTAATTTTTCTCGATTAGCATGAAGTAAATAGAAGCATAAGCTTTTTAACAATATTTTGTTCCAGAAATGTAGAGAAAATCATGTGAATGGAACACATGAGCTTTTTTTTTTTTTTTTTGTAACATTTTAGTTTTCTTTGAGGTAACCTCAAAACGTGAATTATTGTTGAAATCTGGTACAGAATTTGTTAGTGGAATGCAATACCTTCTCTACCTAATGTGCACATTGTTTGTGGCAGAGAAAGTAAAAAATCATCTTGAAGTGAGCTATAAAGCATTCGGGCTATTCTATAGAACCTGCGCGTCGTTATCTTGTATCTGGCTCAATGGGTTATCCTGCGTAAGATTTGTATGCACATTTAAGTGTTTTTTTTTTTTTTTTACTTCCTCTATACCTACTATGTACATAGTGTATTGAGAAGGTATTGTAATGTACCCAAAATTCGTTACCGAGATTTCACCGGAAATACATGTTTTAAGACCCTGAATAAAAAAAAAAGCATTTTTAGAAACATGTCCGTGTGTCTGCCTGTCTATCTGTACATGTGTGTGTCTGTGTGTATGCGTGTGTGTCGGTGTGTCTGTGGGCAGCATAGCTCAAAAACGAAAAGATCGTTAATACCAAACTTGATATTTCATTTCAGTATCTTCCAAGGATGCGACACGAAGGTTTTCAAGAAAATCCGCCACCCCAAACTACCCTTCAGATGGAAACATTTTCGAAAACTTTTATTTTCTAAAAAACGGCTCTAACGATTTTGATTAAAATATCGCATATTAAAGATATATACCTGACAAACAATATGTATATCTTGAATTTTCAGGGAATAGCCTCTGAAGACTACTTTATTCTGGAGGAATTTTGCGGAATCGTGTATAAATGGGAAACCGTAAGAGATAGACAAACTCTTACCACACAAAAAATGTAGAGTACATAAAACACACAATTTATTAAATATATGCGTAAGCTTTCACGGCCGGTGTCCATAATTTTAAAATTTAAAATTTTCGGGCTGTTTAGCCGTGGTAGGTTAAAATATGTTTAATTAAAATATTTCTACCTAACGTTTCATCCCTGTCTGTGAGGGACATCTTCAGAGGCAATGTCGCTAACTCGGAAAGAATTACAACAGTGCGGGTTATAGCCAGTATATATACTCGGGCACTGGTGGGCGGGGTCAAGAGGACGGGTTCTAGTTTTGTTTATTTGGCCTGGAAGTTACGGAGTTGGGAAAGTAGGGAACCAGGTGGAGTTTAATTTAAGTCTTTCGTCTTTGTTGAAGTTGTTGGTGTTCTTATAAATCTCAATGGCCTCTCTGTATAAACGGGGGAAATAATTTTTAGTCGTAGCTATAACCTCTACTTTATCATGTTGCATACGGTGGTCATCCAAAGATAAAACATGTTGTGCCACGGCTGATTTTTCTGTTTGTCCGAGGCGGAAGTTTCTTTTATGTTCTGTGATGCGTGTGTTGATGCTACGCTTTGTAGTGCCGATGTAAACTTGGCCACATGTGCACGGTATTTTGTAAACACCAGATTTTGAAAGTGGATCGAGTCGGTCTTTAGCTGATTTGAGGAACTGTTTTATTTCAGTTGTCGGCATGTATATGGGTTTCACGTGTTGTTTCTCTAAAATCTTGCCGATACGATCAGTTATGTTTTTTATATATGGCAGGAATATATGTCGATGCCTCCCTAGGTCTAGTGTTGTTCTTTCTGGGACGTATTGCTCGATCGATATCCTTTTAGTGTACCCATTATACAGTAGCGTCTTTTGTAGATATTTTAATTCTTGTGGTAAATGTTCCGGGTCACAGATTCCTTTAGCTGGTTCCACTTGTGTTTTGATTACGCTTCTTTTCTGTTTGGGATGATGGTTGGATTGTTTACTAAGATATCGGTCCGAATGGGTTGGTTTTCTGTTCACTGCACACGTAACTCTTCCGTCGTTTTTTCCTAGTTATGAATACATCAGAAAAGCAAATTGACCTTCGGACTCTAATTCTTTTGTAAATTGGAAGTTTGCATGTTGGCTGTTCAGATGATCTAAAAATTTTTGGAGTTCAGCTTCTCCGTGAGGCCATATAGTGAAGACGACGTCAGTGTAACGAAGCCAAACGGACGGTTTTTTAGTCGGAGTTGGCAGTGCATGTTTTTCAAAACGTTCCTTATACAAATTACCTACCACAGGTCCAAGAGGATTGCCCATGGCAACTCCGTCTTTTTGTTCGGGAGGCTTAGCTTTTCTCAGGATCCTGGTTGATCTAGTATATGTAATTGTCAACATTGAAGCCGGAATCCACTCGGTACCACGGGAAATAGCAGAAGAAATACGCACTGAATCAACTAGGATCCTGAGAAAAGCTAAGCCTCCCGAAACCAACATAAACAAAAAAAGAATTGTTGGCCTTGAAAGACCTGAATGCGGACAACAGTATCCTAGTTTTGCCGGCAGACAAAGGCAACGCTACTGTTGTTATGAACATCACAGATTACAATGAGAAAATTTCGGAACTATTGGACCCTACGATGTACAACAAGATATCACGTGATCCTACCTCTACCATTCTAAATAAAACAAATAAAATGATCAGGAATTCGCCGTCCATACAACAGGAAACTAAGAAAAGCTTATTGCATTCTGAAGTCATGTCACCAAGGTTATATGGATTGCCGAAAATTTACAAAAAGAATGTACCATTACGTACCATAGTCAGCGCCATTGGAGCACCCCCATACACGATCTCTTGTTTTCTCACTCCGTTATTACAGGAACACATCGGTAATTCAGAACCTCACCTAAAGAATTCTTATCATTTCACGCAGAAAATCCGCAATCTAAAATGTGACCCCACAGATATTCTCGTCAGCTTCGATATCACGTCGCTGTTTACCATGGTACCCGTCAAGGACGTTTTAGAACATATCGACGAGTTGTTCCCGCAAGACATATACGACCTTCTTAAGCTGTGTCTCACCACGACGTATTTCAGGTGGAACAACGATTACTACGAACAAAAAGACGGAGTTGTCATGAGCAATCCTCTTGGACCTGTGGTAGCTAATTTGTATATGGAACGTTTTGAAAAACATGCACTGGCAACTGCGACTAAAAAACCGTCCGTTGGGCTTCGTTACATTGACGACGTCTTCACTATATGGCCTCACGGAGAAGCTGAACTCCAAAAATTTTTAGATCATCTGAACTGCCAACACGCAAACATCCAATTTGCAAAAGAATTAGAGTCCGACGGTCAAATTGCTTTTCTGATGTATTCATAACTAGGAAAAAACGACGGAAGAGTTACGTGTGCAGTGAACAGAAAACCAACCCATTCGGACCGATATCTTAGTAAACAATCCAACCATCATCCCAAACAGAAAAGAAGCGTAATCAAAACACAAGTGGAACCAGCTAAAGGAATCTGTGACCCGGAACATTTACCACAAGAATTAAAATATCTACAAAAGACGCTACTGTATAATGGGTACACTAAAAGGATATCGATCGAAAAATACGTCCCAGAAAGAACAACACTAGACCTAGGGAGGCATCGACATATATTCCTGCCATATATAAAAAACATAACTGATCGTATCGGCAAGATTTTAGAGAAACAACACGTGAAACCCATATACATGTCGACAACTGAAATAAAACACTTCCTCAAATCAGCTAAAAACCGACTCGATCCACTTTCAAAATCTGGTGTTTACAAAATACCGTGCACATGTGGCCAAGTTTACATCGGCACTACAAAGCGTAGCATCAACACACGCATCACAGAACATAAAAGAAACTTCCGCCTCGGACAAACAGAAAAATCAGCCGTGGCACAACATGTTTTATCTTTGGATGACCACCGTATGCAATATGATAAAGTAGAGGTTATAGCAACGACTAAAAATTATTTCCCCCGTTTATACAGAGAGGCCATTGAGATCTATAAGAACACCAACAACTTCAACAAAGACGAAGGACTTAAATTAAACTCCACCTGGTTCCCTATACTTTCCCAACTCCGTAACCTCCAGGCCAAATAAACAAAACAGCCCGAAAATTTTAAATTTTAAAACTACACTATTTATGTTTTATATATATATATTTTTTTTCGTGGAGTTAGTCGTTTTTTAGATACTGCCTATTTTTAGTTTTCTCATATAGGAATTTGTCAACTCATGTTTGTAGAAACAAAGGAACTTCAGTCACAGAGCAACCAACTTTTGGCTACCACTTTCACCTATGGCACTCCCTTTTTTCGCTTCTACTTACAAGGAAGCAAGTAATAGACTATTTGTGCTAATTTTTCTCGATTAGCATGAAGTAAATAGAAACATAAGATTTTTTAACAATAATTTGTTGCAGAGATGTAGATAAAGTCATATGAATGGAACACATCAGATTTTTTTTCAAAATATTCAAGATTTTGTTGGCTTGTTTGTCTTTTGTGGAGCAAGCTTTTTTTTTTTTTTTCCTTTTGCTGTTATGTGAAACTATAATTAATCCTGTTTAATTATTGTAAGATGTATTTAAATATTTCAACTTTAAGTGAATTTAAATGGTTTCGCTTCGCTCTTGGATTCCAGAAAGGTGGGTGTGACAGCATATTTTGCGTCACTTTGCTCCTCGTTCCTTTATTGTTTCTGATTCAGATCTCCTCCTTAGAGCTAGCATGACTTCCACAAACATTTTTTCAGGTTGTCAACACAAGACACCGAGAACAAATTCCATAGAGATTGCTTTAAAGGATTTAAAGGGGTCTTGACATACCACTCCTTGAAACAAGTTTATAAAAACATTTTTTGTTGGTTTACAAACAATTTTTTAGTATAACCCGACCAAGGCGAGAACGCTTCGATTAAAACGCTGCATATGTGCCACCCGAAATGTATCTATTTGTATACCATTTTTGGTGTTTGTGCACGCGTATGTTTTTGTGTGGTGTAACCTGAGTTATATGTATATTCATAAATAATATTAAAATGCAATTAATTTGTAAAGGTATAGCTTAGCTAGCCAAATATACTGGATTTAAAATCGTAAATGGGGCTAAAACCTGGAATAAATTCTATCGCCCAACCAGTATGGACAATATAAAGCTGCTCAGCTCTGTCTTTTGTGTACACCTCACTCCTGGAATATTGCAAATCCGCCAACACTTTTTTGCTCAAGTCACTTTCTTCAAGATGGTGTTCCTTCCTAATCCTAAATATAATTCGTGTCTTATGAAAGCCAGTGTAAGCAACAACCACGTTCATCGATATTTGTAATAGATATGTTCCGGTCTTCTTTCTTTTCATCACAAAATCTAATAGCATTATAAATTATAATTTTTTATAATTTTTTATGATTTATCTAAAAAAAATTCAGCTGCACAGCTACTAATCGTGATATCTAAAATATTTTACTTTAAATAGTAAAGCTCACACAAAGCCATAAGTTAGTGACAGAAAAATCTGTAAATATTAATTTTTTATGGCAGAAGGTTTTAAAAAAAATATCCATTATTTTTTTTTTAAAAAAATGCCGTTTTTTTTAAACAATGGAATTTTTTCTGGAAATATGTATTTTAAATGTCGTGCTATATGTTTTTCTTAGTTGAAATAATTAATTTAACTGTAAAAAAGTATAGAGTTTTTATTAAAACTGTAGAATTGCTTTCAAAACGTGTAAACATACCTTAAATCTATTTAAAGTGCAAACTTCGATGTAGCGTTAGAAGATTTTTTAAGTTAGCAGTACCGGTCTTTCACTTCTCAGCGATATGTTTAACTTTCGAAACTATAGTTATCTTGGCAACTTTGCTTGTGCTGATTGTATATCTCAAAACTACTTTTGAATATGGATGTTATTTGCATGCATATCATCACCAGTGTTGGACATTAATGCATATTTATTTTTAATTTCTCTTCCACGTATAATGTACACAGTAAGTAGAGAAGACATTGCAGTACTTCCAAAATTCAATACCGATATTTGGTCAGAAATACGTGTTTTGAGAACTTCTGAATACACTTCTATGTGCATATGTTTCTGAATAGCGTAACTGAAAAACGAAAAATCTTTTAAATACCAGCGTAGAAGAGAATATGAACAATTTAGGGAAAGTTCCTCCAAACTACCCTTTTCATGCAAGTTTTTTTTTTATCTTTAATTTGTTGAAAATTGCTATATATATATTTAAGATACTTAACGGCAAATAAAATGTATATCTAGAGCTTAGCATGTACATTACATGCTGCATATTTCGTAAATTAGTGTTTTCCTTGTACTCATAAGGAAGTAAGTTGTAAGGCTTCTACTTCTGAGGTTTATCTCGATTGGCATGAAGTAGGCAAGATTAAAAGCTTCTGTAGAAATAGTTTTCTGTAGATCAGGTAACAAAAATCTGATGTGTTACACTCACATGACTTTCTCTAGCCGTTCTACAAACTTCTTACATAAGATTATTCTTCTTTCTGCACCTTGCTAATCGAGGTATTCAGCACAATGTTCTTATTACTTAGTTCCTTATAAGGAGGAAGAAAATAATGGAATACACTAGGCAAAATCGATAGTTAAATGTTTTAAAAGATGTCGCTATGCGATTGCCATTACAAATCGCTTCTTTTCTCGGCCAGGAGTAGAACAAAAGAAAAACGGACACTCCCGTCTGAGAAAGTATAAGTACTTCACAACTGAAACTAGTATCAATGAATACCTCGAAAACGGTAAGATCCACGAAAAAAATGTATATGACGTAAGTTGTGTATTTTAACAAGGCCTACATTTTTTGTATAGCAAGTTTTTGTCTACCTCTTACCGTTTACCAGTTATGCCAAATTAAGCAAATTTCATCCAGATTAAACAGGTCTTTAGAAACTATTCCCAGAAAATTCAAGAAATACATTTTATTTGTCAGGTAAATATCTTCAATATACGATATTTTAATCAAAATCGTTAGAGCCATTTTTAAGAAAATCAAAATTTTCGAAAAAAGTTCCATGTATAGGGTAGCTTGGGATGGGGGGATTTTTCTCAAAATCTTCGTGTCGCATCCCTGGAAGATACTGAACTTAAATACCAAGTTTGGTATTTTAGCTACTTTTCGTTTTTGAGTTACAGACACGGACACAACGACACACGGACACACACACACACACACACACACACACACACACACACGGGCCTTTTTCTGGAAATGCTTTTTTTGGATTCAGGGAGTCCTAAAACATGTATTTCCGGTGAAATCTCGACATCTAATTTTTGGGTGGAATGAAATACTTCTCTATCCCTATGTACATTGTACATACGGGGCTAGAGAAAGTAAAAATGATGTGAATACAATACATCAGATGTTCTCTCTTATTTTAATGTGCAAAATTAGTTAAGAGTAAATGTTTGACTTTCTCTGGTTTTAGGTATTTCATATTAATGACGTACACTTCTGTATTACATAATACCGAACTTATCATTACTCTAAACAACGTTAAACAGGTTCAATAATATATGTATTTCCAATTGAATGAACATATATGTAAATGTCTAAAAGAACTGATGTGTTACATTCACAGGACTTTCTCTTCATAAATGTAACAAATTATTATTATTAAAAATTTGATTCTTCTATCTACTTCATGCTAGTCGAGATAAACTTTAGGAGAATTGCTTCCCTGCAAGTAAAAGGAAAATGATGAGAGTAAAACGATAGTCAAATCTTTGAAAGCTGGTTGCCATGTGGTTGAAATTCGTATCTTTGCATTGCCAGGAGTTGACCAATTTCCGTATGTGAAAAGTTAAAAGTATTTTAAAAGTGAAACCAATAACAAGGAATATCTTAAAAATGATCAGTTCTAGAGAAAAAAAATTACATGTCGTAAATTGTGTGTTTCAATGGAATCTACATAGTTTGTATATACGTTTTTGTCTATCACTTACGGTTTACTACTTATGCAAAATCCAGCAAAATTCACCCATATTGAAGAGGTCTTCAGACACTATTCCCAGAATATTCAAAGTATACATTCCATGATTCGTATAAACATCTTTAATATACGGTATTTTAATAAAAATCGGTAGAGCTGTTTTTGAGAAATAAAATTTTCGAACATTTTGCCATGTAAAGACTAGTTTGGGGTGGGGGATTTTTCTCAAAATCTATGAGTAAATCCTTGTGTATCTCCTTGGAAGATACTACACTTACATACCAAGCTTGGTATTTTACCAACTTTTCGTTTATGAGTTATCGCGTTCACAGATACAGGGACACACACAGGACCTTTTTTTTTAAAAAAAAAAAAAAAAAAAGGACTTGGGGGACCCTGAAACGTCGAATTCCGGTGAAACCTCGGTATCGAATTTTTGGGTGGAATGCAATACCTACCTTCTCTATACACTATGTACATAGTACATGTAGAGAAAGTAAAACGTGAAATTAATAAATAGACAGAAAGGCATGGGAAGCTGGAGAGTGCTGCATTACCGACAGGTAGGAGCTTCCAAGCTCCGCCACTAGGCAATGTTGGCTAACGACACGTGTGAGATGATAACTTTTGCCACGCTGTGCTGGGTCAAAGCAGCGCTCGATGCGTTCCCTCTTTATTTATTCTAGTAAGGTACATGATTTACTCGGTTTGCTTACCAACCACAGGTCCGATTTCGAATCTATGTTGAGATAAGTTGCCTGCATACGTTTTATTTCAGAGGTTTTCCTGGTCTTGAAAACGCAAATAACAGGAAACACTCATTTGTTTTGATTATGAGCTCAATCATTATTATTTATTTCATCCCCTTGGAGTCCTCATACGTTAGAAGAAACGTTGAACTTCAAGAAAGAAAAATCTGGTGTGTTCCATTCATATGGCTTTCTCCACATCTCTGCAACAAATTATTGTTAAAAAGCTTGTGCTTCTATTTACTCATGCTAATCGAGAAAAAATTAGCAGAAATAGTCTTATTACTTGCTTCCTTGTAAGTAGAAGGCAAATAAGGAAGTACCATAGGTTAAAGTGATAGTTAAAAGCTGGTTGCAATGTGACTGAAGTTCGTTTTTAGTATGGACAAGAGTAGACAAATTCCCGTATGAGAAAAGTCTTTAAAGCTGAAACCATAACAAGGAATATCTCAAAAACGATCCACTCCACGAAAAAAAGTGTGTGTAACATAAAGTGTGTGTTTAAGCTTTTACATTTTATGTTAGGTTAGCTTATATCTCTTACGATTTACCACTTATGCAAAATTCCGCAGAATTCATCTAAATAAATGTAAATGGAGTGTTATTTATGGACGCTCTTTAATTGCTGTGGTTCTCAGCGTCCCGTTCTATATTGGGCGTGAAAGACCACTAAATTTTGCTCAGAGTCCTCTCTATCAGGCTTGAGGTTCTTTTACGTGCCGTAAATCTGAGACACGGGACCAACGGCTTTATTTCCCTTCCAAAGGAAGCCATGCTGAGGATTTTTACATCCGAAAAAATCCATCGTTCTCCACGGGGTTTGAACCCGCATCCTCGAGTATATGAAGTTAGCATGGTAACCATTACACCATGGAAGACGATAAGTCATCTGGAATAAGGTGTCTTCAAAAGCTATTCTCAGGAAACTCAAGATATACATTTCGTTTGTCATTAACATATCTTTAATATACGACATTTTAACCAAAATCGTTACATACATTTTGGAGAAAATCAAAATATTTGAAAAAGTTACATGTAAAGGGTAGTTGAAGGTGGGGCGATTTTCTTGAAAATCTTCGTGTCGCATCCTGGAAGATAAAATACCAAGTTTGGTATTTATGGTCTTTTCGTTTTTGAACTATGCTGTCCACAGACACACACACACACACACACACACACACACACACATACTCACACATCCACATACCCAAGGACCTTTATCTAAAAATGCCTTCTTTTTTTTTTGGATTCAGGGGGACCATGTATTTCCGCTGAAATCCCGGTATCGAATATTTGGGTGCATTACAGTACCTTCTCTATACACTATGTACATAGTACGAGTAGAGAAAGTAAAAAAGAAGGAAAGTAAGAGACAAATCTGATGTGTTTCATTCATATGACTTTCTCTACATCTCTGCAGCAAAGTAATGTTAAAAAAGCTTACTACTCGAGAAAAAAATAGCAGAGATGGTCTTATTACTGTTTCCATGTAAGGAGAAGAGAAATAAGGGAGTACCATAGGCTAAAGCGATAGTCAAATCTTTTAAAATCTGCTTTCTATGTAATTGAATTTCTTTGTTTGTATGGACAGGAGTGGATAAATTCACGTATGAGAAAAGTATAAGTATTTTAGAGCATAAAACAATAACAAGGAATATTTATTAAACTGCCAACTCCACGAAAACATGCATACAACATAAATGTGTATTTTAACCAGCTCTACATTTTTTGTGTGGTAATGTCTTTGTCTATCTCTTACGGTTTGTCAGTTATTGAAAATTCCGCGAAGTTCATCCAGAATAAACATGTCTTCAGAGGCTATTCTCAGAAAATCCAAGATATAATTTTATTTAGCATGTAGATAACTCCAATACATGATATTTTAATCAAAATCGTTAGAGCCATTTTGAGAAAATCAAAATGCTCGAAAATTTTTCTATGTAAAATAATATGGGGGGATTTTCTTGAAAATTCGTGTCGCATACTTTTAAGATACCAAACTTAAGTACCAAGTTTGGTATTTAACGGTCATTTCGTTTTCTAGTTATGCTGCCCACAGGCACGCGAGCGAGCGCGCGCGCGTGCACACACACATAAACATACATACACAGATAGACATACATATAGACATTTCTCTAATAATGTTTTTTTTTTTTTTTTGTTTCAGGGGAACTCAGTATATATATATATATCCAGGTCATGAGGACCGCATTAACCGGTCGGGGGGATTCGAGGCGCTGACCACGTCTCACCCTCCAATACTGCACCCCATCCATGACGTCTGTAGTGGACCGAGATGGGGGACGCAGCGGCCGAGCGGTAGGCCAAGGTTCCCCGTGAGCTGTCGTGACATGGAGTTTTATATATATATTGTCCGTGAAATCTCGATATCGAATTTTGGGTGCAATACAATGCCTTCTCTACAGACTATGTACATGGTACATATAGAGAAAGTAAAAATTAGTAGACTTGGGTCTTGAAATCTATTCCACAGTGTCATAAGGATATACCAGGATAGAAGAAAATGTCTCGAATATCACGTGTAAGCAGATACTAAGAATATCGCATATAAAAAGCGATGGAGAGTAATCAAGCTAATATCGTAGCTTCCAAATAAAACAAATAATTGAACTTTTCAGATGTTGATGCAAGCTGTGCACTGTCTTCTAAGCTATAGGTGGCTTGTAATATCGATAACAGATATAACTATAATGATTTGTGAGGGATTTCCTTACATTCGGAGTAGACAATCGGTGACACTTGTCCTCTCTAGAGGTAAATATAAGCGGAATGATATCGGTTTAGACTTTTAAGACGGACTTTCATTTAAACTGCACCCGGGATAGCTCCCCTGTAAATAAATGTATTTGTTTGCAGTTATCTGTTCTACAAAAAATCGGGCATGTATACTTTTAGTCATTGTTTCATTGATTAAAGCACTTAAAAAGTCAACAAAAATACATTATATACTTAGATGGGAGAGCATTAAGAACATATATGTTCTTTTAATTTCCACACTCATTGGTGAGGATGCACTTTCATTTTGAACATCATAACGGCTTTTCAGTGATTGTCTCGTTTTCAATAATTTTCACTAATTTCTATCATCATGAAAAATATCTTGAAGTTCATAAAGAATAACATTTCACTGGATCCAGCTATACATATAAAATAGTCAAGTAGATCACCCAGAATAGAAATACAACAATATGAGGGTGGTGTGGTAATTCTGGTAAAAAATAAAGAAAAAATGCCTGCTTCGTAACAACTCACCTTACATCTCGACATAGGCACCTTCATCGTCCAGCGATCCTTCAGTTTTTTTATCCCGTCGGAAAATTAGGTTTTGTCAAACTCTGCAAAGTACTCGTTGACTGCAACTATCACTTCCTCATTTGATGAAAAGGTCTTCCAACCAAGCCAAAGTTTCAAGTTATGGAACAGAAAAAGTCACTTGGGGCTAAGTCTGGTGAACAGGGTGGATGAGGAACCAATTCAAAGTCCAATTCATTATCGCTGATATGTAAAACGATGCATTATCCTTGTGAAAGGACTTTTTTTGCGCGCCAACACAATTTTCAAATAATGCGACACTGAAACACAATAGGATCTAGTTATAGTTCTGCCTTCTTCCAAGTTATCTATGAGGATTATTCCTTGAGAAATTCCCCTCCCCTCGAAACGTGACCATAACCTTATCAGCTGTCAAAATGGCCTTTGTCTTTGAACTTTCATCGGCAAATCCGCACAAAAGGTCTTCCAAATTGGGGTTAAACATTGCCCGACAATGTGCTGAAATGTTTCGGATACTCTTTTAGTAGGCTGTAACCGCAGCACCCACCTTGCACACAGCTTCTTCATAGCCAATTTTCCATGCAGGAAAGCTCTAATGCACTCGCTCAGTTCAGATGTCTATTTTCTCTGCAATCTTACGAATTTTATTCGGCGGTCTTGTATTATCATATCGTGGATTTTGTCAAGGTTACCTCTGTGGAGACCTCAACTGGACGGTCAGAGAGCGCTTCGTCTTCGGTGCTTGGTCAACCACGTTTAAATTTATTAATCCAAAAGTAAATGTTTTTCAATGATAGGCTGAATCCTCGTGAACTTCAATTTTGTTCTGATTTATGCGATAGTCCAACCCTTCAAATGAAAGTGTTTAATAACAACACAAAACTCTGCTTTATCCATTTTCAATCGCAGTCAACATATTGACCAATTCAGACTGATGACAATAAGGAACTGTGGCCTGTGCACTGTTGAAAATCTTATACGTCTTGTATAATCAAGCATATCAATCATGAAACCGCAACAAAAATGTTCATCTTTACATGGAAAGTTAGCAGACTTATCAAACCACATTCGTAGAATGCCTCTCACTGAAATTCACTAACTAAATGTTCCACCATCATCCATTCACAGGAAGAATTAGAAATATGGAAAAAATGATACCTGTTTTGCTAAGAACATTTCTTAAGTTTCTCGACTTTTCCAATTTAACATAACGCCAGACTCTGCCACCAGAAGCACAAAAAGAAGAGAAAAAACTTCCTTCCTGCCAAACTTCAACTTCCTCATATATGAAACAGGCATCTACTTAGACTGCAGTTGAATTAGTTTTTAAAACTTCGAAGAGAGGGATACTCCGTGTTTATTATTCCCGCCTTTCTGTAAAGAGCACATAAATAGGGGAGGATATTGGTTAGCAAGAGGAGGGGAAATGCATCAATGGTTACACGACACGCTTCCAACTTTTTAATTTTAAGTTGCAGGAAATACGTTCTTTGTCTCTAATGTTAATTCCTAATTTTATCCAGAGCAACAGGAAGAAGTTATTCCGTGTTTTTTTGTTTGTTTTTAATATTACTCCCCCCCCCCTTCTAGAATTGTAATGACACCTCTTCCTAAGCTGAGTCACAAAATGTATTGATTAATTTCAAAGACACTGCATTAAACCCTTATTAGCTCTTTTCGTACCTTAAGATTGGTAAGGTTCTTCGTACTTTATCTTTCAAGTTAGGCCTAAGTTTTAATTTCTTTGTGTTAAAATTGGATACAATCCCTTTGAATGAACTGTTCCTCTGAAAATGTGTTAAATCTTTCCGAATAGCATATTCACTCGAAAGGAGCAAATAGGCGGGTAATGTACAGTCAAGAAGCAGGAAATTTGGTCATTTGGCAGATATTATGCTATATAAGGAATTATTTATATTAATTTATTCCACGTTAAATTGTAAAGCTCAAGATTTATTTTATATCCAAAAGTATGTGTATACATCCTCTTAATTTCTAAATATTTAACTCTCAAAAAGTATGATAAATGACAGTGATAATGTTATTGTACTAAGAGATCAACATATAATCACCATAAATATGATATGTAATGTAAAATATATTTAAATGTATATTTCGTAGAAAGTTTCTTATGACTAAGTCTAAAGTTGGGTAGTAGCAAAGTAAACTTTCATTTTTATAAAATAAACATTTATTATAGTATTCAACAATATTCATAAATGCGATAAATAAGTTGAATGAACGAATGAATAAGTGTATTTATTAATATAGCAATATCATACATAGAATTTCAACAGTCGCACGGGTCCACAGACCGTACGTGCTTTTGTAATACACATTACAAGCAATATTAAAACAACAACCACAACAAAGAATTAAAAGAGTAAACACGAAAATAAAAAGACAAAGGAAATACACAGTCAAAAGCAATATTTAACAACAATAAAAATTAAGAGTGAATCCGAAAATAAAGATACAAAGATATTCAAATATATCAATTTAAATTTACAGCACAGAGTACACCTTCATAAATGCACCCTCTTATAATAGATAATTACACTTAAAAGACATATATACACATAATATATACAACCCTAGCACAATAGTGACCTAAGTATGATATAATATAAATTTACCTAGCCCGTCCATGTTTTCCGTGCCTGCCAGTAGCGTCCAACATGCTTCTATCCCTACATTCGCAGTGGTAAACAATCGCGGCAAATATTTTTCCCCCCATTCCTCCGTACCCCTACATCTTGCCAAGATGTGAGTCCACGACTCTTCCTCCTCGCAAATGGGACAGATTCTTATACCATTCTCGTCAGAAATTTTCGTGCTCCTCCATGCTCCTAGTCTAATCCACGCGAGCCCCTCTCTAATGAGTTTGGTACCTGCTTTGATGTATTGCTCCATACCCCACTCCGATTTCAGCCCAGACTGTACTTCTAATGACACCTTCTCTGTGCATTGCTCAATTATTTGCTGTCTGTCAATATCACAGAGACGTTTCTTAATTTTTCTCCAAATACTTCGCCTGTTTTCCTGCCCCGCCTTCCAAATGTCTCCCATCCCAATGGTTTCCAACCCTTTCTTTAATTTTGATGCCCACGTCAAATTACCTTCCATTCGCAACTGTTCACGGTAGCAGACTGCCCTAATTAGAGATTGGTTTCCGTGAACGATTCTCATCCAATATTTAACTGCTCTGATTTTGCACTCTATCGTTTCACTATGTACCCCGAATTCCCTCATTATTCCGCAGTTTGCTGTACCCCTCCCTACACCCAGAATTCCTTTCAAAAATTGGGTCCTCACTTGATCCAGATTCCCTGTTTGTTCCCACCCCCATATTTCTCCTCCGTATGTCATCGTGGATCTAACTGTCGCTCCGTATACAGTTTCCATTAAGGTTATGGAGATATTCGGAATTCTGCAGCGTATCCGGAGAGCTTCCGCCGCTTTCACCCTTGCCTTGTGTTTCGTAATGTCAATGTGTTTTGTCCATTTTCCGTTCATTGTAAATGTGAGTCCTAAGTACACAAAGGATTTAACATTGTCCAGTATCTGTCCTGCATATGTCCAAGTCTCCTCCCTGCTATAAACACAACCCTTTATGAAAGTCATTGCCTTAGTCTTATTCACATTAACTGTAAGTAGCCATTCATCGCAATAGTTCTTAAGTTTGTCCAGTCCTCGTTGCAATCCGTTTACTGTCGTAGAGCACAATACTAAATCGTCTGCGTATAAAAGTGATGGGATCTGCAAATCCGCTACTACTGGTGCTTGAATATTCTCTGCTATCATTGTATCAGTAATATTATCCACAAAGAGATTAAATAACAAGGGAGATAATATACAACCCTGCCTCACTCCCCTATAGCTTCGGCAGCTCTCGGACACTCTGTTTCTGTCGTACTTCACACAGAATTGGACATTTTGATATATTGCCTGCAATGCTCTAACCATTTTACTTGATAACCCCTTTCTGCCTAGTTTGTACCATAATGCGTTTCGATTGATAGAGTCAAATGCCTTCTTAAAGTCCACAAAAGCACAATGAAGCTTTCCCCGCTTAACTAACAGTTGCTTCGTCCTTAAAGTGTCTAAGATAAAAGCGGCATCTATGGTACTGTGTCCTTCTCTGAAACCCATTTGAAATTTTGAAAGTTTGCCAAATTTAGATTCCCAGTCCTTTATCCGGTTATATAACACTCTACAATAAATTTTCTCCATAATTGGCAACAGAGTAACCCCCCTATAGTTATCCGGATTTCCAATAGTTCCCTTCCCTTTATAAATGGGATGAATAATGCCCTTTCCCCAGCAGGTAGGGTAATTCCCCTCAATAAACAATCTGTTACATATCTGGAGCATACTCCTACCAAACTCATTAACATTGGCTGCGGCTTTAAAAACTTCCGGGGACAGCCCATCCAACCCTGGAGCTTTGCCTCCCTTCAGACTCCTTAGCGCCTGTGCTATTTCTCGTGCTGATATTTCCTCGTCCAGTATTGGGATCTCAAGATTTCCCAAAATTTGCACTTCCTTTATAAAAATTCCTTCCCTTTCACCTTTCCCGAACATTCCCATAAAATGCATTGCCCATTTTCTGGGAGAAATTTCGTTGGGCGCCTGACGGTTGCCTCTTAAATGTTTTACTACTTGCCACATCTCAGCGTTATCCCCACGCCTTAAAATATTACTAATTTTCTGAGTAATTTTGTCTTGCCATGTAGTTCTCTTTTCCCGTAAGAGCACACAGGTTTGGTATTACAAAAAACAGGAAGCGAACTATGTAAAACGGAAGAAGAATTTACAAAACATAACAATTTCGTATTACGTGTAAATGTTTGAAATCCCATTTTCTTGAAAACTCCAATAAAAATTCTATTAAAATTCTGAGGTAATTTTAGAAAGGTGGAATAGAAATTTACGGATGTCAATGTTATAGACAGGATTCGAACCGTGAGCATTCGCTTTCCCAGGTCGCTGCTCCTACGCTGAGCTATGAAATCGATGCTGGTAGGTCAGGAAATTTTCCATGACTGCAATATTTATCAGAGGTAAAACTCAAGGAGTTCTCAACTTCTTCTGAGAATACTTACGCCGTTGACGACCTACTGTGTTTTCATTCTGAAATTACTTTTCTAGCTTATGGAAGAATAGTCAATATAGATAAATTGATTATGTTTTAACAACGAATATAAAACTCTCTTAAGTCCTAGACTCTGATTCACATCCGACATCACGAAAAACTGCTAAGACAATCATCTATCTAGCTAGAAGCAGGTGGAGCTATGAATGTGGGAGAAGCTGCTATTCTAAAACCTTCCTTATATCGGCACGGCTTTTTGCTATCTGGTGTACATCTTACTATTGAAGCTTATTTTCTCTCCAATCAACAGAACAACTTTTTTAAAATCGCCGTGAACGACGCTCGTATGTTTGCCGCGGTTAGTGCTCTATTAATTCTATAGAGAAGTATGTCTATTATATCCTTAATTAATCACTTGAATCATCGATAACGTTGCAAAGCTCTCCTGCTGTCCGTTTCTTGGTGATTCTATATCTCTTTATGTTCTTCACAGACACACAAGCACCTACACGAACCTTTTTCTAACTTTTTTTTATTTAGGAAGTTCCAAAACATGCGTTGCTGGTGATATCTCGATATCGAATTTTTGGGTGCAATACAATATCTTCTCTATTCACTGTGTACATAGTACGTGAGAGAAAATAAAAACGCTGTGCTACTTGAACATGATGGCTGTAATCATTCATTTTGTTATCGTGTACTGGATCTATGATCGTCAGCCGAAACTGTGTCTTAGCTCCATCAAGCTGGTGTTGCTCTGATTGGTGACGTATTGCCAGAGGAAAGGCTCCCACACAACCTCTTGTATCAACACCCAGCTGTCAAACATTGAGGTTAGTTGGTAACAATTAGGTGGCAATTGTCGCTGGCAATCCGAAGCCAGACTACGATGGAAAATCGATATCTAATGTCATAGGAACAATAACATAATCATGCTGTCTCCACCACTCATGTTAGTTTCCATGAACACAACTAAAGAAACCTGTATCTCCTCTCACATTATTAATTAGCTCAGGAAATTCTCACCTCTCTTTATATAGTGTGTAAATAGATTTAGTCACTACAGGTTAATTATATTTACAAATAAAACAATAATATTGGAACTTAAAAGGAAAATGTGGTCATATCGAAAATATAATATTAAAAGTAACAATAATCATAAAAATAATAATAGTAGTATTATTACTACCACAGTAATAATAGTATAATAATAAAATAATAATAATAATAATAAATAATAATAATAAAATCATAACAATAATAAAATAATAATAATTAATAATAATAATTATGATGATAATAATAATAATAATAATAATGAGGAAATTTTAGTATAAATATCCCATTTCAACGATCTAGGTTATGATGCTAGTTTTAAGTGGATTTATTCAGCGTGCAGGACAGCACTACTCACTGTTTAATTAAATATAAAGAGGAAGAAATTAGGGGAAAGATATTTGGGTACACTAATAGGATATTGTGCCAGGAGAAATGTTGGCGATGAAAGCGTTGTATGTCAAGGGAAAGAAAAGAATTAAAGAATCAGGGGAATATTTGGGAAATATAAGAGAAAAGAGCGTATGAAAATATTATTCCATTCACATAACCTTCTCTGCCTGTACTATATACAAACTATTATCACAAAATATTATTCTGTTATCTACATCATACTAATCGAGAAAAACATTAGGAAAATTAGTCTAAATTCTTGCTTCCTTGTAAATAGAAGGGAATACATTAGGCTAAAGCTGCAGTCAAATGTGTTTAAAAGCTGGTCCTCATGTTAAACAATTGACGTTTGATTCGCTTTGCATGCTTCCATTTGAGAAAAGTTAGTTTAAAATTGAAAAAAATAACAAACAATATCTCAAAAATGGTGAACTCTACAAGAAAACGTACATTACATAAATTACGTATTTTAACGAGATATACACTTTTGGTGTGGTAAGTCTTTGTCTACCTCTTAAGGTTTAACGGTTATGCACAATTCTACAAAGCTCTTCCAGAATAGAGAGAATTTCAGAGATTATTCCCAGGAGTTACAAAATATACATTTTATTTGTAATATAAGTATCTTTAATATATGGTATTTTAACCAAAATCGTTTGAGCCATTTTTGAGGAAATCAAACTCTTAAAACATTTTTCCATGTAAAGGGTAGTTTGTGCGAGGGGGATTTTCTTGAAAATATGTGTTGCATCCTTGGAAGATACTAAATATAAATACCAAGTTTCATATTTAATAATTGTTTCGTTTTTGAGCTATGCTGTCCACAGTCCATACATACACACACGGACCTTCTCTTAAACATATTTTTTTCGGACTCAGCAGACATCAAAACATATATTTCCGGTGAAATCTCTACACTGAATTTTTGGATGGAATACGCAACTTTCTCTAGACTATGTGTATGTTATGTACACACGTGCTAGAGAAAGTAGAGAAAGAGAGAGAACAGAAAAGGAAACACAGACGATGGGATGGAATAGATAGCACAAAGAGGGTCTACAATCGCTTACAGCCAAGGAGCTAAATGGAGACAAACACAACCACCATCATCAGCGCCTAAGAGGGTATTCAAACCTAATTGAACATAGGGATAAGTGCTATACGCGCACGTTTTCTTGGGCGCTTGGCACTCTGTTCTTCGTTCGATAGGTCCACATAATTTTGGAAGCAGAGCAGAACAACATAGAGACACGAAGTACGATCTACATCGTGATACCTAGTGGTGTTAATGCTGGGGTTTCATTCTGTCGTTAGAGTCCAGAGTTTAAGTTACAGTTCTTTTCAGGACTCCGGCGCTGTATTCCTTTTTTTTTTTTTTCTCCATTTTTCTGCATTTCCATTTATATACCGTTTTATTCTTACTTACACTTATGTACACACATTTACAAACACACAAACACCTTGCCCAAGGCGGGACTCAAACCCACGATCCGCTGCGTCACGAAGCATCAAAGCTATGCGCTTCAGCGAGCGCGGCTACGGGGACCCAGCGCAGAGTTCACGCACATGTACTGTGCTATGTTTCGTTTAATAATTCAGCTGGTCCGTCGTAACCTATTCATCATAATAAACTGAGGGCCTAAAAGAAAGGAACTTTGTTTCGTTGACAACACTGCAAAAAGACAGGAGCAAGTTCATCACGTGTTTAGTAATACGATGTTTAAATAGCAGGACATACTTTTGTAAGTAATTGAAAATGAACAAAATACATTAAATTATTATAACTTTATTAATATATTCCAAGCTATCTGTGGAACAACTGGAACTTTGCAAAGAAAATTAAGTAAGAAAATAAACGAAATTCTATAAAGTTATAGCTGTGGTTACTCTTGAACGAATATGTTTCCGCATCGTGGACCATAAAAACATATGATATGTTCCATTCACATGTGTTTCTCTAGTTATTCTGCAACAGATTATTCTTACAAAAGCTCAGACTTCTCACTAGTTCGTGCTAATCAAGATAAACATAAGATAGCAAAATGATGGTATTAATTACTTCCTTATAATTAGAAGGGAAATAACGTAATTCACTAGACTAAAGCGATAGTCAAATGCTTTAAAAGCTGTCGCTATGGGATTGAAATTTGTTTATTTGCATGGACAGCAGTTGACATATTTCCGTATAAGGAGCATTTAAGCATTTTAAAAGTGAAACCAATAATAGGAAAATCATGGAAATGGTCAATTCCACGAAACAAATACGTATATATGACTTACATTTTATGTATTAACGAGATTTACATTTTTAGGCATTAAAGTTTTGTCTATCTCTTATGTTATTGCAAAAATCATCCAAAATGAAGAAGTCTTCAGAGTTATTCCCAGAAAATTTAAGATTTACATTTTATTGTCATGCAAATGTCTTTAATAACATTTAATCAAAATCGTTAGAGCCACTTTTCAGAAAAACAACATTTTCTAATGTTTTTCCATGTAAAGGGTAGTTTGGGGCGGGAGGATTTTCATCAAAATCGCATCCTTATTAAACTTAAATACTAAGTTTGGTATTATATCCACTTTTCGTTTTTGAATTATTGTGTTCATAGACACACACACATACGCACCTTTTTCCAAAAAAAACTTTTTTTATACAAGAGCCTATATCGTGTATTGCCGGTGAAATATCGGTACCACATTTTTTGGTATAAAACAATACGTTCTCTATACCTACGTATATGGTACGTGCAGAGAAAGTAAAGACCGATACTCAAATGTTTTAAACGCTATGCGATTTTCAAAGAAATTCACTTCTTTGCATGGCTAGGAGTAAAATAAAAGTAACACGGATGACTTTCTGTTTGATTAAATTATGCATTTTAAAGTTGAAACCAATAACAAGGAGTGTCTCGTAAACGGTTAGCTCCTCAACGAAAATGTAAAGGACATACATCATGTGTTTTGGCGTGATCTAAATTTTTTATAGAGTAAGTTTTTGTCTATCACTTATAGTTTACCATTTATGCAAAAGTCATTCAAAACGAAGAGGACTCAGAAGCTATTCTCAGTAAATTCAAGATATATCGTTTATTTTGCATGTAAATATATTTAATATACGGTATTTTAATCAAAATCTTTGGAGCCAGTTTTGAGAAAATCAACATTTTCAAAAATATTTCCATGAAAAAGGTGGTTTGAGGTTGTGGGATTTTTTTGAGTTTCTTTGTGTCACAATCTTTGGAGATGCCTAACTTAAATACTAAGTTTGGTATTTAACTGTTTTGTGGTTATTTAGTTTTGATGTATACAGACATTTTTGGATTCAAAGGGTCTCAAAACATATATTTCCGGTGAACTCTCGGTATCGCATTTTTAGCTGGAATGCAGCACTTTCTATAGTCACTATAAACAATGTATGTATGTGCTAGAGAAAGTAAAAATCACTTTGTTAATACAGTTTTAAAGCAGAAGAATTCAATGAGAGCAATGCCATAAAATGCATGTAAGTGTATTTATATAAAAAATCTGCTATTCGACCGTTTAATTAACTTTTGTTATATTTTTTACTTTCCAATATATCCATTCTTTGGTCTGTTTGTCATTTCTGCCGACTGAAAATCGAAGATGTAGTGGCGACTTTAGTATTATAGAAACAGCTACCTATCCTTTATAGTTGTTATCATTCTAATTCAATCATTTTCTGCGGCAAAATAAAACGAGCAGACGACTATTTCCGCGGTCGAACGGTCAGCGAGCTGACTTCTCACTCGAAGATCAGGGGTTCGATTCTCTGTTTGGGGCTTGGAATTGTTCTTTAACCAGAATTATTCTCTATTCCCCACAGAGTTTAGACGCATGCCTTTAAGAGTGAATGTGCCTTATTTAATGATATAAAACAAATCTGACGTTTTCCATTCACACAATTTTATCCTGTTGTTCCATATACAAACTATTCTTACCAAAGATTATTTTTATCTGCTTTATGCTTGTCGAGATAAACATTAGCAAAATTGATCCAATTACTTGCTTCATTGGGATTAGAATTAAGCTAAAGCGATAGTGAAATCTTTTAAAAGCTGGTTGCTAAGTGAAACAACTGAGGTTCGGTTACCTTTGCATGGTCCCTTTTGAGAAAAGTTAGGTAGTTTAAAACTGAAACCTATAACGAGGAATATCTCAAACGGTCAACTATACAAGAAAAACACATGAATCGTATGTTTTAATGAGATCTATACTTTTGTGTAGTAAGTTTTGTCTATGTCTTACGGTTTATTCGTTATACAAAATTCTGTAAAACTCACCTAGAATAAAGCGATATTCACAGGCTATTTCCAAAAAAATACAAAATATACAATTTATTTGTGATATAAATATATTTAATATAAGTTATTTTAATCAATATCGTTAGTCATTTTTTAGAAAAATAAAATTTTCAAAAATTGTTCCATGTAAAGTGTAGTTTGTTGTGGGGGATTTTCTTGAACATTTTCATATCCCATCCTTGAAAGATACCAAACATAAATACAAGCTTCATATCTAACGGTATTTTCTATGTATGTGTGAGTATGTGTGTGTGTGTGTGTGTGTGTGTGTGTGTGTGTGTGTGTGTGTGTGTGTGTGTGTGGTCTATGCTGTTCACAGACTCATGGACCTTTTTCTGAAAAGGCTTTTTGAACTCCGGGGTGCTAAAAACATATATTCTGGTGGAATACAATACCTTCTCTAGCTATATATACATCGTATATACCTGATAGAGAAAGTAATACTTAACCTAATGTCAAGAACTTGAAGTGAATACACGAGATGTTTCTCAAGTCAAAGCCCGCGACACAACCAAAGAAGGTAAAGGGGGGCAACACAAACGAAACAATTAAAAAGTAAATAGATAAATAAACAAATAAAAGTAAAAATAGCAATAAACGATACCGCGTTTGGAATGATTCATACATTTACTAATTTATATGCACATATGATAATCGTTACCAGATGTTGTGCAACTCTTGTCTAGTTCTGCAAGTAATACAACCTGGATAAACAACGATGTCTCAATAAAGCGACAAACTCTGGCATTTTACTTCCTCTACTTCGTGCAAGGTAAAACATAGGCAGAGAAGATGCTCACACAATATAAAAAAAACGTCTGGCATGTTCTATTCACAAATTCTATCTAGCTGTTCCACAAACTAAATTTTCTTATAAAATATTATTCTTTTATTTACACCACAATAATCAAGTAAACATTACCAGAATTGGCAGCAGGATACACAAGCTAAAGCGCTGGGCAAATCTTTTAAAAACCGGTTGCTATTTGAAACAATAATTAAAATGTGGTTCTCTCTGCCTGTTAAGAATGACGTCCCGTTTGAGAAAAGTTTCTACTATCTTAAACGGAAACCAACAACTCTTAATAGGTCAGCTCTACAAAACAAATGTATAGGATAAATTATGTGTTTGAACGAGATCTACATATTTTGTTTAGTACGTTTATTCCTATCTGTTGCGGTTTACCAGTTATACGAAAGTTACATAAAAGTTATCAAGAATGAAGAGATCTTCAGAGGTTATTCCCAAAAAATTGAAGATATACATTTCATTTGTCATAAAGGTAGGCCTTAAACATATGACACTTGGTCAAAATTGTTAGAGCCATTGATGAGAAAATCAAAATTATGGAGTGTTATTAATTAAGGGTAGTTGGAGGGGCAGTGTCGTATTCATGGATCATACTGAACTTTAATACCAAGTTTGGTGTTTAACCGACTTTTCGTTTTTGAGGTAGTTTCTAAAAGTTTTATTTTTTGAGTCAGGTGTCTTAAAACATGTATTTCCTTGAAATCTCGATGTCGCAATTTTTGGTGCAATACAATACTTTTTCTATCCGCTATATACAGTGTGCATATATATTAAGCATTTTAGAAAAATATCAGTGTTTGTGTGTGTGTGGGACTGTGAGTGTGTGTGTGTGTGTGTGTCTGCCTGTCTGTCTGTCTGTCTGTCTGTCAGTCTGTGAACAGCATATCTCAAAAACGAAAACTCTGCTAAATATCAAACTTGATATTTCAGTTCAGTATCTCCCAATGATGAAATACAAAGATTTACAAGAAAATCCGTCACTTCAAAGTAACCTTTGCCTAGAAAATGTTTCAAACACTTTGATTTCATCAAAAATGTCTACCTAACGACTTTAATTGAACTTCGTATATTAAATATAGTTATATTGGAAATAAAATGTATATCTTTAAATTCCTTAGAATAGCCTCTGAAATCCTCATCATTCTGAATGGCTTTTGCATAATCTGAGAAACAGACAAAGAGATAGTGCACACAAGCGTAGATTTCGTCAAAACACATAATCTGTCAGATATATTTTTGTTGTGGAGATAACCATTTCCGAGATATTGCTTGTTATAGGTTTAAATGTTGCAATACTTAATTATACTTTTCTCAAATGGGAAGCCTTTATTCAATTTTTTTCATACTTGTCAAGCAAAGTGATCGGAATTTCAATACCACCACATAACGACCGGATTTTAAAAACGTTGACTATCGCTTTAGGTTATTGTATTTGTTTATTCCCCTCGTATAAGTAAATGACTTCGTCGTCTTCTTCTTCTGCACCCCAGGGATAAGTCGATGCTGCCTGTTCCGTCTTCAAAAATGTCTGACCATGGTTTCCTTGGTCTTCTATACAACCTTAGTTTAAGATTCTCGCTCTCAGCATTGTACCAACATGCTATATCCATTTATTTCTGTAGTTTATAATGCTTTTCTTCCAAAAATATATTTTTAGTTTTCCATGATTTTTCCAATTGGAATCAGTTTAAAAGGTCCATCGTTTTACTGTTCTTAAGAACTCATCTCGGCAGCCTGTATCTTCATTTCAGTCAAGTAATGTTAACGTCCATGTTTTACATACATAAAGAAAAGTAGGAACGGCCATTAAAATTTCATTCGTGTGTTCTTTTCTGGATTTAGTTTTTAGGCCTATATTTATAGAACCGCAATTTTGTTGTAAGACAGGTAACTTATTTGTAAAATAATTTTCATATTTATAATTGACATAGGCTTTAAATATTTAAAATCGGTGACTCGCATATTCATTACAAGTTATATCTAAGGTATACTTATTATGAAAGTTACTTCTTTTTTTACTTGTAAAAATTATAAAAGTATAATTCTTACATAGCTTCTGTAACATATACCTTCTCTTTGCAGATCGTCTTCAGTTTTACTAATAATTAACTGGACACCAGCAACTATCATCGTCTTAAGAGTAAAATTGTGTGCAATATAAATACCGTTAATGTTAAACAAACATCCTCTAATCATATCTATATACATTTTAAACAAAATTGGACGCAAACATCAACCCTGCCTTACACGTGGTTTTTATGTAATCCTTTCCCCTACTTTTCATACCCAACATGTACGCTAATTGGTGTATTCTTATATATAAACACTCGAGTACATTAATTAGGTGTACGTTAATCTTCCCCATAGTTTTCTCATATTTAAACGGTTAAACGCTTTTCGTAATAGACAAAAGCTACATTTGTTTCTAGGTTAATTCTCTCATTTTTCTACTGTTCGTGTAACTGCAAAAGTTACTTCTTTTGTTCTGCTAATAAGTCTGAAGCGGCTTGTAATCTTTAATGTAGAATTCTTTAACCTGTATTTAAAATACTTATTTACCTATATAATAAATATTATTAAATAGTATTATAATAAAACTATTTCTGCTAATTCTTATCTCGATAGCCATGGAATAAACAGAAGAATAAGCTTTTAAAAGAATACTTTGTTACGGCATAGAAGGAGAAAATGTTATGATGCAGTACATCAGACTTTTGTACTCGTGTCCTATTCTTTTTTGGGGAACGACGAAGTCACCATGTAGCCTATTTTGCTAAATGATATATTATTTTTTTAACCTTCTGACCCTGTTAGGGTTGGTAAAAGATACAGAATACTTAAAATATAAAAGTATCACATAAAAATAACATGGTGTTGAAAAGAAAACTTGACAACACAATACTACATAAGCATATAAATTCAAATTTAGTTATAGGTACTATATAATTAAACAATGTGTTTCCCATAAAGACAGTTTATCAAGATGACTGCAGAATATTTTATTGTTTTGGAGAGAATATGGAACTTTATTGCTTTTTCTTATTTATATTTTTCCTGCTATAAAACAAAGTGTTTTATTACAGTTCCTCGTACGCCAAAGAGAAGACCACTCACAATAATTTCTTGAAAATATTTTTCTAGAAAAATACGAGATTATTGGCTTGTAAATACTCTTGTTTTCTGCACCAACTTGTTCCGGCTGTGTGGTTGTCTGTTCAAACCTGATTGCTGGTTTCTTTAGTTGATGCAAAGATGTTAAATTGCAAAGCTTCATAATGGTTTGTTCAGTGTAAGGGCGGCATTAAATATGAATGTAAAGAAATTTGCTGTCATTACCAACTTACTTGCGCGTAGATTTAAAGGAATTCATTGCAGTATAGGTGCTTCAATTGTTACCGCAAATCACTTTGTAACTTTTGATCTGGTTTTACTGACATATATAACTTTCAATGTCAACAGTTCCTGAGGCGGTTCTGCCGGAAGATAATAATTAATTATACATTTTTAGTATTTACGTGATAGCATGCTTGGAGCTATTTAACAGTGTCACACATGTTTAAGTATGGCTTAGTGGTGAAGTGGGATAATTACAGCTAGCAGGTTGATGCGAGATTGTCTCACTCGGCGCATTCTCAGTGTGGTTTAACCGTAATTGTCTGTTCTCTCGACGGAAGTCTGTTAGCACAATTACTTGTAAAACACGAGCTACTGCTCATGACAGCTTTGTTTTGCTTATAATGTGCAACTAGCGTTTCCATTCAAATGAACCGAATATTTACAATCACACTGGCATAACGGTTATTTTCTCATACTGTCTATATGAAAGTATAAAACGGAAATGCTCGGCGTATTTATACCTATTATTGCTAACGACATCGCAGATACATCATAATTACGTCTTATTTGTAGTTCATCTGTGTTGACCTCTCTCTCTCTCGCTCTCTTTCTTGACCGCTTTCTGTGTATTTCATCGCAGCTTTGACCTTTTGTTTTGGACAGGAAGACGATTTTGGATTTCGCTATGTACAGGTAACGTGTCCCTTTGCATTATTTTGCTGAACTAGGTTAGTTAGGATACAGTTGGTTTTAGGGTCTAGTTGACACACTTAATTATCTACTTAAGGGCACTTAACGCGGGGCTAGTCAATCTACCCTTAACTTTTGTTACACATTTTTATTTCATTTGGAAACGTACTTTTCTTACAGTGTGCTTTCACCTGTATGTAAATACGACCTCTTGTAAAATAAAAGTTTAGAGAAATAAGAAATATTTGAAGAAATTATTCCTTGTTGTGTGTAGTAAAGACTTTTCACTATGTTTCTGTGCAGTTTAAGGTCTATACTGCTGTTTCCTGACATAATATCAACCATATTTTCAGCACATGTATCGGTTTAAGTTACCACATAATTTATGGAAGTTGACTCACTGGCAAGCGTCGTCGTTAATAGGTGTTTTCTAACAAACTGCGCTGAATTGTAGGAGCGCAAATATGCAAAATAGAATAACGATAAAGATTTTCTACCATCTTGTGTCCCTGATACACCTAATCCATCAGTTGTCACTGAGAAGCAAAATAACCATGCTCAATCATATCTCCCAAAGTTATATCAACTCTGCGTAAAAGCTGTCAAACGAACATAAAACATCTAAATAGATCGGAATGGGGGCAACACCGTGCAAGGCACATTGCAGAATAACATTTTAATAACATGTTTAGACACAGAGAATGACAAAATTATTTAGACATATTTAATTTTTCTAGGCCGTATGTACAATGTACATAGTAAATAGAGAAGGTATTGCATTCCATCCAAAATTTAATGTCAACATTTCACCGGAAATGTGTTTTTGTGCCCCCGGAATCTGAAAAAATCTGATGTTAAAAAACTTATGTATGCTTCTATTTACTTCATTCTAATCGAGAAAATATTAGTAGAGGCAGTCTTATTACTTGCTTCCTTGTAATTAGAAGCGAAATAAAAGAGCACAATAGGTTAAAGTGATTGTCAAAAGCTGGTTACTATGTGACTGAGGTTTCTTTGTTTGCATGAAAAAAGTATGCTTTTCAAAGCTGAAGCTAAACAAGGAATGTCCTTTACATGGAAAATTTTGATTTTCTCAAAAATGGCTCTAACGATTATGATTAAAACATCGTATATTAAAGGTATTTACCTGACAAACAAAATGTATACCTTGAATTTTCTGGGAATAGCCTCTGAAGACTACTTTATTCTGGATGAATTTTACGGAATTTTACATAACTGCTAAACCGTAAGAAATGGACAAAAACTTACGACACAAAAATGTAGAGCACGTTAAAACACACAATTCATGTTATATACACTTTTTTATGGAGTTGATCGATTTTGGTTTCAGCTTTGAAAAACTTATACTTTTCTCACACAGGAATTTGTCAACTCCTGTTCATATAAACAAAGGAACTTCAGTCACAGCTTTTGACTATCACTTTAACCTATGGTACTCCCTTATTTCGCTTCTATTCACAAGGAAGCAAGTAGTAAGACTATTCATGCTTATTGTTTCTCGATTAGCACAAAGTAAATAGAATTATAAGCTTTTTAACAATAATTTGTTGCACAGATACAGAGAAAGTCATGTGAATGGAACACATCAGATTTTTTTTTCCCATATACCCCATTTTAATCTAGACAATCCCTTGGAGAAGTAGTTACATTACACATTTCGTTAAAGTCACAAAGGAAATAAATATGGACAAATGTTTAAGAACTGGCGCTACGTGTTGGCACCAAAATCTCTCTCTCTCTCTCGGTCCATACAATCGGGAGAAACGATTTAATGTCCACAGGACTTTAAAAGAATGACAAGATATTGAACAATTCAAATCACTAATAATGGATGTCTGGTAAAACATATGCCATAAAATGCGCGTTTATTAATCAACAATTTGCTCTGAAGAGATATACATTTTTTGTGTAGTGCGTTCTCCTATATAACTTAAGATATACAATTATACAAGATTATACAAAATCCTTCATAATCAACAGGAATTCACGATTATACATTTATGGACGTCCATTCTTGAGACTTCTTCCCTTAATTTTAGTGTAGGGTGCATGGAAGTCCACAAACCTGCTAGAAGATGACAGTGGATGAATTATCAAAACGCATCCAGGCAACTTACACCAAAATTAAGTGCAGAAGCCTCAAGAATGGACGTCCATAAATGTGTAACATGAAATATTCACAGTAAGAAATACTTTTTGTACAATTATTTCAAGAAATTCACAGACTATTCCCAGAAAATTCAAGTTACATATTTAATTTTCATGTCAATATCTTGTAAATATCTCAAATACTGCGTATTTTGAGTCGCTTTTTTATAAAATAGCATTTTCCGAAAAATATGCCATTCTTTAGCTTATTTCATTTCCCTACTCCTCTTGTAAAAGCAAACAGTAAGTAATAAAACCCTTTTTGCTAATGTTTATCTTGTCCTACGATGTCTATGTGTAACAGGCTAGCCTCTGGTCTCCTAGGTAAAGGGTTGAAACCCGGGAGAGGGCAATGGCTTCCTTCTGAGGGGAAGTAAAACAACCATTGGACCCGTGTCGTATATTTATTGCACGTAAAAGAACCTCAAGCTGAAAACACAGCAGTTAAAGAGCGCCCATAAATAAAGCTCAATCTTTACTTTCTCTACACGTACTATGCACTTAGATTACAAGAAAAGTATAGTATTCTATCCAAAACTTCAATAAATAGTTTTCACTGGAAATACATGTTTTTGAGAAAACTGAATAAAAATTGTTTTTAGAAAAAAGCGTAGTGTGTGTGTGTGTGTGTGCGCGCGCGCGCGTCAGTCTATCTCTCTATGTGCGCCTAAGAAAAGCATAGCTCAAAACCGACAAGTCCGATAAAGATCAATCTTGGTATTTAAGTTAACTATATCCCAAGGATACGGCACAAAGATTTTAAAGATTATCCTCCACTCCAAAACAACCCTTTACGTGGAAAAAATGCTTGAAAGTTTAGATTTTCTCAAAAATGGCTCAAACGATTTTGATTAAAATATCGTATATTAAAGATATTTACATGAAAAATAAAAGTTACATCTTGAATTTACTGGGTATAGCATCTGAGTGCCTCTTTATTGTGGATGAATTTTGCTGAATTTTGCATAACTGATAAAGCTAAGAGTCATACTACACAAAACATTTAGATCAACACATAATTTATGTCATACACGTTGTTAAGTAGAGCTGACTGTTTCTGAGATATTGATTGTTATTTCGTTTCGGCTTTAAAATACTTATACTTTCTCCTTTTTCAACTCCTAGCCATACAAACAAAGGAACTTCAATAGCATGGCAACCAGCTTATAAAAGGTTTGACTATCCCTTGACAAAGAAGAATGTATTTATACCATTTCTGAAATTATGTAAGCATTGAGTAAAAAAAATGAATAAACTTTTTTAACAATAATTTGTTGCTAAGATGTAGAGAAAGGCATATGAATGGAATACATAATATTTTTAATGCTTATCTTGATGGAAGAACAAGCTTCTGCAAGAATACTTGGTTGCAGCATAAGTAACGAAAGTTTGTGAATAGCACATCCAATTTTGTATAAAGTATTCCAGTAGGTTCACTTCAAGACTTACTGTATGTGCTATTTTAATGAATTATGAAATATTTGATGTTATTCTTCTTAAAATATCTTCGTTCACCAATAATAATATAACCTAGTTCTCCAGCATGACGCCAGAAAGGCGTACTTTTAAATAAATGTAAATGAAGTTTTGTGATAAACTTCATTGTTATAAGTATCCTACATATCTAAAAACTCTGAATCAGCATCCATGTTATCATCTAGTTGTTTTCCCTTTTAAATTAATTTAGTAGTTAAATAATGAGTTATAATCTTAGGGAACAAATAAGCGCTTTAGGGAATTTAAATTTAATTTACAGCATTATAACGAATGTTACATGTAATTTAGAGTAATTTTCCTGAATTATTTTGGGCAATTCAATGTTACTATGCTGTGCGTGCTTTGAAAATGCTCTCAGTAAAAAGCTCTTGCTTCAACTCCTTCCAATGGGTTTTTTATAGAAGCAAATTTGACTGCTAGAGAATGATTATAACAAAATGGGAAAAATTAGCTTCAGCATTTTTGTTCTTGACAGGGCAAAGGAGCACCAGCCAGTTAGTTTTAATGAAGCTGTTATAATGGTACGAAAACACAAAAGAGGCTGATGAATTATGTTTATCAATCTTAGTACTTCCCTTACCGGCAATCCGAACAATCATTAGAAGTGCTTGAATTATGGGAAGGAATTATATGCTGATGCTACAGTATAAAACTGGGTCGATGTTCTTTTCTATGATCATATAATTTGTGAAATTGTATAAACCCATATATATATTGACAAGTTTTAACTTCTCTACATAGCCCATGATAGAGAAGGTCTTACATTCCATCCAAAAACTCGATACCGAGGTTTCACGGAAAACACATATTTTAGGATTCCCTGTAAAACAAAAACTTTTTTATTAGGAAAAGGTATGTGTGTCTATGTGTGATATCTTAAAAACGAAAAGTCGGTAAAATACCAAACTCTGTATTTTAGTTTAGTATCTTTAAAAGATACGACACGAAGATATTGAGAAAAATCTCCCCAATCCAAACTACTCTTAACTTGGAAAATGTTTCGAAAATGTTGATTTTCTCAAAATGGCTATAAGGATTTTGAATAAAACACCGTACATTAAAAAAAATTACATGACAAATAAAATGTATATTTTAAATTTTCTGGGAAAAGCCTCTAAAGAGCTCTTCATTCTGGATGAATTTTGCTAAATTTTACATAACTGATTAACAGTAACAGACAAAAACTCGCTACACAAAAAGTGTAGATGTTGTTAAAGCACACAACTTATATCTTATATATTACTTTCCCTATCCCTACGATGTACATAGGGATAGAGAAGGTATTGTAATGCACCCAAAAATTCGATACCAAGATTTCAACGGAAATATATGTTTGGGGTCCCTGAGTCCGGAAAAATATGTTTAAAAAAAGGTCCGTGTGTATCTGTGTGTGTGTGTATGTCTGTCTGTGGACAGCATAGCCCCAAAACAAAAAGACGTTAAATACCAAACTTGGTATTTAGGTTTAGTATCTTCCAAGGATACGACACGAAGATTTTCAAAAAAAATCCCCCTCCAAAAACTACCTTTTACATGGAAAAAATTTCGAAAAATTTGATTTTTTAAGAATGGCTCTAACGATTTTGATTAAAGCTATTTATGTCCGAAATAAAATGTATATCTCGAATTTTTTGGGAATAGCCTCTGAAGAGTTCTTTATTCTGGATGAATTTTGCTAAATTTTGCTTAGCTGCTAAAGGGTAAAAGATAGACAAAAACTTACTCAAAGAAAATGCTGATCTGATCAAAACACACAATTTTTGTCCTTTGCATTTTTGTTGTGGAGGTAACCGTTTCCGACATATTCCTTCTTTTTGGTTTCAGTTGTGAGCACTTATACTTTTCTCAGACAGGAAGTGTCCGTTTTTCTTTTGTTCTACTCCTGGCCAAGCAAACAAGCGATTTGCAATGACAATCGCATAACGATAGCTTTTAAAACATTTGACGATCATTTTAGCATAGCTTATTCCCTTATTCTCTTCTACTTATTAGGAACTAAGTAATAATATTCTGCTAATATTTATCTCGATTAGCATTGTGTACAAAGAAGAATAATCTTTTGTAGGAGGTTTGTAGAGCAGCTAGAGAAAGTCATGTGAGTGTAACACATATTTTTTTTTCGTGGAATTGACCACTTCCTAATATAATTATTGTTATTGGTTTCAGTGTTAAAATAGTGAAATTTATCTACTCTCTGGTGTGCAAAGGAATGCATTTCAATCGTATAGTAATCAGCTTTTAAAATGTTTGATTATCGCTTTAGATTAGTTATCTCTTGTTTGCCTTCTACTTACAAGAAAATAAGTAATAGGATCATTTCTGCTAATGTTTATCTCAATTAGTATGAAGTAGATAAAATAATAAGCTTTTTAACAATAATTTGTTACCGAGATGTAGAGAAAGTCATGTGAATGGACAACAGATTTTTTTCCTAACCGTCTATAACTAAACCTGGAAAGTTAACATAAATTCAAAACTACGGCTAAGGAACTTTAATTATCTGTGCGTATCTCTCTACCCCTGAACTATCGCGAGAATGGGAATGAAAGTTTCTCATCTCATTCAGGTATCCCAGTAAACCTCCAAGCTGATCTCCAGACTTTCTTTCAGTAGATACATTCAATTTCGGTCTTTCCTGTTAAGCAAACTCTTAGCGTTCCTTTTCCTTTATGTTCTTTTTTACACTGTGTGTAATATATGGGCCAACGTTAGCAACTTTATTGTGAATAGTCTGCTTGACTAGAAGGCCGAGCCTATTAAGGTGCAGTAAACAAATGTATACAGAATATCGTAATATCTAGTTTATTTCATGGTGTTTTACTGCCTGATAAAACAAGTGTTCTTTTTATTTTCTCTATCCCATATGTACAAATAAATAAATAAATAAAAATGTGCAATATCATACCCTGGTATCTAATTTCTTAAACCGGGGCATGCACTCCAAATTCTTAGATTGATTTCCTACATTAAAATACAACCATTATTTAATTATTTTACAGATACTTTTAACATAAATAACATATTAAATATAATATATTAAACTACAATTCCCAACACTTATATTACTAATAATCTAAATAAAATTATTCTATTTAATCCAACTTTAATTTACTTAATAAATGTTCCTTTTAACAATTTTAATTTTTTTAAATGTTTTTAAATTATTATTTCTTTTATTTTTTTTTATTTTTTCTATATTGCATAAATAAATATTATTTCCAAACATTCCTTAAAAATATACTTATAATAAATTTTACTGGCAGCCAGAAACAAAACAAAAATAAAAATGAAATAAAAATAACTGGTAGGTATCCAGCTATTTCTATTGCATTTAATTTTAACCTACAACCTAAACTAAGCCCGCCGGTATCCGGCGGCTACCCTAAGTGCTGGTTTCCAACACAAATTACAATGTACGAAGTACATAGAGGGTATGAAAGGTATTGTATTCCATCCAAAAATTTGAAACCAAGATTTTGCTGGAAATACACGTTTTCAGACATCCATAATAAAAAAAAATCATTTTTAGAAACATGTACGTGTGTGTGTGGGGGGGGGGGCGCTTGCGCCTATGGGCAGCATACCTCAAAACGAAAAGTCGGTTAAATACCACAATTGGTATTTAATTTCAGTATCTTCCAAGGATGTGACACGAAGATTTTTAAGAAAATCCCCCACTTCCAACTATCCTTTATATGGAACATTTTTCGTAAATTCTGATTTTCTCAAAAAACTTTCTAGCGCTTTTGATTAAAGCACCACATATTAATGATATTTACATAATAAGCAAAATGTACGTCTTGAATTTTCTGGGAACAGCCTCTGAGGACCTTTTTACTATGGATTATTTTTTCTGAATTTTGTATAACTGAAGATAGACACAATTTTACTACACAAAAATGTAGATCTCGTTAAAACACACTTTTTATGTCATATATATTTATTTCCTGGAGTTGACTGTTTTCGGGATATTCCTTATCCTTGGTTTAAGTTTCAAGAATCTCAAACTTGCCTCATACGGGAACTGGTCATCTCCTGGCCACGCAAAGAAACGGCTTTCAATCCCATAGCAACAACATTTTAAAAATGTGACTGTCGGTTTAGCCTAGTGTATTCCCTTGTTTTATTTCTACTTATAAAGAACTTAAGTGCAAGACCATTTCTGCTAATGTTTATCTCCATAGCTTGAAAAGATAGAAGAATAAATTTATTAATAATAGTTTGTTACACAGAGGTAAAGAAAGTCATATGAATGGAACACATCAGATTTATTTCATTTTTGCTTTGTACACCTTAAAGAAGAAATGTAAATGTGTATGTTTAAGTTTAACTTGATTAACAAATGATAAGTTTTAGGCATGGATAGCTTCTGCAGGAATGATAGAGAAAGGCATCGGAAAGTATTTCATCGGTTTTTATTGGGTTTTTTAGTTCTCGTTTTTGTTTCTTTAAGTGTTCTCGCGAAGGTGGCTGAACCACTGAAGATGCTCACCACAATTGTGAATGAAGCGTCTTTGTCTGAAAACTGCAGCAACCACGGCTTTTCAATCCGAAAAATACTTCCACTTATAATTATTATCTTATGATATTTCCTTGTCCCCTTTATTATATATACCGTTTGAAAGGAACATAGAACATAGACGACAAACCATCAATTAACTAAAGGAGCGGGGTTGCTGGGCAACCTTGGTTTTACAAATAGAACAGATACTTGTTAAATAACCTAGTAAAATGAGAAGAGCATTTAGAAACACGCAATTTTCATTACTTCAAATTGATAGATCAACTTCTTTTTAGTTTTTTTTTTTTTTTTGCAAATATTTGATAACATTATTAATGATGCTCTTAATTTCGAAAAAAATTATGGAAAGATAGAACTAGAATTAAGGATTGAATGCCATTTTTGGGGATCCGAACAAGCAATCTTCGTATTTCCGAGCAGCTGGTATGGCATCTGAGCTATGAGATTGAACTTCGAGTGGAATTTTCCCGGTAAAACAGAAGAGAACATAAACTTCTCTTGAGATAACATACTAAATTTCGACTTACACCCTACTACATTCTGACTATACCTTTTCTTCCTACGAAAGGACAATTAACACAACTATTAACTAGATTTTGTCAAGTTATCTGAAACTGTGTTGCATCCTAGTCTCTATTACACATCGCAGGGAGAGCTACTATAATTATTGCTGTTCCAAAAAGGAATTAAAATCTTTAGTTGACTTGCAACAATATAGGTTCAAAAATTAGTTTTAAATCTCAAAAATACATTTTCTTTTCTATGGCATATATGTACAATGTATTGTACTTCACCCGAATATTCTATACCGATATTTCAGCAGAAATATGTTTTAAGACACCCTGAATAAAAAGAAAAGCATTTTCAGAAAATGGCCAATGTGTGTGAGTGTATGTGTGGGTGTGTATGTGGACAGCATAACTTAAAAATAAACAGTCCGTTAAATACCAAACTTTGGTATTAAGGCTTAGTATCTCTCAAGGGTGCGACACAAAGTTTTTCAAGAAAGTCCCCACCCCAAACTAACCTTTACATAGAAAAAGTTTTGAAAATTTTTATTTTTTCAAAAGTAGGCTCTAACGATTTTGATTAAAACGCCACATATTAAAGATATTTAATGAAAAATAAAATGTATATCTTGAATTTTTTTGGAATAGCCACTTAAGTCCTCTTCATTCTGAATGATTCTGCTTAACTAGTAAACCGTAAGAAATAGAGGAAAACGTACTACAAAAATCTGATATGTTACACTCACATGACTTTCTCTAGTTGCTCTAAAAGCCTCCTACAAAAGATTATTCTTCATTGTACACAATGCTAATCGAGATAAATATTAGCAGAATGTTCTTATTACTTAGTTCCTTATAAGTAGAAGGGAATAACGGAATGCGCTATGCTAAAGTGATTGCCAAATGTTTTAAAAGCTATCATTATGCGATTGTCATTGCAAATAATTTCTTTGCTTGGCCAGGAGCAGAACAAAAGAAAAATGGACACTTCCTGTCTGAGAAAAGTATAAGTACTTCACAATTGAATCCAATAACAAGGAATATCTCGGAAACGGTTACTTTCCAAAACAAAAACGTAAAGGACATAAATTATGTGTTTTGTCGTGATGTACATTTTTGGTGTAATGAGTTTTTTCTATCTATTACGGTTTAGCAAAATTCGGCAAAATTCATTCAGAATAAAGAGGTCTTCAGAGGCTATTCCCAAAAAAGTCGACATATACATTTTATTTCGGACATAAACTAGCTTTAAGATACGGGGTTTTAATCAAAATTGTTAGAGCCATTTTTAAGAAAATCAAAATGTTCTAAATTTTTTCCATGTAAAGGGTAGTTTCTGGTGGGGGGGATTTTTTTGAAAATCTTCGTGTCGCATCCTTGGAAGATACTAAACCTAAATTCCAAGTTTGTTATTTAACGGTCTTTTCGTTTCGGGGCTATGCTGTCCACAGACACACACGCACACACACACACACACACACACACACACACACACACACACATACACACACACAGACACACACATGGACTTTTTTTTTTAAAATGCTTTTTTCGGACTCGGAGGATCCCGAAACATATATTTCCGGTGAAATCTCGGTATCGAATTTTTGGGTGCATTACAATACCTTCTCTATCCCTATGTACATTGTACATATAGGGCTACAGAAAGTAAAAATGTATATCACGTCAAAACACACAATTTATGTCTTTAAAACGTTGTAGAGCTAACAGTTTTCGAGTTCCTTGTTATTGGTTTCATTTTTAAATACTTATACAGTCCGTGTACTGTTTTACTTTTGGATACGGAAAGAAGCTAATTTTAATAACAATAGCATAGCGACAGTTTTTAAAACATATGATTATCGCTTAAAATAGTGACTATGCATCCTTATTTCCCTTTTACTTATAAGGAACTAAGCAATAAGAGCAGTCAGCTAGTACTTATCTCGATTAGCATGGGGTAGGAAGAATATTATTATTATTTTATAAGAAGTTTGTAGAATAATTAGAGAAATCATCTGAATACAACATATTAGATTTTTTTTTATCACAGAGCAGCTCACAAAGTATTTTATAGCTGATATCCCCCCTCCCCGGCAAGCTGCTTCGTTATTCAGCCTATATCCTGTAATTCTGCATGACCACAATAAATTTAACTAGTTTCTGCTCCTCAGACGCTTTTTAACAATGACTCATAAATTTAAGGGCATCTCATATTGAAAAATGTATCAGTCAGTGTACATGAAATTCCAAAACTAAATTAAAAAAAAATGATACAAATCTCCATTATAACAACCATTAATTCAACTTCGGTACTGGTTACGCAGAAAAGAACAGTTATCAGGGAAGAAAGATGGCGCTAGGGAAGCTGTATGCGCAGAACGTTACACCAGTACACAGATTGGTTGTACGGTTTTATGCTATCGGTGCTGGGACAGAACCATTGTTAGGGCGGAACTCTTGCAGGCAAGACCTGACCGTTAGCAGCCCATTCTGGCTTTGGAATTAAAAGCGCTTCAACTTTGCAGCCTCTTAACCTCAAAGTTTTCTCATCGTAGTAGTGTTAAGTATCGATCGCCCCCAGATGGCAGGTCGCTCTCTAATGTGCTTGTACTACCGCCATTCATAACCGCCCTCTCGCATTTTACGTCAATCATGCACAGTGCGGATCCCCGGGGAAAACTCGTGGGCATTTGTACTCATTTCGACTACGCGGGATACGTTTCAGGCGCGCCCACAAATAAGCGTATACTTTCCTCAGCCTGCAGGTATAAAAACTGCATTTCTTTATGGAATTTAAACACAGGATACCATACTGAAGTGGGCCTCTATATGAGGACAGATATTCCGGGCAACATTTTGCGCGTTTTTATTTGGTTCTTTTGCTATTTATGCTTGCAGCCCTTTGTTTCAAGATCTTGAACTACGTCACGTGAGGAGTTTAAATAGTAATCCATGGACAAATAAGAGTTAAAAGAACTTTGTAGTCACCTTTTCACACTTTACCGAATTATATGCAGAATTAAGGGACAAATGAGGAAACTAAAATATTTATTTGCACTTGTTTTATTACATAGAACATCAATGATATCAATTTTACATTCGTTAAGAGATGTTGTAGTAAAAATTTCAATCCGGCCTGATCAAAAAAAAAAAAAAAAAAAAAAAAAAAATCCAAAAAAAAAAAAATAGAAAACCTTGTAATATAAAGTATTTTACATTTCTTCTATATATTTCTTTCAATAATATACTATTTTATTAGGAAACAGTATATTTTACGATATTTAAATGTCTGTAGACACATAAACATCGTAAATCATACTGTTTCCATCATACTATTTAATAAAAGGTTTTCTGAAAACTATATTTTTGCATATTCAAAATGTTTCACGCGTCTCAGCTTTTGTTTAAATACAACAATCGTTTCCCAAAATGTGCAGAAGTATCATATTAATGTGACAAAAATCATCATTACACGAATAATAATTTTTCAAAATACTATTTGTCTGAAAAAAATTAGAAGTTAAAATATCTAACTTTTTAAAAAATATCATAAATTAGTAATCAAAGTTATTGAAATATCAACGCGTGTAGTTTTTGTGCGTAGTTCAGTACTCTAATTCAAAAAATATTATCCAGTTTTCTCAACGTTCGATTTGTGTGGAATATTTTGATAATACAATATATTTACGTAATAAAATGCATTAAATAAAGGTTTTCTTACAAAGTTTTTATTCATTTTTACTGAAATTTGGTATTCTTATTAAGTACAAACACAGTAAGAGTTTCAAAAAAATTTATACAAAAACATAGAAATTTGAAGATTCCCTTCCCGTGTCCCTTAACACACTTATACGCCCTAAACGAATGCTTAAAATATATTTGTACATCTACTTGTTATTATTCGGTTCAAAGACAGTGCCTACGTATTAGACATTTTACTTATATTCGCGAGCAACAACTGAAAAATATCTGCGAGCTGTAATTGCAATACCAGGTAGGAAGGTTTGAAGAAACTGTTTTAATATATTTTACTTTTAGTAAGTTGGTGCCGCATTTACAGGAATTGGTTTATATCTTGTAAAGATGTGCTATAATAATGTTTTCAAAATATAAACATGTGTACATTTCATCAGCTCTAATGAGCAAATAACTCCAGCCTTTGCGACAGCGCTGCTAATGGACCTAGGAGGGAATCTGGGTTCATTCCTGGCATCAGCATGGGAAGGAAAGGTACCTAGAGGGGGGGGGGGCTATTGAGCCTACCTGATAGCAGACAGGTCTTAGAAACTGTGCCACAAAAGTCAAACTCACCACCTTCTCCTCCCCCTAACCCACACTTTGCCCAAGATGGCTTAGGTGGATGGACACAGAGAATACACAAGATTTAACATATGATGCTCTCTCCATTATTTAAGGAATAGAAACACTCAGAACTACTTCAATAGAAGAGGGGAGGAATACATTTGGAGTGAATTCGATATTTTTCAGCATGAATCGGGATATTGTCTGAACTCCTTTGTTAAATAGCACAATATTACAGGTTAAAACCGACAAAAACAGCCCGCCTCGGCAGTGCGGGAGTAGTGTTTCTGCCTCACATTCAAGATGTTGCGAGTTCGAAGCTCGTTTCGGGTGAGTTACCCAGTGAAGATCCTTGCCGGGGTTTTCCCCTATCTTGAGCAGAATGTTGGATAACTTTAAGCTCTATGGAGCAAAATTTCACAGTTTTCATTCAGGGTCCGATATGACCAACTAGGTTAAAGGACGCTAAGCTACAAAATAAAAAAGTCGGATATTTCATCTACATGTGTTCCTAATAAATGACATTTTAGGGTGTTAGAATTTATTTTTACTTTCTTTACACGTACTATGTACATAGTATATGGAGAAGGTATTGTATTCCACCTAAAGATTTGGTACCGAAATTTCACTGCATATAGGTGTATGTTATGAAGATCGAGTCCAAAAAAGGTCCGTGTGTATGTCTGTGTATGTGTGTGGACAGCTTGGCTCAAAAACTAAAAGACCGTTACATACATACCAAATTTGGAATTTAAATATTATCTTCCAAGGATGCGACACGAAGATTTTCAAGAAAATCCCCCACCCCAAGTGACTCTTTATCCACATGGAATTATTTTTGAAAATTCGGTTTTCTCAATTAATGATTAATTACCATATTTACATCAGAAATAAAATGTATATCTTGAATTTTCTGTGAATAGGATAAGCAGACCTGTTCGTTCTGGATGATTTTTGTTAAATTTTAGACCCAAACTCACCACACAAGAAATGTAGATCTCGTTAAAACCACAATTGATGTCATGCATTTTTGTTGTGGAGTTAACTATTTCAAAGATATTGCTTGTCATTACTTTCAAATTTAAACTATGTAACGTGGTTTCTTTTCCTTTCATCTCGTTTTTGTTTGCTGCTGGCCTTACAAAGTGAACCAAACTTCAATTGTTTACATAACGATCAGCTTTTAAAATAAATGATTATTGCTTTAGCCATATTTCCCTTCTGCTTACAAGGAATCATGTTTATCTCGATTAGCATGATTGCTTTTATAAGAATAGTTTGTTTGCAAAACGGGTAGAGAAGGTCATGTGAGTGTGACATATCAGATTCTTTTAATCGTCGTGTACCATTCTTGGAAGATGGAGAGTTTAAATTCTAAGTGTGGTATTTAACACAATTATTGTTTTCGACTTATGCTGTTCACACGCGCACATACAGAATATTTTGCAGTAAAATCTCGATATCGAATTCTTGAGTTGAATTCAATAACCCAATTTCGGATTTCTAAAACCAAGCAGCATATGAGGTGCTTTGGTGATTTTACGAGTCTCCATATTATGTGCAGAAAAGTCTTAGTCATCATTTGTAGTGTTGCATATTTCAATATTATTAACATGTAAGTAAGCTTATTTTGAAATATTTTATTACCATTGTTGATTTTAATTTCTCTAGCAGATATTCACAATGTAGATAGCAGCTACAGAAGGTACTGTATTCCACCCAAAAATTCGATACAGAGATTTCAGTCGTGTAGTAGCATTCCCACGACTCATCACCAGTGACGATTCCTTTCAGAAAGCCATGCCCTTGTTGGTGTACGCGTTAAATGATCCAAGCTTGTCAACATTGTATTCCACCAATTCTCTTAATGTTTATTTCGATTAGCGTGACATAGATAAAATAATATTTTGTAAGAATGGTTTATATATAGAACAGCTAGATTAAGATATGTGAATGGAACACATCAGATTTTTTTCTCCTCTCAAGATATACAAATAATCATCTTGATACATAAAGGCGGTTAGACTTCTGCCTAGGTGACTCGGGTTTAGTCCCCACGTGAAAAGAAAGGATCTGGGCAGGTTTTCTCCGGGTTCTCGGTTTCCCCTGCCGTTCATTCCACAAAATGCTCCATTATCATCTTTCCTGTCATACAGTGGAATGAGTGTGGTTGTATGTTAGGTACTTAGGCACCCAGCAAACACTAACTTTACGAAATTTCAATGTGTCATAAACTGCACCATAGAAAATGTTGAACTGTTACGATAAAATTCACAATTGCACACGCCGGTCGTTCAAAATTGCCGCTTCAATGCCTCTGATATTCTGCGGGGTTGCAGTTATTACCGGCCTTCCGGAGCGTGGTGAATCACTAAGATACACACAGTCCCTCCACCAACTATTCTTTTCAGTGATTCAAAATTCCTTGGACCATAATTATTGCAACAATATTATACCACGATCTGAGGCAGAGACAAGGTTGTGCAGTAATCAGAAAATGTTGAAATTATGTCAAGAATTGGTTTTTTACAATCGTGAATTTTTTAAGCGGCATAAGAAAGCCATATAAACTACAGCTAAGTTACATTTAGGCTTTCATGGCCGGCGTTAATCCAATAAAAAGTAGATTCTGGGCTTGTAGGCCGTGTTCGAGTCGATGCGGTCCCCTAAGTAAGTCATACTTTCTTAGTTATGCTTAATGTCTGTCTTTGTCAGATCCACGTCAATTTACATAATTTCCTTATTGCTGTTAATATTGTGACACTGTTGTGTTTCTATTACTCACATTGCTGGGTGTGGCCGAGGTATCCCTTATTCTTTGCCTTCCTTCCTAACCTGCATTAGCTTTGCATTTTGTGTGTGATCAGTATTTTCGTTATTTGCATGCTCTTATATACGTTATATATGGTTATTGAGATCCTCTAATACATTTTTGCGTTCTTTTCACGTGAGATAAAAGTGACCACCGATCACAGAATTTGCATGATTAAGCGCTTCTTCCGAACTGGAAGAATATGTTACCTATCACCATAAAAGCTGCGTTTGCGAGTTTGGAATCGCAAATGAATGTTCCAAATGTAAATATTAGAAAGGTTCCATATACGTCCTATTTCACTGAAACTGTTGATATCCACTCCTTCCACTGATCGCTCGCTGGTTCTCTACAAGAGGCAGGGCGTGATAAACTCGCTGCCTCGTATCGATGTCACGCGCGGACAAACGACTGGCGGCAAAGACTGAATAAATCTGCAGACCTAATGTAAACTATTCAGCTTACTGAAACTGGGGAGTTGTTGCATATTATATGCGCACTTGAGCGGAGTAATGTAAAAGTGAGTTTCTTATAGCGCATTCGATACAGTCGGTCACCTCGGTGCCTCTAATCTTACATTTAATTCTGCAAATATTTTAAACCAAAACTGCTAAACGTATATGAAGATAAGAATTTAAGGGAAGAGGTGTCAACCTTAAATGCCCAAATTTGGAAGACTGAAGCTCGAGAGGATCGAATGTAAAAGCTGTTGAAGTAGTGTAGGACGGATGCATACACATCACAAATTACCCTTTGCATAAGAAGTTTTTTGAAAATTTTGATTTTCTCAAAAAGGACTAATGATTTTTATTAAAATGCCGTATATTAAGGATATTTATATCGCAAATAAAATAGATATTTTGAATTTGTCCTTCATGCCACCAAATGCTCCATTGTCAGCTTTCCTGCCTTACATTTCACTTTCATTTCAAATCATCTATTACCTCGCTGATCCTCTATTCTTGGATAATCTTATGAGAGCCATACTCCGCTGCTGCTCAATAGGCCTCTGACCAAAGGCAATGGCTTGTAAGTTTTAGGGTGTAAGTCCTCCATATGAGCAGATAAGGAATATATAAAAGTCAGTTTGTGTGTATGTGAAGCTTCTTGTAGACTTCACCACTGCACCGATTTCGACCAAACCTGCCGCAGATAACTTTTGACATACAAGAAGTTCTATCTCATTTTACAGGATTAACTATTTAATTTCATCTAATGCCTACAGAAGTCCGCCTACGCTATTGTAACAGCTCGAACATTGCCAATATAAGAAAAATAATCACTTAGGCTTTCACAGACTCACAAAATAACAAAGGAACAGTGATTTTACATATTATTCGTTGATCTCTGAAATTGGAGTCAATTAAATAAATACAAGTATTATATTGGTACAAATATAAAAGCGGTATAATCTCGTGGTTGAAAAATTAACAAATTTTTGTACAATCAGCTCCAAGTCTCCAATCAATTATGATCTATACATGTATGCCCAATAATACACAATGTGTCTACTAAAGAACTGTAATCGTAGATGCATGAGATGGCAGCCAGTCAGAGATTATATTTTTGCAATTGGTAAAGTCTTGACTATGGAACATACGTTATACTATACTCTTATATACAGGATGAAGGGCGAATAAAGGCAAACAATTTTATATTTAATAGAGAACCATGCGTGTAACACATAAGTGTGTCTCATTTTATCCGCTTAGTTATAGCATTGTCATAAATGAAGCACAAATTTCAGGGATCAATGTACTTTTAACGGCCCTGAACTATATCTCGTCTGTTTACTACATCACACCACCTATGTTTGGGCAGAGCAGAGACCATAAGAGGGCCTTTTACGTAAACAACCGAATGTCTGAGAAAGGGAGTAACAGCCACTCTAAAAACATCGTGAAATTTTCCTAATGAACATAACTTTAGGAAATAGCACAAACAATTGCAAATCTGGATCGTCACATCGTCCTCAAACGCTGCGAGATAAATATCTGCACCTATTCATCTCCCACCCTAATATAATATATAATAGATCTATATATACACACATAGATATATATACACACATAGACATATACCTATATACATAATTATCTGACAAACAAAAAAACAGTAACCATTCCAGCATTGTTTCACCGCTACGTTACATGCAAAAACCTATTAACTACCTATTTGTTAAAGAGTGTTTTGTAAATATTTCTTAATTTTCCATAGAAAACAAAGCCATTGGACAAGTGCAATCTAATCCTAATTGTTTAAGAATGCCGTCAAACCACAGGCAATGCAATTCCATGTTTCTTGGAGTAAACCATTGATATGCAAGTATTCATTCTGCCACAAGACTATTTCGTTCAAGTATGAGTTACTGTTTACCTTGACCATCATGTGTTCACTGTCATTGTTAACTAGGTTTGTCATTGAGGATCAACAGAAACTTCATATGTAGAGTAGTACATATTTATAAATACCCATAGACATATCAAATCATTAAGTTAAAAGTGCACTTTTCAAAATAAGTATCAGTGAATAAAGGAACGAGATGTCACAGTAATCACTTTCTCTGCCGACTATAATTTACTTTCGTAGTACTATGCATCCTGTGTTATATTTTAAACTTTATTCAAAATGGTTCAACACATTTTTAGCCACAAAGGAAGCTAAAAGGAAATATTCAAAAGGTATATGGTTATTTGCGGCGTGTAAATCGACTTAGTGATATAACATTACGAGTTTGAGACAATCTTGAATATTTATTGGTACATTTGAATCATAAGAGATGGTTGAATTCGGGTACAACAATATTACAATGAACGTTCATTATTATAACATCGGTTTTTTCAGCGGATAATCAACGTTTCGAGGTACTAATACTTACGAATATCTAGAATATATTGATGAACTTAAAATATTCTTAATCTAAGTCTACTAAATGAAACAGTAAAAAATACAAACAAACAAAAACAAAAAAATAACATTTTACTGAAAAGTTAGGAGAAACACCATTTAATATAAGACCATGTCGTAAGCCATATCATCCTTAGTTTATGGATCAGAAATTGATATAAATAAAAACAGACAAGAGCAGAATAATTGTAGCATCAGAAATGAAACTTTTAAGAACCATTTAGATCTTGAGGAAGTGAAGATATCAGAAAATAACTTAAAATTAATGGCACATTAGAGATAGTGGCTTTCAAGCTAATAAATCGACAGAGACGAAAATCAGAAAGAAACATAATGTAATATGCCAATATAAATCTAAAGGGGGATGATGGGAAAACATGGAAGGAGTGATTTTAAACTGACAGCAAATTTTACTGTAGTTAAAATAAAGACCTTTCTTATGGAAAAATTAAACCTAGTAAGAGACAAAGTATAGCTTTTATGATCATATAACAATTTAAGTTCTAGGTGTTTGATTGTTGGAAGAACATATTTCTATTGAAAACATAATCTTGATGTGATTAATACTATGCATTTCTTTCCCATGTTTTCTTTTTTATTTCTTTGCAGGTCCTATATTTTATATAGGCAAATCAAATAATGTTTTTTAAAAATTATTTCCCGCGTTGTTTTATTTTCCAACATTTAATATTCTTTTCACGATAATATGTATTTAATTAGTTCCTCCTTTGCATCGCTGATTCCTATGTAATATAATTCTCATCTCGCATCGGTATAGCCTTCGACTTGATGTAGGTAAACATATATCCTTAAAATCTGTCAATTGCAATTATTTCATACTTGGTATCTCTAAATGTCAAGTATATTTTGGAAATGGTAGCTTGTTATTTGATAATATAAGCAGAGTCTGTTTAATGAAAGCTTGTGTTATTAGGATAGGATTATGCTCAACAAATTAAACTCTTTCTACCATGAAAAGATCGAATTGCTTGGTAGCATAAGGGGCCAATTCATATTCAGAAATAATCTTCACATGTATATATACGAATAAAACTGTTTGATTTAATTTTCAGTTTGTATATTTGTTGGGTAACTAATTGGTGTTAATAGAACTTTAAAAGATTCTGCATATGAAGTATGTGAACAGTACGGCAGGGAGTACTGATGATGAACTGTTTAACATCCACAAATAAATTCAGTATATTTTGCTGTCAAGTACTCAGAATAGTGGAATAGAAAATGTAATGATGAAAATGTTCCAACTTTCAACAAAAAATGAGTCTAAATGAAATTTCTTCTTTCAGTATACACATACATTCAAAAATACTTTGACAAAGTTTGGGGACAGGTTCCTTACATCAAAACAAGAAAAAATGTTCATATAAACACATGTCCCAAAACCTTTCGTTCTGGATTTCATGAGATTCAAAATGCTATTTTAAAGTCTATTTTTGACGTTTCCAGCTTGCTGGGATGTGTTCCATACAAACACTACTAATAGCAAGTGATCCAAATGCCCTCCTCATTCTTCTAAACGCACATGCACTCGTCGAAGCATGGCATGTCAAATACTTCCAGTCGGTGTCGTGTGATTTCGTAGCCTTCATGGCACGTAGATTAAGAGTTTCTTCATCCGGGAGGCCTGCTACATAAACTAATGGTTTGAGGTGATCCCAATAGATAACAATCCAAAGGCTTGATGTCAGGGAACGTGTAGTTCATGGAACTGGTCCCCCTCTACCTATCCATCTGTCATGTTAAACACTAGTCGGTGCATCTCAAACAATGAGACTAAAATGTGCTAGAGCATCAAGCATAAGCCACATGGTTCTTATTTGCAGAGGCATATGTTCTAATAGGTCTAAGAGTATTCTGAATGAAGTCCCTGTAGACAGCACTTGTAAAGCGAGCTGGAAGAGTAAATGGCAAATGTTAAGAAGTAGTTATGGCAACACAAGGCAAACTCTGCAGGGTAAAATAAGTCAAATCCTTCTATGTATGAGTGCAGAAATAAATGAAGTTATTAGGTTGGACCAGGAGAGCCACTGAAGGTGACTTAATTAATGTGCAAATTAATAACGCGAAAACGAAGCGTTTTAGAGCACATGCCTACATGAATCTATTTTCTTGTTTCGATGCCAGGAATACACCCCCAAACGTTGTGAAAGTATAGTATTATTCCTACCAGTTATTACTCATATCGCATAACAGCAAAATATATTTTTCACACTTATTTTTTCAACGTCTTTTAACTGGATAGGTCATGTTGGATAGTGAATGAATAGCAAGGATGAAGTTGCGGTCCAATGAGCTTAAAGAGGTATCACACATTTTCTTCTGAGAAGAAAAGAAAATTCAGAAACACCTTAGCCGAGCAAGTAACGCCACAATAAGGATTAATTTTGAAGGTTCATTTAATATCTGTGTTTATTATTTATTATTCGCAACTGTTTTCTCATCAATCAGCAGGATCATTCTCTCAGTAAAAACCTAACCTCAGAGAGAACATCAATATTTACCATTTCTGTGGGTTAGTTAATAGCCACAGTAACTTTTAAATCATTAATTTAATTTCCTTGAAAGTTGACAGAAGAAATTAAAATAAATTGACTATATCATTTTTTGTGTTACAGTTAAGGATCTCAATTATTTTAGACGAATATTTGCATTATTTTAAACATGTTAAAACTGTTCCCAAAAAAAGCTTACAAAATAATGAACGTATGTCATTATATTGTTTCAGTTAGTATTATCTATTGAGAAACATAAAATCAGTAATACGTACAAGCTTCCTTTCTCCGTCTCTCTCTCTCTCTCTCTCTCTCTCTCTCTCTCTCTCCCTTCCATCCTTTCTTTTTATATCACGTGACGGGTTTGAAAACTAATAAAATATTTTAAGTGGTATTAATAATGTCAAATGATTTAACATACAGAAACTTAGGTTCTTTTATAAACTTAAAAGCGTAATAATAAATAGTTTTAAACTTTTGTGAAATAACATTAAAGCAAATTTTAATATAAAAAAGACATTTCGATCTTGTTTTTAATTTTGTAGCACATGAACCCCCCCCCCCCCATTTGACATGAGTAGTTTAGATGATCTATGATCTGTTATACACCAAATTTAATAATAATTCGTTCCGCCTTCAAGAGTGAAAAGGTCTCTCTCTCTGTCTCTCTCTCTCTCCTCCTCTTTCTCTCCCTCTCCCTCACACACATCCATTATGTTATGGAATCATATTATTAGAAAGTTGGATAATGACCTCAAGGAAAGAAAAAAAGAACACATTAGAGGAAATATTATACTAAAATTATTCTATAGATGTGCTAAACGTTATGTCACATGTTAACTTCCAAAAGCTACCCAAGCTTTATTTTCAATCGCACAGAACCACATCGTGTTTATGAACTACCCTCTTATAGACAGATCTATATTGTTTGCACAAGCAGGTACTTGTGCTCTTATGATATGGCGAACATTTTAGGATACCCTGCAACTTCAAACTACTACCCCTACTTACAGTTCCATCCCTTGTACTGACCAATCTGAATAAACATTTGAACATAAGGACTTTAGAAAACTGTTCCGTACTCTCAACTAAAACTAAAAAAAAAAATCTTATGTGTTACATTCACATGACTTTCTCTAATTATTATGCAGCAAACTATTCCTACAAATGCTTATTTCCCAATGTACTTTATCGATATAAACTTTTGCAAAAATACTTTATTAGATACTTCCTTGAAGATACGGAGAATAAGAGAATACATAAGGCTAAAGCTGATCGCTGTGTGATGCATAAGCTATCCGGTCTCTTTACTTGACCAGGAGAAAGAAAAATGAACAACGATTTTTATTTGAGAAATGTGTAAGTATTTTAAAATTAAGCTATGAATATCCCAGTAAAAATTTATTTGACCTAAATTGTTTGTTTTAATGCTATTTATATTTTTTGTATAGTAAGATTTTGTCTAACTCTTACAGTTATGCAAAAGTCATCCAAATGAAGACAGCCTTAGGGGCTACTTCCAGAATATTCAAGACAAACTTTATTTGTGATCCTTAATATACGATATTTTAATCAAAATCCTAGGATGTAATTTCGAAAAATCGTTCATCTATAGCGGGATGTTCCACTCCACTTGTCTGAGCAAGAGTACATGCGAGTATTCAACCATGTAACTCGGAGCACAGCTGGTAGCCAATATTTCGCTGGGCAAAGTCCACACCACAGTTCTTGCGCCCTACATTTGCAACACTTAAATCAGCCATGACGACAGCTTGACCTCAATTCTGCGCCGTATTGCATGTTGCAGGTAGTCCCTGTGAATCCGGAGTTACTCGCGGCTCTTTTAGCGCGCAAGCCAAATTGAAACAGTGTGACGTATTTAGGCATGAGAGAGGTTTTGTTAAAAATGTTCCGTGTCGCATCTTTTGAAGATACTGGACTTAAATACCAAGTCGGGAATTTAGCCGACGTTTTTGTTATAACTAACAAACACACAGACATACACAGGTGCCTTGTTTGGATACAGGTATCTTCTAAACATATATTTCTGATGAAATATCGATATCGAATTTTCAGATGGAATGCCCTACCGTACCACTGTGGGAATTTAAAACATGTTTTATTTTATCGTAGCTATTGGTCATAAGTTTTCGAATATGTCTTGTATTTATGAAACCTTCATAATTAAAGAGGCACATTGATATTAAATTCTGCTGGTTTATAACTGTGAAACATTTTTTTAAGTGTTTGTCAAATTTTTAATACAAATTTAGCAAAACAACAGAAATAAACGCTCCTCTAATTAAGGTACTAAAATGATTTGTGTTACAATGTGAACAGTTATGTAAATAAATTATGTACCAATTTTCTTTATTCTATACTCCAGAGAAAGGGCATTTGCAGAAAAGCCTTTGTTTTGAGAAAAATGTATTTAAAGTAAACAATACATACGATAAAACAGATCAAACTATCCAGCTGATTACTCATTGCAACGTCTTTTTAAATAGGGCATTTTACAAATACTTAAACTAACTTGTAGTTCTGGTTGTATTATGTGCAATAGATATATCATTTTAAAGCAAATATTTTATAGATATATATCCAAAACATTGGCTTTTTTATACTCCCAGTCCTCTTAAATCACACATTCAGGATGGAATTTAGTTATATTATGGTAAATCTGATTCCGTTACAATGTTTTATCAAGGTATTTATTTCAGCCTTGGAAATGATTATACAAATATATATATATATATCTTAAAATAATGAAGGATTACAGTAATAAATAGCACTAACAATTACAGAATATACATTTTTACGCATACAATAGTTAGAGAAAGTATTGTATTTCACACAAAAATTTGATGCCAAGATTTCACAGGAAGTATATGCCTTGAGGTCCCCTAAATCCAGAAAAAACATTTTTAGAAAAGGTCCTGTGTATGCGTAACTCAAAAACAAAACTACAGTTAAAACCAAACTTAGTATTTTGCATGGATGTTTTAAAAATAATAGTTCTATTTATATTATAGATTTGTGTATGACAAATAAAATACATATCTTTAATTTCCTGGGAATAGCCTATAAAGAGCTCTTCATTCTGAATTAACTATGCATAACTGGAATTTTAAGAGGTAGACAAGATGTAGATTTCGTTAAAGCATACAATTTTTTAGAGCCAACCAATTCTGAAATATTTCTTATTATTGGTTTCAATTTTAAAATGCACGACTTTTCTCAAATGGGAAATAGCTTCTCGTTTCATCTCTCATTGTTTTGCTGTTGGCCATGAAAGAACGGTATACCAATTATTCACATAGTGACCAGCTTTTAAAACATTTGACTATCGTTTTAGGCTAACGTGTACCCTTGTTTCCTTAGAAAGAAACAAATAATAAGAGAGTTGCTGCTAATGTTTATCTTGATTAGCATGATGTAGACCAAGAATATTTTGTAAGAATTGTTTGTTTACAGAACATAAAAAGAAAGTCATGAGAATCGAACACGTCAGATGTTTATCCATTTCATTTCTTAAATCACATATTCAGGATGTTGATTTAATTATACTATTGTAAATATGTTGCTTTATATATAATATAAAGTATTATCACTAGTTTCTATATTTCGGTCCTGAAAATTGTTAGACAAATATAATATATCTTAAAATACGGATGGTAGTAGTAATAAATAATAATAATAATAATAATAATAATAATAATAATAATAATAATATGCTGCTATTTTTTCAATTACATATACATTTATAATACTAGTATTTTTGCTGTATTTCTACAAAATAACTGCTATATTTAAACTTATGAACTACTTCATTTCCAAATATAAACAGCAGAAACACTTAACTGCTCCTTTAACGAAAAATAAAAAATTTGTTTTCGCATCTCCGGAGAGAACAGATTCGAGTGTCAAGTTTGCCCGCCTTTTTCGTCCGTGCGCCACTGGTAGCAGACGTAATTGTGTTGCGTATCGATCGCCACTAGATGGCGGGCTAAACAGCTCACTTGCTGGGCCCGTGTAATAAACACAAAGCAGTGGTTCCTTCACTCCCCCGCCCCCTTCGCTTTTCCCACTATCATTTGGAGCTAGTAGTAGTAGTGGCGCACCAAACGTTCTGGTCATCTCATCAATCTTATTCCTTTCATTATTTGTACGGCAGTTTGTTTCGCGAACTTGCCACCAGAGTGAGCAAAGTGACGGCACTACTAGCAGCGACGGCGCGCGAGATTAAAAGGGATGAGGGATGGCATAATGACGTCACATGGGAGGGGATGGCAAGAGGGAAAACTTGGCAACAGTGTTGAAGCTCTATCTCACTCTATAGCAGCAAAACCCCGTCTCCACAGAAATCAATGCCGGGCTACACACTTGTTCGTCTACTAACCAGAATAAAAATATATATTTTTAAAGTACAAAAACCGGGAAAGTGAAAGATTTACGGTGATATACTTGCTCTGAAGAAAGAGAAGATATATGCAAGCTATATCATGAGTATTTTATGTTAGAGTTGGACACACCGTCATGCTTTCTGCAGACTACTCCCTTCAACTGCATGAATCACTAGTTTTTACATCTGAACTCCTAAATATACCATATCATAAAAATAACGGCTTAATACTTTTACCGCATTGGTACTGATCTAAAGAATCTATGCGTACAAAACTACTTTGTAGGTTTTACATGCCAAGTGAACATTGCACGCTACCTGATACCGCGATTTTAAATAATGATAGTACATGTTGAGGTACTCTTACAAGCTGTTACTGAATTTCAAAATTGAGAAGCATGTAAATTCTAAATAATGTGTTTAATAGTTTCCCTTGTGATAATTGAAAGGACCACTGTGAAAGTTTCAAATTCCATGTTTCTTAAGAAATTACGTTCACTTTTTTTACCACATACCTCTATTGTTATGTAGTTTGTAGTTTTTAAGAAAAAAAGGTACTTTTTATTATTTTAACTACTCTACCAAAAAAGCTCCTTTCCTTTAGCTTTCCAAATGTAATAAACCTTCATATTTAAATTCCGGGAATATTAGTTAAAATTAGGGGGTGAGTTTCAAATAAATTAAATTTCAGTGTAAGATAAGATATAAATTACTCAATCATACATCAATCATCACATTTTTGTGGATTAATTCATTTTTAATACCAATCTATAATTAATTTTGGTTTCTTAGAAATCTAATTCAATAGTGTTTATTTATTATGATATCTAAGCTTATCTGGTAGAAGTCAAGCTGATTGTTGAAATGTACACCGCAAGGAACATTTTGAACATTTAGATGCGTTGGAAAATTTATTTAGAGGAACGCTCATTTTAATGTTTGAAGTGTCATTTGTTACCATTAAAAATGTAATTTAAATGGCCACGCGTCAAGTGTTTAAACTATAAGTGGCTGAAATAACTTCGGCAAGTTAATCTAAAAGGAGCACGGTAAATTAGTGTGCTAAAATCCAAAAATAAAAATTTTTAAGAATTTTGAGCAATTTTCTCAGGTTGGCCCCCTAAGCACACATTGAGACAATAGACCTTTTCAATAAATAATATTATTACAAATTGAAATACAAGTAAAAATACTCCTCTAAAATAGAGTATTGATCATAGATACTCAAGTTCTCATCTATAAAGATACAGTCAAACTAAACCTATAACAACATTATTACAAAACAAAATACAGCACAAACACTCAATAAAATGCTCAAATTGCTCAACATTAAAAATGTATCGTTATATTAAGCAGGTTAATATGTCAAAAATCAGTGCTAATACTTCAAAATTCTTTCGTGCTATAAAATGCTTTCTTTTCTCTCCAAGACTGTAAGACTGATGTAAATATTGTATTGGGACAATTACAGCAGTCGATGGCAATTTATTGATGTATTTTATGACAGAATGCCTAAAAATCGTTTTAACATTATCATTATTTATACAACGTCTTTGTCTGGTATAATCAAATTAAAATTATGATAATTTTCTGCAACAAACAATAAGGCACTTAATATATAAAGTGAGGACGGTATTATGATATGTTTAAAATCATTAAAATATAGTTGGCATGATTGTGGCAACGCAATATCCAAATCAGTTAAAAGAATACCGTTTCTGTTCTAAACTACGATGTATTCAATTCATATACTTTCTTTACTTGTTGTGAAAATAAACTTCCTACAAAATATTATTAATATAATTACATCATGTTAATCGAGACAAGCATTACCAACATTTGTCTTATTATTCGTTTCGTTCCAAGCAGAAGGAAAATAAGGAAATACCCCAGGCTAAAGCAATAGCCAAATCTTTTAACAGCTGGTCATTATGTAAAAAACTGAAGTAAAATAGGAAAGAAATGAAACGAAAGGCGACTTCCACTCTGGAAAAAGCTACGCAGTTTACAACTGAAACCAATAACAAGGAAACACTCGGAAACGGCTAGCTCTACAAAACATGCACATGGCATAAATTATGTGTTTTAGGGAGTTCTACATTTTTTGTTCTACCGGTTATGTAAATTTCAGCTAACTTCAAAGGTTCATCCAGATGAAAATTTAAAATATACATTTCGTTTGTCATAAATACATCTTAAACATATGACATTTTAATCAAAACCATAAAAAGCTTTTTTGAGAAAATCAAAACTTTTAAAAAATGTTCCTAGTAAAGGATTAGTTGGCGCTGAGCGATTTTATTGAAAATCTTTGTGTCGTATCCTTAGAAGATACTAAACTTAAATACCAAGTTTCGTATTTATTCAACTTTTCATTTTTGAGCTATGCTGCCCCACACCCACACACACATACACACACACTAACGCGCACGTGCGAACATTGTTTGTAAATATAGTTTTTTGTTGTATACAGGGAGTCTTAAATCGTGTACTTCAGGTGAAATCCAATATCGAATTTTTGGGTGGAATACAATACCTTCTCTATTCACTACATACATTGTACATTCGTGCTAGAAAAAGTAAAAATGGTTTTCCAAACTTTCTGGAATGTCGCTCAGTATGCTTCGACAGAATTTTATTTTAACTGAATACCCACGTTTGTGTGTCCCAACCCATGATCTATAATAATTATCGTTCTTCACGTATTTCTCAATGTCTTTTTCACTCAGGACAAGAATAAGAGACAGCCTCTGTGGTGGAGTGGTCGGCGTTCTGGCTTCTCATCCCAGAGGTCTCAGGTTCAATTTGTAGCTGGAGCAGAGAATTTTTACCTTCTCTAGCACGTATACACAATGTACACAGATGAAATAGATTGTGGAACACCCAAAAATTCGATACAGAGAATTCACCAGAAATACATGGTTTTAGACCCCTATATCTACAGAAAAATTTTAAAAGAATGCCCGAATGTGTGTGTGTGTGTGTGCGCGCGCGCGGGCTAGTGCAGCATAGCTCAAAAACCAAATGACGGTTAAACGACAAACTTAGTATCTAACTTCTATCTTTCAAGGAAGCAATAGGAAGATATTCAAGAAAGTCCACCAACCTCAGCTATCCTTTATATGAAACATTTTTCGAATTTTTTTTCTCAAAAATTGTTCTAACGAGTTTGATTAAGATAAATTCAAGGCAAACGATATATGTATCCTCAATCTTCTGGGAATAGTCTCTGAACACCTCTTCATTCTAGATGACTTTTTCCGTGACTTGTAAACCCTAAGAGATAGACAAAACTTACTACAAAAATGTAGATCTTATTAAGGCACGAAATTAATATTATTGCATTTTTGTAGAGTTGACTGCTTCCGAGATGTTGCTTCTTATTGGTTTCAATTTTAAAATACATTTTCTTAAACGGGTAATGCAAATGAGAATCGAATTTCAATTATATCACACAGTGATAACTTCTAAAATACTTTATATCGCTTTAGCTAAGTGTATTGCTTGCTTCTCTTCTACTTACAGGAAGCAAATAATAAAGACCGTTTCTGCAAATGTTTATCTTGATTAGTATGACGTAAATAAAAGAATAATATTTTTAAGATCTGCGTACCAGCTAGAGAAAGTCATGTGAAATGATATATCAAATTTTTCTTTAACTAAAGTCATTCCCTATCCCTATTCATGGACACACAAAGACATTTTTCTAAAAATGTTTCTTTTTACTTTCTCTATCGCACTATGTACATAGTGTATTGAGAAGGTATTGTAATGCACCCAAAAATTTTATATCGAGGTTTCACCGGAAATACATGTTTTGGGTTCCCCTGAAACCAAAAAAAGCATTTTTAGAAAAATGTCCGTGTGGGTGTCTGTGGACAGCATAACTCAAAAACGAAAAGACGGTTGAATATCAAATTTGGTATTTAAGTTTGGCATCTTCCAAGGATGCGACACGAAGATTTTCAAGAAAATCCTCCAACCCAACTACCCTTTACATTGAGCATTTTTCTAAAATTGTTATTTCCTTAAAAATGCCTCTAATAATTTTGATTAAAATATCGTATATTAAAGATATTTACGTGACAAATAAAATGTATATCTTGAATTTTCTGGGAATAGCACCTGAAGACTTTTACTATGGAACCATTCTACAGAATTTTGCATAACAGCTAAACCGTAAGATATGGACAAAAATTTACCATACAAAAAATGTAGAGCACGTTAAAACAAACAATTTACGTAATATACATTTTTTCGTGGAGTTGGTCGCTTTTTAGATATTCCTTGTTTTCGGTTTCAACTTTGAAAAACTTATATTATTCTCAAACAGGAATTTATCAACACCTATCCATACAAACCAAGAAATTTCAATCACATAGAAACCAGCTTTTGACTATCACTATGGTACTCCCTCACTTCCCTTCTACGTATAAGGAAGCAAGTAACAAGACTATTTCTGCTAATTTTGTCTCGCTTAGCATGAATAGAAACATGAGCTTTTAACAATAATTTGTTACAGAGATGTAGAGAAAGTCATGTAAATGGAACACATCAGATTTTTTTTTATACAGGGGACGCTAAAACGCCTATATCCGGTGAAATCTCGGTATCAAATTTTTGGGTGGGATGCAATACCTTCTCTATACACTATTTACATAATACGTGTGGAGAAAGTAAAAAGCTGATGTGTTACATTCACATGAATTTCTCTACATCTCTGCTATAAATTATTATTAAAAAGCTTATTCTTCTATTTACTTAATGCTAATGAGAAAAATCGGTAGAAAGGGTCTTATTACCTGCTTCCTTGCAAGTAGAAGGGAAAATAAGGGAGTACCACAGACTAAATCTATGGTCAAATCTTTTAAAAGCTGGCTAATATGTAATTGAAGTACCTTTGTATGTATGGACAGGAGTTTACAAATTCCCGTATGAGAAAAGTATAATATATAGTTATAGCTGAAACAATAACAAGAAATATCTCAAAAACGATCAACTCCACGAAAAAAGTATATAACATAAATTGTGTATTTTAACAAACTCTACATTTTTGGGGGGTAAGTTTTTGTCTATCTCTTATGGTTTACCAGTTATGCAAAATTCCGCAAAATTCATTCAGAATAAACATGTCTTCAGGGGCTATTCCCAGAAAATTGAAGAAATACATCTTTTTTCCACATGAATATCTAAAATATAAGAGATTTTTGTCAAAATCGATAGTGCTATTTTTGAGAAAAGCAACATTTTCGAAAAATGTTTCATGTAAAGGGTAGTTGAGGGTGGGGGGATTTTATTGAAAATTTTGGAAGATACCAAACTTAAATACCAAGTTTGGTATTTAACGGTATTTTCGTTTTTGAGCTATGCTGTACACACACGAAGAGTTTTCTAAGCATGCTTTTTTTTTTGGATCAGGGGGTCCCTAAGAATGTATTTCCGGTGAACTCTCGGTATCTAATTTTGGGTGTATTACAATACCTTCTCTATACACTACATACTTAGTACGTGTAGAGGAAGTAACAATATGTTACACTTTTAACCTAACAAGTAACCGAGCAATGGGGAAAGTGCGCGACTGGCATTCTGGAGGTCACCGGTTTCAATTCCCGCCGACCGCGCAGTCTTGACCTTCTATTTTTGTGGCTTCCACTTGTCACTTAGGCGAATGCTGGGGTGCAGTTTTCCAGACTTCTTTTCCATCATTCACTTTCATGCCATTTCCTTATCATCTTTCAGGGGGGTGCTTATAGGCTCGTTGTGTGTGACAGTGCTGGCAGGTGGCACGGTTGCACGTCCACTGTAAATGCTGCTCTTGGGGCGTTATGATCATTGTCCTCGCGGGTTCGGGGACTTTTGACGAGATCCGGAATTGTGGGTTGGCGGCTGTACGGCGGATCTTGCGCCGGGTATAAAGAACCTGAGGCATGTATTTAGATATGGCCTTCCGCGCGTCTCTCTGGCATGTTTGCCGCCGGCTTCATCCATTCCTCTTGTCTTTGTAGGTCTTAGTCCGTAGGGTGTGCCTCACACTATGCTAAAGCGATAGAAAAATGTTTTAAAAGCTGTCTCTATGCTATTGTCATTGCAATTCCTGTCTCTTTGTGTGACCAGGAATAATGCAAAACAAACAAAAATGACTTGTATTTTAGAAAAGTACAAGCATTTTAAAATTGAAACCGATAACAAGGAATATCTTGAAAATTGTTAGCTTAACAAAAATGCAAAAGACACAAGATCTGCATTTTTTATGTAATAAAATTTTGACTGGATTATCAGTTATGTAAAAGCCATTCAGAATGAAGAGAACTTCAAAGACTTATCCAAGAAATCCAATATGTACGTTTTATTTTCCAAATGCGGTATTTTAATCAAAATTGTTAAAGCCATTTTGCAGAAACTCAAGATATGAAAAATTTTCCATGTAAAGGGGTGGTTTGGTGTGGGAACATTTTCTTGAAACTCTTCGTATCGTTTCCTTCGAAGATACTAAATTTAAATACCAAGTTTAGTATTTAACGGACTTTTTGTTTTTGGATTATGCTGTCCTGCTACCCCCTACAGACACACACACTGAATTTTTTAAAAAATATGTTTTTATATATTCAGGGATCCTCAAAAAACGTATATCCGGTGAAATCTTAGTATAGAATTTTTTGGGTGGAAAAGCAAAAACGGAAAGTTGGTTAACTACCAATCTTGTATTTAATTCAGTATCTTCCAAGAATACGACTCCAACATTTTCAATAAAATTCCCCCACCCCCGACTGCCCTTTACATGGTATATCTTTCGAAAATTATGATTTTCTCAAAAACGGACAGATGAAATGTATATCCTGAATTTTCCAGAAATTTTCTCTGAAGACCTCTTCAATCTGGATGACTTTTGATAACTTTTGTATGAATAACAAAACGTAAGAGATAGAAAAAAACCTAGTCCAAAAATATAGATTTCGTTAAAACACACATTTATCTCATAAACATTTTTTTATTCTTTTACAGTGTTAACCATTTTTGAGATATTCCGAAATATTAGTTTCAGTTTTTAAGCTACTTAAAGATGTCTCAACTTATTTTGTCTTTTATTTATTGTTAGAAAGCAAAGTGAACCGATTTTTAATTTTTTTCATAAGATGATTGGATTTTAAAGGATTTATCTCTCGCTTTAACCTAGTGTATTGGCTTATTTCCCTTTTACGTATAAAGAAGCAAGTAAAAAGACTATTTCTGTTAATGTTCAGCTCGTTTAGCATCATAGAGATAAAAGAGGTATCTTTTGTAAGAAAAGCTTTTTGAGGAACAACTAGAGAAAGTCATGTGAATGGAACACACCAGATATTTAGGTTTTCCTATTAAGTGTCTGCAGTATAAAACCAGGTTCGCTCGCACTCACGAGAGGTTTTTGTCCTTATTAGTGCTGGTAGTCCACTTTCATTTGCGAAGATGAGAAGGTTCTTATGTTTAGAGCAATTATATCGTATGTGAGTATTTTGAACATAGATTGGCTCATCTCGTTCGTGAACAACTAATGGCATGTGCCTAGAAATAGTCTGAACCTCAAAACCAAAAAGTTTCTACTTAATACTGTCATCTGTTGTTTGAGGGATGACCTAACACCATCTCGATTTTAAATAAATATAATGACTTATCTCTTACTATCATGTATACTTAACACAGTATAAAAATTTAAAGCCCATAACTCCGTCAAAGCTCTAAAAGGTGAACTTGAAGTGCTTAATAATGTGCCTCCAAATTTTATTTTAGGAATATTAGGTACAAAGGTCTTTCATTTGTGTCTGATGAAGGTAGTCATGTTCATAAAGAAAAGCCACTGTTTCACATACCCGAGTTTGACTGAGTATCTGAAACAGGCCAAATAGGCCCTCGAGTTTTCAAGGGGAGTTTCCATAAATAATTTATAATAAGTAGTAATGTAGTAAAACTAAATTTTATGTGCGTGTCTTTGTTAATCTTAATATATAGAAGTCATATATGTGTGCTCATTATAGGCTCCTACACTCTGCACCAATTTTGACCAAACTTGACATAGACAACCTGACATAAGGCAAAAATTACTGGCCTGCTTAGAATTTGAAATTTCGTTCCATTTCACAGGATTATTTTTTTAATTTCATTTTATGTCTACGAATGCTGACAAGACAAACTTAACTCTTCCTCAATGATAATTGTGATAGTTCGGATAACAAATTGTTTGCCTTTCTTTTGTTTTGCCTTTTGTACGTTTTATACGTATTTCTATGTATGCATTTACTAAGAATAAATAAGGTTATATTGGGTTACTTAAACTGTTATTACTTTCCAACTGAAATTCTCTATACACAACCTTGAAGCAGCCGTAATATAACAACCTGGAGGTCATTCAATTGTGTTCATGAGAAATTATCATCACAAACTGTGGTGCTTACTAAAGTGTTTTTGCATACATATTAAGGAACAGTTTACATTAGTTAGTAGCTAATATAACGCATTTCAGAAGTGAAAGTCGTTTTACTATCCACTAATCCCTTTAAAAATTAGGAATATTAAATATTTTAATAATGACATATTAATAGTTCATACTTAAGAAGCCACCATGTTATAATGTTTTGTAATGTATTAATTTTAAAGGTGGAAGGATCCAATAGTTTTGAAAGGAATAGATTTTAATGCATTTATTTTAAAGGAATGGTGCAAGGAAAGAATAGATGCTTTACATAGCGCATTTAAGAAGTCACACACATTTTGTACTGCGAAGCGTCTAGAAGCTACAGTGTTATAATACGTGGCCACGTTGAAATTTTTGTTTAATAGTTGGTAGCTGACATTGGTTGTTGAAAACGTATGCCATAACACGTCGACTGCTGATGCTACATTACCATGATAGTTTCAGCTTTTACCAATGTAAAGCAGAAATACATATTACTTTAGCAACAATCAAGGACGTATGCAACAGCTAGTTTCTGTATCGATTGTTTTAATTAAGTAATTGTTTAAGTGGACTGTGTAGTAATTCTTCTGCCGTTCCATGAAGTGTCCAGGGGAAAATAAGGCACTTAAAAATAAATCATATTATCCTTTATGCCATGAATCAACACGCCGCGCCCGCTTAAATTCCAAACATTCCGAAAATATCCGTAGTGAGGAAGAAAATCACGTCATTTCGCCGCTTTGCGCAATTGCAAAGTAATGCAGTGAGGGAAACTCGCTAGATTGGCGCCTGGATTGCACGGGAATCATTGTAAACACATACTAACCTAGAGCTAAAATAGCGCACAAATGACATATTGACGAACCTGATTCGCATAGCACAATAAAGCCACCAAAGCAAATGAGGTACTTTTGCTGTATTTTAATATAAATCATGCTTTGCATTGAATCTGAATGACCACAAATAGTCTTGAGGAGTTTCTAAAGCTTTGTAATACCAGTCTAATACACTAATGGATTTACAGGTGAAATGGTTTTGAAGTATTAATATACTCTTATTGAGAAAGTGGAATCTTTTAAATCATCACGCCGGGTGCTTTAACTAGTAATAAATGAAATATATGTAATCTAAGTTATGCTTCATTCAGAACAGAGAGTAGGTAAATTAATAACGCTCCTCGCTTTACCTAGCGATGACTGGGCCCATTTCTGAGGTAGAGGACCAAACGCGCGGTGTCCGTTACCTCCGCTGATAGGGCGAGGATGGAGGCTAATTGGGAAAACCTACAGTTGACCGTGAACTGCAAACCACGTTGGAACATGGGAATGCTCCACATGAACTAGTGAGAAGTGGGGGTGTGGAGTGGGCCAACTTAAGATCGACACCGGGAGTCGCACCACGGATTCCCACGAAACCAATGCGCTACACCGAGCCCGAACGGAGCATATTAATGTCATTCTTATTTTCTCTACATGTACTGTGTATATAGAGTTAGAGAAAGTATTGCATTCCAATCAAAAGTTCGATGTCGAGATTTCACCTGAAATTTATATTTTAAGGTCTTCTGGTTTCAATGTGTGTGTGTGTGTGTGTGTGAGAGAGAGAGAGAGAGAGAGAGAGAGAGAGAGAGAGAGTGAGTGAGAGTGAATGAGTCTGTGGACAGCATAACTCAAAACACAAAACTCGTTAAGTATCACATTTGCTATTTAATTTAGTATTTTCCAAGAATGCCACAGGACGACTTTCAACACATTCCCTTCTCCCTTAACCGCTATGGAAATGTTTTTGCAAATTTTGTTTCTCTCAAAAATACCCCTAACGTTTCTTATTAAAATAACATATATTTATGGCCAAATTTTTACACAAAGTTATTATTTATACAAGTATAATAGCTTATAGTGAAATAGAAAAGGGTCAGAATAATAAATACATAAGATGTGCCTTCCAATTATTCTTATTAATCCTAATAAGCTATATATATATATAACACTTATTATATACTTACAGTATATTTTTTATACTTACAGATTCCATTTACATTTTCTTGCAATAATATCTGAAAACCTCTTCATTCTAGATAAAGACAAAAACTTACAGCACAAATAAAGTTGATCTCGTCAAAACACATTTATGTGATATATACATATGCACGGGTGATATATATACTTATATATTATTCTAGAGTTAACAATTTCCGAGATATTCCTTGTTATTGATTTCAATTTAAAGCAACCTAAACGTTTCTCACACGGGAGGTCATCTTTCGTTTCATGTCTCTATTGTTTACTCCTGGCTGTGCAAAGCAAACCAAAGTTCAATTTTTTTTTTTTCACATAGCGACCGGCTATTTAAAAGGTTTGACTAGAGGTTAGTCTAATGTATTGCCTTATTTACCTTTTAATTAGAAGGAACTAATATAATTATTTCTGCTAATGTTTATATTGATCACGATGTAGATACATAGTATAATAATGACTTAATAGTATATACTTATTTTATTTATATTAAGATCTTATCAAGAAAGATTTATTTAATATTCTTCGTATAAATTAACACCTTTATTTATACAAAGTATAATAACCTACACGAGAAAGAGAAAAGGGTTAGAATAATAAATACAAACCTTGTGTAACAATCTCTAGAAAAAGTCATGAAAATGGAACACCTTAGATTTTGGTGTGTTTTTTCCATAAATAAAATAAAAATACATTTAAAAATGCTGGACTCTATATAGAAAATTATTTATATAAGTTATTAAATATTTTGAGGTGCGTAATTAATCTACTCAAATAATATATAGCACTGTGTCAACCAATATTTATTTAACTTTATTTTTTATGTATAAAAGATATAGTTTTATACCTTTTGAAAAGCTTAGATTACATCGTTTTACGCAGATACCTTCAATTCATGCTGAAGTTTCTTGCAAAGGTGCCTCTTTCCAGAACGTTAGCAGAGGCAGTCTTAACTTCAATAGCATGAAGTAGATAGGAGAATAAACTTTTGTAATAATAGTTCGTTACAGATTAGATAAAGTCATGAGTGGAACACATAACATTTTAAATATTGTTTCTGCATCAGAATGATCACTTTTTAGAGTATTGTGTTTTGCATTGTATAAATAATTAAAAAAGAACTTTACTCAGCTTATAACAAGTATGTTATTCCTGGGGTCGCAAGTGACTCATGCCAGCACTAATGTAAGCCCACCTCTATACTCAATCTCACATTATAATGATCCTAATGTAAGCAAAAAGAACGAGTCGATTCAACTCGTGCTCGACGCTATCGTGTGCACAAAGTTTTACAACAGTAAGCTTAGCAGCGTTTTCTTGACAATAAATCGACTAAGATATTACCAACAATTTCCTAAATCTATGTGCTACATAATTAATAACATCGCGCAGTTGCACACTGGTTACGCTTAAAGTCTGAGAGATCCATAGTGATCCCTGAGAGTTGCCTACCCCGAGGCCGCTCCGTCACTCTGTTGTCACTTTGTCCCGTCAATGGCTTCAGCACCAAACCTCTCAGTAGCTTGGCAGAGGCAATCATCATCAACTTGTCTTCATCGTTGCTTCTAAAGTCAAAGTCACTGCCATTATCATTGCTTATATTTAAAATGACAGTAGGATTTCTTCTCGGCTCCAACTGAAACTGCAATGAGGAGTGTATATTGCACCTGCAACAAGGATGACATCATTGCCTACGTAGCATGGATCTATTGGCAGAGAGGGGCAAACACACCTGTCAGGGATCATTATGGATCTCCCCGAGTTTAGGTGCTTCGAAACAATGTACGAATATTTACATCTCGCCATTTATTGACTCGGTTGTGTGATTCAGATTAATAGAACTGCTCCGTGATGATATACAGACTTCTTTTAAGCTACTGACAAATGTCCTAGGCTTGTTAGGTATGTTAAGGTAAGTTGTAAATACTAGAAGCGACTCTGCATAATAAACAATAGCACCTGAATCAACATTCATCTCAAGACCAACCTTGTTCCAAGAATGTTACAGGAATAGAATTTTCATAGATTTGTTTAGCAATACAAATCTAGCGGCGAATAATTAAACAATAGTAATACCCAATAAGTTAATATTGTACAACTGTGCTTTCTTCAGTTTGAGAATTCACGAGAACCGAACGCATCTGTAGTACATGAGAAATGAATAATAAACATTTGAATAGTTTTCTTCCCCTAAATCAGTTCACGCAGAACAATGATTACGAAACTATTTTTAGCAGGCTGCACTTCTTAGAGGCGGTTGTACACGACAGCAAATAAAAGGAAATACCCATGAACTTGGCTCCACCAATCGGCAGCCCAAGGAATGTTATTTGTCACTATCTCTTCTTCTTTCATTACATATGTTGACAGTAGAAATATTCTTGGGCGAGGCATATTATAGGTTAACAGCATTTTTATAAAGGATGATGATGATAATAATAATGATGATACTTAAACATCACTTTCAATAAAACATCTGATGTGCTCCATTCACATGACTTTCTCCACATCGCTGTGAAAATATTGTTAAAAAGCACATTCTTCTATTTTATGATACTCAAGATAAGCATTAGCAGAAATTGTCTTAATTACCTGCCTCCTTGTAAGTAGAAGGTAACTAAGAGAATATACTAGGCTAAAACAATTGTCAAATCTTTTAAAAGCTGGTTGCCATGTGTTGAAGAGCGTTTCTATGCAGGGCCAGGACTATACAACTTTCCGTGTCAGAAAACTTTCAAACCTGAAAGAAATAACAGGAAATATTTCAGAAGTGGTCAATTCCACGAAAATGTGTATAACATAAATTGTGTGTTTTAACGTGATCTACATTTTTGAGTAGTAAGTTTCTGTCATTCTCTTACAGTTCACCAGTTACGCAAAATTCAGCAACATTAATTCAGAATAAAGAGGTCTTTAGAGGCTATTTCCATAAGTCAGAATATAAATTTTATTTGCCATATAATTATCTTTAATACATGGTATTTTAAAAAAAATGGTTACAGCTATTTTTGAGAAAATCAAAATCTTAGAATTTTGTTCCATATAAAGTGTAGTTTGGTGTGGGGGGGATTTTTCTCAAAATTTTCATCTCACAAACAATACCTTCTCTACACACTATGTACATAGTACGTGTAGATAAAGTAAAAATACATTTATATTAAAGTCTTTCGTATAGTTAATGCGTTTAAATATATGGACTAATAATGAATGAGCCTTTCCTGTTTAAGTTTACTTAAGCGTTGCGTAAATCTATTTCGGTTCACACAACTTTCTATGCCTAAAGTTGCAACCCTGTAAAATATAAATATTTGTTTTATCTAAGCATGAATGTGGATATCTGAATATGTGCAGTGTTTAAAAAAGGAACAAAGACGATATCTCTGACAGCAAAAGTTTAAAAAGCAGACTCATGACTACGTTTCTCAGTTGTCTGCCTATCAAAACACAAATAAAGGAATCACGTCTGGCAGCAGGTCCAGGACAATTCCCATAGGCGCCAGCAGTAACTGAAACTGGGTCATCTGGTTAAAAGAGACGCTCCAAGTGTCTGGGCATGGCTTTAGGAAATAATAGCCAACAACTTTCCTCTGTAGAAAAACACGTTTTGAATGCTGTTTCGGAAACAATAACGTTGAAACTTGTAGGTGCTCATGTTTTCACGTAGCAGGTAGTAATGTTTTCCTGCATTTGTTTCATATAACTTTGTGCCGTATCTCTTAACTGGCAAGTTGCTGCTTGTTGGAGAAGTTCTCATTCTCTCGTCGTGGAATAGGTTGTGCGGTACAAATTAGTTTCTTTATTTAACATAATTAATTAGCACTGCGCCATGCCATACTGGACCGGAGCCACGCTCTGGTTTCCAGCCACTCGGGTTTGATCCCACCCGATTGTATGGCGATTAAGTGCCAAATTCAACAACGTAAGAAAGCGAGAAGCTGCGATAGACAGCGATCCTAGTCTAGTGAGCCAACATCCTGGCTGGAGGATACGTGAGGCTGACTACTTTACCAGCTCGTATGGGTTGGATGACCTCTGTCGTGGGCAAGTGGGCGTGAAGCCAAGAGTCGGGTTGGTAGGCCACAGGATGATGATGATGATTATTATTATTATTATTATAATTATATAGTTAGATGTTACTATTAGTAGTAGTAGTTGTCGTTTTAGTAGATTAGTATAGTATTATTAGTATTGATATTATTATTATTATTATTATTAATTACAATATATTCTAAAGAATTGTTAGGTTTGCATTCTCATAAAAGTATTAGTCAAATATAATACGGAACAGGAATGAATGTTAAAGATAGATTATATAAATTAGGAAGGAAAAATTGCAGTCTAAAAATACCTGCTACTAAAACAAAAGTTGTTAACCATTAGTCAGTCGATCTAAGATTGTTATGAAAAAAGGCACTTCAGCAAGTTTCTAGTTTCAGCAATTTAAGAAGTAACATAAGTCTAGACATACTTAAAGAAATAGAAAACATAACTAATACATTTTTATATATACACATATAAACAAAACTTTTTTTAAAGTTAGAAAATATAGAACATTAATATTTTTTTTAAAACAATGGCAGTGCTTGTGCTACTTTATAGCAGCGAATGCTGGACGATAAAAATAACACACAGTCAGCAGACATTAAATTTTTAAGGACGTCAAAGGCTGTTCAAGAAGGAATCACATAAAAAAGTTGACATTTGGACGGAGTTGGAAATTTATAATCTAAATGAAAAGATTGAAGAAAACGGGGGGATGGGTGAAACATAATTCCAGCCGTTATAAATAATTACAAGACTGCAGAAGGAAGAGGTGTAGGAAGGCCGAGAAAAAGCTGGAGCTAATTCTGTGAAGTCAGAACAGGCAGACTGCCTAATCCTTCAATTGCAAATGAATAAACAGACAGCAGGAGCCTTTGCTTCACACCTGCTCTCAGGTTGGCTAGAGCACCACTTGTATTGCCTATCCTTCTGTGACACAAGGCTTGCTTCTCACCATTAAATGTGGCATTAACCAATCGGAGGAAAGAGGAAGGTAGAGAGCTACATGTAAGAATACATCTCTGTGGGGCAAGGTTATTATTAGAGCTCGATTTTGGGCTCCAAAGCGCACACAGTTACGAACACACAGGGTAATCAGCGGATATAAAGAGAGGATAGAAGGGAGGACACTCTGTTCCAAAAGTAGCTCATTATATGTATGGACATTTTAACATGGTTCTAATTCATAACGTAACACGATAAAGCAATTATATCATAATATGATTAGTATGTAAAATTACTTGTACTTTTACAAATAAAACTATAAGTCTTGATACAACAAATTCAGGATGATAATGTGCAGAACTTTGAAAGTATAAAGAACATAAACTAACCGAAATCACTCAGAATTCATTGCAGTGAATTAATTACAAGATACATCTTTATTGTATCGAAAGAGAAGGCACTCCTGTCACTTAAAATGTCATCCACAAGTTTATTCAGTGTAGAACGCTTACCCTTTCGTATTTTCGACATTTTTTTAATGTGAACTTCCTTTCGGTTTTCACTCGTTTGTGTACTAGCAGGAACTGAACGAGGCCAGGCCGTGATCAATGCTGGATAGTGCAATACGCTTCATATTGGGCCGTAGAAACAAAGTCACAGTTCTCTCTATGCACCAAACCTCAATTCGGCAATTTCGTGACTCCGGACCGAGCTCTAGAGCAAAGCCCGAAAGTTTAGGCATTATGAATCACTAAAAAACTAAGTAAAACTCATAAGCAGCTAAAAAAAGGCAATAAAAAGGAATATAGAAAAATCTTCTATTATGCCTATTTATTTACTAGACTGCATCATTCAATCACACATTCAGCATATTTGTATTAAAAATCGTGTTATATGTTTAAAGTATCTTTAAGGTTTTCAACAAAATGTTATTGTATTTAAAAGAATAAACAAAATGTTTCAAAAAAGCCTATAGTATTCACTTAGACTTTGAATAGATATATGGTTTCCACAAATAATGTGTAGTTATATAATACTAGTATTATTTAGCAACCAATGTTTTGCAGTATTCTTAAAATAAAATTTTGGGAAAGTTTGATTACAAAACCTTACATAAGTCAAATGGAAATTGAGATTTTCGACTTGATGCTGCAATTGTCGTTGGAAGCAAAGAAATATTCTTTTTAATAGTATCTAAAACTTAATTTTTGTGTTTGGTTATACTGACATATTAAGAAGTTCACTTAGAACTATTTTACTTTGTGTCAGTTTTAAAGTACTTAAGATTTTCTCACACGGAAATGTTTAACTCCTGGCCATGCCTAGAAACGGATTTGAACCACATAGCAACCTGCTTTTAATAGATTTGACTGTACGTTTAACCCAATGTACTTCCTTATTTCCCTTCGACTCACAAAGAAGCAAGTAATTAAGAGAATTTCTGCTAATGTTTTTTCTCTATTATCATAAAGCAGATAGAAGAATAATCTAAAAAACAGTAATTTGTTACAGCGATGTAGAGAAAGTCATGTGAATGGAACACTTTAGATTTTTACTTTCTCTACATGTACTATATACGTAATGTATATAGAAGGTATTGTAATGCACCCAAAAATTCGATACCGAGATTTCACCGGAAATACATGTTTTGGGTCCCTCTGAATCCCAATTTTTTTTTTTTTTTTTGAAAAAGGTCCGTGTGTGTGCGTGTGCGTGTGCGTGTCTGTGTGCGCGCTCGTGAGTGTGTTTGTGTGTGTTTGTCTGTGGATAGCATAGCTCATAAACGAAAAGTCCGTTAAATACCAAACTTGGTGTTTAAGTTCAGTATCTTCCAAGGATGCACACGTAGATTTTCAAGAAAACCCGAAACTTCCCTTTAAATGGAGAAATGTTCGAAAAGTTTTACTGTCTCAAAAATGGCTCTAACGATTTTGATTAAAATATATACGTATATATTATAGGTATTTATCTGTCAAATAAAATGTATATTTTGAATTTTCTGGGAATAGGCTCTGAAGGGTGGATTACTTTTATGGAATGTTGTATATATCTGAAAAACCCTAATAGATAGTTAAAAACTTACTTAATAGAAAATGTAGAGTTTGTTAAAATATACCATTTATGCTATATACATTTTTTCCTGGAGTGGATCGTTTTCCAGCTATTCCTTCTTATTGGTTTCAACTTTAAAAAACTTATACTTTTCTAATACGGGAATTTGTCAACTCCTGTCCATAGAAACAAAAGAACTTCAGTCACATAGCAACCAGCTTTTGACTAATACTTTGGCCTATGCTATTTCTGCGTTCTGCTTGCATGGAAGCAAGTAATAAGACTATTTCTGCTTATTTTTCTCGATTAGCATGAAGTAAAAAAGAAGCATAATTTTTTACAGTAATTTGTTGCAGAGATGTAGAGAAAGTCATGTGAATGTAGCACATGAGATTTTTTCATTTTTTGTTGTGAGAAATGCGCCGTTTATCTCATTGCTTGGCCCGTTTCATCAACATTGAACTTTGCCTACTTTGCTGTTTATTTGATGTAATTTGCGCCAAATAAGCTATATTTAAATGCGCCTTTTCTTCAAATTTAAAGGAACAATATCCTTTTCTCGAAGAACGATCCTTACTTATGAAGTTCATTATATAAATTTGCAGTTTCACATTTTTGATTGGACTTGGTGGTAACTCGAATATTGCTCAGCCTGAGAAATCAAACAAACGGATTCTTCTGCCGCTGTTGTAACACTTCTAAAATGAATGACTCCACCAAAAAGAATAACCAAGTTTGTTATACACTCTTAGAAGTTTTTCTCGCGTTGCTTCTATTAAATATGTTTTTAAAACTGCAAAACATTGCCAACATAAACACGCTTTATTAATGGGCTGTCATGAAACCAAATTCCCGGCAATTATGATCACAGAATGCTTTTACATTATAATAAAAGATGTAATAAAAATCATTGTTGAGGGTCGGTGACTTGGGAATTCAGCAAAGTAGAATTGTAAAAAGTAAAAAGGCAATTCATTACGGACTTTTTTTTTTTTTGGTAGTGTTTTACGCCCACTTTACCTACTTCTGGCACTGCAGGCGGTGACACTGATGATACGTGGAACACCGGTGGAATGCAATGGTGGGGGAAACCGGAGAACTCGGAGAAAACCCGCCCCAGCGCCGCTTTGTCCACCACAAATCTCACATGCGGGCCGTCTAGGTGAGAGGCGAGTGGTCACATCTACCTTTTGCTCCTGTTGTGGCACGGCAGGTATTTAACTAATCGTTTATTAGTTTTGATGTTTTCTTTTCTGAGAAGTGATTTTAGGGTATTTTGACTACGTGGAGAATTAGAATTCGTTTAGTATGAGAACCCTTCTTAAGTCCTGTGTAAGCACTGTTTGCATTAATGTATATCCTTAGAGACGGACCTCGCCAATAGAAACATCGCCTTTGGGCTTCTTTTACCTCCCCTGCACTTCTCAAGCAGTTTCTAACCAAGAGATCGCCGATAGCACAGAGGACCAATGTCATCCTCCGTGGTGTAATGGTTGCCATGGTAACTTCATATGCCGAAGGTCGAGGATTCGAACCCAGCGGAGGATGATGGATTTTTTCGGGCATAAAAATCCTTAACATGGCTTCCTTCTGAAGGGAAGTAAAGCCATTGGTCCCCAGTCATAGATTTATGGCACGTAAAAGAATTTCAAGCCTTATAAGAGAGGCACCTGAGTAAAATTATGCGGTCTTTTACGCCCATTATAGAATGGGACGCTGAGAACCACAACAGTTAAAGAGCGTCCATAAATAAAACCCCACTTCATTTTCGTTAAGCAATCCAACCTATTTTGTCTATCATATCATCATCATCATCATCATCATCATCATCATCATCATAGGTAATATCAAAGAAAAGCTAGTGGGATTATTTTGCCTTTTTGATGTATGATATCAGAAAAACATAATAGTAATATAACAGAGGAATCGGTGGAATAAATTAACCAATCCAACTTATTGTGTCTGTTTGATGTATCATATCATCATCATCATCATCATCATCATCATAGGTAATATCAAAGAAAAGCTAGTGGGATTATTTTGCCTTTTTGATGTATCATATCAGAAAAACATATAGTAATATAACAGAGGAATCGGTGGAATAAATTAACCAATCCAACTTATTGTGTCTGTTTGATGTATGATATATCACAAAAAACATAGGTGATTACACAAGGGGATCAGTGGAATATATTAACCAATCCAAATTATTTTGTCTGTTTAAATATATAATATTATATAACAAAATAGTTAAGTGAGGGCTTACGAGTGCGGTTCAATAATTACCCTTGTAAGAAATTAGAACGTCATTTTTTAAAACACAAATTGATTATTTCCATTTTAGATCTAGACACTGCTCCCAATGATCCTGCCCGTTCTTAATCCCTCCAAAAATATGAATTGTTTAGTTCTGAAAAATACGCCTTTGTCTCGACTATGAGTTCATTTGAGCATATTCACCGGAATGAACCCATTGTTTTGATGCTGCGATGAATACAGGACTCAGCAACTGTGACAACTCGACGCAAGAAGTCCTTTCGTTTGAATTGCTCCAAACACAGCTTTGAAGTTGAAAGCCGCACCTGCTTATTGTGAGGATCTGCGGCACCTAGAATCGCCAAATTATCATGCAAAACAATAACGTGAAACACTTATGCCTCTACCATTTCACGAACTTTCGATCAGCAACAACCATATCCTGAACTTTTTCAATTATTTCCTCGGTAACATCTGCCGGGCGTTCCTCATCAAAAAGGAATGTTCAACTAGTTTAAAATCATTGAACCAATACCAACTGTTGTCATATATGGCAAAGGTTCCTTTAAGCAGTATCCAAGTTTCCTTTTATCTCCTCACAAGCTTTCCCATCCAAAAGTAAAAAGTGAATCATTAACCGATGCTGCATTTTTTCCATTTTAGCAAAAATACGTTGAACGACTGATTGCAATACCTGCTAAAGTCAAACTATGAATCAGTATCATATGTGTTAGATCGACATGTGAGGGGTATGTGAAGTAAAAAGGAACAAATCCTACCCTCCCGGAATAATCAAATTTGCATGATGACCTTTTAAATCAGGTATTTTGCTTTATAAATCTTAGAGGGATTATAAAAAGTATATATGGAATGTGTATTTACATTGCAATGGTACATGATGTTAACACCAACTTACCTTAGCAATGCCATTTCTTTTGAAACACGTGTACTTACTCAACCGTTCTCGTATTTTGCCTTTTTTGGTTATATAACAAAAACGCATAGATATGCGCGAGATTACGTCCAAAAATTTTGTCAACATGTATATGAATAGAATTCAGTTTATTGTCAATGGTATCAAGGACTATCATGCACCTTGGAGATGCTGTCCAGAAGTAAGAAGAAGGAACGTGTATGTTACACATACATATTCCTCGGCACAATATGTATGTGTAACATGTGTTGGGTTCCAAGCCAATCAATCCAACTTTTAAATTTGATTAAAAGCCACGACCACGTTGGAGTTTCTCCAGAACAATCCATTATGTGGTGATGAATCCTGCTCCCTACAAGTTGGACATGATAGGCAAAGAACTATATACCAGTGCAAACTGTCTTCTGCAGGAACTGTTTTCTTGATTTAGTATGCTGTTGCTGTCCATTTTAAGTATGGCATATGAATATTTTTACTTTCTCTAGCCACATGTGCATTGTGCACAGTGGATAGAGAAGGAAGGTACTGTATTCCACCCAAAAATTCAATGTCAAGATGTCACTGGAACTATACGTTTTGGGATCCTCTGCGTCCAAAAATATATTTTTACTTTCTTTATACGTTCTATGTACATAGTGTATAGAGAAGGTATTGAAATGCACCCAAAAATTCGATAGCGAGATTTCATCGGAAATACATGTTTTACGACACCCTGAATACAAAAAAAAACACTTTTAGAAAAATGTCCGTGTGTGTGTGTGTCTGTCTGTGTGTCTGTCTATCTGTCTGTCTGTGTGCGCGTGTGTGTCTGTGGGCAGCATTGCTCAAAAACGAAAAGACCGTTAAATACCAAACTTGGTATCTTAGTTCAGTATCTTTCAAGGATGCGACACGAAGGTTTTCAAGAAAATCCCCCCTCCCAAAACTACCCTTTACATGGAACTTTTTTCGACATTTTTTATTTTCTTAAAAATGCCTCTAACGATTTTTATTAAAGTATCGTATATTAAAGATATTTACCTGACATATAAAATGTATATCTTATATTTTCTGGGAATAGCCTCGAAAGCTTACTTTATTCTGGATGAAATTTACGGAATTTTGCATAGCCCCTAAATCGTAAGACATAAATAAAAACTTACTTCACAAAAAATGTAGAGCATGTTAAAACACACAATTTATGTTATATACATTTTTATGGAGTTGATCGTTTTTTAGATATTCCTTGTTTTTGGTTTCAGCTATGAAAAACTTATACTTTTCTCATACAGGACTTTGCCAAGTCTGTCCATAGAAACAAAGGAACTTCAGACACATAGCAACCAGCTTTTGACTATCACTTTAACCTATGGTACTCCCTTATTTCCCTTCCACTTACAAGGAAGCAAGTAATAAAACTATTTCTGCTATTTTTTTCTAGATTAGCATGAAGAAAATAGTAGCATAAGATTTTTAACAATAATTTGTTGCAGATATGTAGAGAGAGTCCTGTGAATGGAACACATCAAATTTTTTAGAAAAAGGTCCGTGTCTGTCTGTCAGTGTGTCTGTGGATAGCATATCTCAAAAACTAAAAGGCCGTTAAATACCAAACTTGGTATTTAGGTTTAGTATCTTCCAAGAATGCGTAGCGAAGATTTTCAAGAACCAACCCCGGACAAACTACCCTTTACATGGAAAAATGTTCGAACATTTTTATTTACCAAAAATGCCTCTATCGATTTTGATTAAAATCCCGTATATTAAAGATATTTACAGCTCAAATAACATGTATATCTTGAATTTTGTGGTAATAGCCTCTGAAGATCTCTTTATTCTGGATGAATTTTGCCGAATTTTGCTTAATTGCTGAACCATAAGAGATAAGCAAAAACTTACCACTCAAAAATGTATACTTTTCCAAAGCACGCAATTTATGTCCTTTACTTTTTTGTTGTGGAGCTAAACGTTTCTGACATATTCCTTGTTATTGGTTTCAATTGTAAAATATTTATACTGTTCTGAGACAGGAAGTGTCCGTTTTTCTTTTGTTCTACTCCTAGCCAAGCAAAGAAACGATTTCTAATGACAATCGCATAACGACAGGTTTTAAAACATTCACTATTATTATACTATCACTTTATCTTAGTGCACTCTCTTAGTTCCCTTAGTATAAGGAACTAAGTAGTAAGAACTTTCCTGCTAATGTTTATCTCGATTAGTAGAAAGAAGAATAATCATTTGTAAGAAGTTTGCTTGTAGAGTAGCTAGAGAAAGTCATGTGAATGTAGCACATCAGAATTTTTCCATATTCATTCTCAGGGTAAAGGATGTAATTATTTGTATCTGTGGCACCATTCATACCACGTTGTTTCTTATCGGTCCTTTACCATAAGTGCCATAATTATGCATAATATCTACCTCTTGTCATGGTAGTATTACTAAATCTTTGTAAATGGCATATAGCGTTTTGAGTAATTCTATGTTATTCTTAATGTGAAGGCTTCAGCTGTTAGCTTCTATTATCTATAGTGTTTCCTTGCTAATAATGAAGCTATATAATCAGCTTATGATGATGCATCTGTGTAATTTGAAAAATCCACAATAAGATGTATTATTGTAATTTAAACCAGTTATTATACACAGCAATAACGATATTTTTACAAGTATGGTTGTTTGAATAAATAAATTGTATATTTAAATTCATTGTTCTAATAAAATTAATCCATGTGATAAATGTTTAAACATATTAACATACAAAAATATCGTTTTACATCAAATGAGTCTAAAGATAGATCTGTCATATTATACTCTTTTATATTAGTCATAATTAGTGTGGAAACATTATCTACTCTTCCCAGTCTTCTAAATTCTTGATTATTAAAAAATTAGGAAATATTATATTTTCAAAATTAGAACATTATTTCGAAAAAGTAATTGACTATTTTCTAGGATGTGCATTTGAAAGGTAGCATAAACATTTTGAAACAAATTTGTGAAACATTTTATCTTTGGATTATTTTCAGTATGTAAAAGTGCTGCAGAAAGAAGATAAGGCTTCAAGTTTGGAGTGTCTATTAATAAGCATGCCCCCATACCCGCTTATAGCTTCAGTTAATTGGTAGTTTAAGTGCACTAAGTGGAAAAACAAGTGTTTTCCGTGAGTATAAAATTAATATCATTTTATTATGAAGCAATTTTTTTCTATTCATAATCTGTTTTTGTAAAAACTTCATAGATGCATCACCTTAAGGATCACGAGACTACATTTCAACCCTGCATTTGTCGAAAAAACACCCCTTTCTGGCTAGAAAGACGTAACGAGTCTCGCGAAACTGAAAAGTTTGCCAGTCCGCAAGAAATACCCTCCAATTTCTTCGATCCTTTAGATATGTCGTTTCTTTTGAGGCAGAATTTACGCCACATATATTACTCAGAACTTCTAAAATGTTCAGTACCACGTTCGTTGAACATTAAATATCTAAGTTATTTGTGTACCTTAGGTGACGTTTATCTTCAGAGACTAGTTGTATTAAACTGTGGTTTCACCATGTTTGTGGAAAAAATTCCCAAAGCCTTGGTATTGGTATCTACATTATATTCCTAAATGTGTAATGAAGGTTGCGCTTTTCCTAGAAATGCTAATTGGGACTTCTGTAAATAAAAGCAAGCTCCAGTAGATTTAATGGCTCAAACAGCCGACAGTCAAACTGTATAAATTTCATTGTTAGTAAAGATTGATCGCTATAGCAGCAACGATTATAAATAGTATTAATCTGATGTGTTATATGTAATTGCTTATTTAATGTTTTGAAAAGGAAATCAGTTAAAACGAGGGAAACACGAGGAAGTGTTTATAATATTTTAATTATTCTTTAATGATTAGCATTTTCAGCTTTATTGTTAAAATGCATCCGTTAAATATAGGGAACTTAAATTTCTAAGCTCAGATATTCGCTAATAAGCGAATACATTCAGAAAATTCAGCTGAAGCACTCAAATATTTTCCTCTTAACATTCACGTATTATTAACATTAAATATTTTTCCATTGGTGTACATATGTGTTTTAATTATTACTTTCTATTACTTCAGTTTAGTTCTGTCAGAAGGCATAGATGTAAAGATTCACAAGTTATATAACGAATGTGATGTTTAAAAATGTATTAGCATCAATCAGTTACCTACCTCAGAGGGATATTTGAGAAAAAAATCTATGTGTTACAATCGCATGACTTTCTGTACACCTCTGTAACAAATTATTGTTAAATAGCTAATTCTTATTCTGCATCATGCTAATTGAGATAAACAGAAATTTCCCTTATTACTTGGTCCCATGTAAATAGAAGGAAAAAATCTGTGTTCCATTCAAGTGATATGCTCTAGCTGTTCGGCAAACAACCCGTTATTTAAAAGATCAATCTGTTATTTACATCATGCTAAACAAGATAAACGTAATCATAATTAGTCTAATTACTAGCTCCTTATAAGTAGAAGGAAAATAAGAAAATGCACAGGCTAAAGCGATAGTGTCGTCCTTTAAAAGCCGGTCGCTATGTGAAACAATTGAAATTCCAATATTTTTACTTTCCAGGAGAAAACAAACGAAAAAGGAGAAGAAACGAATCTTCCCGTTTGAGAAAAGTTTAAGTGCCTACAATTGAAACTAATAATTCGGAATATCTCGAAAACGGTTAAATGGACAAAAAAAAATGTATATAACATATGCTGTGTGTTTTAATGAGATATACATATTCTGTGTATTTAGTTTTTTATATCTCTTACGGTTTGCGAGTTATACAAAAGCCACCCGGAATGAACAGTTCTTCAGAGGCTATTCCCAGAAAACCCAAGTCATACATATCGTTTGTCATAAAAATATCTTAAACATACAGTATTTTAATCAAAATCGTTAGTCATTCTTGAGAAAATAAAAATGTTCAAACAAATATTACATGTCTAGGGTAGTGTGGGGTGGGGATATTTTCTTGAAAATCTTCGTGTAGCATCATTGTAGGATAGCAAACTTAAATACCAAGTTTGGTATTTAACGGTCATTTTGATTTTGAGCTATGCTGCCCACAGACACACACACGAACATTTTTCTAAAAATGCTCTTTTTGGATTCAGGGAGTCTGAAAACTTATATTTCCGGTGAAACGAATTTTAGGGTGCAATACAATATCTTCTCTATACACTATGTTCTAGGGCCAATTTTTTTCTAACCTCCGATAGGCTATAAATAAAAGACAAGTTTTTAGAAAACAATTATTTTATTACTAAAAGTTTTGTACACTTATGGCTACTTTTCAACATAATCACCGAAAAGATTGAGACATTTATCGTACCTGTGCACAAGCTTTGCCGCACCCGCTTCAATAAATGTTGCCGCCAAATGAGCACTGACGTTTCTTTGAAGATCGTTGGTTTGAAAGTGCTGCCCTCCTAGTCGCATGTCGTAAAGTACGAAGATCTTCAAAACAACTCAATGTTCATTTGAAATCATTGGCGGCAACATTTTTTGAAGCAGATATTGCAAAGCTTGTGCACAGGTGCGATACATTACTCAGTCTTTTCGGTGATTATGTTGAAAAGTGACCATAAGTGTACAAAACTTTTAGTAATAAAATAATTGTTTTCCATGAACTTGTCTTTTATTTATAGCCTACCGGGGGTTGAAAAAAACACGGCCCTCGTACCTGGTACGAGTAGAAAAAGTAATATAAATCGATATCCACAAATATTCTTTTCAATATGAATAAAATTTCACAAAGTTTACAGTAAAATAATCACACAATGCTTTACTTATTAAAAATTCCAGTGTTACATTCACATGGATCACACTACCTATGTTCAACAAACTATTCTTAAAAAAATGTAATGTCTGTTTCAAAGGTAACTTCAAACTTAATAGGAAAAAATCTGATGTGTACCATTCACATGACTTTCTCTATGTCCCTACAACAAATTATTCTTAACAACTTATACTTTTATTAACTTCATGCTAATCAGTAAAACATTAGCAGAAATAGCCATATTACTTGCTTCCTTGTAAGTAGAGGTGAAATAAGGGAGTACCATAGGTTAAAGTGAAAATCAAAAGCTGGTTGCTATGTCACTGAAGTTCCTCTGTTTGTATGGACAGCAGTTGACAAATTCCTGTATGAGAAATGTGTAAGTTTTTCATAGCAGAAACCAAAAATAAGGAATGTCACAAAAACGACGAACTCCACGAAAAAAATGTATATGACATAAATTGTGTGTTTTAACGTGCTGTAGTAAGTTTTTTTCCATATCTTACGGTTTAGCAGCTATTCAAAATTTAGTAAAATTCTTCGAGTATAAACTACTCTTCAGAGGCTATTCCCAGAAAATTCAAGATATACATTTTATTTTTCAGGTAAATATCTTTAATATACGAAATTTTAATCAAAATCGTTACAGCCATGTAAAGGGTAGTTGGGGGTGGGGGGATTTTTCTCAAAATCTTCGTATCGCATCCCTAGAAGATACTAAACTTAAATACCAAGTTTGTTATTTTACCTATTTTTCGTTTTTGAGTTATCGTGTTCACAGACACACGGACACATGGACACACGCACACACGGACCTTTTTCCGAAAATGCTTTCTTTAGATAAAGGGGACCCTAAAACATATATTTCCGGTGAAATCTCGGTATCGATTTTTTTGGTGGAGTGCAATACATTCTCTATACACTATGTACATAGTGCCTATAGAGAAAGTAAAAACCAAAAGAAGTCGAATACTGGGCAAACAATGGGGTTTTGTAAAACATTTGGAAGATGTCCTTTCTGTTGTTCAACTGCATCATTCTTTTTGCAATTCCATGTACAGCATTTTGCAGATGATATCTTGGAATATTAACAATTTCTTGCGAGATAGCACCTTTTTGTTGCTGTTCCCTTGTTGGGCGTGTCAATCTTATTCTTAATGGAAGCCCACAACCAAAAATAGACCGGATTAAGATATGGATATCGCGGTGGCCACTTTTTTTTTCTTTTATAGTGTTTAACGCCCGCTTTAACTAAATTTGCACCGCACGCATTGACTCTGATGATACATGAAATGATGTTGGAATGCTAAGGTGGGGAAAACCGAAGAACTCGGAGAAAACCCGCTGCTGCGCCGCTTTGTCCACCGAAAATCCCACAGACCACTTTGTTGGAACTTGACGAATGAAACATCGGCCTGCTCTTAAATTGTTAATCTCTAGATCTAAATTTCCTCAGACCTTGAGAAAATATTCTCTTGCTTTTATAATAGTGTTGAACCAGCTGTATTCTAACATTTTGTGATAGAGCTATGATTTGTAACTTAGAATTCTTACAGCAATAGAATAAAACTTCTAATGTTTTATTCAACAAAACTGTACCCATGGTAACGCTGAACTGAAAAAGTAAAAGTAAACCAAACCCCATTGCTCTCCCAGTATGCGAGATATTTGTTTATAAGATATCATATATTATAGTATTTATGCTGGTTTAAATGTGAAGTAACTTTTGAAAGAGTCTATAATTCAAGTTAATAGATGAACATTTGCATATATGCTTTTATTAACATATTTTCTTGCAGAAACAAAGAAATGTGGGAATAATCCAGGCTAAGTGTTATTCAAAACTTTTAAGAGTTAGTCACTGCGTCACGGTTACTATAGCTGGTCACTATGAATAACCATATTTACGGTAAATAAGACTTGCATTGAGTAACTTCGTGTGCCTATTTAATGTTAAAGAACAGAAGTGATTTAAGAAAACTACAGGTTGTTGAAATTATAAATTCACGAGCATGAAAGTAAATTGTAAAACGAATTTATTTGTTTTACAGTTTGTTAGTACATTTTCTTATACCTAACTATACATAACTATTCGGTCGTAAATCTCAATTCTTTTTTAGAGATCTTTAGGCACTTACATCAGAGATAAATAAGTGTATGCATTAGTAAAAAGAGCTTTCCCATTACTTGGGTGACTTTACTGAAGAACACAGTAGCAGCAGAAGGTAATCGAACCTCACTCAAAACTACACCAATTGAGAATTTAGATTTAATTCGTCACGTCGAAGATGCTTTTTCTGACCAGAGATGTACCGCTAGGAAAGAGAGATAATCAGCTCGTTCACGGTTTAGTTCCGATTGCCGATTCCGTCGTTTGTTGAGGAAGCCAAACAAGTTCCTCGCACAGTGGATATCGAAAACACCCCAAGGAATGTAGCGGAGGGAACACTCGCTTGCTTGCGAATTGCCACTTAGACCGTTTGAGAGATGGGAATCCAAAATATAACAAAGTATAGCACAAAATAATGAGTCAGTCATGATATTTGTTTTTTTCAAGCTTTAAAGAGGGCCTTAAAGCTATTATTTTTAAATTCACAAAGGATAGTATTTACATCGGAATATATTATTTTCGACACAGAATTAGTTTCAATATCCTGTCTTAGCAATCCGAGTATATAGTATCTGTTAATTGAATTTCAAAATTGTTAGAAGTATCAGGTGAAATTATCATCCATCTTTTGTATTAAAATGTTCATTAGGAATTCTAGAAGTAAAATTTCACTTTCATGAATGTTTCTCATCAAGGGAAACCCAACAGTGTTCGGCAAGTTTAAGGACATTTCTTTATGGAATCACGAATATTTCTGGACTCTATGCCTTGCAGTTTTTTCCTCGACAAGGGATTCTGCAATGTACGGAATAATCACGGTTTTCGGGTATGAAAATCTAGCGACTTGTATTTTTATACAGAAAGTTAATGAGCAACACGAAATAATTTCAGTTATTGTAGACATGTCTGATATTGTAGGCACTCACAAGGTCCACAGGCGTTATATGATTGGATAGGTCGAAGAGAACTGAAAAACTCAACGTCATAACCGAGACTTGAACCACGGATCTCCTGGTCTCTAACCGGTTGTTCTAACTACTGAGCTGCCATAGTAACAGGCCAACATAGCATTAAATAACTGAACTGACTCGCAAGTTTCCCGGTAAACCACAAGGTGATCTCAATGGCATGCCCCAATGGCGACTTCAATGTTGCAAATCCAGGACTTCATAGTTTAGCCAATTATTAGTTCAATTGACTTGCTGTTTCCCGGTAAACAATAAGGTACTATGTACAAAAATTCAATAGCGAGATTCACCGGAAATATATTAAAAAACAATTATAAAATGATCCGTGAGTGCGTGCGTGTGTGGATGGCACAACTCAAAAACGAAAAGACTGTCAAATATCAAACTTGGTGTTTAAGTTTGGTATCTCCAAGGATGCGACTGGAAGATTTTCAAGAAAATCCCCCACCTCCAGCTATCCTTTACATGGAACTTTTTCGAAAAGTTTGATTTTCACAAAACTGGCTGTATCGTTTTTTAATTAAATATCGTACATTAAACACATTTACCCGAAAATAAAATGTATTTCTTGAATTTTCTGGGAATAGCCTCTGAAGACTACTTTATTCTGCATGAATTTTACGGAATCTTGCATAAGTGGTAAACCGTAAGAGATACACAACATTTAATATATCAGAAGATTTAAGAGTTCGTTAAAACACACAATTAATGTTATAAACATTTTTTCGTGGAGGTGATCGTTATTTAGGTATTCCTTGTTTCTTCCTTCCTTCTCGATTAGCATGAAGAAATTAGAAGCATAAGCTTTTTGACAGTAATTTGTTGCAGAGATGCGCATAGAACGAGTAGAGAAAGTAAAAAGAAATAATGGAGGATGAGACTGGAATCCGAAAACAATGACTACATTTTATTTGCAAGTTGTCATAACCATTGAACCAGAGAGGTGTTTTATCTATCTTCCCTTGGATTTCGTGGTTTGCACTCTCGAAGATTATCATCATCCGTAATCAGCGTACTCACACAACTTGTACAGAGAGACCCTATCTCAAAGTATTTGTTTAAGACACCTCCACATACTCCGCAAATATAACGGTTTAATTCATTTAGACGATAGAACTGGAAATTTTGAAAATCCACTGTATATAAGACATCTTATTGTTATTGTACACAGTAAAAGTGATATTTCTGCCATGTATCAACATTTTAGCTTGCATACTTATCACTTGCTCTACACGCACCATGTACATAGTGTAGAGAAGATACGTATGGTATTCCATCCAAAATTCCGATACCGAGATTCCACTGGAACTAAATGTATTGAGACTTCCTGAAAAAAAAAAAAAAATGTTTTGAAAAGGGTCCGACTGTGTGTGAGTGTATGTGTATGTGAGTGTGTGAGTGAGTGTGTGTGTGAGTGTGAGTGTATGTGTGTGTGAGTGTATGTGTGTGTGTGAGTGTGTGAATGTGTGTATGTGGACCGCATAGCTCAAAAACAAAAGAACCGTTAAACGCCAAACTTGGTAGGTATTTAAGTTAGCTCTCAAGGATGTGATACGAAGATTTTCAAGAAAATCCTCCCACACCAAAACACTCTCTACATAGAACAATTTTCGAAAACTTAGATTTTCTCAAAAATGGCTAACGATGATGATTAAAATACAATATATTAAATATATTTATGTGACAAATAAAATATATATATATATATATCTTGAGCTTTCTGAGAATAGTCTCTGTAGACTCCTCCTTTTTGGATGATTTTGGCATAACTGGTAAACCGTAAGAGATGCACAACAACTTACTTCTCAAAAAATGTGGATCTCGTTAAAGTACACAATTTATACCATATGTAGTTTTTCGTGGAGTTCACCGTTTCCGAGATATACTTCTCTTGTAAGGAAACTTTAACTCCTGACCACTCAAGAAACGGATTTCTATACCAAAGGAACAATATTTTAAAATATTTGACTGTCGGTTTAACCTAGTGTGTTCCCTTCTTCTACTTAGAAGAAAAGAAGTAATAAAACCAATTCTGCTAATACTGATCTTGATTAGCATGAAGTAGATAGAAGAATGAGTTTTTAGCAATAATTATTTACAGATATGTAGAGAAAGTCATGTGAATAGAACAATCAGACTTTTTAAATCAGATTTCGTACTGTCTAAATTTACGGTTCTATTTTAAATGAATCACGTGAATTATTTTTAAACATGTTCATATAAACATTCCAGTTTTACAGTAAATGGGTTTGTAAATACACCTATATCAGTCCTAATTAGTGTACAAGAATTATTACTTTTCGTACTCTCCAAAAAACCCTAGATTTTTCAAAAAGTAATAATTTATTTCACAAAATTCGATCATTATCTCAAAAAAGAATATGAGCATTTTCTTAAATATCTCTTGACAGACAGTATAACATTTTGACACAAATTAGAAAATAATTGTATGTTTCGATAATTTTGAGTATGAAAAAATATTGAGAAAAAGTTTGCGAGACAATAAGATTTAAATATGCATGCGCCTACATATTTCCAGTTTCAGTTAAGTGGGGAAAAGTGCGCCAAGTGGAGAAAAGCGATATATTTTGTTAAAGTTTAAAATTCATAGCAAATTATTACGAGAAAACATGCTCGTTTAATTTTTCTCAAATTTCAATTCTGCAGCCCATTTAACTGTCATACCGAGCAAGGTGGCTCCAGCATTTCGTCTGGGACTGACATTCGGGAGGTCGTGGAATCGGTTCCCCGCCCACCTCTCAAAGCATGGGTTTCTTCGGGGTTTTCCTGGGTCACTAGGCGAATGTTGGAGAGGTTTATTTCCTCCGAACCTCCTGTCCCTTCGTTTCATCTCCATTTCATCCAACCGTTCTCAGGGTTGTATGTCAGCGCCCTCTCGTTGAGGTATTTGCGGAAACTCAGCTCTCGGCAGGGCGATGACGTTGGGGGTCGTTATTAGATTCAGGGGCGTTTGGTCAGACAGGAAGCGCGGGCAACTAGCGCTTCCCCGGGTCGCGAAGAAGAGCTGCTTGGATATTACATGGAACCCTCCACGATGGCTCCCTTCCGCCGTATGTTTCCGGTTGCCCGCTGTGATTACTCTCATCTCATCCTATCCTACTGGGATCTGACGTACAATAAATCAATCAATGGCTGAACGTGGAATTTCCTCCGGTACACCACTATATTATACTTTACTAACTGCCAAAGTCATATCAGTGGCTTTTAGACTGAAGCATTGGTGTTTTAGTCTTCGAACTTTAGGAGCTTACTGAAGGATTCTACTTACATTCACTCTCACATTCTATGAGGATAGGGAACAATCCTCTGTCGAGAATCAAACCTAGGATCTTCGGGTGAGAGATCAGTTCGCAGACCACTCAGTCACAGAGGTAACTACCGACTTCTATTAGGTATCTTAAAACATAGAAGCGTCCAAATTAACTGGTTAGTGCAGATGATGGAGAGTTTGAAATGCTCTCCAGGTTCAATATTGGAGTTTTGCCCAACATTTAGTTTAGTTTCTGCCCTGAGGCTCACTACACTTCGGGTTTGGATATATTGTGACAACTGCAGAACGCAAAGGTAAGTGATATCTTTCTCCAAACCCTGTAGCTTACAATCAGATGTTTAATTTCTCTACTGCCTACGCATAGTAAATGTGGAAGTATTATTTTCCACCCCAAAATGTGATACTGTCATTTCACCGGAAATATATGTTTTGGGCCCTGAACCCAAAAGAGCAGTTCTAGGGAAATGTCTGCACGCGTGGGTATCTCGGTGTGCCTGTGAACAGCATAACTCAAAAAAAAGAGGTCGATTATCACCAAAGTTGGTGTAAGTTCAGCATCCTTCATTTCAGAAAATTATTCCACTCTAAGATATCCCTTACATGGAAATGTTTCGAAATGTTTGATTCTCAAAAGGGCTCCAATTCCTAAAATACTGAACAAAATACCATATACCACATATTTAAGAGAGTTAAAATACAAACAAAGTGTATAGTTTCAAAGTTATGGAAACAGCCTGTGAAGTCATTATTCGGAATCAACTTTTATAGTCAATAAATTAGAATACATTTGGCTATAGATGGACACATACCACACAATTCATTTCAAATGTTGTTGTGGCATATTCTATTTTTGAGAAAACTGTTGATTGTTAAGGACTCTGCAAAATTATGCCATTATTTTAAGTACTGTCGTTTATAGTTGTTTCTCATGATTTAAGGAAAGGAGTATGGAATTTATTGCCATATCATATAGCGTCCTTTGCATCTGTAACAAAATGTGTGATACAGGCATTTCTGCAATGGCTGTAAAATGAACTAGACAGAAAAATACATTTTAATAATAATTGTTCGTGTACCGATTAATAAAGGATAGGAGGTAGAGAAAGTCAAGTGAATGACTTTTTTTATAGTAAACATTGAAAAGTGAAAGCTGTTGCCCCTTGGAATCGGCCATGATTTTGGATCGGAAAAAATCATTCTTTTATTTTCTTTTCTACTGTTTCACTTTATATTACAAAATACAAATAACTAGCAAGGGTATGGTGAGTGTTAAATGCACTCTGAGACTTTGTAAGAACGCTAGGGATGTTCCGTTTGATGTGTTGGGCACACCGTATTTTAAAATAAGGTCAGTAACCATAAGAGACAACACTGTTTATATTGTAGACAATATGATTCCTTTATTCTCTATGGTAACATAATACTGTTTTTACTTTCTCTAGACTATATGTGTAATGCATATAGTGAATAGACAAGGTATTGTATTCCACCCAAAAATTCTATGTCGAGATTTCACCCCAACTATAGATAAAAAAACATTTTTACAAAAAGGTCTGTGTGTGTATATGTGTGAGTGTGTATTTCGAGAATATAGCTCAAAAACTAAACTTGGCATTTAGTATCTTCCAAGTATGCAACATGAAGATTTTTAAGAAATATCCCCACCACAACTACCCTTTACATGGAACACATTTTGATTTTATAAAAAATGGTTCTAATAATGTTGATTAAAAATATTTTCATTATGAATAAACTGTATATTTTGAATTTTCTGGGAGTAGACTCTAAAGGCCTCTTTATTCTGGATGAATTTTGCATAATTTTGCGTAACGGTGAAACCATAAGATAGACAAAAATTTACTGCACAAAAAATGTAGATCTTGTTAAAGCACATAATTTATGTCATATACGTTTTTATGTAAAACAACTGTTTCACATAGGGTCAACTTTTAAAAGATTTGATTATCAATTTAGCCTAGCATATTCTCTTATGTCCCTCCTACTTACAAGGAAGCAAGTATGAATGAATGAATAAGTGTATTTATTGACATAGCAATATCATACATAGAATTTCAACAATCGCACGGGTCCACAGACCGTACGTGCTTTTGTAATACACATTACAAGCAATATTAAAACAACAACAACAAAGAATTAAAAGAGTAAACACGAAAATAAAAAGATAAAGGAAATACACAGTCCAAAGCATTATTAAACAACAATAAAGAATTAAGAGTGAACCCGAAAATAAAAATACAAAGATATTCAAATATAGCAATTTAAATTTACAGCATAGAGTACACCTTCATAAATGCACCCTCTTATAATAGAAAATTACACTTAAAAGACATATATACACATAATATATACAATATATATAAAACCATAGCACAAGAGTGACCTAAGTATGACATAATATATATATGTATGTAGAACAATGTAGTCACTTTTGTTTAGTTGATCTTATTCCCCCTCCCCTTCTCTATTGGCAGCCTCCACAGATTTCAGCCTTAAGTATAAATTTACCTAGCCCGTCCATGTTTTCCGTGCCTGCCAGTAACGTCCAACATGCTTCGAGCCCTACATTCGCAGTGGTAAAAAATCGCGGCAAATATTTTTCCCGCCATTCCTCCGTACCCCTACATCTTGCCAAGGTGTGAGTCCACGACTCTTCCTCTTCGCAAATGGGACATATTCTCGTACCATTCTCGTCCATGCTCCTAGTCTAATCCAGGCGAGCCCCTCTCTAATGAGTTTGGTACCTGCTTTGATGTATTGCTCCATGCCCCACTCCGATTTCAGCCCAGACTGTACTTCTAATAAAACAACTTCGTCTGTTTACCTTGATTAGCCTATCATAGATAAAAGAAATAATCTGTTGCAAGGAAAGGTATTTGTGCACCAGATAGAGAAAGTCATATGAATGGAACACATCAGATGTTTTATTAACAGACACAATCTCGAATAAAATTCAAAGTGGCACAAAAAGGCGTATATGGAGTAAAAAGTTTCCCCCATTGGGCCTACAATATTTTCTGACCTCAGCCGCACCATAGCCCATGTGCATTTCTGGCGTTCGCCTTCTCAGAATTTCAAGCTTGCACAAGTCCTAGGCCAAAAATGATGTTCTTATCATTGTCCAAGTAATGCAAGATAATGGAAAACGAGATTATCCGTACATCCAGAGATTGTTGGTTTCAATCCTTGCAAATGAAGTGATGGTAGACGAAACTAAGATTGCTGGAGATGGTCTTAGAAGTATATTAAGTAAGAATCCTAGTACAACTCGCGCTATCTTTTTTTAACTGAAACATTTGAATGTAAGATTGGTTGCGAGTCACTCATCATGAATAGGTCGCCAGCTCAGCTTATTTCAGATGTCTCTATATGAATTGTCACTACTAATTGGAATACCACAGTTTCAGTTTCATATGACACTTCTCACTAAATAAAACAATAGTTTAGCGCTTATACATTTCACCTCTTCTATGCCGGACATACTGTGAATTCGCTCTCAGTGTCATTACTCCCGCATATTTTCGGGCACAAAAATCCTTAGCATGGCTTCCGTTGGTAAAATAAATGGTTCCGTGTTGTAGATTTATGGCATAAAGAAGTACCTGATTCCTGATACTGGCCTCGGGGCAAAATCTTCGGTCTTCACGTACAATATAGAATAGATCTATTAACCAAAATGTTGCACTACTAGAACCATGATACTTGAAGAGCGCGCATAAATAAAATAAGACGCTTTCCATTCTATTGTCCATCAATTATAACTATTTATATTCTTTCTTCCATTAAACCATATTTCTCGCTTTCTGTCAAGTTGTCATCTTATCGAAACGTTATGACTTTTTATAAAAGGCCCAAAATATGTACTACTTTTCGAAGATTTTCTTGCTGAGTTTTGGCAGAATTGTGCGAGAAGCTAGTTGCTACAGGAAATATTTCTTATTACTTTCTCTACACGTACTATGTACTACATACTGTATAGAGAAGCTATTGTATTGCACCCAAACATTCTATACTGAGATTTTACGTAAAAGCACCTTAATCCTGATAAAGAGGCCTCTGAGCAAAATTAAGCGATATTTCAAGCCCAATACAAAATGGGATGCTGAGAACCACATCAGTTAAAGAGCTCCATAAGTAAAACTTAATTTATTTTAACATCCATAGGACAATATTTTTACTCTCAATTGTACTCAAGAGGTAGACAATTGACATGCGTATTGTACCAAACAGTACAAGTACGCTGAATATAGGAGAGAGAGAGAGAGAGAGAGAGAGAGAGAGAGAGAGAGAGAGAGAGGCAGACCCAGGCTCGCTAACGTTTCTCTGAATCAAGATCTTTTGAAAAAGGAATGCGGGGGGCCAAATTTATGAAACTGTTTACTCCTATATTTTTACGGTTGTTCCCTTAAGAATAGAAAGTAACTGAGGTCTACGAGTACAATAGTTTCTGCTTATGGAGAATTTTTTTCGCACAACAGAGTTTTAGAAATTAGGATTATTGAATTCCACAGGGTCCCTAGAAAAAAAATATTGAAAAATATTTTACAGAACGCGCTATGTTCATTTGAGATTTAAATTTTTCTATTGTACATGTTCCAGTATCTCAAATGGTAATACTGAAGCTGCAAATATCAGTTTAAACTAAGAACAACTGCCGTTATGAGCACTACAATGCGCTACCTACGAGAAATCAAGAAAGCTCCACTGCTTTAAGCGATCGATATTCAGTTTAGAACGTTGCCGGTAGATGGCATACCGCTGACTCCGATATCGGTTGGCTGCCCTGCTCTGCCGACAGGACAACAACTTAAAATTCTGCAAATACCTGCATGAGGAAACCACGTTTAATTTTGGTGATCAAGATTAAAAATTCTAATTGTTAACATATAAATTAAGAGAAAGCTTAAAGCGCTGAAAATGCATAATTAATCTATTTAGGTTAATAAAATTCTAGTATATATAAGTATCTAAATTGATATACAGGATGTTAGGTATATTTTGATAAATGGTACCTTAATGTGTATCCCCTTCGGTGTGCTAATTGTTTATTCTCTTTGTCTAACAGTTTTCCCACAAATCAATCATACAATTTACCATCTAATGTGTTTTGCACAGTCTTAAATATGCGGTGCGGTGAAATGAACACTTGTCAAAGTACACTATCCGTTTTACACCTCAATACGTGACCTTCTGGCTTAGATAATCTGGGGTCATTGCCTTGAGAAAGCACTCAAACTCAGTTCCAATGTAACATCCGTTATAGCCAGGCCTGACCATCAAGCTTACATCCTCCTCAGCGAAAATAAACACGTATGTCTTGTATGTGCCACGCCTACTTTGGAGGAGTTAACCTGAAAACATACTAATCTTAATAAGTAAAAGTATAAGTCCGCAAAGGAAGCGAACATTGATACAGTGTTGTTCAATACACTGTTATTAATTATCAATACAAATGTCTGCACTTACGAATATACGCCTAACAAACTGTATACTTCTAAAATTCTCACAATGTCGTGTTATGATAAACAGTAGTTTCTTACTTTTAGACATTTAATGACCGAAAATCACGGTTGATTTTTCGTATAAATGTAATGCACCAACCTTTTAAAGTTGTAATAGTTTTCCTTTTACGATTAAGTATACAATAAACTGAATATAATCACAGCGTTTAAAATTAAATAATCTACTCGTGCAGATAATTTAAAGTCGAAAAAAAGGAGTTGGTTGAGTCGTAAGTATTGGTTGGTATTTAGGTTTCTGCTCAGGATTACACTAAGTTCTGTTTATTGATCCAAGTACTTAAGGGGTAATAGTGGACACTTTGTGCAGTTCATTACAAATATATAATTAGAGTTGTAATTAGAGTAAATAAACATTATTGACGATTTATTAGCGATGTCTGCAGTATTAGGAATGAAAGGAGGACCATAATTTCTGATTTTTATATACATATAACGTCTAGTAATTGAATTTTTCTCCTGCCAAATCTAATGTTTCTTTCTACCTTTCCTTTCATGGCGTCATGCAACAGGCAGTTTATTCTTAGAATGTGCTCTATCCGGTTTGCTTTCCACTCTTCCCAGAACCTCTTCATTTGCCACCATTTCCATCCACTTTATCTTTTCTATCTTCTCACAGCGCCAGAAATTCTCCAAGATTTCTATTTTCTTTAAAGTCCACGCATCCTTCTATACAGAGAAACGTTCTAGATTTTACAAGACGTTTATGTAGTTTGAGGTTCAAATTGCGAGTGAGCAATGCTCTCTTCTTCGTGAAGGCCATGACAGTCCGCGATCTCCTTGGTGCAGTAGCGTCCTTCGTCAGTAAGCTTCCTAAATATTTAAACTGATTTACATTTTCTAATTCTTGATTTCCAATGACAATTCCGAGAGGCCCTACTGTCTCGGCATTAATGAAATAAAATATGACCACTGTTCAATGGCTTTTGAGACAGATGAGGAAGGTTGCTATCATCTCAATAACCAGGGAGGCGGATGATGAACCATGAGGCAGACTAATCTCTATTGCTGGAAAGCAATCAGGCTAAGAGAGCAAACTGCTGGACCTCACAAAATGGACAAGAACTTGATTTTTGTGTAAAACTTCCCTCAGAAAAATCTTAGACTAAAGCATGGAGAAAAAACGCGCTGAAATAATTACCCTCGTGTGATACAAAATACCCTGGTGTTGATGGGTTCTCATCGCAACCTGCTGTAAAGAGGAGCGAGACTTACGAGACTCAGCAACTACGGGAGGTTTGGTTTAGGGGGGCACGTGTTTTAGTTACGTCAAAATAATTTATATTTACCACCCTATGCACTGTGAACAAATTAAACTTTGCACACGTGTTGTAGGAAGTAAAAGGAACATTCTTGAAGTTTAGATCCAAAATAAATACAGTTTAAATGTTTCTTTTTAATTTTTAATAATTCACTACAAAACATTTTTCTGAAAACTTAATCATGCAACCATACTGTAAATTTACAGTTATCTTGTATACGAACGGATAAAAATTTTTGCTGTACGATTTTCGTGTGCCGTTCATTTTCAAACCTTTAAATGTTTTAAATTTGTATTAATATTTTTCAGTGATTCATAACAATGTGTGATATCAGAATGTTTTTTTTATTGATCTGTTGTTCTGTTGTTGTAGAAAGTGTGTGTGTGTATGTGTGTGTGTGTGTGGTTGTGTGTGTTTCCAGTGTTGTGAAAATACATATGTAAAATAGATATGCAGGCAATGTTTTAAATGCCAGTATTTTTAGACTGCATATACGGTCATCCGATCCATGCGACGCAAATGTATTATTATAAACTTAATAAATACCACCACCACCACTGAAATCTCCCTACACCGATCTACCCTTTACACGGAACATTCAAAAATGGCTCTAACGATTTGATAAAATTTCACATTTTAAGATATGTTCCTGACCAATGAAATGTATATCATGAATTTTCTGGGAATAGCCTTTGAGAATCTCTTCATTCTGGATACCTTTTGTGCAACTGATAAACCTAAAAAACACAAAAACTTAGTACACAAAAATATAAGTCTCGTTAAAACACACAATTTGTCATATAGATTTTGTGTAGAGTTAATCATTACCGAGATGTTCCATTTTTTTGAGTTCAATTTTAAACTACTTAAACTTTTTTCAAGCACGAAGTCAACTTTCTTTTCGGAAATCCAAAAGAGAACCGCAAATTGTTTCACATAGCGATAGTTTTTAAAAGAGTTAAACTATCCTTAAGCCTAATGCATTACCTTATTTCTCCTCTACTTACAAGGAAGCAAGAAGTAAGGCCACTTCTGCTAATGTATGATTGGTATGGTGTAGATAAAAGAATAATACTTTGTAAGAAAAGTTTAGTCGCAGAATAGCTAGAGAAAGCTATGTGAGTCACACCAGAGTTTTTCTTTTTATTGAATTAAAGGAGAATTGGCAGATACACAAAGCAGCGATTAAGCCATGATTATTATAAGGGCAAAGGTTTCTGCAAATGTTGTAAAATCAGTTTCCAGGGTGTGCTCAAGATTTACATGATGGTACAAAAATATTTTGTTAACCCGTTTCAAAGAGGTGAAATATATTGGCAGAGCTCGGTTTAGTTGCTTTCTATTTTCTTGCTGGAACGTCGATACAAGTGACGAATGATATCGCATACACATGATTCTAAAGGCGGCTGTATTGCCAAGTCACACCTCCACTCCTGACGTGATGGTCTGCCCCAACTGACACTTTTCTCACGTGTACCCTTCACCTTTCTTTGACCCGCCATTCCAAACTTCAAACTTTTCGTGCCAAGGCACCATATACTTCCAAAGCGCAGCATAGCAGCTGTCGAAGAAATTTAATATGAATATGTTCCTTATAATAACTCAGCTATAGACACACTGTTGCTGTTGACACATGAATTCCGTACTTGCACACATACAGAGGAGGGGGATAAACGCATAGAATCAGCGTCCCTTAAGCTTGTAAAGATTTTTTTATTTTATTTATTTATTGTAGCTTAAGCTGCTTTAACCTATTTAGTCATATCTGACAATGAATGCTATCGGTAAAATGGTGCTCAAATGATCTGGAGCTTTGTAAAGCTTAAAGTTACTGAACATTCGTCTTCTCGCGATAAGGGAAAACCCCTCAAAAAACCTTATCCTAAACTCACCCTAAACGAAATTCGAACTCGGCTGATTATATATACTCACAGCAAGGCGGGAAAATAAATATGTAGCTTCGACTTTCGCTTTTTCTCCCTCATCTAGGTATTGCATATTTCTACTCATATGATTGTCAAGGCCGGGTGTTTAGTTCGTTCGCCTCCCTCCTAGGGTTAGATTGCAAGCGCCTGTATGTTGGATTGTGGTAGACGAAGCGGTGTCTGGGCGGGTTTTCTCTGAATCCTTAGGTTTCCCCCGCCACTCATCCCACCAATTGCTCCATCTCACCTTTTCTATCACCCATTTCGCTTGCATTTTATGTCATTCACTTCCTCACACTCTTGCCTGGCTAAGAGCCGTTCTCTCGTTTCAGGTTCTCATTTTGTGATTTCCTGCCGTTGGCTCCCCTATAGGCGCTCTGACTCCTAGACATCTGCTTGTAAGACCTAGGGGGATGTCAGTCCTGCATGTGGATATTTGTCTTACACAAATGTGAACAGAGCAACGCTGTCAATGATATGCCTATGTGCATGCTAGTTAATTACATTAAATTAATAATAATAATAATAATAATAATAATAATAATAATAATAAGTAGATCTTGGACTTCATTGTCTTTTCATTGCCTCGAGAATCGTACAACTTGCTTGAGAGTGGCCTATGACGTCACATCCATCCTTCGTGTCTAGCTATAATGAATAGGACAGGCACTCATTATAAACATGTACAGAACTCTGATATTCGGTTTTTAGAGAATACGAAGTTGTTAGAGGGACACTGTGTCAGAAGTAATTACACACACACACACACACACACACACACACACACACGGCTGCATCGTAGCCAAGTGGTTAGACCACTCGCCTCTCACCTAGGCGGCCCGGGTTCGATCCCAGGTGACAGCATATGGTATTTGTGGTGAATAAAACGGTGCAGGGTTTCCCTCGTAATCGCATTCCACCAGTACTCCAACTTCATTCATTCCATGATCTTCAGTTTTTATAGTGGCACCGCAGGCGATGCCACTGATGATGCATGAAAAAGAGATTTAGCACCTGTGAAATGTGATGGCGGGGGAAACCGGAGAACCCGGAGAAAAATCCCGCCCCTGCGGTCTCTTGGGATCGAACCTGGGCCATCTAAGCAAGAACCTTAGTCTAATCAATCGGCCATCATTGGTTTGTATCAGAACTGGGACACTGAATTTATATTGCAAAATTGCTGACGTTCCTCCAAGTCAAGTAGTAATGTTGTCCATCTTATTGTACGTATACATTAATGAGTCGTTACCTCCTGTCTCTCCAAACCAAACTCCTGGCATGCACCTAACGTTCCAGGCACAGGGAACTTGAAAAGGGCGATAATGAAGCCCGATTAAGTAATAATCAGAGCTATAATAACCAATTTACTTATCGATTAGTTATGACTATAAAAGATATTATGCAAGAATATTAAGCGTGATAAATAGTTTTGTCATATTATTATTATTATTATTATTATTATTATTATTATTTATAAATTAGCTAATAGCCTTAGTAAATAGTGAAACTGAGAAATGCTGGGTTTATACTGAAAGATGGAACTGACTCGTATCCGTCAGCCAACGAATTGAATACTCTCGTTTCTTGGTTGACTTTCTCAGTCTTCCTATGGAGTGAAATGGCATTTTGTGTTGGTTTTAACATATTATCACATAGAGGATATAACGTAGACAAGAGCAACCAGTCGGAGACCGGGAGATTCGTGATTCAAATCCGGACTATGGCGTTGACTTTTTCAGTCTGTCTCCACCTTTACGACCACTGTATTTACTTGCAACAGACATATATTAATAGGGGAATTTTCTCAAATAGGTTGTCGATTGTTAAGCCTGGGACTAGAATTGTACACACGTGCAGATTTTCCCGAGAGAAGTCGAAGTTTTCCATTACGGTTTAAATAATATAAATGCATTAAAACACAGAAGTGCAGCTGCCAATACAATGATGTCTCATTAATTTCAACTTACCATTTATAAATTGATCTAAGTTTACGCAAAGAAATTCATTAAAACGTTTTATATTTATTTTGGCAACAGGTATTTTTACACCCTCATTCACAAAATGAGAACAAAATGGCCGCAACAGTCTCTGCTCAACTTGGAAGATATCCCGTTCAATAACATCTTTAGGTGACGATTAGCCATTTTTACTTTCTTTAGCACATATATACACAGTAGATAGAAAAGGTATTTCTTCCAACAATTCTATATCGAGACTTAACCAGCAGTACATGTTTTGCAACCCCTTGAATGAAAGAATTTTTTGATAAAAATATCCGTCTGTGTGTGTGTGTATGTGTGTGTGTTTGTGTGTGTGTTATAGAGTGTGTGTGTGTGTGTGTGTGTGGACAGCATCCCTCGAAAATGAAAAGTCCGTTATATACCCAAACTAGTATTTAAGTTCAGTATCTTCCAAGGATGCGACGAAGATTTTCAGAAAAATCCTCCCACCTCTAACTACTCTTTAGATGATTTTTTTTTTTTTAAATTTTGATTTGCTTAAAAATGGCTCTAAGGATTTTGCTTTCTCTACATAATAGATACGGTAAATAGGATTTGCACTCCATCCAAAAATTCGATACTGAGGTTTAAACAGAAAACACAACTTTTAGATTCTCCTGCACCCAACAAAAACTTTATTACAGTGGCTTTCAAATGGGAAAAGGTTTGTCCTTGAGCGCCACCAGGCCAGCAGCCAATCGGAGTGCTGCTGTGTTGACATATTCCATTCCCGCTTAACTGGGGAGTAACGCGCAAAGTGATTCTGTCTCCCATACATACAACTTGCCCTAAGACAAAATATTCAAAATTTGGCAAAATATAATTCACGAGGAAGATGGATAGTAGTGTTTGTAACAAAACCTTAAAATTTAAGCTCAAATAGTTTTCATAATACACATGAATAAACATACTCATGTATTATATCGTAATCAGAATCAATACGCACTGTAAACACCGTTGTTATTTGTATGTATGTATGTATGTATGTATGTATGTATGTATGTATGTATGTATGTATGTATGTATGTATGTATGTATGTATGTATGTATGTATGTATGTATGTATGTATGTATGTATGTATGTATGTATGTATGTATGTATGTATGTATGTATGTATGTATGTATGTATGTATGTATGTATGTATGTATGTATGTATGTATGTATGTATGTATGTATGTATGTATGTATGTATGTATGTATGTATGTATGTATGTATGTATGTATGTATGTATGTATGTATGTATGTATGTATGTATGTATGTATGTATGTATGTATGTATGTATGTATGTATGTATGTATGTATGTATGTATGTATGTATGTATGTGTGTTTTACTATATATGTACATACACGCGTAATAACACAGAAATGGAATGTAAACTATTGGCATGATGATACTAAAAGAATTATTACATTTATTACGCTTAATAAGCTGATAAATTAGAGAGACCCAGAGCGAACACACTCTTGTTAGCTGTAAAATGCTGCGTCAGCTATCGCATGTTCAAAATCAGGGCTCGTATTTATTTAACACTAGTCCCTACAGAGTTCAAGTCAGTTTTCATTGCTGTTTAGTCAGGAATAGAGCAGGTGCTTTTAGTGGTGAATTTAGTGCCGAATCTAAGAGGCAGGTATTGCGTAGCCAGGTTGAAAGTATTATAACAGAAATAACACTTTTAAATTGATTGACGTTGAATGACTCACATACGAAGAAATTGACAGCAATCCTGGGAATCCTACTTGCAGAAAAATTACAGGACGACGACTTTTGGAAAGAAATAGGTCATGATGAGATTTTGGAACCTCTTATCATAAATTTGCAAGACTTAGACAATGAAGACAGTGACAATTAGGCATTATTATCTCTTGACGTAACTGATGGCAGCGGAGCGGAGAGGCCACTGGCAGTTCCATTAGTTTAAAAGAGCAGGTAATTCATAAACTATAAGAATATAGAATTTAAGAAAACGTGTACATAATATGCAAATGTGCATGTTCAAGTTTTAAATTTAAAAACTGCAAATTATAGAAATTTAGAAAATCAGTTGGGGTTTCCTTACGTTAAATATTAAGTCGCCAGGCAAATTTGCATGCTCAGAGTGCGAGTGAGAGGGAAATATGTAAAAGTGGGGTTGCGACCTGAAAACGCAGAACACGATAACGCATCTCATTGGCTGCAAAGTAGAACTCTTCCTATTTGAAAAACATAGAAAGTCCGCTCGCTCGCGCGCGCACTTGTGTGTGTTTGTCCGTGTGTGTTTGAACACGATAGCTTAAAAACGAAAAGTCTGTAAAATACCAAACTTGGTATTTAAGCTCAGCACCTTCCAAGGATGCAACGCGAACATTTTGAGGATTTTGGGGTGGAGGACACCAAACCACACTTTATGTAGAAGAAATTCCGAAAATGCTGGTTTTCTCAAAAATGGCTATAACAAATTTGATTAAAATTCCATATATTAAAGATATTTACATCACTAAAATGTACATGTTGAATTTTCTGAGAGTAGCCTTTGAAGACCTCTTTATTCTGGGTGAAATTTACATAGCTAGTAAACCGTACGAAATCGACAAAAACTTCCTCTATAAAAATCTAAATCTCGTTAAAGCACACAATTTAAGTCATATACAACTTTTTTGTGGAGTTGACTAATTTTTAGATATTTCTTGCTATTAACTTCAGTTTTAAAGTACTTAAACTTTTCTCGTACAGCAATTTGTCATCTCTGGCAATGCAAAGGACGGATTTCAACCACATAGCAACCAGCTTTTAAAAGAGTTAACTATCGCTTTATCCTTATATATTCCCTTCTACTGACAAGGAAGCAATAATAAGACAATTTCTGCTAATGTTTATCTCGATTGTCATTAAATAGATAGAAGAATAAGCTTTTTAGCAATAATTTGGAACAGAGATGTAAAATAAGGCATATGTATGGAACACATCAGATTTTTTTTATTAAAATACTTGATGTTGTAACGATTTAGTTGGTTCGTGTGTATTTTATTTTATTCATTTGTTTTATACTTTTACCATGTAGACTCTTCTCTCTTCTCAGGTTAGTGGTACACGAGAAGCATTCTGGATTTTGGTTTTAACTACCATCAATAAATATTGTTATTTTTTCTGAATTTATTGTAAATATTGCTGATACATAAACATTCACAGAATCAAGTTATAACGCTTCTCCCTCCTTGTTTCGTTGCTAAGTAGAAACAAAACTCCTTTTTCTTTACAGCTATCATCAACAATATCTGTCTTGCCGTGCGTTCACTCCAAGTCTGTGTAATGTCTCTTTTAACAATTCACATACGTATCAGTGTTTCCCTCTCTTTCTGTCATTGTCGCGATTGTTGGTCACGTCTCCAGCCAACACATTATTAACTCTATTATTGAAACCTTTTTTTACATTGGAATGAACACACGTCTTGCAAATGTACTAATAACACAAATAAAAACACAAAACAATCGACACAAAAAGTAACAGTTAAATATACGCTTAAACTATTTAAGCAAATAAATTTCAAGTTAATAATAGCATTATAAAATAAAAACCTTATATGTTAGGCTTGTGGCCTTAATATTGTTATAATGTTTAAGATATTTTAGATCTCATTAAAACATACAATTCATATTAAATACATTTTATAGAGTTAACCATTTCCGATATATTCCTTGTTATTGGCTTCAATTTTGAACTACTTAAACTGTTCTGAAGCGGAAACTCAACATTTGTTTAATCTCTTTTGGTTTACTCCCAGGAATACGAAAGAGAACCGAATTAAATTGTTTGACATAGCGATAGGTTTTAAAAGATGTGACTATGGCTTTAGCCTACTGTATTCCCTTATTTCCCTTCTGCTTACAAGGAAACAAGTAATAAGGGTAGTTTTCTATTGTTTATCTCGATTAGCATAACGTATATAAAAAGTGGTGTTCTATAAGGAAAGTTTGTGGAACAGCTAGAAAAGACTATGTGAATGGAACATATCAGATTTTTAAAAGGCATTCATACACTCAGTTAGATTTCTTTGGTAGTGTTTGACGCCCGCTTTTACTACCAAGGCACCGCAGGCGATGACACTGGTGATACATGGAATGAAGATGGAGCACCGGTGGAATGCGATGGCTGGTACAACCCGGAGAAAACCTGCCCCTGCGCCACTTTGCCTACCACAAATCGCTTGGGATGGAACCTAGATGAGAGGCGAATGGTCTAACCACTCGGCCATAGCGTGGCCATTTAGTTATATGGACAACAAAATATAGTAAGGCGGCCAGAGCCTCCGTATAGAAAGTGGCCACCACTTTCTATTTCCCCGCAACTAAGTCATATAACACGTTTTCAATTTGCAACGCTTTATCAATTAAAAATATTATATATGTTTATTTCGACAAACAGCCAATCAATCAGATAAGATAACCATTAAGAATCTGAAAGTGATCACTCATCCCGAGTTCACGAAAAAATGGGCGATCAAACAAAATGGGAGCGTGTAGTCGTCATAAATAGAAGAAATTGTCTAATTTACACACGTATTTAACTAATGAGTATGAAAACAACACAAGTTGTTTAAAACAAGAGGCTCATTACGCTAAACCTATAAAACCGTATGACAATCCATTTACATAAATAGATATGGCGCTTAATAGGCTGCGCAACATGGCGCTACTATTAGTTTAATGTAACTTGTACATTCAATTTTATTAGTATTAGTATAAAGTAAAATATCGGTTGTATTTCATAAATAATATGTCATTGAATGTTTATGCATTGTTGACAACGGCATTTTATTTTGTGCAATATTAATTTGCCCTATTTGAGTACATAAAGACAGCTATGTGAAGAATGATAGGAGAAATGTATTAGGTATGACAATGGTGATAAACGGAGAAAAAGTATCAAGAGAGAGGTATGTTGGAAACTAGGTGATTTTTGTGGAAGGTGAAGTTGAAATGGAACCGTTCTGTGATTGGAGTGAAATAAACATAAAGTTTATTGTACTAGTATTGAGTTGTTTTAATTTATGAACGCCCTTTAGCTGCGGTTCTTAGCGTCCCATTCTGTATTGGGCGTGAACGACAGCTTAATTTTGCTCAGAGGTCTCTTTATCACGTAAGAGACTCTTTTACGTGTCGTAAATCTACACACGGGACCAACGGCTTTACTTCCCCTCCCATGCTAGGTGATTTTATGCCTGAACAAAAACCATCGCCCTCCGCCAGGTTTGAACCCGCGACCTTGGGAACCAGGGGCTAGCATGTTACCCCTAAACCACGGAGGAAGATATTTATTTACTTAAGTTACATTTAAAATTATTTACACCATCATATCCTGTTACTTAAACTAATTTACCTATCTTAACATTGTAGGTACAAAGATTTAAGTTTCTCTTAGGCACTACATCCACATAGCTTGCTGGCTGTAGCTTGCGAGTGTAGTAGCCCTTTGGTTTGTGCTACCTATATCATCCCAATCTCTGTATTTTCTCGTCTGTTCTCTCTATTCTTCTTTCTTATCCATTATTCTTTTACCTTTCCCAAATATTGCCCTATTTCTTTAATTCTTCTCTTTCCGTCAACATTCAACATTTCTATTACTACCGTCCCTCCCGGCATACTATCCCATTTGTGTTCCCAAATTTCTTGCTCTTTACATTCTGTTAAACAGTGTACAATACTGTATTTCTCCCCGCATAAAATACAACGTTATAGTTAATTTTCCCTCATTCTTTTCAAATGTAATGTTCCTGTTCTCTTGTTTATTATATATATATATATCTACATACCCTTCTCGTGACCATTTTTTATTTATTTTTCTGTATATCCAAAGCGACATTTTCTTTTCTAGTTCACCCCAAATTTCCTATTTATCTATATCTTCTATCCTATTTCTCACTGATTTCCAGAAACATTTTTCATTTTCCTCTCCCTTCCTCCATAATCTTCTTAGGATGAAATGAATACTGCTTTTCAGGTTATTAGTAACTAGATTTTATGTCATTTGCTAGATTGTCTATATTTAGGAATTATGCAGAAGTGTATGTTATTGAGGTATATACTGGAATGTGACTTGGGTCAAAACCTTTGCATCTATCCTCAACAAATCATAAAGATATTGCAGCACTATAATTTATTTTTGGTGCATGAACAGGAATGCTTATTATTTGCTTGACGCTAAATAAACAAATAAATGTGAAACTGTAAACTGAAGACAAAATAATGAATGATCATTACAGTGTTTTGTTGATATTGTAAATGTTTTAAAAAAGATTAGAATAAAAATCAGATGTGCTCCATTTACAAGATTTGTTCCAGTAGTTCCACTTGTTCTTCTTGAAAATATCATATTTATATAGACCTTGGTATTCGAGATACCACTGGCAGAATTGGTCTTATTACTTGTTTCTTTGAAAGCAGAAGGGAAATAAGGGATATACTGGGCTAAAGCGATAATCAAATGTTTTAAAAGCTGGTCGCTCTGTGAAATAACGGAAGTTTGGTTCGCTTTGCATGGCCAGCAGTAAACCAGAAACGAAAGTATATTCCTATTTAGGAAGAGAGTAATTTAAAATTGAAACCAAAAGAATAAATCTCTCGAAAACGGTCAATTCTCCAGTAAAAATGTATATTATATAAACTATGTACTTTAACGATATCTGCATATTTTTTTAATAAGTTTTTGTTTATCTCTTACGGTTTATCAGTTATGCAAAATTCATCCAGAATAAAGAGGTATTCAGAGGATTTTCCCAGAACATTCAAGATATACATTTTACTTGTGATGTAAATATCTACATTATAGGGTATTTTAATCCAAATCGCTGCCATTTTTGAGAAAATGAAAATTTTCGAATTTTGTCCACGTAAAGCGTGATTTGGGATGGGAGATTTGTTGCCAAATCTTTGTGTCGCATTCTCAGAAGCTTCTAAACTTAAATACCAAGTTTGGTATTTAATCGAAATTTCGTTTTTGAGTTATGTTCACGAAAAAACACACACACACACCGCACACATAGACACACACACCACACAGAGTCACAAACCTTTTTATAAAAGGTTTTTTTTTTAGACTTGGGAGACCTCAAAGCCATCTAATTTGTAAGTGGAATACAACACCTTCTTTGGCTACATGTACATTGTATGTACATACGTGCTAGAGAAAGCTTTCTTAATAATGAGAATAAATTTATAAAATTAATCGCTTTAACGTATAAATAAACACTGGATTAGTTTATGGTAACTCCAGGATATAGCGTGTTTGCAAGCACATAAATATAATATAATTTAGTTATAATATATTAATAATTTAATTGAAACATTTACTCCAAGAGCCTATGAATATATCTATTTGGACAAGCCTACCGAGCACTGAATATAATTAATGTACTTTAAATTTTTCAATATAATCAGCAATAACATGTTTTTACCCGCCTCTCCAGCGTGAGGACAGTAGCGTGTCTGGATATTCTTTTATCTGTAATAGACAAATCTCGGGGGACTTTAAGCTCAATGGACCCCGAGAAACAAAATTAAATTGAAATTTATTTAAGGACGCTCTTTAACTGTTTTGGTTATTAGCATTCCATTCTACTATTGGCGTGATAGCTTAATTTTACTCAGATACCTCTTTATCACGCTTGAAGTTCTTTTGCGTGCTGTAAGGGATCAATGACTGTACTTCCCTTCCGAAGAAAACCATGCTAAGGAAACTAGAGCTAGGCTACGGAGGATGACATTTGAGAAAATTTCACACATTTCATTCATTGTCCGGCTTGTCCTATTAACTTTTTACCTGAAAGTCTGGTGCGAAATTCCTAGCTAACCTTAGGCAAGATAATTCCTACCAGAATAATAACAATTTATTTGTTCAGAATGTAATGCCTTTGTGGCTATTTTGATCTCTGATGATGTTTCTGTGAAAAGTGCAGGTACAAATACACGTTAAGAAATATAAAGGTTTAATTCCAAAGTGTTATAAATCCATAAAATATCAAACTAAGGAGTCATACGTTTTCTATCGTCTGAAAAATAATTATAAACTTGTAATTACATGTTAATTGCTTTTTTGTTCACACAAGCTGTGTGTAACACAAAGAAAACTTCAATGTAAAAGTCGAGATTTGGGCTATGGCTCTCCCCGTCTCTACCCGGTTGCTCTTACCACTGAGCTACAATGACAACCTGCCAGCAAAGCATTAAATTCCTCAAATGACTCGCATGTTTCCCAGCAAACCGCAAGATATCATTTTAATTTGAGATGACATACCCCAATGGTGACATGTTTAACAAACTATTACACCAATTATTGTTAATTAATTATTTTTTCACACAAGCCATGTGCTCAGCGGTAGAGCAAATAAGGTTCAAATCCCAGCTATGGCATTGAATTTTTTGATCTACTCTACCTATCCAACTTATAATTACACGTTACTGTTATTAGTGTTTTGTAACTTTAGTGCCGTCTTAACAAAAACTTTCTACCATTAAAACTGAAAATAACTGCTTAACAGTGCCTGATATTAATCCTTTGGAGGTAAAACATGTGATTTTCTAGTAAGTATGGTTTTAATAATAATAATAATAATAATAATAATAGTAGTATAAAGTAAAATCTGATGTGCTCTATTCATACAAATGTCTCTAGCTGTTACAAACCATTTTTATAAGTTAGGAGAATGTACTAGGTTGAAGGGATAGTCAAATCTTTCAGAAGCTGGTTGATGTGAACCATTGAAGTTCAGTTCGCTTTGCATTGCTAGTAAAACAAAAGAGAGATGAAGCGAAAGATGACCCCATTTAAGAGAAGCTACGTACTTAAAAAATTGAAACCAACAACAAAGAATATCTCGGGAACAGTAAATTTTACTACAAAAATGTATGCGACATAAGTTGTGTGAGTTAACAAGATCTACATTTTTTGTGAAGTAGATTCTTTTCTATTTCTTACGGTTTACCAGTTGTGCAAAATTCAATAAAGTTCATCCAAAATGACTAAGTTTTCAGGTGCTAATTCCAGAAAATTTCAGATATGCACTTTATTCATGAATGAAATATCTTTAATATAAGGTATTTTAATCAAAATCGTTAGAGCCATTATTGTAAAAACAAAATTTTTTATATAAAGAGTGGTTTGGGGGGAGGGATCTCTTTGGAAATTGTTGAGTTGCATCCTTCAAACCAGTTAGTTTGTTATGCTGTCCACAGACAGACAGAAGGACCTTTATTTCTAATTTTTTTTTTACTCAGCGGATCCCAAAACATGTATTTTGGCGAAATCTAAATGATCAAAGTAGAATTTCAATCAAAAAATCACCAAATTTTCGGTTGGAACTCATTACATTCTTTATATTTTATGTAACCCTGATAGAGAGGCCTCTGAGCAATATTAAACGGTCTTTCACGCCCAGTATAGAATGGGACGCTGAGAACCATAGCAGTTAAAGAGCGTCCATAAATAACACTCCATTTCCGTTTTTACATGTAGTGTAAGTAAAAGTATTCAACTTACTGTGTGATATTAATGGTGCTTACACACACAAAGAGTTATAAGTAATTGTCACTCAACCTTCAATACCACTATACCACAGAATAGAATATATTCTGTCACTGTACCAAATACGAACTTTCTGAGAAGTGACATTAATTAGTTGAGAGACCATAAGCTTCTCCTTTACTTATTTCCCTAATGCTCGCTTAAATAATTACAGGGTTAACAATTTTCTCTTTCTTGAAGAGTCCGTCCATGCTTTCTTCCCTAATTGAAGGTTCTGGAAGCCCTTTGCCGAATGTCAATAAAGTAATTAACCCCACTGATCATACATTTCATTTAACTAAACAAAGTAAACTATGTAGGTCCTGTAAAATAATGTTTAATTAAGAAAATAAAAAAAGATGTCTCCCCGGTCGAGAGAGATGAACCGTCTTTAAAGCAAAAACCTTATGTGTTCCATGCTCATGGCTTTCTCTAGCTGTTCCCAAAGAACCTTTCCTTATAAAAGATGATTCTTTTGTCTACAGCATAGTAATAAGATAAACGTTAGCATATTTGGTCTATTACTTATTACTAAGTGATAGTCAAATCTGTTAAAAGCCGTACGCCATGTGAACAATGAAAGTTCATTCTCTTTTCTTGCAAAGAGTGACCAAAAGAAGTCGAGGAGAAAGATTGCTACCCGTTTGAGCAAAGTGGCTTAACATTGAAATGAATGACAGAATATCTTAGAAAAGACTATCTCTAAAGCATAAAATGTACAAAAACAAATTGTGGTTCTTAACGAGATGTACATTTTTGTGTAGTAAGTTTTTGTGTATCTCTTACGGTTAACCAGTTTTACAGAAGGTATACAAAGATAATCTGGAATGAAGAGCTCTGCAGAGACTACACACAGAAAATTCAAGATATACATTTTGTTTGTCATGAAAACATTTTAATAAAAATCATTAGAGCCATTTTGCATTTTGAAAAATATCAACATTTCCTAAAAACGTTCCATGTAAAGATTAGGTGGGGAAAATAATTGTAATTCTTCGTGTCGCATCCTCTGAACATAGTAAAATGAAATACCAAATTTGGTGTTTAACCGACTTGTCATTTTAGAGCTATGCTGCCCACAGACACACACTCACACATGGATATGTTGCTAAAATGCTTTTTGGACTCAGGGGCTGAAAACATGTATTTCCAATGAAATCTCGGTATGTAATTTTGGGTGTTATATAATACCTTCTTTATCCACTATGTGCATTGTAAATGCGTCCTAAAATAAAAAAAAATCTGATGTGTACCATTCACATGACTTTCTCCATATCCCTGCAACAAATAATTCTTAAAAAGCTTATACTTCTATTTACTTTATACTATTCAGAAAAAAATAGCAGAAATAGTCTTATTACTCTCTTCCTTGTCAGTGGAAGCGAAATAAGGGACAACTATAGGTTAAAGTGATAGTCAAAAGCTGGTTGCTATGTCAATGAAGTTCCTTTGTCAATATGGATAGGAGTTGACAAGTTGCTGTATGAGAAAAGTGTTTTTCATAGCAGAAACCAAAAATAAGGAATGTCACAAAAACGACGAACTCCACGAAAAAAATGTATATAACATAAATTGTGTATTTTAATATGCTCTACATTTTTTGTGTAGTAAGTTTTTGTCCATCTCTTACGGTTTAGCAGTTATTCAAAATTTAGTAAAATTCATCCAGAATAAACTACTCTTCAGAGGCTATTCCCAGAAAATTCAAGATATGCATTTTATTTATCAGGTAAATATGTTTAGTATACCAAATTTTAATCAAAATCGTTAGAGCCATTTTTGAGAAAATCAAATTTTTCGAAAAAAATTCCATGTAAAGGGTAGTTGGGAGTGAGGGAATTTTTCTCAAAATCTTCGTGTCGCATCCCTGCAAGATACTAAACTTAAATACCAAGTTTGGTATTTTACCGACTTTTCGTTTTTGAGTTATCGTGTTCACAGACACACGGACACACACACACACACACACACACACACACACACACACACACACACACGGACCTTTTTGTGAAAATGGTTTTTTTTTTTTGATATTGGGGACTCTAAAACATATATTTCCGGTGAAATCTCGGTATCGAACTTTTTGGTGGAGTGCAATACTTTCTCTATACACTATGTACATAGTGCGTATGGAGAAAGTAATTAACAAATATAAATTATTAATTTGTTTGAAGAGGGAAAAATCTCCTGAATTTGTTATGAGTACAAGCCCTAAATCCCTGTCTGTATCCATCCATCTGCCGAATAATGACGTATTTTAATCGGTGTTTTGAAATTATTAGGTTTTAATATTGTTTCTGAGAGCAAGTATAAAATAGTCTGAAAATAAATATCTACTAAAACAAGTCCAACTTTTTCAAATATATTGTTTGTAGTAGAACATGTCTCTAATAACTCATCTCGTGGAAATGTAAGAATAGTTCATCTTTGCAGTAATACACAGGCATTAAATGACACACTGCTAAATTCTGAACTAATTTTCATCTTTAATACATACCATTGTCTTAACCTCCAGACGTTAAAACTGCCGTCAACACACAGAACCAACAGCTGTGGCAAAAATATTAATGTTGCATTCACAATGAAATGCAAGCGCAGACGCAATGTAAGCGCAAGAGTTTGGACTCCTATTATTTAATGTAAGCATTCACATTGAAACGCAATGCAATGCAACGCAAGAGCTTGCAAACTCCAAACTTTATCCTTGCGTTGCGTGCAAAGAGGATGAAGTCTGCTTCTTTTCTCTATGCATTACCTATGAAATCAATTACAGATGATCACACTACAAGATTTTACAGGGCTTGCTGTACATGCATGCTTTTCTATTTGGCCGTGTCGCGCAATATCTAATCTCCCTCAAGAGGCTATGACAGTCTCCTTGTGAATCCTTCTTTGATTTAATGGATGTAACCATCTTCTGTGTATAGATTTATTACTTCTCATAAATCGAAGACACAGAGAGATAATTCTTAGTTCATTAAATGTGTAGCTTTATCACTTACTACAGTCTCTATGCTTGTACTATTTTCGGTAATTCAGCACAACGGCTCTATTGCCGTCTGCAAATCGAGAACTTCCATATTGGTGTCTGTAGTAGGAAATAAAAGTGACATGTGCGGATTGTGGTGAAAACAGTAGTCATTTAAAATCGGTTAATAAATATGAGTTACAGAATTACCCCGATTTACGTATAAATTGGCAGGTATTGAATTCACGGTCTTTGCTAATGTTGGTATCAATAGTTCAATAATTTTGAATGAGCATTTATTGTGACGTCACTGCCGCGTGCGTCAGTTGTTAGTATGTAATGTATTTATTTTGTAAAAGATTGAGTGAATTTTCCTATGTGGTATTGTTGGTTTTGTTATTCAGTTTGTAACTTGCGGAGAGCTTGGAAGATATTTGAATGTAACTTGCGGATCTAGAAACCCGTGACAACTTCTTGCGTTGCGCTTACGATTGCATTGTGAATGGTGTTCCCTCGCGCTTGCGCTTATGCTACATTACGTCTGCGCTTGCATGTCATTGTGAATCTAGCATTACTGGAGTTTAAGCAAGATTTTCTCTCCGTTTGTCCTATAGCAGGATCGACTTGACTAATGTATGACAAGATAATTAGCCAAATGAATGGTACATCGAGTTTCTCGTGAATAACGAGACTGGCAGCCCACCGCTCTCACGGCACTGCGCTACGTGCTGAAAGCGGTGGACCCGACAGGCGTTTCAACATGCCAGAAGCTGAAGAATTACCGTCGCCTCTGAGAGTCATCGATTAAAATTTAACAACCACCAACAAATTTTATAGTACCTCATCTGGGTAGTGTGGGGTTGCATGTCTGCATCACATTCAATAACTAGCGAGTTCGCATCTCGCTTAGGGCGAGTTACCTGGATAAGGGATTTTTCTGGATTTTCCCTTATCCTAAGAAGACCAACGTCGACTAACTTTAAGCTCCATGGACCCCGAAATCATTTGAGCATCATTTCCTCGATTCCATTCATCTTCGGTTAAAGGACATTAAGCTACAAAAAGTAAATAAATTATAGATACAGATATTAGGAGAGCAGTGGCAAGGATACTGCTCTTGAAAAAGACTGTTGGGGAGTCAATAAATTTAGCGCTACCTCCTTTCTATTCACAACAACAAAAATAGTCGCAGCAGACTTCTATTTCTGTGATTAGGCCACGTAAACAGTAAATACACAGATTCGAAAATGCACAGTAAGCAGGCATCAATTATTCTGTCTGTGTTGGGATATTTTGTGCTATAGACTCTTTGGTTTCGTTTCGGCAGGAGTAGCGCATTTTATCGCAGGGCTGCGTAAGGCTCTCTAAACACAAGGTATAATTGTCCGCAATGTTGCTTCAGAACCATTCAGCCATAGCCTTGTCCTTGATATAACCTTTATTAATTTCTCTAGTCGTATGCACATTCAATGTACCTAGTAGCTAGAGAAAGTAGGTATTGTATTCCATTCAAAAATTTGATGTCAAAATTTCACCGGAAATATATGTTCTTAGGTTACCTGAGTTCGGAAAAAGCATTTTTAGAAAAAAGCGCGCGCCGATGTGTGTGTGTGGGTGTGTTTGTGTGTGGGTGTGTTTGTATGTGGGTGTGTTTGTGTGTGTGTGTGTGTGTGTGTACAGCATAGCTCTAAAAGAAGAGACATTAAATACCAAACTTGGCATTTATGTTTACTATCTTCCAAGGATGAGACACGAAAATTTTCAATAAAATCCCCCACTCTAAACTACATTTGTATGGGAAAATCTTTAAAACATTGGTTTTTCTCAAATATGGCTTTAACGATTTTGATTAAAATACCATATGTTAAATATATTTAAATCACACATATAATACATATTTGGAATTCTATGGGAATAGTTTATGAGCATTTTTTAGTCAGGGACGAATTTTACTGAATTTTGCATAACTAGTAAATCGTAAGAAGTAAACAAAACTTACCTCACAAAAACTATCCCTTTAAAAACTGTCTAATTTATGGCATATGCACTTTTGTTGTCGAGTTGACCATTTGGTCTTTTCATTTATGAGTTATACTGTCCACAGACACACAACAAACACACACATATATTCACATACAGACCTTTTTCTAAAAATGATTTTTTTGGATTCAACGGGCATCAAATCAAGTAATTCACCCAAAAATTTGGTACCGAAATTTCACCGGAAATTCAATACCTTCTCTACACTCTATATACATAGTATCTACGTGTAGAGAAAGTAAAAATCGCAAGCCTTCAGGAGCAGGCTGCATTTCACTGCGGAAAGGCTGGCTACTCCTGAATTCGCTACCTTAGTCCTGCTACACATTGGAAGCAATATTAGACCTTACAAACAACTTCAGTTATTTTCATGGTTTCATAACTTTTAAACTATTCAAGTATTCATAATAACATGTAACAGGTGAACGAATTACATTATCCTCTTTACGTAAAATAAATAACATGATTCTCACTGTACTTTACATTCAAAATTAATTTGCTGTATTTAATTTCCAATTTTCACACAAAATAAATTATGCTATTGTGTGAAATGTTAGTATTAAGTGTATCTATTTTACTTTCTCAAGCAGATATGCACTTACAATATACATAGTAGCTAGACAACGAATTGTATTGCGCTAAAAATTCAATGTCGAGATTTCACCGAAAATATATGGTTTGAGGCCCCGTGATCTGAAAAAAGAAGTCTTAGAAAAAGTTCCTCGCGTGCGCATGTATGTGTGTGTTTGTGTATGTGTGTCTGTGGACAGTATAGCTCTAAAACGAAGAGACTATTAAAACTAAACTTGGTATTTATGTTTAGTATCTTCCAAGGATAGAACACGAAGATTTTACATGAAATATTTTTGAAAATTTAGCTGTTTTCAAAACTGGCTCTAACGCTTTTCATTAAAATACCACAATTCAAACATATTTACATTACACAAAACATATACATTTTGAATATTCTGAAAATAGTCTCTGAATAACTCTTTATTCTATGCGGTTTTGCAGAATTTTGCATAGCAAATAAACTGTAAGAGATAGACAAAACCTGACTGCACAAAACATATAAATCTCGTTAAACACATCATTTATATCACACGTTTTTCTTTTAGGGTTGATCGTTTTTTTAGATATTACTTGTAATTGGTTTCAGTTTTAAACTATCTAACCTTTTTCAAATGGGACCATACAAAGCGAATCGAACCTCAATTGTTTCACATAGCGACCGACTTTTAAAAGAGTTGACTATCCCTTCTAGTTGCAAGGAAGCAAGTAATAAGACAAATTCTGCTTATCTTTATGTCGATTATTATTATGTGAATAAAAGTATAATATTTTCTAAAAATAGTTTTATTTGGAACAGCAAGAGAAAGTTATGTGAATAGAACACATCAGACTTTTTATTTTCTGTACACGTTCTATGTACATAGTGTACAGAGAAGGTATTGTATTGCACCCAAAAATTCGATACCGAATTCACCGAAAATAACTGTTTTGATATCCCCTGAATCTAAAAAAGGCATTTTTAGAAAAATGTCCGTGTGTGTGTGTGTCTGTGGGCAGCATAGCTCAAAAACGAATATTCCATTAAATACTAAAGTTTGTATTTAAGTTTGGTATCTTCCACGGATGCGACACAAAGATTTTCAAGAAAATACTCCCACCCCAACTACCCTTTACATGGAACATTTTTCGAAAGTTTTGATTTTCTCAAAAATGGCTCTAACGATGTTAATTAAAAGGTCGTATGTTTAAGATATCTTTATGACAAACAAAATGTATATCTTGGATTTTCTGGGAATATCCTCTAAAGACCTGCTCATTCTGGTTGACTTGTATATATCTGGTAAATCGTAAGAGATATGCAAACGTATTACACAAAAATGTAGATCTAATTAAAATACACACTTTATGTGAGATACTAGTAGAGCTTTTCGAGTATTCCGGATTATTGATTTAAATTTTTAGCACTTAAGCTTTTCTCAAACGGGAAGACGGCGCTCTTTTCGATTCTGGTTTGTTCACTCCTGGAAAGCAAAGAGATTGGAACTCAATTGTTTCACATAGCGACTGGCTTTTAAAGTACGAGACTATTGCTTTAGCTTGTGCACTTTCTTATTTCTATTATACTTACAAGGAAGCTAGTGATAAGACTAATTCTGCTTATGTTTACCTTGATTAGCATCATATTGAAAACACATTAATGTTTTGAATAAAAGGTTTGTTTACTGAACGACTAGAAGACATCATTTGAATGGAACACATAAAATTTTTGCCTTCTACCTACAAATAACTAAATAATAAGGACAATATGTAATAACTCGATTATCATGAAGTAGATAGAAGAATAACCTTTTTAACAATTATTTGTTACAGAGATGTAGAAAAAGTCATGTGAATGGAACACATAAGATTTTTTGTACTTGTATTGGTATTTTAATTGCTATCAAACGATTTAATTGTAACACTGTGAATTACTTTTGTTTGGAAAATCGTACAAGCATAGACCGCTACAGTTTCTGTAACCGTTACAGCCACGCTGGAAGACAGTTACCACCAAACCGCTTGCCCCGGTGCATTTGGACATGGCACTATACTGCTTCAGTGAATTAGGTTTGTCCTAAACAGTAGTGGTGGTCAGTACATCTGACCGTTTTGTAATGGATGTGAAGGGCGCCTACTCCAACAAATGATTTTAATCTTGAATGGAAAGCTGTGCACTTCAAGAAATGCAGCGGTGGTGCCATTTGTTTAATATCCTGAAAGAGCTGAAATGATTTAACATGCATGTTAATACAGGACAATTAACGAATTAACGAATAGAAGGTATGCAGTGAAAACACTTTGAAAGACTAAATAATCATTAGTGAACGATAATGATTATTTAGCCTTGAAAATGCCTTCTTAGCATAATTTCTATTCGTTAATTGTCCTCTTTGTAATATTACCACTACAGCTCGATCTTGGATTACGAAGCACACACAGTTACAAACACACAGAGCAGACAGCGGTTCTAGCGTAAACATGCCCACGCTGAGGTATTATCCGTTCCAAAAGTAGCTCATTACATGTATTGCTATTATATGCATCGTTTTAATCCATAAAGTAACGCATTAACACATTATTTCATAAAACGATTAGCAAATAAAAATACCATGTACTTTTACAAAAAAAATATAAAACTTAATATAAAAATTCAGGATGATAAATGCGGAGCTTTGAAAAGACAATGGACATAAATCAAACAATTCAATTGCAGTGAATTACTAAATATATTTTTACTGTATCGAAAGAAAAGGCTCTCCTCCTGCCACTCAAAATATTTTTTAATTATCCACAGTGTCGAACGCCTACCATTTCTATTTTCGACATTTTTCAGTCTGCACTCTCTTACAGTGTTCACTGGTTTATCTACTAGCAGGAACTAAACGAGCCAGAAGTGAGCAAAGATGGGTAGTGCACAGTAGGGCGTACTTGGGAGTTGGTTGTCCCTATTCTAAGAGATGTGCGTTTTATTTTGCAACATTAACCTCATAGCTATAAATAATATTAATATATAAATTGGAGACATCGTCTTTCAAGCTTCAAAATGTTGTATGTAATGAGACTTATTTTAATTATTGAATACTGATTTAGGCTTATTCCTGTCGGTGTACTACTGTGCAAACAGAGCAATTAGTATAGAATGTTTTATCAATACCAGCAACGGTTTGTTGTCCGCAATTACAATGATGAATGTGGATCGATGACCAATTCGAACCAATTCGGACCTCTGCTGCAAGGCAACATTCATGACATGCAGTACACACGTTTTCCTGAGCGATGTTTTAAATTCTGGTGTCTAACAAAATACGGATAAATTAACGAATAAATACACATTAATATGAAAGATGGACATAAAAAACTACTAATATGTTTAATAAGTGTTGGTTAATTTCAACCATGCCCTCCATTTCTATTTCATTTGTAGTCTGTGCAAATACAACTATGTTCCACAGATGCAATTTTAGAGATAGAAATAACCGTTTAAGAAAGATCAATGGGTCATTTGAGGTTTGGAATAATGTGGTTTGGTTTAAAAAACTGATATAACGCGACTTGTCTTCCAAATTACAGTTTTTGGGCGTAGCTCTTTCGCAAAATACTCACGTCTATTTTGATGTTCTCTGTCGCGTACTTAAACATAGTAGACAGAGAACTATTATATTCCACCCAAAAAAATTGATGTCGATATTTCATAATATAATGCGTGCTGTCGCTCTCAGGTTCTTCCTGCTATGCAATTCGGTGCAAGAAGAGACTTTGGAATGCGTAACAACACAGGAAGTATGGCGCACCGGTAACCGGAGGCTTCGGATATATCTGGATTCTTCCAGCAGCTTCGGTTACCACAAGCTTCCAGGAAGTTCTGTGACATAATTTTAGATATAAAAGGAAGAAGAATTGCAAGCCGGGTGTAGTGAGTCGTGAGTGACTGGAATGTTAACACACAATGCCGTGTCAGCTATAGCGTCATCTGTCTTCGTGACAAAGCGCGGTCAACTTTTTGTAGCAATGAGTCAAAGAATTTATCTGTAACCAATTAGTGAGTCAATAAAGAAGACTTTTGTGACAATATGTTTTGAGGTCCTGTGAATAAAAATCATTTTTACCGAAAGGTGTGATGTATTTGTGGTGTGAATGTATTTGTGCGAATATGTGTATCCGTGTGTCTGTGAAGAGTATAACTTAAAACGAAAATGTCATTAAATGCCAAACTTGGTATTTACGTTCAGCATCTTTCAAGAATGGGACACGAACATTTTCAAGAAAATGCCTTTTGCAAGAAAAGTTTGGAAAATTTTGATTTTCTCAAAAATGACTAACCATTTTGATTAGGATAATTTGATATCTATTTAAAATATTTTAACACAAATAAAATATGTTTTGAATTTTCTTGTAGTAGCCTCTGAATGCTTCTTTATTCGGTATAAGTTTGCATAACTGATGAACCGTGACAGACAGACAAAACGTAAATATGTAAATGTCATTAAAACTACAATTTATGCCATATGCATTTTTGTAGGTTTGTCGATTTCCGAGATATTCCTTATTATTGGTTTCAAATTTCCAATACTTACACTTTTCATTTTGTTTTATCCTGGCCATGCAAAGATAAGGGATTTCAATTGTATAATATAACAAAATATTTTAAAAGATTTGACTATCGCTTTAACTACAAGATATTTGTAGCCTCGACTTTTACCAAGTTTAAAGATCCTATTTTATGAAAAGAGCCTTGGCGCTAAGTCACTCCAAAGTGCTTGAATTCTTATAATAGGAAATATACAGCAGAAAATATTAAATGATCAAATTGCAAGGGTCTTCGAACACTCAACCGTTTCAAATGCTTATGTAATATAATCGCTCTAGCCTAGTATATTCCATAGACGGAATTAAGTAAGGAAACCATTAATTATGCTATGTTTATTTCGCTTGGCTTATAGTAGGGAGAATAATCTTTCATGAGATATTTGCTACAGAATAGGTAGGGAAAGTCATATGAATGGAACACATTCGATTTTTTATAGCTCAGCATGTTTTAGTTCGCAGTTGAGGCCTATTGAAGTTTGAAGGGTTTTTGGGCCGGTGTCTGAGTAGGTTTTAGGCACACGAGTTCTTTGACAATATTGGGTCAGTGTTTCTGCTATATCTTTGTTACCCAATTAGTCAAATTTAATTTCGCACTTAAATTTAATTTCTAAGCTTATATTTTATGAGTTCATATAGGATTTTAATTATACTTTGAAATATATGTAGTGATCATGCTTTAGCCAGGTTTTGTATAGTAATTGTGTGAGCGTAGATTGGAGATGATCTAAGAATTGCTAAGCCCTGCAGTTGAATCCGCAAACGTGATGAAAAAATCAGATGTGTTCCACTCACATGACTTTCTCTACTTCTCTGCAACAAATCATTGTCAAAAAGCTTGTGCGTCAAGAAAATCCCCCACCCCCAGCTACCCTTTACATGGAACTTTTTCCGAAATTTTTGATTTCCTTAAAAACTTAAAACACAAAAACTGTAGAGCACATTAAAACACACAATTTATGTCTTGTATATTTTTTCATGGAGTTGATCGTTTTTTACATTCCTTGTTGTTTGTTTCAACTTTGATAAAATGATACTTTTCTCATACAAATTCCTGTCCATACAAAAAGGGACTTCAGTCATATAGCAACCAGCTTATGGTTATCAGTTTAGCTCCCTTATTTCCCTTCTTCTTACAAGGAAGCAAGTAATAAGACTATTTCTGCTATTTCTCGATTAAAATGAAGTAAATAGAAGCATAAGCTTTTTAACAATAATTTGATGCAGAGATGTACAGAAAGTCACGTGAATGGAACACATCAGATTTTTTCTCTTTCTCTACATAACACGTGGTACAGCTAGAGACTGTATCCAAAAAAAAAACATTTGTAGAAAAATGGCCGTATGTGTTCCCGCGACTGTGAACACGATGCCTCAAAAACGAAAACTCGGTAAAATAGCAAAGTTGATATTTAAGTTAACTATCTTTTAAGGATGCGACATGATTATACTGAGAAAAATCTCCTCACCTCAAACTACCCTTTTCATGGAAGAAATTTCGAAATTTTGATTTTCTCAAAAATGGCTTTAACGGTTTTGATAAAAAAATACCGCAATTTCAAAATATTTACATGACAAATAAAATGTATAATTTAAATTTTCTGGGAATAGCCTCTGAAGATTTTTTTATTATGGATAGATTTTGGTGATATTGCGTAACTGTTAAACTTTAAGAGATAGACAATAAACTGACTGTAAAACGTAGATCTCGTTGTAACACCCGACTTATGGCGTATACATTCTTACTTTCTCTATACGTTCTATGCACATAGTTATAGAGAAGGTATTGTATTGCTCCCAACATTTCTATACTGAGGTTTCACCAGAAATACATATTTTGAGACTTCCTGAGTGAAAAATGTCCGTGTGTGTATGTGTGTGTGTGTCTATGGGCAGCACAGCTCAAAATCGAAAATTCCGTTAAATACCAAACTTGGTATTTAAGTTTGGTATCTTCCAAGGATGCGACACGAAGATTTTCAAGAAAATCTCCCCCAACTACTTTTTACATGGAACATTTTTCGAAAATTTTGATTTCTCAAAAATGGCTCTATCGATCTTGAATAAAATCTCTTATATTTTAGATATTTATGTGACAAAATGTATATGTTCAATTTTCTGGGAGTAGCCTCTGAAGAAAGATTCATTCTGGATGAATTTTGCGGAATTTTGAATAACTGGTAAAGCGTAACAGATAAGACAAAAACGTACCACACGAAAAATGTAGAGCTCATTAAAACACACAATTTATGTTGTATACATTTTTTTTCGTCAAGTTGACAGTTTTTGAGGTAGGTATTCATTGTTATTAGTTTCAGCTTTAAAATACTTATACTTTTCTCATAGGGAATTTGTTAACTCCAAACAAAGGTACTTCAATCACATAGCAGCCAGCTTTTAAACGATTTGACTATCGACTTAGTCTAGTGTACTCCCTAATTCCCTTCTAATTACAAGGAAGCAGGTAATGAAGCGCTTTCTATCAATTTTTGTTCGATTAGTATTAGGTAAATAGAAGAATAAACTTTTTAAGAATAATTGAATGTAGAGACGTAGAGAAAGTCATGTGAATGGAACATATCAGCTTTGATTGTTGAGTGACCATTTACGAGATATTCCTTATTATTGGCTTCAGTTCTGAAATACTTAAAAGTTTTCACATAAGGGAATTTGTAAACTCCTGACCATGCAAATACATGGCAACCATCTTTTAAAATATTTAATTTTTTTTGTTTTTTGTATATTCCCTTATTTCCCTTTACTTCCAAGGGGGCAAGTAACAAGACCGTTTTTGCTAATATTTATTTTGATTAGGAATAAATAGGTGAACGAATAAGGAGATTTTTAATAATAATCTGATACAGAAATGTAGAGAAATTCATATAAACAGTTCTCATTATATTTTATTGTTTATTTATTTGTGTCTCGTGCTACTACACATGCTGTCGCAAAAAGCTATCTTTGCAACGTTTGGTGCCCCAGGTATATTGTTTCCAATAATGGTTCTCAATTTACTTCCAATTGGTTTAAAGCTTTCTGTTTTCTTGGGAGGCAACGCATAAGTTTTTAATCCTTTCCAAGTGGAAGAAGTGAATCTTAATTCAGTCTCGTTTCCTATTATCCTTGTCATATGAGTTAATTTGCGGCCTCAGCCAACTCGATAACAGTGCGTGTTCTCACGGCAGTATGTGAACGCACTAAGAGCAAATGTAAGAGCTATAAAGTGTTTCAAAAAGGACTTTACAACTTTGACAACTCATAGTTCTTTAATCATTTCACTTGCAGACATGGTTTTATCATCATCTTGACTGACAATAGATCAAACTTTGACTCGCGTGGTATGCTAGTATAGAATCGCGTCAACGCAAGCACTAGCAGCAGTTGCAGCGTTTACCGGTCCCAAGCTCGCTCGCTTTTGTGTTTTGGTTTGAAGAGTGGAATTCGGCGAAAACTGTGCAACATAATTTTCGTACAAAGTATGGTAACGTAGACTTATGAATGGCATTAGTGTTTTATTGAAACTAGGTGTTCGGTAAGCCATAAAAAATCCTCAGATCGTCTGCGCACGTCTGAGAATCTGGTATAGCAAGTGAGTACTGAACATTCCCGACAAGTCCTAGAACATGAACGTGATAGTCCAAAATTGAACATGTTTTATGTATTGAGTAAGAGCAAAGTTTAGGGGCCGTTCTTCTTCAGTGAGAAAACTAGTGTACTTAGATATGCTGCAAAACTTTTTAATCTTTCAGATTGGAATTGATGACCAAGAACGCAGCGAACACTTTATGCAAGATATCGCACCACCACATTACCCCTCCGACGTCCGGGATTTCCTGAATGTGCGCTTTCCGGGTAAATGGTTTGGCCAAGGTGCGCCTATTGCATGAACTATTGCTCACCTGACCTGAGACCTCTGGACTCTTTCTTGTGGGGATTCGTCAAGAATACGGTGTTTGTTCCACCCTTACCGGCTTCTCTACCAGAACTCATAAATAGTATCTGCATCGCAATTGAGCGAGTAATGCAGCAGCGAGTTTGGGAAAAAATCGACTTTAGATGGGATGTAAGCCCCAAGCCGATGGAAGTCACATTCAACCTGTTTAGGTAAAATTGACCTGTTGTCACTCAAGACGACACTAAAAGCATGTCTGTAAGTAAAATGAATAAAGAACTGTGAGTTGTAAAATTTGTCCTTTTTGAAACATGTTATATTAATAACAGCAGCTATTAATGATGAAATTGATAACTATTATTTACAGGTTCATATGAGGCACATCAAGGCACAATACTGCTGCAGCTAATAAGCAAAAAAATCATCTTCGTTATAAATTTGTAACACTATTATCATTAGGCAAGTTTTTCTCTATGGCAGGGGTCGCAAAACGCAAAGTCATAACTTCATGAGGCAACATAGATACTACCCGCCACGCACAAAGTAAATACTGGGGTGGGCACAGTGACACTGCAGAGGTGGCTCGTTTTCCTTGACCAACTTATCAAAACATAAAATACCTAGTATTCATGACAGGGAAATAACAGGAGAAGGAATGATTTAACATATGTATAGAATTATGCAGTTTATTTGCATGGTTTTAATTTGTTAAAATACATCTTATGTTGTATCAACTTATTTACAAGGAAGTATGATTTTAATTTACATTTTCTTTCACTACAGTGCAGTGACTGCGCCCTAACAGATGGGCCAGTGATAATTGTGCATAAAGACTGATATCAGTTAACCATGTTCCTCTTTTTATTTTAGTATGTTTAAATTACAAAAAAACATTGTGCAAGTGTATGCACAACAACTTAGCAGCGATTCTGGCAGAAAACGACTTGAGACGTGAGTATCAGAAGCGTTAAGATGTTTGAATACATGTAAAACAGCAGAATCCTTCTACTCATTTTCACAAAGGATATCAGCAACCTGACAGTGAGGGAACGTTCCAGTACATACTGGATGTGTAAGACCGTTTAATTTTGCTCAGATGCATCTTTATTGGCTTAAGGTTCTTTTATGTGCCGTAAATCTATGACACGGAATGAACGGCTTTACTTCCCTTCAGAAATAAGCCGGGCTAAGAATTTTTGCGCCTGAAAAATATTAATCGCCCTCCGCCGGTTTGAACCCGCGACCTTGGGAATTAGGGGGATATGTAACTCTTAGACCTCGGAAGATTTGAAAAAACAATTAAATAGCACCAATTGACCATAATATTTTGCTGTACTATGAATCCTGGGACCTAAAGTACCTACTTACATTGTATGTCGTCATTGAGGTCATTTCAAAATAATTTGAGAGCACCTTGTGGTTTACCGGGTAACATGCGAGTCAGTTGAGAAATTCAATGCTATGCTGGCATGTTTCCATGGTAGCTCAGTGGTAGAGCAGCACTAGAGACCGAGAGATCCGTGGTTCAAATCCCGGGTATGGCATTGAATTTTTCAGTCTAACTCTACCTATCCACTCCTTTCATACACACGGATTGTGTGAAAAAAAAAAAAAACAATTAAATTAGTAATGTAGTTAGTCTCTTTCAAAATGTAAAAATGATATTACTTTTAAACCAATTATTAAGTATGCTGAAGATATTGTTAGTTGAATCTGGGAGCTCTGACGCTGGCTAAAATGTGGTTTGCTCCCAGAGAATTTTCTTCCGATTACATAGTATACAATTAGAGAATGTTTTTTTATAACTTAAGGGTGTTCATTAACTCAACAAGCAGCGGTAGCACGAGACCAGGAGACTTACTTATGATTCTCGGCAGGTAATTCCCTACGAACTTGCCCAAAGATTTATTTGCCGCCAAGTCAATAATTATTTTAAGATTTTCTCCTTACAGTTCATCGGTGTGTCAAAATTCATCCAGAATAAAAAGAATTTAAGAGGCTATTTCCAGCAAATTTAGGATTTTTGTTTGCCATGTAAATATCTTTATTATATGACATTTTTAAACACTGTTAAAATAAATTTTAAAAAAAAAAATTAGTAATTTCGAAAACATGTTCCATGTAAAGGGAGTCAGGGAATTTTCCTGAAAATCTCCGTTTCACATCCTTGAAAAAAAAATAAACATATATACCAAGCCTGGTATTTAACTGATTTCTCACTTTTGAGCTATGCTGTTATACCGAGGGCGCGCGCGGACCATTTTCTATTTTTTTCAGGTATCATCAAAGCAATTATTCCCGTAAAATTTTGGTATCGAATTTTTAGTGGAATGCAATATCTTCCCCACTTATTCAGGTTTACCTTCTCTACCATGTATGTACAATAAACAATTTAGATATGATTATTGTACATATGTGGTAGAGAAGGTAACCCTGAAATTGTTTGCTGCCCTTATTCTCTACCCTAATGAATTCTTGGTTAAGATATAACCAGTTATATTTTGTACTGCCAAGCGCGATGATACTCAGCGCCTCGCACACTAACAGGCAGCTGATCGTTGAGCGGAAGTCATATCTAATGTAAGCCGTTACGATTAAAACTTTGTAATTTTTCCGGCAAATAAAGATCCAATCTGCGACATGGATATGACAATGATCCCTTGTAATCTTGAAGAGGATATACCTCCTTAGTTCTTTCAAGTTTTAGGGAAAGGAAACCTGGTATAGTTCACTTATTTTAAGATTATTGAAAGTTGACTAACTCATCTTTGGTTAAGGTGATCATCTGAAAATGTGACTAAAAGTTGTGTAAAATAGAACACTAATTTTTCTCACAATAAAATTATATCAATTCCAAATTTTGACGCACTTTAAGTACTATTTATCTGAAGCTATAAATGAGTGGCACTCTCAACTTTTCCATACTCAAAATGCTCAACATGATGCAATTGTTGAGTAATTTGTTTCACAATGTTATAATATCTCTCAAATTACATGAAAGAAAATGTCATACTGATTTTCTACATAATGCTCCAATTTTGAGAAATAAACTATTCAAATTTGAAAAATCCATATTAATGGAAAGTACGAATAGTAATAATTGTTCTATGCTAATTAGAGCTAATATAAAAATCTATCTCAGAACAATTTGTAAACACAGTTACTGTAAAACTGGAAATTGTTTTGTGATTATTTTAAAACATGTATTGTATGGCTAATTTTTTACTTTCTCTATATAGCAGATGGTACAGGGGTAGAAGAAGCCATTGCAGTCCACTCAAAATGCTATACTATCAACCAAAATACATGTTTTACACTCCCCTGTTTCCAACACAAAATCATTTTACTGTCTCTACTCGTACTATGTACATGGTGTATAGCGAAGCTATTTCAATGCACCCAAAAATTTGATACCGAGATTTCACCGAAAATACATGTTCTGGGTCCCCCTGAATCCAAAAAAAAAAAAAAAATTCTGGAAAAAGTCCGTGTGTGTGCTTGTATGCACGCGCGCGTGTGTGTGTGTGTGTGTGTGTGTGTGTGTGTGTGTGTGTGTCTTTGTATGTGGACAGCATAGCTCAAAAACGAAAAGACCGTTAAATATTAAACTTGGTGTTTAAGTTTAGTATCTTACAAGGATGCGACACGAAGATTTTCAAGAAAATTCCTCACCCCCAACTACCTTTTATATGGAACTTTTTTCGAAGATTTTGATTTTCTAAAAGATGGCTCTAACGATTTTGATTATAATATCATATATTAAAGATATTTACAATGGCAAATAATATGTATATTTTGAATTTTCTGGGAATAGCCTCTGAAGACTATTCTGGATGAATTTTACGAAATTTTGCATAAATGCTAAACCGTAAGAGATAGATTAAAACTAAAATACAAAAAATGTAGATCACACTAAAACACACAATTTATGTTATACACATTTTTTCGTGGAGTTGATTGTTTTTGAGATATCCTTGTTTTTTATTCCAGCTTTAAAAACATAATTTTCTCATACGGGAATGTGTGTACTCCTGTCCATACAAACAAGCGAACTTCACATAGCAACCAGCTTTTGACTATAAATTTAACCTATCGTACTCCCTTATTTCGCTTCTACTTACAAGAAAGCAAGTATCTCGATTAGCATGAAGTAAAAAAAAAAAAAAAAAAGCATTAGCTTTTTAACAATAATTTGTTGCAGAGATTTAGAGAAAGCCATGAGAATGGAACACATCAGATGTTTACTTTCAGTACACGTACTATGTACACAGTGTGTAGAGAAGATATTGTATCGAAAAATTCGATACCGAGTTTCACCGCCGGAAATACATATTTTAGGAACCCCTGAATTAAAAAAAAAAAAGCATTTTTAGAAAAATGCTCGTGTGTGTCTGTGTGTAAGTGTGTGTGCGCGTATGTACGCGTGTGTCTGTAGGCAGCATAGCCCAAAAATGAAAGGCGTTAAATGCCAAACTTGTTAGAAAAAGGTCTGTTGTTTGTGAGCACGTGAAAGATTGTGCGTCTGCGTTGTTTTGTGAACAATAATTCGAAAAGGAAAGGTCGGTAAAATACAAACTTGCTAGTTAAGTTTAATATCTGCCAAGGATGCACGAACATTTTGAGGAAAATTCCCCCAACCCAAACTACTCTTCAGATGGAGAAAAATCTGCATTTTTTATTTTCTCAAAAATGTCTCTAGCAAGTTTGATTAAAACATCGTAGGTATGTTAAAAATATTTGTTTACATGACAAATAAAACATACGTCTTGAATTTTCTGGGAAAAGCCTCATTCTGGATGTATTTTTACATAACAGTTAAACCGTAAGTGATGGACAAAAACTTACTAAAGCTTGCACATCTCGTTAAATGGAACAATTTAGGTCATACACATTTTTCGTAGATTTGACCATTTCCGAGATATTCCTTGTCATTTACTTCAGTTTTCAAATATTTTGACATCTTTTGTGCTAATGTTTATCTGCATTAGCAAGAATTAAATGGAAGAATAAGCTTTCCGACAACAATTTGTGTCAAGAGGTATAAACAAAGTCATGTGAATGAAAAGCATCAGATTTCTACTAGAAAAATTATTTTATACAATAAAAAGGTATTATTTAAATAGCCATGCAAGCTAATATTTTAATGTATGACAAAACTATCACTATTATTATGTGTAATAAGTGTGGCATAAGTTTTAATAAGATATGTTATCCGCTGTGGATTTTGCAAATTTCTCAGATACATCGCCTTAAGACGATGATGAAACTGTATAAAATGATTCCGGTTGCGTTATATTAAATGTCTGAAGCTCTGGAATGCACAGCAGCCACCTCTCTTTCTCTCTCTGGTTTTGAAATTCTCCAGTTCCATTGAGAGTACTAAACAGTATTAGAGCTTCGTCCTAAAAGCAGATAAGTATTGGAAAGCAAAGACTCAACTCGGAGGAAAAGTTACTATGTTTGACAGCGGCCCTCTGGAAAAGGAGCACGACAGATAACGTAGCTTTCCTTGTATTGAGAATCTCTCACATTTGTTGACACTAAACTCGCCTTCGTCGCTAAAGTCGACTTAAGCACCAACAGCTGTTACAGCCATCTCAAAATGTGCCGAAAGGTTTCTTACGCGCCGGAAAGCTAAGCTCATTGGAACTGGATGAACTTTAAAGCTTTTAAAAATGAAAATTTCCATTTTAAATGGCATTTACAAACAAAATGTGCAAATACTGGTCCAGTATCCACTTCACTATAAGTGTTTAAGAGAGTGAACTTAGCAAAATGGTATAATAATAATAATAATAATAATAATAATAATAATAATAATATAAAATGCTGAGATTTTTACATTCTTTACCATTTCCTACTCTATAAAACTCGCCATACAAAACGTCAATTTTCTGTGCATGTGTTACGTTTAATTACAATTTCTAATATTTCGAAATGAGTATATTAACTCAATTTTAACTGGCAGCAATAAATATCAGCGGACAGTGCTCCATTTCTCAGTTTGTAGAAATTCGCAAGAGATCTTTAGAGAACTCACCAAGCAGTCAAAGCGACCAGAAATAAATATTACAAATAATAATAATAATAATAATAATAATAAATATTCTCATCGTCACAATAACTTGCTTTAACTCTACTTCAGATTGATTTTAAATCAAAAAGCGCATGAAATGAATTTATGATGAAATTTACTTTGAGAAATATTTCAAAATTACTTGTATTTGAAAATTACATCTGTAAGAGCTATGCACCAATCGGCAAAATTGTTTACATTACCTCGGTGAATTTTTATATCCATAGTGCAATCTAAACACTATTTTCTGTACTTATATTTGTGATGATATATACGAGATTCAATCCAAAAATAAGCATATAAAATTATCAAAATTATTTCTTTGCACATAGATGTCTGACGTACAGATGTTACTTCTCTACACAGTCTCCCCCTTTGACTAAGCACAACTGCCAGCGTTCAACCCACTTCTGATAACGTATTTTGTAGTGTTCTTCAGGTAGTCGTTTTAGAGACTGGAAAACTGCAGAACCCAGACTTGCCTTTGATGAAAATTGCCTTTCACGAAGACCATGTTTCAATGTGTGAAACAACCAAAAATTAAGGGAGCAAGGGCAGGTGAATACGGAGGTTGTCTTAGTGTTGCAATACCATGTTCGAGGAGAAATTGTGTGACAAACATGCCCTTTGGGGTGGGGTACTGTCTTGATGCAAAATGAAATTTCCCACCAATTCTGGTCGCTTTTCCATTGCTTAACCCTGCTTGAAGACAAATTTGTCCAACGGTCATGCGGCAATCATCCATAATGATTCGTTCAACAGGTTCCCTGTTCTGATGACCTCTCTTCTCGTGGCAGATCACTGGTGGACACTCTTCCCTTTTTAAACTTTTCCATCCACTGTTCACAATGCTATAAGTCCATAGCTTTATCCTCATATATTGAGACAACTTCACGATGAATATTTCACTTTTTGCACGCTGTTGCTCTTGCGAAAACACCATAATTACCTGTATAGAAAACATCACTCGAACAAATGTTGACTACACCTTCATCCACTCCCTGTACTGAGTGGCATACCTGCTGCAAGCTTTCCTCTTTACGGCTAAACAACATTTTGGAGTAAAATTTTATGCGTTGCTTTTGGATTGCACCTCGTATATTTATTTATTCTAATTTTTATTAAAGAAGTCGCATTTAAAAATAAATGTTCTGAAGGCAATGAGATTTTTTGAAACAATAAAGATATACAAAATAATTTAGTTTCAAATGATATTATTTTTGTTACTATTATTATATTATTACATTGTTATTATTACATTATTATTGTTATTATTACATTATTATTGTTATTACATTATTATTGTTAAAATTACATTATTATTGTTATTATTACATTATTATTGTTATTATTACATTATTATTGTTATTATTACATTATTATTATTATTATTAGGAGACCGTAGTTTAACATCCTTTAACCTGGTCCAAGAAGATGAAGGTCCAAGCGAGATTCTAACTCATGACCCCTTCAACCTGGGGCATAAACGCTATCCCCACACTACCGAGGTGGTCTTCGTAATCTGTTCTTGTTGCGGTATATAATAATATTTCTTCTCAACATCCTTTTAGTCTAGAAATAACTTATTGCATTTCATATAATTTGATGCATATAATTTAACAGCTGCTTAACATAGTACATATACGAGAATTTTAAAAACATAAGAATGCATGTTTCATTTGCATATTGCTATTTCATTCCTGGACAAATCGGTGAACACCAATATGAATTTTTGGAATAGTCTCATTTTCGAAAAAAAAACAAAAAAAAACGAAATTCCTGCATACCGATTTCTTAAATCAGAAACTAGTTTATTTTGCGTATTAGTTATATTTAAAAAAAACGATTGCTTCATAAATATAATAATATTTCAGAAATCAAATAGCTCGTATTAATATTCTTTACATTATTTCAATTGACTTCTGATTTATACAGAAAAGTGACCTGTCCTAAGATTAGCAGAAACTCTGTGTGTGTGCGCGCGCGCATATCCTGATAATGACTAACGGTCCATAGTTACGCTAATGTGCCAGCTCTGAGCAATAAGTTAAAACTTCTTGATCCGTCAGCAAGGGAAAAGCTCATTGATTTGGTTCTCGTTTCAGTGATATTAAGTTTTAGCGTTTATTATTAAAATACTGTCAATACCCAGCACTTTAAGGTTTATTTAACAAAGTCTGTAAATAAGTATAAATATGTATTTTGTTTAAATAGAGTATTAATTGTGTTTCGATCCCCATGACTCTGTCTAGCTATTCTGTAACAAATTATTCTTATTCTTCCATCTATTCTGAATTAATCAACACAAACATTAACAGAAATAGTGATAGTTCTTATATTTTTGAAGGTAAAAGAGCAACAAAGGAATGCACTAATCTAAAACCACAGTCAAATCTTTTAAAAGCTAGTCGTTATGTGAGAGTATTGAAATTAGCTCTCTTTGGATGGTCAGGAGTAAAAACGAAAACGCATGTGCCACATTCACGTATGCTGCAGTAAACTATTCTTATAAACGCGTATATTTCTGTCTACTTTATGCTTATCAAGATAAACATTAGAACAATTATTTTATTACGATATTATTTCCTCAGATAAGGAAATAAAACAATATTCAAATCTTTAAAAGCCGATCGCTATCTCATGGATTTGAAATTGCGTTCTCTTTGCTTAACCAGAACGATAAAAATATAAATAACGATTTCGGGTTTGAAAAAGGTATAACAATTAGAACATTTAAACCTATATCTTTGATATGATTACAACAAAAGTTATTTGACAAAAGTGTATGATTTTACGAGAGTTACATTTTCATCTGGTGTATCTCTTTACCAGTTATGCAAAAGACATTTAGAATGAAGAGGTATTTAAGGGTATTCCAAAATTTTAATTATTAAAAATTACTAAAAAATGTTATTAAAATGACAAAATATAAATATTTACAGACATATAAAATGTATGTATTGAATTTTATTAGGATAGCCTCTGAAGCCCTTTATATTCCGGACGAATTTTGCATACCCGATACACCGGTCTTAGTACACAAAAGCATATATCTCATTAAACCACACTATTTCTGTTCAAATATATTTTTATGAGCTTTATCATTTCGGAAATATATATCCATTTAAATATTCCAACCGTATAATTTTCCCTCCCCTGCCGATGCAAAGGGAACCGAAATTGAGACATCACATAAAATATTTAAGTATCGCTTTACCTTACTGTTTTTCCCTATTTCCCTTGCAGAATACGTTGAGAGAAAGTCATGCGAATGGAACACGTCAGATTTTTTTAAATTATAACACAGGCTTAAAGTCACAGAAAACCCTGGACTACATGAATTGTTTTACTTATGCCACTCTTCTCTAATTCTTGAACCTGTTTATACCTGTTTATTAGCTGCCCTAGCGTAAGCGTTTCGAACAGACATGATCGTCAAGGCGATACGTAAAGAATTGCCTTCCTTCAAAGCCAAGCATCGTGAGTTTAAATCCCAGCAACTGCAGTGGAATGTGCATGCGGTAAAGAATGGGGAGGGCCCACGTAAAGTAACTGCTGTGGTGACACGCATGGATGATGGGGTTACATTTGACTGTAGTTACTTGGATTTTGTTTTTTAACCCTACAGTAATATTGAAATATAATATATTTACATTACAAATTGTTACCAATACTTTCATTTTTATTTGTTAATTTCTTGTGTAATATAAAACTAACCCCGAAAACACTTACGTGTATTAAACACTTAACTAATCCTCTTTGTTGCCAAATGGCAAAACCATACAATTGAGGGTTAAGTGAATGAACTCGGTTTTGTAGGAGGATTATCGACCAACAGTTCTGCTGTTTACTTTCCTGCACGGAACTTTGTTGCCGCTTTTCTGTATCGGCGCGGCGCTTCTGGGTACCAAACTGTGTAGGGGAATTGTTGGGATGTATAAATAATGTTCTCACATGACGTAATGTGAAGCAAGCACGTGACAGTGTTGCTTCTTTCTCACGTCACGGCTCATTGCTCAAAACGGAAACGTGCAATCATGACGATGATGACGTAATGAATGCGAGACACGCAACCCTGAGCCGTCCCTTGTCTGTTTGTTTTATATCGCTGAGGAGAATAACAAGTGCCAAACATATGACTACTTCAGTTTGGGCATAGGAGGTTAAAGAAATACCATCGAAAGCACACTATTTTTACTTTGACATGACTATGAGATAGTGCTGCATTCTATCCATAATTTTTGTGTCGAGATTTCACCGAAAATAGATGTTTTGAGCAGCCATAAATTAAAAAAAATTGCATTTTTAGAAGAAAATGTAATGTGCTCCTCTGTATATAACACTGCCTCCACTGCTTGGAAAGGGCATTTTGTTTTTGATCTACCCAAATCGCTTCTAAGATTCTGACAAATAATATCATACGTGTAATAATCTTCACGACAAATAACATGAAAATGTTAAACATTTTACAATAAGTCTGCAACGTATGTTTATGTAACCTATAAACCGCCAAAGAGAGAAAAAAGTCCTCTTCTTTCATGGATTAGCTTACTCGTTTCTAGAATTTACTTATAAGCTTATCCATGCAAGCTTGTCGATGAGTAGGCAAACTTTGGATCTGACTTACCCAGAATGAGATATTAGCCCAATGCCCTGTATGGCCAACCCCTCCTACAGAAAAATCCTTGCATCAAATATTAGCAATGGGGTGACGTCACACTCTTTGGGCGTTGTGATATAATAAGTACAGTTATAAGTGTGGGAAAATACTTTCATGTTAGTGGTTTTAAATTGTGCCCTATTGTTAAAGACAAAATGCTCCAGAAGTGTAGCAAACTGTAATGGTAATTACAAGAAAAATTCAAAAGTCAGTGTGTTTATTCTCCTTTCCTGAAGATGAAGATCTGAAATCAAGTTGATTTAGGACTATTCGTACAGATAACTATGTAACATACATATGTTTTTACCTTTTAATATTTTTAGACTGTTAAAACAATTCTAAATATTAAATCATTAATCAACTTATTGGGAAGTGGAGGAACATAGCCTCTTCCTGTAGTCATTCAGATTCTTTTGAATATGTTGAAGGTTTGTGAACTGCACTTTAGAGGACAGGTTGTAACACGCTGTTATAATTTATTCTGCTAGGACACCAGTTAAAAACAAGATTCAGGGGGGAAAATATGAAACGTAATACCAGAGGTTAAGCATACGAGATTTACATTTCTGCAAAGTCCTGCATGGTATAGACGTATAAAGAATACCATAGCAGAATGTGAAAATAATAGGCTTAGGAATTATTACATAATATTGTCATGCACAGTAATATAATTCCGAATGTATTGAGTTATTCTGCCTTATTGGTATGCTGTCAGTTTCTTTCAATAATCGGTTCTGCACTGAGAGTTTAGACTTGCGTAGATAACTATTGCTTATAACAATAAAACTGAAACAACTGGTTTAAAAGGTACTGTTAATTTAAAAAAAAAATATCATTATCTTTACTGGTTTTACTTATCCGCTATAAGCCAATAGGTGTGACGTCATATCGTATTCCAAGGTTTTCATTCAAATGGTGGTGTTGAAGATGAGAAAAATGAAATGGAGTGAAAGAAGGATAATAGGAACATTCACGGACGAAATTAACCAAATCGTGTTCCCTAGTGACCGAAAAAAATTGTGAAAAATCTTTGGATTAGAATGGTCGTCCCGGGGTTTCAGGTCGTCCACCGTGATCTGAAAATAACATGCTAGCCTATGGATCCCAAGGTCGAGGGTTCAAACCCGGTGCAGGTCAGTGGATTATTTTGGGCTTAAACATCCTTAGCAATGCTCCCTTTGGAAGAGAGGTAAAGCCGTTGGTACCGTGTCGTAGATTTACGACACCAAAAAGAACCTAAAGTATGATAAAGAGGCAAATGAGAAAAGTTAAGCGGTCTTTCACGCCCAACTTAGAATTGGCCGAGAACTGTAGCAGTTAAGAAGCGTCCATAAATAAAACTTAATATAACTTTTCCGGGGTTTCAACATGGGATGTCCCGAATATGGGCTATACATTTCGGGATGTATAAAAACTTAGCACACAAATACATAAAGTATGTGTGCGTCGGGTGAGCCTTCTCAGCCTGCGGATTCAGTAGTTAGGCAGTCCCGGCGTTTTTCTGGCTATGCTGTGAACACTGTCCACTCCATCGCGTTGTGCCATCGGTCGAAATGACTGCTTTGTACCGCTGTGCGTGAAGTTCTCGTAGCGCAACAATGTGAGCGTTAGCCTTCAGTAGTGAAGGTTCCAAGTTCAAATATCGCTACTTGAAGGTACTTTTTATGTTAAGTAAATTGAACGTGAACTGGTGCTTTACAAGGAATAATGTTTGAAAATTTTGTTTTTCTCAAAAATGAGTAGCAATTTTGATTAAAATGCCGTTTATTAAAGATATTGATATTTGTATGAACAATAAAATGTATATCTTGAATTTTCTAGGAATATCCTCTAACGACCTCTTCATTCTGGATAAATTATGCCTAATTGGTGAACCGTAACAATGGTCAAAAACTTACTACACAAAGATGTAGAGAGTCAAAACACACAACTTATGTCCTTTACATTTTTGTTGTGGAGCTCACCGTTTCCGAGATATTCCTTGTTACTGGTTTCAATTTTAAAACACTTATACTTTTTTGAGACAGGATGTCGTCCATGTTTCTTTTGTTTTACTCCTGGCCATGCAAAGAAGCATATTTTAATGGTAATCAAATGGCGTCAATTTTCAAAACATTTGATTGTCGCTTTAGCATAGTGCATAGTTTTAGTTCCCTTCTACTTACAAGGAACTATGTAATAAAGAATATTCTTCTAATGCTCATCTCCATTAGCATGGTGTAAAGAGATGAATAATCTTTTGTGATAAGTTTGCCTGTAAAACAACTTGATAAAGTCATGTCATTGGAATACATCAGATGTTTTTAAAGCAGTCCATTATTCAGCGCAGCTAAGTCATAGAATATTACTCCGAAGAAGACAAATTTAAGGGAATCTTCATTACTAATTCAATTCTTGGGAAGGGAAAGCAAACATGTACAACTTATGTGTGCTTAAGGTAAGTATCCCGCGTCAGTGCTCAGGGCCAGATGGGCGTTCTAGAATAAAGTAGCAGCAGAAAGCTGAACAAAGAGTTAAGAGTGGTAGAGATATAGTCTCCGATGTTGGCTATTCTCAATTCACGGTAAATTTGTGCACTCTGGAAGCATCATAGGACGTTCACAGATATTCTTAATGTTCTGGAATACTTGGAGCCGTTAAATCTTAGTTGAAGAAGCGCAGTCCCATATAGAAGTGGTATACAGGAGAAGTGACCATAGAATATTATTTGCCTAGCAGAGGAATGCAGGCAAATGGTAGAGAGGATTCGTGCTTTAGAATCGGATAAAACTTCTGGAGATGAGATTACCAGAAGATTGCTGGTGCAATCGGATCCAAACAGACCTACTAGAGTCCGCCTCTCTTATGTCGTGTAGTATATTTGCTTTACATTCAAGATGTCCCGAGTTCGAATTTCTGTTAGAGCTAGATACCTGGTCAATTCCTAAAAGTATTCCAATAAAGGCCGATTGTTAAAATTATTGAAAGAAAGGATTTTTCAGTTGAACTCTACCTATCCAACTGCTGCCCTACACATGGTTTCTGTGAGAAAACAATTAAAAATATCACAGTTCTCCATAATAGTTGGCTATACTATGAATCCTGGGACTTAAAAGTACTTACATCATTGTAAGTCACCATTGGGGTTGTCATCTCAAAATAATTTGAGATCACCTTGTAGTTTACCGGGAAACATACGAGTCATTTGAGAAATGTAATGCTATGCTGGCATGTTGCCAAGGTAGCTCAGTGGTAAAGCAACGGGCTAGAGACCGGGAGATCTGTGGTTAAAATTCCGACTATGGCATTGCATTTTTCAGTCTGACTCTACCTCTGATTGTACAAATTATTATTTCTATCCAGAAAGGAAAATAGCTATTAGTAAAATTAATGAAATGTCAACATAAAGATTAGAAGTACAATTGCCATTTTAAAATTTAGGAATGATTCGGTTTTAAATTATAGATTAAATGATTGCTAATTTATTAAACAATTATAGGGTAGTTATTTTCCTGGGAGTTTCCCTTATCCTGAGAAGACGAACGCACCCATTTCATTAATTTTTCGATATGACGTCCCAGGTTAAAGGATGTTGAAATAATATTCTTGATTTGTATTAATTAATGCACTTGGTAAACCGCTAGCAAACGCAGCTTATTGTGAAAAATATTGTCTATGTGTTGTCATATGGGATTCTACTTCTGCCACTCTGAGTCTCGTGTCATCGGCGACCTACAGCAGGCTGTACAAACTCTGCTCCTCTGAGCCGGAGTACTGCTGCGCATTCAGCTACAAACCCCGGAACCCGGCTAGAGGGGAAGGTGATAACCAAGGCATCACGGGCAAAGGTCATAGCACAATGCTTGTGCTTAATTTCCAACGCTTGATTCAGTCATGACAGCAGGTTGCCCTCAATTGTGAGGCCCATTGCATGTTATAGCATACCTCCCTGAGTAAGTGAGCAACTCGGTGCTCTTCGGCAGCCAACCTGATAGGGTTCGAGTTTTTCAGTTTCCTATTGATTTTTTAATAAAAACGTAACCGTAACTACGTTTAAAAACACTAAATAATCAGATATTTCTGTACCTCGAGAAAGAATTTGTCGGTAAACTTTTAAAGACTTTTAAGATTTCAATTTCAGTGGTGCAATATTTCAAAGAAACTCAAAGAAAGAACATTTACAATTAAATCACTCACTTGTCTAATATTTCAAATAAACTCAAAGAAATGACATTTGCAATAAGCTCAAAGAAATGACATTTGCAATCATGCTCACTTCCAATAAAGTGGATCCCAGTTTAAATAGCATAGTCCAAACGGCAAAGTGGAAGCATTTGCTCTTGCCCGGGACGATTACGTGTATACGTTCTTTGAATTTGTTTCGCGCAACCACGAGGCTTCCTTATATTCCCCTTCAAGTTACTGAATAGACTGACCAATAATATTGCATTCAGAAATATGTTTACTTTTTTGTAATTCAAGAACAACCTCGACTTAAAAATAGGTTTCATATGAAGTCTGTGCAACTTAATCTTGAGTCTGAAGCATATTTCATTAAATGGGTTTACACAGAATAAGCAGCAGAAACATTATTGAAAAGTTTCGGCAATCTCTGATTGTAAATTGAGGTGTGCGAGTTAAAACTTCAGCCCATTTTGTGTAAAACACACGTCACTCAGGACTTAGGAAGCCTCGTTTGTTGGAAATGTCTAATGAGCTTGCCTAGCAGCCCCTGCAATGTCGGATTAAAGAAAACGGAAGAAAACATTCCATTACGAGACCAATGAGGCGTTTCTAAGAGTGACATACAAAATATGCTGAAGACTAAAGAAAACAATTGCTTTTCTTTACAAGGAGCTGAAACTTGAACTTTTATGATCCTTTCAATCTTTAGCACAAATGTTATTTTATCATTTCCTTTTTGACATTGGGACCTTCCTATATTTTCTATATTATACGAATACAATGCCAAAGAACTAAAATGCTCTTGACGATCCTTTACTTGTTTCAATAACACCATACTTTGAAAACAATACCTTTAAACAGCACTTGTATAGAATATTTATCGGAAAATTATTTTTCTAAAAATCTGATGTGTTCCATGCACATAACCTTCTCTAGCTGTCCCAAGTACAAACTTGTCTTACAAAAGATTGTTTTACCTATACCATGCTAATCGACATAAATATTAGCAGGAATTTTCTTATTCATTGCTTTCTTGTAAGTAGAAGGGAAATTAGGGAGTACATTATGCTATAGCAATAGTAAAATATTTTACTACAAAACAATTGAGGCTCGGTTCACTTTGCATGGTCCCGTTTGAGAAAAATTAGGTACGTAGTTTTAAACTGAAACGGTCAATCTGAAAACTGAATATCTCAAAAACGGTCAACTCTACAAGAAAAATGTATGCAACATAACTTATACGTTTTAATGAAACCTACAGTTTTTGCGATTTAAGTTTTTGCCTATCTATTACGGTTTAACCATTGTGCAAAATTCTGGAAACTCATTCAGAATAAAGAGCTCTTTGGATATTATTCCCAGAAAATTCAAAATGTGTTTATTTGAATTGTAAATGTCTTTAATGTACGGTAATTTAATCAACATTATTAGAGCTATTTTTTGAGAAAAACCACATTTTCAAACATTTTGAAATGGTAATTTGTGTGGGGGGATTTTTTTAAAGCTTGCTATCGCATCCCTGAATGGTACTAAACAGAAATACTAAGTTTGGTTTTTAACGGTGTTTTAGTTTTTGAGCTAGACAGTCCACAGACACACACACAAACACACACACACCCACGCGCGCGTGCGCGCGGACCTTTTTTCTATAAATGCTTTATTCGGATTCAGGGGACCTCAAAAATATATATCCGGTGAAATCTAAACATCGAATTTTGGGTGGAATACAATACCTTCTCTAGCTATGTACATTGTGTGTACATACGTACTAGAGAAAATTAAAATAGAACAAGTTCTTATGAAGGAATAAAATATTATCGATAAAAAAGCCAACTATTGGAGATAAATATAAAGAGATGTGTTCCAGTTTAAAAAATCTCACCATTCAATTTAAATGACTTTCTCTAGCTATTCGGTAACAGACTATTCTTTCCTACACAAGGCTTGTATGAAAAAAATTTAAATTATTCTTGCAAAAGTTTATTCTTCTCTCTACTCCATGCTAATCACGACAAACATTAGGAAAACTGGTTTTATTACTTAATCCCTTATAAATACAAGGAAATTAAAGCAAATCCCAACTAGGCTAAATCGGCAAAATCTGTTTTTATCAATGGACATTGAAATTCGGTTCTCTTTTATGGCCAGGAGTAAACGAAAGTAAACAAGAATACAAATTCCCGTTTGAGGAAGCATTAAGTATTTTAACATTAAAACCAGTAACAAGGAACGTCTTGGAAATGGTCAATTTCACAAAAATATATGTGGCATAATTTGTGTGTTTTAACGATATGTGCTTTTTTGTGGTAATATTGTGTCAATTTCTCACGGTTTACCAGCTGTACAGAATTCATGCAGAAAATAAAGAGGACTTAATAGGCCATTCACTCAAAATTCAGGGTATTCATTTTATTTGACACATTAATATATTTAATATATTAAATCAAAATTATTAGGGACATTTTTGAGAAAATAAAAATTTGTATGTGGAAATAACCTGAAGAACAACTTACAAACCAACTTTCTCCACCATATCTGCATTCTTTTTATGGTCTCAGTTTGAATATCCTGCTGTTCATCTCACAACGTTTTAAATAAAGATCATAAAATATGCGCTGTTCTCATTATAACCTAAATTGGTTACAAAGGTGATAACACAATACTGAATGACGTAGTCTTCTTTAAATGTTATTTGTACATATTTGTACTGCTGAGGTAGGAAACTTTTCTGATGCATTACATTCACACTACTTTTTCTACCCACTATTCAATTCAATATTTTTAAAAAGACATATTCTTCCATCAACTTAATTGAAATGAAAATGTTCATAAATGCTTTTATTACACAGCTCCCTGTAGATACAATGAGAAGAGGAAGATATTACTAGGCTTAAATGCTTGTCAAATGTTTTAAGAGCCGGTCGCTATGTGCTGGTTTTGAAATTCCATTCTCTTTATTTCATCTGGGAAAAGAATAATAAAACAACTTCCCATTTGAAAAAGTGTAAGCGTTTCAAAATGTAAACTAATAACAAGGACAGATCCAAAACTGTTAATTCTACAAAACAAATATATTTAAGATAAAATAAAATCTACAGTTTTGTATCTCATACGGTTTACCAGTTATGGAAAAGTTATTCAGATGGTTCATGATTTAGGCATCTTATTTATTATGAGCATATCGTAAATACAGAATGGTATTTTAATCAAAATAGTTGGATTCATTCTTGAAAAAAAACTAATTTTTCGACAAATTTTCCACGTAAAGATAGTTTCTCTTTAAAATCTTTGTGTTGTAAATATATGATGTTTTAATTAAAATCGTTGGAATCATTCTTGAAAATAAACTTATTTTTCGTCAAATTCTCCACGTAAAGGTATGTTTTATTGAAAATCTTTGTGAGGCATCCTCAAAAGAGATCGTACTTAAATATCAAGGTTAATTTGTAACAGACTTTTCATTTTTTTCTTCGAATTCAGGTGACCTTGAAATATGTATCATTTCCAGTAAAATCTTGGTACTTGCTATGAACGTAACGCTTAATTTGGAACGGTTCCGAGAATGGAACTGCTGGTTGGCACAAGAGCTGGAATAAATATAAATAGAGATAGAGAGAGGTGAGGGGAGACGATAAACAATTTAGTTAAACAGCTATTTTATTCTTTCATGTTGTGTGAAACATACTCAACCAATGGGAAGCAATAAATGTTAGACAATTACTAAATGTATCCGTAATTTCGTCATGTATTAATCCATTGCAACTGTGTATGAAGGATATCTTTATGTTTAATAAATCTGCACTTTCAGACTGGCTCTGTGATCTCACTTCTCAGTAATGAGTCCTTAGGTCTGAGTTCCTTCTACATCGAGGAATTATTGCCTGTACTCCTCAAAATCAAAGTTAAAACCTGCAGTTTAAGCAGTAATTACACCAAGTTAAAATGAAACAGTAACTAACCTTCTCCGATGTACAAAATATATATTGTTGACTAAGGTGGGACTTTTTCCCCATAATGATCTTCACTCTGGTTAACGGATATTGGCGATTTGAAATCGTAAACAATTATAGCCCGGTAATGTTCAAATTCATTTTTGGTTGAACACAAAAATTAGCAAATCTAACACTGCACTGCAATCAACTCGCAAAGAGTTGAAAGTAGCTGTCACATTTAAACACTTGGTATTGTAAAAATCTGATGTGTTCCATTCACAAGACTTCTTTTAGCTGTTCCACAAACCAACTTTTCTTACAAAAAGTATTCTTTTATCTATATCATGCTGATCAAGATAAACATTACCAGAATTGGTTTTACTACTCAGTACATTGTAAGTACAAAGGAAATAAGGTAATACAATAGGTTAAAGCAATAGTCAAATCTTTAAAAAGCTGGTTCGTAGTGAAACAATTGAAAGCAGTTTCTCTTTGCTCGTTAGGAGTAAACAAAATAGAGGCGACAAGAAAGACGTCTTACCGTTTGAGAAAAGTTTGAATGGTTAAAGACGGAAAACATTAATTTAGAATATCTCGAAAACGGTTAACTCTATAAAAAAAATGTACATGATATAAATTGTGTATATTAACAAGATCTACATGTTTTGTGTAATAATATTGTGTCTGGCTCTTACGGTTTACCAGTTATACAAAAGCTATACAAAAAGAGGTCTTCAGAAATTATTCCCAGAAAATTCAAGATATACGAGGTGTGATCAAAAAGTTTTCGGAATGGCTTCACAACAATGCTAACGCTGATATTTCTTTAATTCTTACCCAAACTGCACATGTGTCGTTTCTTCCCGATAAAAATGAGAGGTCAATTGACTTCCTGTGACCATGCAGTTACGAGGTAGGCGCTCTGAAGTGAACACAATGTGCTGCGATTTTTCCGCGTAGCAAAAATATCAGATTAAAAGAACAAAGAACGAACGTCAAATTTTGCTTTAAAATCGGTAAAATTGCAACAGAAGCCTATGAAATGCTAAGAACAGCTTATGGGGAGGAAGTTATGGACAAAACTCAAGCATTTAAGTGGTTTTCGAAATTTAAAAGTGCTGTGATATCAATTAAAAATGCAGATCGTTCGGGGCGACCCTGTTCCAGCAAAACTGATGAAAATATCAATCAGGTGAGGAAAATGGTATTAAATGATAGGTGCATTACAATAAGAATCCTTCTCACTCATTAGGACTCTCCTTTGGAAGTGTTCAAAGCATTTTGAAAGACAATTTAGACATAAGAAGAATTGCAGCCAAGTTCGTGTCCCACCTGCTTTCAAATGATCAAAAAGAAAGCCGTGTGATTAGCTGCGCAAATCTTAAAGAACAGCTACAAAATGACCCTCAGTTTATGGAGAAAATTATATGGTGATGAAACATATATTTATAGGTACGATCCGGAAACGATGCAACAATCTTCATAATGGAAGAGTCCTTCATCTCCACGCCCGAAAAAGGTCAAATGAGTTCGATCCAAAGTGAAGTCAATGATGATTGAGTTTTTGGACACTAAAGGCATTATACATAAGGAATTTGTGCCACAGGGTCAAACAGTGAATCTAGTGTTCTACAAACAAGTGCTGCAAAGATTAAGGTAGAATGTGCGACACAAACAGCCACAGAAATGGAGGAGTGGTGACTGATTCCTGCATCATGGCATTGCGCCCGCGCACAAAGCCCTTTCTGTACGCCAATTTTTGGATGAAAATAGGATGAATACTGTTCTCCATTCCGCCTATTCCCCAGATTTGGCAATAGCGGACTTTGTTTTTTTTTTCCCGCGACTTAAAATGTGGCTCCGAGGACACCGTTTTTAAGACATTGATGTCGTCCATCGCGAATCGCAGAAGTCTCTGAACATTGAAAGAAGAGGACTTCCAGCAATGGCAGAAGCGCTGGGACAAGTGTATCAACTCCCAAGGAGACTACTTCAAGGGTGACAGTGCAGATTATACAAAAACGTACTATTGTACAGCATTTATGACGTCATTCCGGAAACTTTTTGATCACATCTCCTATATTTCTCTTATCGTAAAAATATCTTAAACGTGACCTTTTAATAAAAATCGTTAAGAGCCAATTTTGAAAAAATCAAAAATTTCGAGAAATGTTCCATGTAAAGGTTAGTTTGGGGCGAGGGACTTTCTTAAAAAATCTTCGAGTTGCAACCTTGGTAAATACTTAAATACAAAGCTTGGTATTTAACCGATTTTTCATTTTTGAGTTATCTATGTTGTTTCCAGACGCACACACAAACACACACACGGGCAGGTTTATAAATGTTTTTATTCAGGGGTCTCAAAACATGTACTTTCGATGAAATATTGGCATCGAATTTTTGGGTGGAATATAATACCTTCTCTATACATTGTACATATGTGCTAGAGAACGTAAAATTTAAATAAGAAATAGAGACTAAAATATTCAGTTAAAACGTTATGGTATTTTGCAAATACACACTCTTTCAGGTAAGAGCATAACTGAGTAACAGGGACACTCACAGAGCAAGTATTCGTCTCACTTTCGAATGGAAATCTCGGTCGTGTCACTCTTTAACAAGGGAAAAACCGCACTACACAATATCTCTCTCGTGTGAATACAGCAGTTGCTTTAAACAGTATTATATGCCATCATTGGATGTAAGTAATAAAACGGATAGATAACAGGGAGGTCTGTGAAAAAGGATTCCAACCTTACTCATACTCATAGGTCATTCGGAAATATCACTTCCGTATTTTCCTCTGGATAATGTTGGTAGGGAAGGAACGTGAAGAGGAAGTAAGAGGGACAACAAAAGATTAAACCTAATGTTAAGTGAGGAAGGGCTTCGCAGTAACTTTACCCCAAAGCGGGTTTTAAATCATATACAGCTGCCATGTTCAGTCAGCAGTTTTAATAACAACCCCCCTCCATCCATCCGACCAACCGCACGCTTCAAGTGGATCGACTCCGGGACCATCCGGTCAAATCAACATTGAAACCACAAATAAATGTCAGAAGCTTTCAGTGCGGGATATATAAACAAGCTCGGAGATATTTGTACACAATTACATTACAAACGTCGACGATATATCACAACGTTCCAACTTCAGTGGCAGAGGCCCAACTAAATGGAATCTGGGCTCACTGTGATATCGATCTCTACCCAGCTACTGGCATACCAGATAAATCCTACTCTCAGCATTCATTACTTAGTCAACTTTCCGCTCAACGGATACCAGACGTACGAAAAACAGCACAGTTGTGCTCCAAACCAAAAGGAAGGCACCACCACAGCAGAGGCGCAGGATGGTTTGAGGATCAGCGTTGCCGCCAACAGTAACTGTAATATTCGCATAATTCAGCTCAAGTGTGCTGTATTCTAATGTTCATGTTAATCAACCCTTGCTATTCTTATACCTGAAAACACACAAATTATCGAAAATAATAATACGAGAGCTGAAACTTTTATCTAGAGAACTGTTACAATGAATTTTCTTCTTACTTGCTGGCTACTCGGTTGTCCCGATCGCTCAACACCAATTCCTCCAGTTCGCGGCTCAACCAGTCTCTGTCATTAATGATGAATATAACGAACTGGTGGACAGCATGGAAATCCTGGCTCCTTGTTTCATTGAAGTGACGCTGAAGAAAGCTTCTCTCTTGCCTCACTCTGGTACTGAAGTCCTCAGCGATGTAGGCCCCTGATACTGTTGAGATATTTATTGTTCCTCAATACCTCCTACTTAGTGTACTTACATAAGATTGGAAGATTGGAGCCTTCCCATATTCCAAACCCGTAAGCTCGCTTATCATCCATTTAGAATAGTTGTCTTCTCCGGCGGAAGTTGGTGGATTTTTCGGATGTAAAACTCTTTAGCTTGAGTTCCTCCAGAATTTAATAAAGCTATTAGTCTCATGCGTTTATTTAAAGCATATAAAACAACCTCAAGTCTGCAGGATGGCGGGTGTGTTTTGGGGTAGTGGAGTGACAGGAGGAGGCAAATATTGCTCCTCGACGGTTGCCTTGATGGTGCAACGGCCCTTGTGCACCGCTGGTGTGTGTTAATCAAAATGTTTGTTTTGAGGTTTTAATTTTGAATCCAAGCATCTCTTGAAGGATTATAAGGAGCTTAGCCGTAGCAGCTGTTGGTGGTGCTCCTTCGTTACCGGGGATGCCCGCAAGCCATGCGGGGAAGCCGGTATCGCCTGAAGCGGCGGTTTGTGGGATCGTAATCCCACAAGAGACCTAACGAGGGCGCTCCGATGGAATGGTAGCCCTTCGTTGAATTTTGTTGCCCGACGCCTAATCTTTTACCAAGTTATGCCAGAAATACTGAAATCCAAAACGCGGCTTCGCTGACCTCAACGGCCTATTATAGTTCCAACAACTGGTAACCCCTAGGTGGTTTCTTCTCGTCCATGGTTCCAACGATAACTGATTTTAATTCTTGCTTATCGCCGCTTCCGGAACCAGTGACTCGCGCGCAAACCTTTCGCGTATCTTCGCTGACTACCAAGGAGAGTATTCGCCCTAAATTAAGCCTTTAATATAAAGAAGCAGGCACTAAGATTCTTAATTTTACCAACCAGTGTAATTGGAGGCTGAGGGCAACCCGAGGTATGCTAGACGTGTCCCTGTTCTCGGAGAGAACTTAACCACTTTCTGACGGGATTGTGGGTTTTGCAGGATGGCAAGTCTGATAAAGAGGACTCTGAGCAAAATTAAGCGGTCTCTCACGCCCGATATGGAACGTAACGCTGAGAACTATAGCCATTGAAGTGTCCATAAATAACACTAACATTATTTAACAGCAGTTTTATTGCAAGTTGTGCCACCACTCACCCAATTAGCACTTCGTTGTCTTCTGTGTAGACTCCATACACAACAATGTTATTCCTTCTATTCTGGTTCTCTAAATAATCCTTCTTTTCCTCTAATAAACCGATTTTGTCCATTGTAATACTTACTCTTGCATTCATACTCCTCCTCGCTGAACCGGCTGAAATATTTCTTCATTTCTTTCACCAGGCTTCGAATCATTTCCTTAACTTTAGATTTCTTCTGACCTTTTTTTTTTTTTTTATCCACTTCCCTGACCATACTGTGCAAAACACGTCAACACTCTACCATGTCTTAACATACACTCCCCAATCTGTGTTTTAATGAAGACTGGTTACATATTTCGTCGATCTGTACAATGGAAAAACCAACGTACAATTAAATTAAAAAAAATAAGTTCTGTTAAAAAGAGATTGGCATGTTGGAATCTATTGGTTGGCAAAAGAACTAGCAAAACATGAGAAATTTCTTGACTAAAATATGTAAAATCAGGTCATATTTATTCAGTTATTCAGCGGTAACACATCGCTATGTTTTTCTTCCTCTTTACATTTATATTTTGTTTCTTTTGTGGTTTAACCTGCATCTGAACGTCTCGTGCAGTAAGAATATTTGTAATGATATATCTGTAATTCTATTAAGATAGCTAATCTATTTACCTATATGGCTATCTTGTGGTTAAATAGCATTCAATGACTGGATTTTTTAATTAAAGAATCGCAAACTTTCTGAACGGCTGAGCTTAGAATATTCAACTGGATGACTGTAACACGAAAATAATCTGTAAAGTGTCATGAAGATATTTAAAAACATTTTCCTTTAACTTAGTCCAGAACCAATTTCATAGATCGTCTGTATTATGCTGGTGGTTATCTTTCGTAGCAAAACCTGAAATTTTCCTGTGCTTGTTAATTTTATTTTGCTCTATAAACAATGTTGGAGAATTATTTAGTGGAAATATAACCTTACTGCTTCAGCGATTACTCAGAACTTACTTAGTACAGACTACAAGGGAGATGTTCTTTGAAATAAAAAAAAAAAAATAAAAACAAACAAAACTGTAACCTCTCACTCCGTTACACACATTATAATGATGTTATACTTTGTAAGGCCTGTACTTATAAAGAGAGCTGGGAACTGCGGCTGTGTCCATGGGGGAGGTTTGAGAAAGGTGCTGGTGGATCGGCATTTAAGCATTACGGCATTGTTGCTATATCTTGGCGATACTTTCTGCAGATGTTGTGCAATTTCACCTTTGCTTCAGCCACACCTACGCTTTTTATTATTGACTAACAATGAGGAACTTTGAAACAATTTCAGCGGTGCACTACATGGAGTTCTAAAACAACGGTTAAATTGAAAGTAACACGAATGTGTCGTTTTAATAACGGTATAACACCCCTCACAAAACACGAGTCAACCGTACTATACCTATCTGGTTAATACTCGAACCTCGATACAGTTTTTTCCTCTATTATGATCTACCAGAAACTCGTCTAATTCCCTCGTCTCATGTGGATTCTCCTTGAGAAAAGAACAAACTTCTGGCACCAGCTTTAGGGCTGCTTATTGTTGCAAACATTCTTGGCTAAGTCTTCAAGCTAAATTCTCTTATAATATTTGTTTGCTGTATTGTTATTAATGTTTAGCGTTCTCAATAATTTAATTAATAATAGGGCGCGTTACTCCACTTTAGAGCCATGTCGTCCCTATGTTCTTTCTCCGGGACATCACTGCAAACAGACACTATTGAGGTATGCATAAACACAGCACATATAGCGTATCCATTTTTTACAACAGATCCATTAACAATTGTTTACGTAAATACAAAACTAACGTTCAATTGCCCGTAATTTTTTTTTCTTTCCTTTTTAAAGCAGAATCTTTATGTATGTGTCTAAGCCAAGGAAGACAAGGAGCCAATCAGAGAGCAAATTGCAGTTCTAATTCTCCACAAACCTTCTGGTGCCTTTTCGATTACTTCACTGTACACGATCACAACACGCGCAAAGAATGGACAAGATCGGACTTCTTATGATCTATGTATTATACATGTAGGCCCAAACCATTTTAACTAATAAAGCAATCAATACATAAGAAATCCACTAAACCCAATATACTATTTTATTTATTTACAGAAAAGATATTTGAATCTATAACTATAATTTTTCATTTTGTTGCTTGCTCTCGATTCCTTTAGCTGTGTGTACTGGTCGCTTTGCAGATGGACTTATTAACGCAGTTGTTACACATTCGGTTTCGAAAGATTAGCGTCTATCTCCATTATTGCGTTGCAATGATTCCAATTTGATGTTTAAGTATTACGTCGTCTTCATAATGTTTAATTTTAATCACTAATGGACTTTTGGACGCACATAATAGTGAGTGTATTTACTGCTAGAACATGACGGTCTAACCTTATAACTTAGATATTCGCGAGGTGGAGCAGAGGTTGGTTAAGATTCTTACAATATTTCATTTTGCTGATGTTAATGTTACTAAATAACGTATAATTAGATGCGGTGAGAGTTTTGTTTTTCAATATATTAACTTGGTACAAATATTATCTCAGACCTATTTTTTGTGCATAATAAATTGTACATTCCAGAAAATTCCACTCATATACTACGTCGAGTAGGATGTAATACTTGTACTGCCGAGAAGGTATTCGTTCCATTGATTGTTAAAATATCTTGCCATTATTAGCTCAGTGCAACATTCTACATTAATGATAAGTATTGTTGCTGCAGTGTTTAATTATCATTCACATGCTATTGTCAAATGAAAGTCGTCTCAGCTCGGGTGCAGAGAGTTTTGTCCACTTGGTTCTTAAAACGAAGCTCTCGCATGTTACGTTTTGCCAAATATTCAACTAATATTGTTCTATTTTATAAACTATTCCCATTAAATGCTAATATATTTAAAAATAAAGGTTTAGCATACGTACATTCCTTGGACTCTTCCTCAAAATCAAACGAGGTGGTGCTGCCATACGAAACCCCAAGTGCTAATATCTCTCCCTCTCTCCCTCCCTCCCCCTCTCTCCCCCTCTGCCTCTCTCTCTCCTCTCCCGTTGAGACTATTATATTTTGTATTTTCCATTGTCATGAATACTTTACAAAATAAAAATGATGTAGGTTCTAACGGAAGTCATTTGTATTGAATCCCAATACAGTCGGTACTGGACCCATAGCGACTGTATTATGATGACTGATCCCAGGCTATATTCAAACAACTTTAATTAATCAAGAACTTTGCTGATATGGCTAGGATGTGATGTCTGAAGTTGAGCATATGCGAATAAGTGATGCCGGCTATTTGGTAAGCATTATATGCCCTATATAAAGTATATTCAGGGCCGAATACACACATCAAAACCCATTTATATGATCTGTGTGTGATTTTCTTAGAATTGCAGTTAAAGAAAGTCGACTCCATGCAAAATAAATACATTTTAATTCATTTGCAGTACAACCTCTTCTCTATCAGTTATTCTCCCACCTAGGCGGCCCGGGTTCGAACCCAAGCGCCCGCATGGGGGTATCGTGATGGACGAAGGAGCGTCTAGGCGGGTTTTCTCCGAGTCCTCCGGTTTCCCCAGTCACTCATTCCGCCAATTGCTCCATCATCACGCTTCTAATTATCAATTTCGCTTACAATTCATATTCTCTACTTATGTTCATGTCTGGCTATGGGCCGATCCCTCGTAACAGGTTATCCATTCTGTGGTTTCATGCCTTTGGCTCCCCGACATTAGCTTGTAAGTCCTAGGGGGTGTTAGCCCTACAATTACGGGGGGGGGGGACACGGGACCATCGGCTTTACGTCCCTTCCGATTGAAACCATTCCAATAAATATTATACCTGAACAAGTCTGCCAGGTTTGAACCCGCGACCTCGGAAACCAGAGGCTAGCATTGTACCCCAGTACATGTGCAGCATATATCAAAGACAAACATTTATTAAAATATATAAATTAATATTTAAGTTAAGTAGCTGAATTCGAAGCAATATTCAAGAAACTCTTCCAAACCAAACAACCGTTTAGTGAGAAAACATTTTCTTCTTTATTTCCTCAAGCGATTTGGTATTTCTGAAACTGAAATAGGAAATCAAATATATATCTTGAAAGCCTATGAATGTTTCTTTACTTAATTATTTAACTCTCTATGTAAATCATCGAATTTTTTGTTTGTTTATTTGCTTCATTTACACCCCGCTTTTAACTGCAAGGTTATATTGGCGGCATTTCGCTGTGGAATATTTACCTATCGGCAATGGTGTTAACTTGTATACGATTTATTTTAGTTGGGTACTGTTTTCTGTAATTTTTCTAATTATATCACACATACACACATACACATACACACACACACACTGTCACTGTCATTCATATTTCCTGAATCTGGGGAGGATAGGAAATAATCTGGGCTAGAGAAAAATGCCCACCCCCAGCTGTGAATCGAACGCTGCCTACTGAGCTACGCGGCCAGCGCATGAAAACCTTGAACGCAAGGAACATGTAGAGATCATTCAAATACACAATATCTGTCAAATCTTTTCATAGCGTTTCACACAGTTTGACATATCGCTTCTTACAGATTTAGATCTTCCTAAGAGCTCCAATTAACCTGAAAATTTGCGAATCTTGTCCCCCATCCTCCCCCGCATCCGCTGTTACTTGCGTTTTAAGAATTTGTTATCAAGAATAAACATCTGAGGACTGTTTCTGAATGCAAAGAACTTCTTGCTTAATGTGAAACGATTCCTAAGTAAAACATATCGTAAGTAATGTAAGATGAACAGAGTAACTACGTTTCGTATGAACAATATACTGTTTTGAATATATGTAAATATGTCATTGGTGGAGAAGCTCATGTGAATATATTATACCGAATCTTTTGTCGCACACATGTTCAATTACCCAATAAATCTATAATATTCAATATAATTTATTTGGTAAGTACAGCTATAAAATTAACACTGATAGTATTTAAGCATCTGATGTATTCTATTCATATGACTTTCTCTAACTATTCTACAAACAAGCTAACCTTACAAAAATATTTTAACTGTATGATCCTAATCACAATAAACATTAACAAAATAACAAAAATGGTCTTATTACTTGCTTACTTGTAAGTAGAAGGGCATAAGGGAGTACACTAAGTTAAACCGATAATTAAATCTTTAAAAACCTGGCGATATGTGATTCATTTGAAATTCGGCTCTCTCTGCCTTGACAGGAGTGAAACAGGAGAGTTATGAAATGAATGAACATTCCTTTTGTGAAAACTAGCATTTTAAAATTGAATACTATAACCAGGAATATTTCGGAAAAAATGCTCATTTCAAAAAAACAAAAAACTATACATAACATAAATTGCGTGTTTTAACGAAATCTATATTTTTTGTGCCAAGTTTTTTGTCTATTTCGTTCGGTTTACCAGATATACATGCAGAATTATGTCATCAGAGGCTTTTCCTAAAAAATTCAACGTACATATTTTATTTGTCATGTAACTATCTAAAATATTTGGTATTTCTTTCAAAATTATTACAGAAATGTTTGAGAAAAGCTTTTCGAAAAATCTTCCACGTGAAGGGTAGCTTGAGTGTTCGGGGGGGGGGGTTCTTGAAAATCTCCCTGTCGCATCCTTGGAAAATGCTCAATTTAAATATCAAGTTTGACAGTTAATCCATTTGTCGTTTTTGAGCAAAGTTGTTCACAGGCACATACACCCGCCCGTGGATCTTTTTGTTTATAAAAATGTATTTTTGGATTCGGAGACTTCAAAACATATTTCCTGTTTAATTTCGATATCGAATTTTTGGGACAAATATAATATCTTGTCTACCTACATGCACATACTACGTACAGAGGAAAACCCTGTTTTCCATTCACATGACTTTTTTTTTACCCGTTCGGCAACAAATTATTCTTACAAAAAGCTTAATCTTATATTTGCTACATGCTATCGAGATAAACATAAGCCAAATGGCTTATAATTATTGAGTGTAAATTAACAAGGAAATCACGGATTACTCTAAGCTAAAGTGTCAGTCAGATCTTTTAAAGCTGTTGCTTTGCAGTTCTCTTTGTGACCAGGAGTAACACAAAATAAATACGAAAGGAATGATGCCTTTCCGTTTGGGAAAAGTTTTAATATTTTCAAATTGAAACATTAACCAGGAATATTTCTGAAATGGTTAATTCCACAAAACATCTATAGGAAATAAACTGTGTGTTATGACATCTACAATTTTTGTGTAATAAGATTTTGTCATCGCGTACAGTTTACCAGTGATGCAGAAGTTGTCCAGGCTGAAGAGGGCTTCAGAAGCTATTCCAAGAATTTTCAATATATACACTTTTGGATAGGCGGAATCAGACTGAAAAGTGTAATGACATAGCCGGGAGTTGAACCACGGATCTCCCGGTTTCTAGCTGATTGCTCTAATCAGGAGCTAACTTGCCAACATGCCGGCACAGTATTATATACCTCAACTGATTTGCATGTATCCCCGGTATGCCTTAAGGTGAGCTCAAATTATTTTGAGATGACATACCCCAATGGCAACTTAATTGTTGTTTTAATTTTTTTTTTTTTCACACAAGTCGTTTATAGGGCAGGAGTCCCCCGATTGCCCTAACCACTAAGGTAAAATGGCATGTTACCACGAGTATTAAGTCGGACTCTACCTATCCACACACGGCTTGTGTAAAAACTCGAGTACATATAAATTTTATTCTGATGTCTTTTCTATCAAAAATAATAAATTCTGAATTATATAATTGTTACACAAATCCATGTTTTAGCTTTAGAATAATAAAATGATATCCATGGAATTCTGATGCTACAAATAAAGTTTAACTAAAACTGGATCTGCAACTTAAAAACAATTTTTGAGATAATAAAAAATTTTAAAAAAAAATTGTCCATGTAAGTGGTATTTTGGAGTGGATGGTTTTCATGAAATCTTCGTGTCACGTCCTTGAAGATGCTGTACTAAATACTAAGTTTGGTATTCAACGGACATTTTGTTTTTGTTATATTGTTCATAGACACGGACACATACACGCGGCCCCTTTTTTTTTTACGTATACTTTTTTGGATTCAGGGGACCCTAAAGGGTGTATTTTCAGTTAAACAACGGTATCAAAATTTTGGAGACTGCATCAATAATATGCCTGGTGACGATATTTTGATGAAAATGTGAAAGTTTGACAGAGACTCCGGTATTTCTACGATGTTCAATGGCGGCATTCTGTGCACACGAGTGAGAAAATACAAAACCGATTCGGCAATCTACCCCTCCATCCCTCATCCACGCTCGACATTCCTTCAGAACAGATTGACTTGAACAAACAGTGTATTAATTTAGTATAACATGTGCGCGTATTACCTTGGTATTAGAACTTCGGCATGTAGCACAGAGAAAAGATTAATCTCAATTTGTAACAGCCGGTGAGAGGTGGAATATTGTCCAACCAGAGAGTTTAGGGGTCAGCAGTTCGCAATTCAGAACTTCATATGTCACAAGTTAACTTTCATATTCAACCCCTTTGTTTCGATAACGTGGCCTGTTCAATACGTTTTTAAGAGCATGAAAGACATGGTCGGAGTCAGCGAAATCCTACAATTAGTATTTCCAGGTGTATTTTTAATGTCTGAGTGTCCTATGTGCTAAGTAGAGAAAGTAATAAAAATGCAATTTTCTTTGTGATTTTATTGTTCATAAGTGTGTAATAGGTTGCGAGTGTTTATTAGTTGGGTTTAAGTGTCGGGTATAGTTTTGCCGACGGATGTGTTGCGCCATTACAAAGTTTATGAGCCACCTAAAGTAACTGGAATTGAAATGTTTACTATTAATGGAATATACTGCCCAACGAGGCTTGGAAATCAGCCCCCCCCTATAACATCGAGGAGAAAAGCTTTGAAACGCTGCATATAAAAAGCATCATTAGGTTAGAAGTTCTCTCCAGCTTCCTTCAAATCAGAAGGTTAAACGAAAGAAAAAATAAGAAAAGAGCACATGAAAGTGGAGAACATTTCTGACTTCCCCGGACGAGGCTGCCTCCTCATACTGCAGAAAGAAATAATCAAACGCTTTTCGTTTGGCTTGGCTGATTTGAAAGGTCCTGAATGGCGCTGCAAGAGCGGATTATTCCGACCCTGGAATACCAAAATATCAATATCGTCCCTCTTTATGGTCTGGGTTTGTAAACGGCTGCCCAAAAGCGTGTCAGATTCTCGATTAATGACTCGCGGCATGTATGGTTCCGGCTCCATTGTATGCCCGTTTGAAAGCGCCAAGTCATCTGTACAGGTTATCCTGCAAGATCTTGGCTCCCTAACACAGGGTGTGGCTCATTCGGTCCAGGCAATTAAATACACATTATGTTCCCATATCTAAGAGATTTTATCTCCAAGCTGCCAATACGTTTGTAATTATTATAGTATTTGGCTTTCATTTCTGCCTATTTCCCATCGCACAGACATAATATCCTTGCATATTATTTCACTCTCTCTTGAGTTAGACCACTAGCCTCTCACCTAGATGACCGGGTTTGATCCCAAGCGACCGCATCCGAGATTCGTGGTGGACAAAGCGGCGTCCGGGCTCTCCGATTTCCCCGCCATCGCATTCCACCGATGCGCCATCTTCATTCATGTATCATAAGTGTCATCGCCTGCGGTGCTACAAGTTAAACCGGGCGTTAAAAACTATAAAAAAAAAATTGTTTCTCAACTGAGGTATTCCTTGGTTGAATTAAAGATGCACCATGTCAAACACTGACAAACGATACAAATTATATTATAATTAAGATTGTCAACAGAAGTGTTCTTAAATACAAACAATTTACCTATTAATTCTTCTGGAGAATTCATAAAACTGAAGGCAAATAGATTAAAAATCTGATATATTCTATTCACATAACTTTCTGTAGCTGTTCCTTATACAAATTATTCTTACAGAAAATTATTATTTTATCTACGTTATGTTAATCGAGATAAAAATTAGCAGAATCTGTCTTATTACTTGCTTTCTTTTCTTGTAAGTGGAAGCGAAATCAGAGAATACCGTAAGTTAAAACGATAGTCAAATTTTTTTAAAAACAATTGAGACTCGATTCACTTTGCATCGTCCCGTTTGTGAGAAGTTGGATAGTTGAAAATCAAAACCGATAATAAGGAATATCTCGAAAACATCAATCTACAAGAAAAACCTGATGTGATCCATTCACATGACTTTCTCTACATCTCTGCAACAAAGTATTGTTAAAAAGCTTATAATTCTACTTACTTCAAGCTAATCGAGAAAAAATTAGCAGGAATAGTCTTATTACTTATTTCCTTGGAAGTAGAAGCGAAAAAAGGGCGTACCGTAGCTGGCTACTAATTGACCGAAGTTCTTTGTTTGTATGGACAGGAGTTGACAAATTCCTGTATGAGAAAAGTTAAGTTTTTCAAAGCTGAAACCAAAAACAATGAATATCTCAAAAACGATCAGCTCCACGAAATAATGTATATGCAATAAATTGTGTGTTTTAATGTGCTTTACGTTTTTTGTGTGGTAAGTCTTTGTCCATTTATTACGGTTTAGCAGTAATGCAAATTTCGTAAAATTCACTCAGAATAAAGTAGTCTGCCTAAAAAATTCAAAATATACATTTTATTTGTCTTTAATATAAATCATTAGAGCCATTTTTTAGAAAATCAAAATTTTCGAAAAAAATTCCATGTGAAGTGTAGTTTGGGGTGGAGGGATTTTTCTCAAAACTTCGTGTCGCATCCATGGAAGATACTAAACTTAGATACCTAAATTGGTATTTTACCGACTTTTCGTTTTTGAGTTATCGTATTCACAGACACACGGACACACTGACACACGGACACACACACAGACCTTTTTTCTGAAAATATATTTTTTTTGGATACAGGGGACCCTAAAACATATATTCCCCGTGAAATCTCGGTATCGAGTTTTTTGGTGGTGTGCAATACCTTCTCTTATAACTATGTACATAATACATGTAGAGAAGGTAAAAATGTATAGGTTGTAAATTATGTTTTTAACGAGATTTACATTTTTTGGGTAGTACGGTTTTTCTGTTTCTTATGGCTTAACCGTTATGAAAAGTCTGCAGAACTCATCCAAAAATAAAGAGGTCTTAGGAGGCTATCCTCAGAAAATTCAAAATATACATTTTATATGTGATGTAAATATCTTTAATACACGGCATTTTAATCAAAATCATTACAGCTATTTCTGAATAAAAAACAATTTCAAAAAATTGTCCATATAATGGATAGTTTATTTTGTGCTGATTTTCTTGAAAACCTTCGTGGCGCATCCAAGAAAGATACTAAATAGAAATGCCAGATTTGGTATTTAACGATCTTTTAGTTTTTGTGCTGTGTTGCCCGCAACAAAAGGCCTTTTTTTTTTAAAGACCTAAAAAATGACTTTTTTTTCGGACTAGAGGGACCTCAAAATATACATTTCCGGTGAAATCTTGACATCAAATGTTTGGATGGAATACAGTACCTTCTCTAGCTTCTATGCACATTGTATGTACATGCGTGCTAAAGAAAGTAAAAACACGAAGAATTACCAGAAAGAAAGTAGAATCAACAGGAAAATATGTTGAATGGAGAAGAATTAAATAAATGGATATCATGATTAATTAAATAATGGATAAATTAAAGTATGCTAGCCTCTTAAGTCCGAGTTCCTGGGTTTGATTTCCTGTTGGAGGGTGGCAATTATCCTTTATTCCCTATCCTGGCATGAAGTATGAAAGGGAGTGTGTATTTAATAAAGAATGAAGAGACAAAAAGTTTAGCTTCCCGAAAACAGCTTCTGTAAACGAGTGAAGTGTTTCCAAAGGCTCAGCCGCCGATATGACGTAGGTGTTACAGGCGAAATATAAATGGAATTGGAGTACATGGATCCAAACAGTTACTTTAATAAATCCATTCACAACTTATTCGAAAAATTGGGCATATAGTCCACAAATTCAATTAAGACTTAACGGCCGCGCCGTGGTCGAGTGGTCAGACCACTCACCTCTCACCTAGATGGACCGGGTTCGATCCGAAGCGATCGCATGCGAGATTTGTGGTGGACAAAGCGCTGCAGGGGTGGATTTTTTCCCGGTTCTCCGATTTCCCGCGCCATCACATTCCACCGGGGCTCCATCTTCATGTATCATCAGTTCATTGCCTGCGGTGCCATAGCAGTAAAAGCGGGCGTTAAATACTTAGCAATATATATTAAAGTGTAATTTATAAATATATGCCTGTATGTATGACTATTAATAATCATTTTTATATTCCTTGTTATTGGCATCAGTTTTAAATTACCTTTTTATGAGCCGAACCTCAATTATTTCACACAGCGGCCACCTTTTAACAGATTTGAATATCGCTTTAGCAATAATGTGTTCCCTTATTTCCCTTCCACTTACAATGAAGTAAATAATAATACCAATTCTGCTCAAGTTTATCTCGAGCATAATGTAGTAGATAAAAGAATAATCTTTTGTTAGAATAGTTTGTATTTGGAACTAGAGAAATATGTGAATGGAACACATCAGATTTTCTTTATTTAATTTTGGCAGATCCCCTTATCAGATATATTCCTTACTTTCCCGGCTTCTTATTGGATTAAACAAAGTTGTCCGAATGAGGTACTAGGCAAACCATTGTTTTCTGTATGTCTGAGTAGCTCAGTTGGTTAGTCGCTGGGCTTATGACCTCAAGATCCCAGGTTCAAATCCGTCCCAAACCGATTGTTTTTAAGTGTACTTAAAGCAACCGCCTGTCAAGAGATTTACTGATATGTTGAGGAACTTCTGCGGAACGAAATTCCGGCACATAGGTGGCACTGAAAATTGACAGCCTCTTTACAAACAATTATTTTTTCAGTGGTTCTATCTACGTATACGTATAAAGAAAAAGTTTTATTCATCAGCAAACTATAGTATCATTCAATTCAAATTCTGAAGGTGAAAGTGAGTGATGTGAGTTTCAGTAACAATTTTCTTCAGTTTTTCTTATGACTTTCAAGCAAACCGTCACATTTTGTGACTTCAGAGCTACAACAATTAATTATTAGTTAGCTAGTCATATTTTGGAATAACATGTATCACTAACATCAAATTTTCGAAGGAGTTCATCCGACGAGATTTTACATCAGGGAAAATTTTGGAAGAACTTAATAGACGGCTCCTTGTGTAGTGGACCAGAGGCGTAGTAGCGAATGCTTTAAGCAACTCTTGAACATCTATCTACATATCATCTCCATTCTGTTATCTCCAAATAAGTTATGCGTCACGAAATTGGATACATCTTGATCAAAGAATATTTAAAGACCTGTGTGAAGTGAAGCAATTGCAATTCAAATTTATCAACATAATATTGAGAAATGAAGTGAACTGCTTGAACATCAAAACAGTAATAATAATTATAATAACAATAATAATAGGTAATCATTTTTATAATAGTTTCTATTTATACAGGATATTTGGGAAAAAGGTTCTAATATTTACAGAGTAGGTAGTATGCAATGAAAGAACATGAGCACGTTTTATAAATTTGGTTGTAAATATATCTGCAAGATATAGTCTACTACACTATCAATTACAACCTTGTCTTTGATCTACTTCTCAAAATGTGTGCTCTATGTGGTCGCTATCGGTTATAATGAAGCATCCACCCTACGTCTCATGGAATCAGACATTTTTGGAACGATTCTGGTTGTTATGCATTGTATCACAGACATGGAAGCTCTTGTAGTTTATGAACATTGTTTATGGGGACTAAATATTTATTTAAATGCCTCCCCAAAGCCAAAAGTCTAAAAGATTAAGGTCAGGACAACAAGGAGACAATGGCATTGGTCTTTCTGACCAACCCAACGCTCGTGAAAGTCTCGTGTTAGTTGTCTCCTAAATCTATTATGGAAATAGGCCGAAAATTGTACCTCTAAGTAAAATGTGTTCTCGCTCCTTTGGTGCTAAAATAAGAGCATAACTTGAAAGAAATTCGGTTGTCGACCAATGTATATATTAACTGTTTTTCTTATTTTATTGTGTAATGGTTCCTCTATAAATATTGAAAACATTCTTCTGGGCATCTGATATAAGTGTTACAACATATACACATTTTTCTGTTCCTGGTCAGTTATTTTTTTTCTTCTCCTCTCATGCTTACGATTCCACTCCTGTTCGACCAGTCCTTTTGCTTTCATTCCCTACTTATTTCCTGTGAGCAAGCGTTTCTGGATCTACCCCTTCCTCTTCTCCCAGCTGATATTTATTCTCAAACCCTTCTGGAATTTCCTTGGTGTGTTCATGGCTGATTATTTCGTTATATATACCTAATATATTCTTCAGCTTCTTCCATATTAACACTGCTTCTAATTCTTTCTAATTTTGAACGTCTTGCTAACGTTTTCTTAAATGGTCCATTTTATGACGAATAACTTTGATACTAAATCGTAATTGATTTTATAGTTTTGGCAACATGCGTAACGGTACTTCTCACGTTGATTTCTATATCTGCAATTTAGTTTCTTTGGTTATATCTCTGTCCCATAAAACACTAATCAACATGACTGCTTTTGTTAACTCTTTTATAGTTTTGTCTCTCTCCTGTCTTATATTCTTTATAATTCTAGCTCCCAATTACTTAGTCTTTTAGGAAACTTTTTCATGTTCCAACATTAAACATTGTATATTAAAGTAAAACAATGTCAGAACCTATGCATATGCCCTTGGTATGTCCATTTTAATACATTAGCACATGAAATCAGTGAAGTTAAGTCTAAAACACAAGCTTTCTATGTATCTGCACATTCCATGTGCGCGTGAATCCACCTTTACATCATGTTTACCTACGGGAGACAACGGAGTGAATGACCTCATAGTTCATTCTCTTTGATAACAATATTTTAGTGTTCTAAATTTACATCAGAAGTATCAACAATCCGACTCCGAATTCAAAGTGTACACTCGGTTGGACAAAAAGTGGCACATTTTCCTGAGTTGTAATAATTTTCTCTCGTTAAGGTTTCCACTTTCAGGTAAACTAACTTTGACTCTCTTCCTCGCCAGTGCCAGTTCTCTATGAGTTTGACCTGAAAAATAGAGACGTAGGATGGTGAGATTGTTATTCTGTAGGCATATTTAAAACCCAGAAATTATGTGACATACTGATTCATTTACAGACTTAAAAATCATTAGTGTGGCTTCCTTCGGAATGAAAGTAAAGTCACTGCGTTGGACCTGTGTAATATTTATTTGCACATAAAGTCTTATGCCTTGAGAAAAAAAGGCATCTGGGATAAATTCTGTCAGTTTTACGTCCACAAGTCGCGATTATATCCTATGGTGTCATCTATGGGCGATGAGTTTCCCTCATTACCATATGCAAATAGTGGCGTACTCGCAAAATAAAAATCCGTTGATCAGAATACCATTAGAGAAAGCTAAGACTCGAAAGTGGGCAGTTATACCTAAGAAGACAAAGATTAGCCCCCAAATGGCAATAATTCAAAACCATGGTGAAGCTGAGAATTTGAAGATGTCTGTTACACTTGGATCTTCAATGTACACTTCTTTGTGAATATAGCGTTTATTTCAGAAGATTGAAACTTTTGAGAGACTTCGACTTTCCTCAAAAGTTCTACGTTAGATGTCTCAACATAAAAGTTCTACTCATTACTTTTTATCGGTATTTCTATCGCATTTCAACTCAATAGAGTTTTTTGGTATTTTCTACGTGGCATGTCACATCACTGTTACTTAACTTCCAATTCTCTAGAGAACGCGAAATTCACTGCCTCCTGTGGTCAAGAGGCTGTAATATTTACGCCTTTCCTACCCTTAATTTCTTTTTCATAAAGAAGCTTTCACAGCTTATCCTCCCCACGTCTGCCTTTTTTTTTTTTCTTTTTTTTTTGCCCCGAGATTAAGTGACGGAACTCTCGTAGCAGTCTTTGTCAACCTGTCTGCCATCACAGCAAGAATAATTTATTTTTCTCAAGCTTAACTTAAGATAAATGAGTATCTTGACCTGAGGACATGTTACCGCTAAATCTTCTTCAGAGTGAAAACTAACCGTGGTCACCATAATGGCCATTGTCGAATTAGATAATGTTTCCGACAGAGCAACCTTAAGGTTAAAATGAATTTCGAAGGTGCACTATTTATATTTTGAGCCTAATAATTAGAAAATAGTTTTTGCCATTGTAAATTGCTTCATTTTTTAAGAAATATTCTCCTTTATAATCAATACACATTTGCATGCGTTCGAACTTTTTTTCCATAGAATGCTTTCCAATCTCTTGAGACACTTTTAAATCATGGTTTTTGAACGCATCAACAGCTTCTTCTGCCAACGAAAATCATTTCCACATATTTTATTGTTGACGTTCGGGAACAAAAAGAAGTCATTTGGTGCCAAATCAGGTGAGCCATCAATGCGACTTTTTGAGTGCTCAAATGGTCGATTGTTAGACGAGATGTGCGAATGCTCGTATTGCCTTGATGAAGAACGATCCGATGGCACCTATTTGTTTGCCTTATTTCATCGAAGATTTTCGGCAAATAAATGTTTGTGTACCATTCAGAATTAGCCGTCTTACGTCTAAAGCCACTGTTGTCACATGGCGAGCTTTTATGAAGAAATAGCGACCATTTGTTTTTAAGCGTTTTGAGTGTGAATAACTTTTGTTGCATTTGGCTCATCTTGAAACACTCACACAGTTAACGGGACGTCTCATATGCATACATCCACGATTCGTCACTGTAATAAGTGTTTATAAGACTGTAATAAGTCTTATAAACCTCATTTGCAGCCCCACTGGTGTATTTCTTGAGCATTTTTGTGTGCACCAATCCACATGAGCATCCTTTTGAGATTATATAAAATTATGTGGGCTCCAACGATAGCAAACCTTTTTCACAGGTAAATAATCATGCAATATTTGATATATGATGGTGTAACTTATTCCTAGGCTTGTTTCTATCTCGTAGTAGATAGGTGCATGACAATCTTGTACTATCAATGTTGTCATCAATGTTTTCTGGTACATCAACTGATTTTGGACGAATTTCATCAATGAACGAACGGCGGCCTCGATGAAACTCGATTTATCAACGTTTCATTGTGGTGATGGATGGAACTTCATCATAAAATGTAGTAGTAAGTTGATCCCTGCACTCTTGACTTGATAATTCATCTAGAAAATTACAACATATCATCGCAGGAACATCTTCGCTGAGATGCAATTTTAAGTCACTGTAAACAACACAAATAACGCACTATTGGCAAAATATTTTAAGTAGGTTAAAGTCGGCCATGTCAAATCTTCCAGTGGAAACACCAGATGGCACCTACAGTAATCAGTGTTGCTAAGGCTCAAAATATAAATAGTAGCCCTAGTATAGGATTTGGATTTTAGAACAATAAGTTTCACCAAATATGAAGCTCAATAACAAAATCATTACAAAATAAAAGTAGAAAAGATACAAAAAATTAAATTGTATTAAAAAATGTCTGTGCCAGCGTAAATATAGCGAGTCCTGGATCATGAAAGAGAGAGATAGAGAGAGAGAAAAGTAAATTACAAGTTGCAGAAACGAAAGGTGAAGGATTGCACTAGAAGAGGTTTCTATCGAAAAGCAGATTTTGGTGAAAACCTGGATATGTATAGAGTGACAAAATTGAAAAGTCCAAGAGTTGATTCCTGATATAGATAATCAGTCTCTTGTACATATTTCAGGCTCCAGAGTTGGGAACTCTGTGGCTAATCTACTGGCATTCAAGGTCAACAATACATTAATACAGAGTTGCTGTCACAACTAATCCTGTTCCAGGGCTTATTCATATACTGTGTACCGTTGCATATCGCTAGAGTAGATATTCTATGCTTGCTATCTTATGGTAGGGACTTCTAAAAACATGAACATATTGCTTGTTGTGCTGCATCTGAGGCACATGTAAAATGCATGTTTTACGGTATGGTTTATCATTGGGAACATTACATCATATAAAGGCAGTATAAACTGGAAGAAATATTAAGTACAGAAATGGAAAGTGTTGTAATGACTAAGGACAGGATTCCTAAGGAAAACAAGCAAAGAACTGAACATAGTTACAGAAAATTCTAAGATACGTCCTGTGCAAAGTGGCATTTAATACCGAGGCCACTGCGACTCCGCTGATACACTTACTTGCGCGATCCGCAGCTATGGATTAGTCTCAGGTCCTCAGAAATAGAGGTGAATGGTCCAAGAATAAGAAGAATGTAATGTAGATGCACTTTTTGTTTCTCTACCACGAACATAGTAAGTAAAAAATGTATTGCATTCAAACCAATATTCGATACCGATATTCCATCGGAAATATGTTTTGAGATGCCGCAAAGCTAAAAAATTATTTTTAAAAAAAAAATTTGTGTCTCTCTGTATCTGTGCGTCTGTGACCAAAATAACCCAGAAAAAAGTCAAATAGATGCCAAACTTTGTCTATATGTTTAGCATCTTCCAAAGATGGACACGAAGATTTTCAGTAACTCCTCCACCCCTAATATTCTTTATATCGACGGTTTTGTGAATTTTTTTTATATTCTCAAAATAGGCTGAAACGATATAAATTTAAAAAATAGATTTGATGTGTTCCATTCACATATATTTCTTTAGCTGTTCCACAAAGAACTTTTTTACAAAAGATTATTCCTTTATCTATATCTTGCTGATCAAGATAAATTACCAGAATTCTTCTTACTACTTCCTTTTTGTAAGTATAAAGGAAGTGAGGGTATGTACAGCCTAGTGTTTTCCTCTTCCAATTGTAAGCAAGCAAGTAGTATGACCATTTCTGCCAATATTTGTCTGGAGTAGGGTGAAAAATAAGGTTATTACAATAATTTGATACGAGAAGTACAGAAAGTTATGCGAGTGGAACACTCCAGATTTTTTTATATATAAAATTAGAGTAATTTTTAAAATATACTACAGTACGTAATTGTAATTTATATATGTGCATTTACGTTAATTTTAATTCAATAAGTTTTACTTTTGTGAATTCTTTGTTCCTTCCTTATTATGGGAGGGAGAAGTATTATTAGGAGGAAGCAAAATAGGCACTTATATTTCACGGCTATCCTAAAAATAAGTTTTAAATAGTAAATGTTGATCCATATTTTTTGTCACATGTTCTAAAGAAGCATCAAATCATTGCGATTTTTCTCCACTTGGACCTCAATAATGTCACTCTCATTCGCTGGAAAACATCTACAATACTTTATGGCTAGAAACCGAATTAAATGGCGGCAGCAGTCAGAATAGTGGTTAATTTTTTAGATTACATTAGGTTATGAGACGAAGATAAAATGAGCGAAAGCTGCCGAGAGCCGCGTCGTGGCCGAGTGGTTAGACCACTCGCCTCTCACCTAGACGGCCGGGGTTCGCTCCCAAGAGACCGCATGTGAGATTTGTGGGGACAAAGCGGCGCTGGGGCGGGTTTTCTTTGGGTACTCCGGTTTCCCCCGCCATCGCATTCCACCGGTGCTCCATCATCATCATCATTCATGTATCATCAGTGTCACCGCCTGCGATGCCATAAGTAGTTAAAGCGGGCGTTAAACACTACCAAAAAAAAAAAAAAAAGCTGCCGAGGTACCGTCACAAATCATTTTATGCGTGAAGTTTGCGTGGGCGGAAGGATTGCTAAATTAATATGCAAAGACATACTAAAACAAAAAAACACATCTAAAATGTATCTTATTAAATTGTCCGGTTGCAGTGTTTTTTTACATGTTATGAATATGTAATTTAAAAGTGCATTGTTGATGCCCCAGAGCATCATGTGGAATTTACAAGAATGGGAGAGATTTTATTATTAACGTCACCTTCGTCGGTTGAGGTCGCAATCCGAGTGATGTTATCGGAGCCATCAGATTCAAAGAGTTTCATTAGAGTGAATGATGTGTTGCATTCACATTACTTTCTCTAGCTGTTACACAAATAAATTTCATTACAAAATATTATTCTTTTATGTAAAATATGCTAATCAAGGTAAACAGCAGAAATTATCTAATTACTTGCAGAAGGGAAATAAGGGAATACACCAGGCTAAATCGATAGTCAAATCTTTTTAAAGCAAATGAATCTCGATTCGCTTTGCATGGCCTGCAGTAAAAGAGATGAAATGAAAGGTATAAGCAATTTAACATTAAGACTAATAATAAGGAATATCTCAGAAATGGTCAATTCTACATAAAAACGGATATGACATGTAGCATGTGTTTTAACGAGATCTATATTTTTGTGCAGTAAGGTTTTGTCTATCCCTTACGATTTAGCCGTTGTGCAAAATCCTGCAAAACACATGCACATAAAGAGGTCTTCAGAGACTATTCCCCAAAAATTCAAAATATACAGTTTATTGTGATGCACATATATTTAATTTACAGTGTTTTATCACATTTTTTTGAGAAAAACCAAAGTTGAAAATGTTTGTGTGGCATCCTTGGACGACACTAATTTTAAATCCAAGTTTTATTTTAAGGGCGTTTTCGATTTTGAGCTATGCTGTCCACATACACCCACGGAGCTTTTTCTAATTTTTTTTCGGACTCAGGGGCCTCAAAATGTGTATTTCCAGTGAAATCTCGAAATCGAATATTGGGTAGAATACAATACCTTCTTGATCCATTATGTAAATTGTATATTCAGGCTAGAGAATGTAAAAAATGCAATACTACTAAAATAGGTGTTCTTATTTAAAATATAAGTACAAAGTTCGTAATTCCCGACTCCAAGACTAACGCTCTGAGACAGAAGAAAGAAGGAATCAACTCTCAACTACTGAGTCTGGACTGAAGCATATTTTGATATTAATTATTATATCAAACACATAAATAAGCTGTCGCAAACGGAATTTCGTTAAAAAGTATCATCTGGTATTATAGAGAATAAAAATAGTAAATAATTATGAGATTCCGAAACTTGATAAATAGTGCTCGGTCTGGGGTCAAGAAATTGCGAACTAAGGTTCGGTGCACACAGAGTGTAACTATGGTGTGTTGGAATAGGCGTGGTCTCTACAGCCCGTTTCGAAGCATGTTGCACTATCTAGCATTGCTCACTGCTGGCCTCGTTCAGCTCCTGCTAGTAGATAAACCAGTAAACACTGAAAGAGGGCGCAGATTGAAACACTTCGAAAATACGAAAGGATAGGCGTTTGACACTGATAAGCTTGTGGTTGATTAATTTTTTCTTTTCAATGCTTTGCACATTATTATGCTGATTTTCGTACTTTATAAAAATCTTCAGCAAACCCCAAATACTCTATATCTGCCCAAAAGCATTTATCATTGCAATCGTCACCATGCAGAACCGTGAAAGACACCCACCTTCCAGTTGTTATTTTCTCTCTCTCGGAAACGGCCTGTTCCCACGGTATACAAGAGGAAGTGGTTACGTGCTGGCTGGATTTTTCCCCTCTGCGGTGATGGCCCACCACTGTCGCTATGATTAATGGGGTGTCTCCAAAGGTGGTGGCCTCTACCTTGCTAATGCAATGAGTGATGCACCCTAGGGCTCATTAACACGGCATCCTGCCTTTAGTAATAACTCGTGGAAACATACACCAATATATGGCACTTTTCCCTCGCCTGTCACTTTCAATTGTCTGCTCCTTTCTCCTCCCGCTCGCCTCACGTGACCCCGAATTAGCTAAATATCTATTGGAACGGATCTGTAAAAATAACATTAATCAACAAGACAAGAGCGAAATTTTATTGGGCCCAGAGCATTATCATGAAGCTAATAAGAGTACAGAGTGATCAGCATTGAGCAGCACGGGTTTCACGTGTGTCTTACCTGGTCGGAGGCGAAGCGCTACGCTTCAGTGTGGCATAAACACTTGCAAACGTTGCACGTGTTTATTTATTCATTTATTTGCTTTTATTGTGTCATTTATATAGTCCCCTTTAACATCTAAAGTCATTACGGGGGCTTTGTATTAGAAACAAATCGCTGTCTGTAGCTTTAAATCCTTTTATTTTCCTTAAACACACACACACTTTCAATCTCACATACGTACTTCCAGACTCGGTGGGGGATAAGGAATAATTTAGTTAAAGAAAACTTCCCCACTCTAGCCGGAAATTGAACCCGCGGCCTCCGGGTGAGAAATCAGCTCGCTGATCACTCGACCACGGAGGCAGTCACTGTTTATTGTTGATGCAATACAAAGTGTATTACGTGAAATTGATTTAGGAATAATGTTTAAAGTGATACAAAAATCTGAGGGGTTTCATTCACATGAATGTCTCAACATCTCTTCAAAAATTGTTTATTAATAAGCTTACACTTCTATCTACTTCAAGTTAATAAGAGATAAACATTAGCGGAAACGGTCTTATTACTTGGGCCCTTAAAAGTAGAAGAGAAATAAGGGAATACACTAGACTAAAACGACAGTATACTGTTTTAAAATGTGGTTGCTATGGGATTGATACCCGTATATTTGCGTGGCGTAGTTGACAAGTTCCCGTATGAGAAAAGCATTTTAAAACTGAAACAATATCAAGCAATATCTCGTAAAAGGTCACCCCTACGAGCGAAATATATATGATACAAATTGTGTTTTATAAGGAAAGCTACATTTTGAATCTGGTAAGTTTTTGTCTATCTCTTACGGCACAGGTCAGAAAAATTCATCCAAGATAAAGAGGTATTTAGAAGCCATTTCCAGAAAATTCAAGATATAGATTTTATTTTTCATGCAAATATCTTAAATTTAATCAAAATCGTTAGAGCCATTTTTAATAGAACCAAAATGTACTAATTTTTTCCAGTAAAGAGTAATTGGGGTGGGGGGATTTTCTTGAAAGTCTTCGTTGCATCCTGGAGATATTGAACTTAAATATAATGTTTGGTATTTACCGGACTTTTCGTTTTTGAGCTATGGTCCCCTGAAACACACACACACACACACACACACACACACACACACACATGCGCGCATGCGTATATTTTTCTACAAATGTTTTTCTGGACTCAGGGGGTCCCAAAACATGTGTCCAATTTTTGGGTGCAATACAATTCTTTCTCTATACACTATGCACATAATACATGTAAAGAAAGTAAAATGGAACAAACATGTCAGTCACTAATTATAAAGCATGAGGACAATTAAAAGAACTCTTACGCTTATACCTGATGTGCCAGTAGATACTTTGAAAATATGTGTAACTCTAATCACAAAATCACTTGGAAAGGTGTAAAAAGAAGATTAACACTAATCAGCCGGCAGGAAATTGAATTGAATTGTAAAATGTCACTCTCTCTAGCTCTAGAAAACAAAATAAAACTGATTTGGGATAAGGAGGCATATATACTTCACTTAGAATTGAACGAAAAATCAGTAATGGTATGGCTTAGGCTGGAAGTTTGGAGGACACAGAAAATAACAGACAATTCTGATAGGAGAATATGTGGTTTGTATGAAGATTGGGTGTATATTTTGGCGGAATTTGCACAGTGAAATGTGCACAATTAAACTAATAGAAAAATGTCACCAATAGAAGGAGATTAGCATGTTACGATCTATTGGCTAAACGGAAGAACTGGCAAAACATGGGCAATTTCCTGGCTAAAGTGGGCAAAGACAGATCATATTTGTTCACTTAGAGTCAATGCATGTGTGTCTTCCCTTTCTTTTTCTTTACTTTTCTCTTTTGTTTCTTTTTGCCACCTTTAATTTGTATCTGAAAAATGACCCATGTCTACGACCCATATAGTAAGTGTGTAAAAACGTTCATAATTTGACATCAATAAAAGTACCCATCAAATTGAAATGGCTCATTCGGATATCTGTACTCCAAAAGTATTCATTTGTCATTTATATGTTCATGCTGAAACTTGAATAGCCTCCTCGGTACCCTGATTCAGCCCCCTGAGATTTTTATCTCCGGGGTATTAAAATAGAAAGTTTACTAAACAAATTCCCTCACTTTAAAACATTATTCGTGGTAAAATTTCCATCATTTCTCAGAGGAGATTGCAATGTGCAATGGCCTAATTTCCTAAGCAGGTACCAAAAATGCTTTGATAATGAAAGGAGCACTTCCAACATCTCCTGGCTTAATATATGTGAGTCAATATTATTATTTTATATGTTTACTTTCTTTGTTATTTCTTTGTTAGAAATAAATTATACTACGTACGGAGCTGCTGCCACTCACTCAGCGCGCATAACAGCGACACCACCGGCCGATTTAGAGCCGCGAATCCTGTTCTACTCTGCTAATTACTCAGTGCATAACACACTCCATAAATTCAGGAATTCCGCTCCCACACTGATGTTAACTTATTTCCCGGTAGAATGAATTAAGAGAGGTATTTGATTAAGACCCCAATAATCCTCCCAAATAAGGTACCTTGCTGAAAGGAAACATGCTGAATTGCAAAAAATCATTAAACGCCTAAGGTACATCGTTGTACCACTTTTAAATACTCTTCTAAATTAACCGATATGTGAAATGTTCACTTCATTGCAAACAATGTCCCTCAAACGAAGCCGTTAAAATACGTGCTAATGTCAGGAAGGCCGCAATAAGTCCCTCAGAAAGGAGAACTGACCATAACTGTACCATAATCTAAATTTCGGATCCAAAACGCTAGTTGCAATAGACGCTCGGAACACTGAAAGGTACTCTGATCTTATCTGAACATGTAATAAGATACTCTCATCGTTTCACTTGATCAGACAGTTCCATTAGATTATGTGTTAAGCTACATTTACAATGATAAGCAAGCAAAGACGTAACGCAACGTAAGCGCAAGCGCCAGGGAAGGCCATTCACAATGCAGTCGTAAGCGTAACGCAAGAAGTTAGTTTACCTTTATGTAATGTTTGATTTGTTTCTTGTCTTGCTGAAACAAATTGTAGACCATTTGTCCTAGGTCTGTAAATTGCGTACATGTGTAATATCTTCCAAGTGTTCCGCAAGTTTCAAAATGAATAGCATAATCAACAAAACCACTATAAGCAAATTCACTCAAACTTTTACAGATAAATAGATCATAAAAATTACGTATTAACAACTGGCGCTCGCGGCAGTGACATCACAATTTTGTATCCAAAATATTGCAAATAATGCAAGCATAGAGACCACAAAAAGTGGTAAAACTGCACATTTAATGAAAGTGTGAATTGTCTCTTTGCGCCTTACCATTTATGAGAGCCAAGAAATTAGACGAATTGGTGGGTGCATCCATTAAACCAAAGCATGAAAAGTGCTATAACCTCTTGATGGAAATGGAAATGGCTAGACATGGCCAAACAGAAGAGTGCTGTAGCGCTGTAAAATCTCGCATTACGTCACCTGTTGTTGAATAGTAAGCAAGGCATAGAGGAAGGCATGAAGAACTCTTTCTCTATGTACGCAATGCAAGGACAACATTTGGAATTTTCATACTCTTGCGTTGCATTGCTGCGTAGCGTGTTGCGTATGACTATGTGAATACTTATATTGAATATCACGAGTGCAAAGTCTTGCCGCTGGAAATAATGCTATCAGGGTTTGGCAGTCATTATTCCACACTCTAAGTCTGCCAGATTGATTCTTATATCTGTATCTGAGGAAATTTAACATAACCAATTATTATTCCAGTAATATGCACCTCTAACAAGTGTTTCTAAAAGAAAGGTTGTATTTCAATTGCATCTCATACTATTTGCTTTCAAATACAATATTTTCTGCACGGAAAACACTGTCTCTGGGTCTAGCTTTTAATCCAATTTAGGAACTTACCTCCTGTAGCCAGTGCGACAGCTTCCTAAAAATGTATATTTCATGTTTCATTGAAACTCATATTCCCAAAAATACATAACTCAGAAATGCGGAAACTGCACGCAAGAGGTTTCAGAGATTTCACACAGAGATTTCAGTAAGATTACATAAAATTTCTGTATCTACTGGGTATTAATTTTTATTCGTGATTTGCCGCACAACAAACATCATCAATTCAATTGCTAATGAAGCAATTTTATTTATTGTCACTCTATGTATGCTGACATTCCGTTAAGAGAGTTGGATGTTGCTCCTTTAGCGACAGGAAATCCCACAATGGGATGAGTTAATGAAACTTCTTGAGGCGACTAGAATACTGTTCCTCTAGCGGCAGGGGTCCATACTTATTCTTCAGGATAATCTTCTTATATCTGCAACGATATAAATAATATTTATATGTCATTTATATTTTGACATCCGAACGATAGTTATCCCAACTGCAGCTATAATGGGTGTAGTTTTTATATTCAACTTATCAACAAAGAACAGAGAAACTTGTGAATGTTACTCATTATTGCGAAGGGAAGACTGGTTGTATTAGCACCGCAATAATATCCAGAGCACTTGATTCATTTTCTCTTCCGAAAACTATAACCGCTATTTCTTGGTAGAGGTCGCTGTAATGTATACCGTATACAATTTCGCTACCTCTAGGTAAAGGTCACCGGACGAGTATTTTCTTTCTCGTTACAGTGTCTCCATTAGTCTATAGTCTAATACGGGCTTGTACTTTTCTTCCGCAAACGATCACTGTTTCTTCTCGTTAGAGAGCGCTATGGCTTCAGTGTAGGCTCACCAGTCTTCAGTTCTTGCATATCGGCCCGCGGGAAATCGTCAATAAAACTGAACGAGTATGTATATATGTATGCATGTATGTTAGTATGTATGTATGTAAGTATGCATACATGTATGTATGCAGGTGTTTCGAAACGACACCGAACGATATGTGGATGTTGCTCAGGCTCTATATGATACGAAAATATAGTTTTCAACTCCAATGGGGGTACATCTACATACGCCTCCTAATCAGCACGAATTAGGCAGTCATACAGGAACATAGCCGCACACCTGGCCCCGCTACAAGAAGTAAAACAGATAGTTTGGGAAGCTGAGCCTCGCTTTCCTTCGCAGTGTATTCGAAAACTGCCGATAGTCTCCACTTAGCTCAATTTAAGCCTTGGGCTTAAAAAAAACGCATTAGTCATTTGTTTATTATTCCAACAGGCAATGAATGAAAGGAAATTACTGGGGTAATAAGCCAGGACACACACACCGTATATACTAGGTTTCACAGACAATTTTTGGGGCAGGCACATGAGAATGCCTTTCTGAAATTCCGCGTTTTGTTTGGATTCTTTTAAAATGTTCACTGTGATTGCATTTCTTATTGGTCAATATGTATACCAAATTACATTCATATTGGATAAATTCCTAGGGCCATAAGTTATTCTAAAATTATTATGTAAATATATTGTATAATCAAAATGTTTCAAGCTCATAATTTGAGAAACATCGGTTGCTATTTTCGAGATTTGCAATCAATTTTCCAGTATTTACATGGAATTAACAAGAAAATATGCTTTAAATACGTTTGATGTGCGAACTATGAAGATATTTACAACACTATAAGAAAATTTAATGCTTAAAATTAAACACATTTTTAAACAAAAGTATTATTATTATTCGAATGTATTTTATATCGCAGAATCTTATAATGAACAAAATTTCGATTTTTATAGTAGTGGCAAAAAATTTATAACGTTAGTGATCTGGAGGATGGAGTTAAGGAACTTAAAAGGGCTACAGCTGCAAGAATATCGTCAGAGCACTACCAAAGGTTTGTGATAAATTAAAAAAAAAAATAAAAAACAACAACTTTGGGGTTAGACAAGAAGTTCAATTTACTATCTTTAATTCGAAATATTAATTGATTAATTGATATATCTCTAGTTGTTGAGAGTTTACTATTAGGATACTTACAAAATGAGGTGGGAGGAATAGTGTGCCTCACATTTTTCAAGCTCCTAGTTGTCCGACCCCTAACTTTTGCCTTATAATCTGAAGTCTAGGACAGGTTTGTTGATAAGGCATAAGGATAAACTGATTTATTTTCACAATTGCTCTACAAGAAGATACTCTGAGGTGTGATTATGTGCGCTGTCTAATCTCAAAATGATCTAATTTTCAATGTTACATAAACATTACCTAAAATGGTTTCAAAACTGCGATATCAAACTTCGTACTAGTTCAAGCATCGGCTGCAAGATTGCTATATTTTTTCGGGATCATTTCGAAACAACCTATACACGGTCACGCACGCATTCAATTTGGTCCTTGATTGATTACATAGGTATTGTATTTCCACTAAACCATAGATATAGCAACTAATGATAAGTTACATGTTTATAATATCTCTTTTTTCATTATTTTACCAAAAAGAGAGCCACGCAGGCATTCAATGTGCAACATTAATATGGAAAAAGCATTACTTTGTTTTTTAATTCTATTCATATTCCCGTAGAGGGCACTCAAATATTCAGCATAAATATATATTTAACAGGAGAAAGCCTTAGATTTTAACATATTTTTATATACGTAGAGGACACACGCTCATTTTACATAAATCATTGATATTAGGAACACTCTTTTGTAACAGATTACCCCATCTTTCGTTCCCTCTCTCCGGGGGAGGGACATGTTCGCTTAACACTTATAACATCATTCCCCTAGTGGAACAAGTTATCAACTCACTCACAACCACGTCAATCTGACGTCACGAGAAACATAAGGTTTGAGACTGTTTAGCAATTTTGGTGGAAAATTGTTGCGATTAGATTAACACATTTCTTGTTTATGTTACCTGAACTATGTATACTAGTTGAAATTATGTGTGATGTATTGCGCATGCCACAAATTGAATAAATTAACACAATTTACATACAAATAAATAAGTCGTTCGCACTTAATTCTCTGGTTTTGTATTCCATTCTTCTTAACGTTGCAACGCTCGATATTTAAATATGAAGATTTTTCACATTATAATTTAAGTACTTTAGCTAGTTGGTCAATGCGATGAGTACCGTTTGAAATAAATGAAGTGGATTTTATTTATGGACGCTCTTTTAAGGGTCCCATTCTATTCTGGGCGTGAAAGATCGCATAGTTTGCTGCAAATCTACAACATTGCGCTTTGAAAGTAAATGGCGTAAATTCCAATCGTTTTACTTACCGAAATCAACCGAATTTCTTTTTCATATGACAAAAATCAATAACGTCGCCCCAAGTACAATATATCTGCTTTCCTCTGTTCTTATCTCCATGTACAACAAAATGAGTAATGACGTGAGAAAATGTAGCATGAAATCAGAATAATTTAAATTATAAAGAAACTATTTACATAGAATGTATTACTCATGAGACAATAATAAGAATTTAAGTGTAAGTCTTACAATTCATAATTTCACATTTTAGACCTTTATAATTATTTCCTTTCCTAAGCTGGCAGGATTGCGACGAATAAATACATAAACATTCATTCCAAATTGCATAATTACTCGCGTAAAACACATTGATATTTACAAGGATTAATTACTTATAGGAGTGCATATGTATAACGTATAAATTACACAAGATAGGAAAGGCGTTGTTTTCCAACCAAAAATTCGAAACCGAGATTTCACCGAAAATATATGTTTTGAGACCCTCTGAACAAAAAAGAGCATTTTTAGAAAAAGTCAGTGTATGCGTCTGTGTGCGAGTGTGGACAGCATGCCTCAAAAATGAAAAGCCCGTTAAATACCAAACTTGGTATTGAAGTTCAGTAGCCCCTAAGGGTACGATACGATCTAAACCAAACTACCCTATACATGAAAAATGTTCGAAAATTTTGATTTTCTCGAGAGTGGCTAAAACAGGTTTTATTAAAATGCCGTATATTACAGATATTTACATGACAAATAGAATGCATGTCTCGAATTCCATGGAATTAGCCCCTGAAGTCTTCTTTATTCTATATGACTTTTGCGTAACTGGCAAACCGTAAGATATAGACAAGAGCTGACAACACAAAATTGTAGATCTCGTCAAAACATGTTCTTTTCATTTTTATTGTGGGGAGGGGGGGGTCACCGTTTACGAGATATTCCTTATTATTGGCTTCAATTTTAAAATACTTATACTTTCTCAGAAAGGAACTCGCCATGTTTCTTTTGCTTTATTTCTGGCCAAGCAAAGAAACGAATTTCAATGGCAATCGCATAGTGACAGCTTTTACAACAATATATTTTTGGGATAGTGATTACTTTAGTTCCTTTCTACTTATAAGGAACTAAGTGATAAGAACATTCCACTACTGCTTATCTAGATTAGTATCGAGTAGAAATATTTTTTTTTCTTTTTAGAACAGCCTAGAGAAAGTTATGTGCATCGAGCATATCTGATTTTTTAAAATTATCTAGGTTTATATTATATATATATATATATATATATATATATATATATATGTGTGTGTGTGTGTATGTGTTTGGACTGTAAGTTTAGGATTTGCTGTTCAACCTGCTACGGATACGACACCAGTCATCCTTCAATCCGTTACTCTTATCTCGGAGAAAGAGTTTTACAGCACTGGAGGCGCGCAATTGGGACACATCGTTGTTTCTTTAGTCGCCAGCAGTGGCGACGGCTCGCTGAATTTTACGAGTTTTCCTGGTAAATGACGATGGAAGCAAACAACAAGCGCTCGGTGATGCATACGACTCGGCTATATTATGTGGTGTTCGCCGAGTATATATGTGTGAACTACCTGAAAGTAAGCCGTATTTTCATATATAGACGTGAATGTTGAAGAAGGTTCAGTTTCATTTATCTCAAATAGAAATAATGATCGAATCTACATGTGTTACGAGGCCTTAATACACAATATTAAAGTAGACGCAGCAAATAGAAACTAACTTAAAAGTGTTTATTGCTGCCAGCAAGAAAAAAAATCTATCTTTAATTTTTTTATTTTTTATTTCGTTTTAAAACTGTAGTTGAGCAATTAAAGTTAATAAAACTATTTAACCCTTTCATTATAATTTCAAGACATAAGCTTATTCATTAACCCACCTGGGCTAAATTTGGGGAGTTAAGAGATCAGAACGCCGTATATACGCAAGATTTATTTACAGCTGCTCATTTAAAACTGCCATCTTATGTATTTATATTATGACCGTTTTCTATTTCTGGTGTAGTTATTATTCTTTGTATCGGTATGCGAGGGGTGAGAGAGCTGTGTGAATATTTTAATAAATCCTATAGATATGGAATGATATAAAATATGAATATAATTCTTGATAATAAATATATAATAGCAAAGGGTAGTTTAAAGTAAAATATTAGTTTGTGCACCAATGACAAGAATTTCTTTCCTTTGAAGTTTTAAAAGTAAGACTTAATTTTTATTTACAAAACCTATGTTAAATAAATTTAACACTTTAATATATAAATTAAACAAACATTAAAAAAACAAGAATTAAATTTTAACATGTCTTTCTTTTAAAACTTAAAAAAAAAGAAATCTTATCAGTAATTCCCAAAACTTGTGCTTAGCTCTTATAACACACGATTGCTTCCAATCTAGTTCTCGCATAAGTAGAGTTCACATAACTTACGAAATGAAGAAGAAGTGGTTTGAAATATGTGCTGTGTACATATTGCCATTCAATATGTTCGGCAGAGCATGTTTTACTCTCTTAATTCAAATAGACGTTGGTGCTGCTGGGCGAGGCTGTGGTACGTCTAGGTCTGAGACCTAGTAGTGCGGGAAAAAATTGCTCCAAAAATATTATTCATTACCTAAGAACTCTACTACTACTGAATTGTGAACAGAAAATATTCAAGTGATTTTCTACGAACAGTTTTGTTAAAATGTAGAACTTATGACTCTGTTCATACCGGGACCTGTTTCACAGTGTTTACACGCTTTGTTAATTGTAGACTCCGTAATTTGCAAAAATCTGTTTCGCAACGAATTTTGTAAAATCGAACTTTACAGACATAATAAAACATTTACAAGTGAAATGTTATAGAGTTTGCCAGTGTTTTGTTTCACAATTAAACAGTAATTCCACACATTTGTGTCTTTGTGAACTAATCAGGTTATCTATCAATGACTTAAAGTATGTAGAGTATTCTAAATTTTAATATTTGTGAGAAAAAACGCACAAAAAAAGTATGCAACTGAGTCCACAAAAATATATCTGAAAACCACATAAAATGCTATTTTATAGCAGTTTCAGTAATTCAGATAATGATATTTATGCAAGGGAAGAAGATATCAAATGGAATACTCAGAATTAATATCTTTGCAGCCCTTTACGAAAACAATGAGAGGTTTCGAATGACGTCTTTTCATGTGGAAATGTTATTGCACGATGTAGAACATCTCATTCAGCATTCAAAAGGCAAAAGTGGAAACATAACCTCAAAACAACAGCTGTCTGTTGCTTTACACTGGCTGTCAATTTTATGCCATTGCAGACATGCATGGAGTTTCCAAGACTTCTGTATGAGAGGTGTGCACAAAGTATCCTGCCTTTGCACATACATGAATCTACCGAATGTACGACGTAATAATGCACATTCTGCAAATGTATCAGCGAAGCCAACATACGAGGAGTGTCCGGAAAGTAAGTACCATTTATTCTATCCCCACTAGTGTCGCAGTTCCGCGCATGCGCACTGGTCTCTCTGGTCCATTATCTGTCCATTGATCCATTACAGCCGCATGGAATTTACAGTTGTTTGTGATCGTTCAAAAGTTTAAGACAATTTGTGATCCCGCGAATGTAATGACAGATGGAATTATGAGAAAGTGGGTCAGGCAATTCAAAGATGAACGATCCAATGCACGGAGTGGGCAGCTTTCTGTTGTCGCTGATGGTTTGGTTAAACAAGTGGACGAGGTAATTTGTGAAAACAGATGGTTCACAATAAAAGTGCTTTGTGATATGTATCCACAAAACAAGGTATTCAGCAGTAGCTATCTTACTGGCAGCAGCTTTCTTTGAAGAGGGCATACAAAAGTTTATTCTGCGCTATGACAATTACCTAAACAATGGTTGCTACTATGTATGACATTTAGTTAAGAATAGTAAGTTAAAGAATGCTCTGTCATGTAGAAATAAACGTGAAAACAAATATTCTGTGCCTTTTTTCCCAAACCGGTACTTACTTTTCCGACTCGCCTCGCACTAAAATACTAGACTTTCTAATTGCATATCGTTAATATTTGATATCTTTGAATCTCCAAATAGAATTAAATAACTAACATAGTGTATTTCAGATTAAATATACACCCATAAGAGTTGTCCAATATACTAGACGGATAAAGACATCTTAACTCTTTAATGTGTTTAACGCATACTTGGCGAAGCTTTGAAACAGCAATATAAAAGAATGTACATAATGTTTACTTTTGTAAATTGTATATATGGATTTTTAAAGCTCCTCAAACTTTACAAGTTAAAAAATGTGTCCTTGCCTACTTATTTTTAAACTGTTAATATTCAAATAGTAAATATTATGAAACAGTTTCCAGGGAGAGACTCAGTGCTAAAAACATGGATGTATATTTTAATTGCGTAAGCTAATTAAAGTTTTGTTGTACTTACGTTACATTTACGATTCTTTACAAATTAATATCCCGCTTAAACTAGTGTTCTTATAGTAAACTAGTATCGCCTAGGTACACTACATCCACATAACGCCCTGGCTATTAGCATGTGTAGCCGTGTGGTTTGTGCTACCTATTACCTATTTTTTTTTTCTCCTGCTCTCTCTGTCTTTCTTTTTTCTTATCCACGTTTGATGTGCCATTCCCAAATATTGCCCTATTTCTTTAATTCCTCTCTTTCCGTTGACATTCAACATTTTCACTTCTGCCATCTCTCCTGGCACACTATCCCATTTGTGTTCCGAAATTTCTTCCCCGCAATTTCTTACCTGTTTACAATCTGTTAAATATGAATAATGCTGTAAGTTAACGCAACACTTTTTTTTTTTATAAAAAATACAGTTCCGGAGGCTTGTCAGGACTCCGGCGCTGTATTCCTTTTTTCTCCATTTTTCCAGTTTCCTATATTTCCTTAGTAGACCGTATTATTCTTAACGTTTTCCTTTTACATATACACACACAAACGTAGACACATTTACAAACACAGAAACACCCATGCCCAAGGCGGGACTCGAATCCACGATCCTGTGCACCACGAAGCGCCAAAGCGAGTCACTTTAGCGAGCGCGGCCACCGGGATCGGCATTTATGAAGACATTGACTTTAATTGATGTGTGCAGAATTTTACTTAAAGTTAACTTGGCCGTGTTACTGTCCCCGAATAGAGGCTCTCATCCCCTTAACTTACACGTATGCACCTAGAGTCGGAGGCCTAGAGACCGCCAAGGGAAATTTAATCAGAGAAAAAAGAACTCGGAACAAGGGATCGGCTCCTAGCGTGTGTGTGAAAGAAGTATAAATGAAATGAAGGCGAAATAGATGATAGGCAAGGTGATTATGGAGCAATTGAAATAAGTAACAGGAGAGCCCGGAAATAAACCTCCCAGATGTTGCTTTCTCCACCCAAATTCCATATGTGATCCTTTGAGATTTAACGCGGACCGCCTTGGTGACAGCGCGGCCACAGCGTCGGCCTATGCAGAATTTTACTAGCCAAATACCTGATTATTTGTAATAGCGTACCAGATGAATTTGCTCTCATTTGTTCAGGTTACATCAAACGATTAATATTGATATGTTTAAAAACACTATTCCAGGAACATCTACCATTGTATTTTATTATATATTAGAAACCATTGATTTAAACATACTTCACTAATGGTTTTAATATTTGTTTAGTGTTCCCTAGCTTTGAAACAAAGGTGTATATTTTGCGCACACTGTTCACAAGATTGCTACACTCTTGCACGGCACTGTTTTTCCAAGGTTCTGAAAATGGCTCTCGAAATGTTTTACATATCTCCAGTTGAGTTGTAATGTATATGTATGACTTGCCGCACATAAGCACCTGCCATTTTTTTACCTAACAAAGTCTTTCGCATCAAGACAAAATGGAAGCTCCAGCACAACTGGATGTCTTTGCATCCTAAAAAGCTCAACACAGTAGCATTCAGTGTGATGCGATTTGCAATGTGTACAGTACACTAAAAACAGACAACTAGGCCGCGCATTAGACCGTTCGCCTCTCACCTAAACGGCCCGGGTGCGATCCCAAGCGACCGCATGTGAAATTTGTGGTGGATAAAGCGGCTCAAGGGCGGGTTTTCTCCGGGTTCTCCGGTTTCCCCCGCCATCGCATTCCACCGGTGCTCCATCTTCATTGCATGCATCACTAATGTCATTGCCTGCGGCGTCAGAAGTAGTAAAAGCGGGCGTTAAAAACTACCAAAAAACAACAACAAACAGACATCTCTCCGTCTTAGCTGCGGCTTAAGCCATATCTAAATTGTGCTAATATCAGACTTTTCCCCCGATTTTCTTTAAAGTAATAAACATTTTAACAATTCATAATAAACCCCTACACCATAACAATATTATATTTATAAATGTCCCACATGAGCGTTTCTGTTCAGTAAAAATCGTATTAATATCCCACATATTACATGCCCAGACTTCAACAAAGATTAAAATATGGAAATTCTTTTCCCTTATTAAAATGTGCAAGAATACACAACTCATGCCAAAATAATGCCACAATCCCTTTTATTAAAATGTATTTCTCTGTAATCTAATTCTTCTGACAAAACATAAGGCCGCTGGACAATATAGTTTAAGGACAGAATGAATTTCGTTGAAATACGCAGATGGCCTTAAACATTTGCTGCGCCCTGTATAATTATATACATATATGATAGAATTATACACATGCTATATTAAATGTAAAAATGCGCCTTTATATAACAAGTAGCCGTAGAAAATAATAATAATAATAATAATAATAATAACAATAATAATAACAATAATAATAAAAAAATCAGATGTGTTTCATTCACATAACTTTCTCTACCTGTTTTGAAAACAAACTATTCTCACAAAAGATTATTATTTTATTTATTCATACTAATCAAGATAAAATTGTTCTAAAGATATTGATTAAAATGCTCAAAAGCTGTTTACATGACATATGAAATGAATACCTGAATTTCTTGGAACTAGCTCCTGAAGTCCCCTTATTTTTGAATGACTTTTGCATAACTAGTAAGGGATAGACAAAAGCTTACTACAAAAAATTGTAGATCTCTTTAAAACACACACTTTTTGAACGAGTATATATATATTATTTAGAGCTAACCATCTCCGGAATATTACCGTTTATTGGTTTCAGTTTTAAAATAGTTAATAGTTATGATCCGTTTCACATATTTTTTTTTCCTCCCCTGGTCATAAAAAGAGAGCAAATTCAATGGAAATTGCCTTGGGACTGTTTGACAGCTTTTAAAAAATGTTACTGTCCCTTTAGCCGAGTGTATTTCCTTATTTCCCTTCTATTTATCAATTATGCCAAGTATCATTCTCGTCAATATTTATCTTGATTAGTATGATGTACATAAAGGAATAATCTCTTGTTTGAATATTTTTGTTTGCAGAAAACACAGAGAAACTCATGTATGAAATATTTAAGATTTTTCCTACTTTAAAAAAAAGTACACACACAAACTCTCTTTTTAATGTTTTTCTTTCCTCTTGGCAAGTATTCTGTGAGCGAAAATTTGTGATGGAACGCAGCCTTACTTAAGCTCACCATAGTAAGCGATAGACAAACTAATTAGTGCATTTTTATAGCAGGAAGAGAAGACAGAAAGGGAAAGAAGAGGACCATGATTTTAGAGGGAGAATGCGATGTTTACATTCCACATAAAGTTGTCTTGTCTTTAGAGGAAATATCCCAAACACCAAAGGCGATAAAGTTGCTCTCTAAATCAGTGTGATCTACCCCAGTCGATAAAACAGAAAGGGTCCGCCTAGAGCACATATTTTGAGGTGGCACTGTTAATAGTTTGGCCAGCAACGAGGGCAAGCACACAGATCGATAACCTACCAAAGACAACCCTTGGTGGGTCACCATAGACACGTGTGGAGTCCCGGAACAAGAAGTTGGCTTCGCCGTACCGCCAAACCTTAGCCGATTCAAAACTATGATTGTGCTTTCTTTTTGGACGATGTGGATAATTTCAACTACTTACCCATATTGTTGGTCCTATATCTAGCCTGGTTGCTGTAGAAACAAAACAAATCACAAAACTGATATGGACTCGAAAAGCACATGTGCTATAGGTAAAAGACTAGCTTATCCTGTTTTACTTTCTCTACACGTACTATGTACATACTGTGTAGAGAAGGTATTATATTTAACTGTATGGTATATTCGATACCAAGACTTAACCAGAAATAGATGTTTTGACACACCCTGAATAAAAAAATATTTTTAGGAAAAGGTGTATGCGTGTGAATGTGTATCTGTGGACAGCATAGTCAAAAACGGAAAGTCTATTAAATAACAAACTTGGTGTAAGTTTATTATTTTCAAAGGATGCGATACAAAGATTTTTAGTAAAATCCTCCACCCCCAAACTTCCCTTTATATCAACTACTTGATTTTCTTTATTAAAATATCGTATATTAAATACATTTAAACGACAAATAAAATGTACATCTCGACATTTCTGGGAATAGTCTCTGGAGAACTATTTATTCTGGATGAATATTGTTGGATTTTGCCTAACTGAAAAACCGTAAGAGTTAGACTAAACTTACTACAAAAAGTGTAGTTCTCGTTAAAACACATAATTTATAACTTTTTGTTTTGTAACGCTGACCGTTTCTTAGACATTTCTGGCTATTGATTTTAGCTTTAAAATACTTATAGTTTTCTTATACGGAATGTTACCACTTCTGGGCATAAAAACAGAGGAATGTCAACCACATAGTCCCAGATTTAAGACATTTGAATATCGCTAGCCTAGGATATTCCCTTATTTCCCTTCTACCTAATAGGACCATTTCTGCTAATATGTATCTCAATAAGCATGAAGTAGATAGAAGAATAAGCTTTTTAACAATAATTGGTTACAGAGATGTACAGAAACTCATTTGAATGGAACACATCAGGTTTTTTCAATGTATGTGCCCTACTCGTACCTTTGTTTAGACTTCTCCGGAATTAATGTAGAATTTCCAAACTCCAGGTTTCTTCTATTTCTCTGTCCTCTACCATAACTTTCTCCATAATAAAATTGTCAAATCGATTCTAATTGGGGTATTAGAATAAAATTGTCACCCAAGCCAACAAACCTTGTTTGTAAATAAAATGAAAAACTACCTAACGACTACCACATTTTTCTTTCTAATAGAAGACATTTGCATCCAACCAATATTTCAACTTATTTATTATTATATTTTATTTTGCATCAATATTCATCGTCCGAAAATAGAATGGGATACATGTGTGTGAAGTGTGTATTGCAAAATCTCGTAACTTCGTTGGGTCTTTTCAAACTTTTCTTTGAATCTGCAATAGCACACTTCCCACACTTGTACCACAATACTATATTGTTTGCATTCATATAAATATTATACTATATAATCTTATATGAACTGTGTATGTGTGTTAGAAAGAGCATGAGTGAAAGAAAGAACAATGTGACGCCAAAAGAAATGATGGTATTTAACTTTAGTACTTTCCAAAAATGTGACATGAATATTTTTAAAAATCACAACAAAAACCACAGTTTTCGTGTTTTACTTTCTCTACACAGTACCAGGTAAGTAGTTAGAGCAGATATTACACTCCACCCAAAAATTCGATACTGAGATAAAAATAATCTTTCGAGAGAGGTGCGCCCGCGCGTGGGTGTGTGTATGTGTGTGTGTGTGAGAGAGAGAGAGAGAAGGAGCGAGAGAAAGAGAGAGAGAGAGAGAAATCCTCCCACTCCAAACTACTCTTTACATGGAAAACTTTTGAAACCTTCGAAATTCTCAAAAATGGCCCTAACGATTTTGATTAAAATGCCGTATATTAAATATCCTTACACGACAAATAAAATGCATATCTTGAATTTTATGGCAATAGCCTCTGAAGGCTTCTTTATTCGGAATGAATTTTGCTGAATTTTGAATAACGGTTAAGCCGTAAGAGATAGTCAAAAACTTACTACACAACAAATGTAGATCTTTCTAAAAAACCCAATTTAAGTTCATATACATTTTAGTAGAACTGACCATTTAAAATATTCCTTGTTATTCCTTTTACTTTTAAAATATTTTTAAACTTGTCCAATACGAAAATTTGCCTATTCTTGGCCATGCAAGTAAAAAAAAATGAATTTCAATCACATAGCATCCAGCTTTTAAAACATTTCACTGCCGCTTTAGCCTAGTGTGTTACCTTATTTCACTTTTATTTACAAGAAACTAAGTAATACGGCTATTTTTGCTAGTGTTTGTCTCGATTAGCAAGTAGTATGTAAATAGAAGAATAGGCGGCTTAACAAGAAGTTGTTACATAGACGTAGAGAAAGTCATGTGAATGGAACTCAGCAATTCTTTTTTTTTATTTACTTTCTCAGAGAATGGGTAATGAACCTCATTTAATGCCAAATGTTTAAAATATTTGGATGACAACATTTTCTGGAAATAGCTTGTCCGAAGTTCTCTTCATCAGGACGAAATGTGTATAGTTGAGCATAACTCGATCCCAAGGTTTGAATTGATGTCGTCTTCCATGGTGTAGTGGTAATCTCTTGTACTCAAGGTCTCGGGCTTTTAATCCGGAAGGAGCGCATAATATATATTTTCAGATGTAAAAAACATCCTTAGCATGACTTCCTTCGGAAGGGAACTAAAGCCATGTCGTGGATTTACGGCACGTAAAAGAACTTCAAGCATAATTAAGCGGTTTTCACGCTCAACATAAAATGGAACACTGAGAACTACAACAGTTAAAGAGCGTCCATAAATAGAACTCCATTTCATTTTCAAGGAACCGCAAGTTGGTTTCTAGTGGACAAAGCGGCGTCTGGACATGTTTTCCTCCGGGTTCCCCTGTTTTCCCCGCCAATTTTCTCACCAATTTTTTCATAATAACTATTTCTTTCATTTATTCGACCTGTCATGTTCCTCGTTCACATGTTCGGCTATGGGCCGAATCCCTTTTCCAGGTTTTTAATTCTCTGATTCAATGTCTGCTCCTCGACAGGCCTCAGACCCTAGGAACTGTCGTGTAATTGCTGTAGATCTCCTTAAAATACACAATTTACTTAGAGTACAATTTCACTGACATTCTTGTTATTGAATTAAAGTGTCAAATCTTTATAACAGGTGCTAATAAGCCATTCAATTTCTCGTGGTCACGCAAAGGAGAAATTTCAAAAAAATGTTAACAGTCTGACTATCTCTTCAGTCTTTTCTGCCTACTAAGAAATGTATAAAGAAATCATTTTGAAAGAATAATTTGTAGAAGAATGTTTAGAGAATCTTGCGTGAATGAAGCCCATAAGTTTATTTATTTAAATTTTCCGAAAAGGAGAACTATGTTTAACTATATTGGTTGGCAAATAATTTAGGATAAACTACAAAGGCTATAACTGTGCTACAATAAGTTATTAGAAACAATAAATAATTCATTATTTCCCAGGCTCGATTACCAGCTGGGGCGGGAAATAATTCTTTACCCAGAACCATTCCCTATTCCCCACAGAGTATGTAAGTAAGAATTTGAGAGCGAATTTGCTTGTGTTTAATTATATAAAAAGATTATCCCAATTCAATAAGCTACAGCAAGTATATAGAGTTGTTTCACAAGTTGAAAGCCCTCGATATGGGTGCTATATAAATGAAATGATAAAAAACATTTAATATTATTAATCTTGAGACTTCAGGGATGCCTTTTCACCATCCAATATTGAAAATTAAAGAATTCCATTTGTTCCAGCATTACCTTTATTTTTCTTTCTTTCTTTCTTTCTTCTTCTTTTTTGTTAGCTTAACGCCTTTAACCTAATTGGTCATATGGGACGATGAATAAAATTAGTGAAATTATGCTTAAATGATCTAGGGGTCTATGGAGCTTAAAGTTACTCGTAATTCGTCTTTTCAGGTTAAGGGGAAAGGTTCGTAAAAAAATTATCCGAGTAACTCACCCTAAGCGAGATTCGAACTCGCAACCTGTTGAACATGAGTCAGACGCGCCACACCCACGATATCCAGGCGGGTAGTTGACGTGTTGATAGAAATGCACGTCAAATCAGCTTCTGAGTAAAGAAAATAATTGTGCGCTAAAAGGTAAAGTTTACGCGTCAATCAAATGTTTCATTTTCTTTAAGCATTATGCCTTGGTATTTATCACAACGCCATCGAATTGCTTACTAAGTAAGTCCTGCTTTCCTCTTATCTTATGATCAGGCCTTATTTAATCGGCGCATTTATCAATCAATGACTTTATAGTACGTGAAGTTACCTCCAGTTTTAATGAGCTATGTAAATGATTTTCTTACAGAAAAGGAATGTTATATTCACTCAGAAAAGGAGGTAACTCCACTTTAACGTTTAGGACAAAAGAATTAGCAACACTTTTTGAAGTTAAAGTTACTGTTTAATCATTGAGATATTCAGGTTGGTGATAGCAAGTAGTCTGTATCCCTTGAACAAAGCATCTTCTGATCTTTTGTCTTTGAAGAAATACTGCTCTCTCGTAAAAGCACATAGAAATATTTTTTTTACTTCTCTACACGTATGGAGAGACTATGTACATTATCTACATAGTATATAGAGAAGGTAGTATATTGAACTTTGAAATTCGAAACCGAGATTTCACCGAAATCGAGGGCTTTCAACTTGTGAAACAACTCTATAAGATTTTCAAGAAACTCCCCTCACCCCACAACTACCCTTTGGTTTTCTCAAAAATGGCTGTAAATTTTTCATTAAAATATCTTATATTTAAGATATTCATATGACAAATAAAATATATATTTGAATTTTCCGGGAATATCCTATGAAGACCTTATTTTGGATGATTTTTTTTTTTTTGAATTTTGCATAGCTGGTAAACCATAATGTAATAGGCATAACACGTACTGCACAAAAAAAATGTAGATCACGTTAGAACACACAATTTATGTCATATATATTTTTTCGTGGAGTTGGCCGTTTTCGAGATATTCCTTGTTATTTTTTAATTGTTTCATTTATATATCCCGTTTAATATCTAAGGTCATATAGGAGGCTTTGCATTAGAAACAACTTGTTGCCTGTGGATTCTTTACGTTCCTTTTATTTTCCACAAACACACACATTCACTCTCACATACATACTTCCAGACTCTATGGGGGGGGGGGATAGGGAATAATTCTGGTTAAATAAACATTCACCACCTCAGCTGGGAATCGAACCCGGGACCTCCGCCTGAGAAGTCAGCTCGCCGATTACTCGACCACGGAGGCAGTGGTATTTGTTTCACTTTTAAAATAGTTTTCTCTTGGCCACGTAAAGAAACGGTCTTCGATTCCATATCATTCACATTTTAAAACATCTGGTTGTCCGTTTAGCCTAGTTATTTCCCTTCTACTTTTAAGGAAGTACGTGATAAGACCATTTCTGCTAATTTTTATCTCGAGATAAACAGAGATGTGGAGAAAGTCATGTGAACGAAACATCAGATTTGTAAGGCATTCTATCAACAAATGGCACAGGCCAAATTCTTGCGGCGTTTATTGCAGCACGCAATAGATTAATACTTTCTCTACCACGTATAGTAATAAGGGCAAATATGCATTCCACACAAGAATTCCATGTTCGAAATCTCACCGGAAATACATGCTTTGAGGATCCTGAATTAAAAAGAGCATTTTTACTTTCTCAACCCTATACAATGTATACAATGCACTCAAAAATTCTGTGTAGATATTTAACCAAAATATGTTTTGAGATCCTCTGAATTCAAAAGTAAATTCAGTAATAGGTTCCTGTGTGTATGTGTGCCTTTATGATTCGCATAATTCAAAAAGAAAATCCCCTTAAATTCCAAACTTCAAGTTCTACACTTTTTTAGGATGCGACAAAAAGTATGTTCAAGAAAATCTCTTAATATGGAACATCCTTTCAACATTTTGATTTTCTCACAAAGGATTCTAATGAGTGATTAAAATACCTTATGCTTAAGATATTTTATGTGAAATTAAATTATATATATATATATATTAAGTTTATTGGGAATAACCTTTGAAGTCCTATTCATTCTGGCAACCTGTGCGTAACTGGCAATCCTTAAAAAAAACAGATAACAACTTACTACACGAAATTTGTAGATTTGTCTAAACACACGCAATTTATGAGAGATTTATTTTTATTAGTTTAAGTTTTCAAATATTTTCTCAAGTAGAAGTCTTCGTAAATCTTTTGTATTTTTGCTGCTGCACAGTCAAAGAAAACCTAGTACTTTCTCTGCACGTACTTTGTATATAGTGTATAGTGTATAGAGAAGGTATTGCATTCCACCCAAAAATTCGACAGTCGAAATTTCACCGAAAATAGGTGTTTTGAAATTCCCTGAATCCAAAAAAGGTATTTTCAGAAAAATGTAAGTGTGTGTGTCCGTTAAATACCAAACATGGCATTTCAGTTCAGTTTCTTCCAAGGATGCGACATGAAGATTTTCAAGTAAATCCCTCCATTTCCAACTATCCTTTATGTGGAAAAAATTTCGAAAATTTTGATTTTCCCAAAAATGACGCTAGTTATTTTGATTAATATGCCTTATATTAAAGATATTTACATGAAAAATAAATGTATATATTAAACTTTCCGGGAATAGACTATGAAGGTATCTTTATTCTGAATAACTGGTAAACTTTAACAGATAGACAAAAATTTACTGGGTATAAAATGTAAATCTCGTTAAAACACATAATTTATATCATATTCATATACATTTTTCCGTGGGGTGACCGTTTCCGAGGTATTCCTTGTTATTTATTTTAGTTGTAAAATACACTTTTCTCATACAGGGACTTGGAAAACTTCTGGTCATGCAAAGAAACGTATTTCAATCCCAGAGCAACCAGCTTTTAAAGTATTTGTCTATTGTTTTGGCTCAGTGTATTCCATTGTTTACTTTCTGCTTAGAGGAAAGCAAGTATTAATTTCTGCTAATGTTTATCTCAATTATTATGAAGTAAGGAGAAGAATAATTTGTTAGAGAGACGTAGAGAAAGTCATATCAATGGAATACATCATACTTTTTTTTTTCTTCAATACGTTCACAATGTTTGACTTTCACTTTAGTCTAGTATATTCCCTTGTCCTATTAAGAAATATGCAATAAAATCACTTATGTGAAAAATTGAAGATTAAGAATTTCAGAACAGTTTGTTGCAACATATACCCGCATAGCTTTCACTATAACACATCAAATTTTTAGAGCAAATTCGTACGCACTGTGTGTGTGTGTGTGTGTGTGTGTGTGTGTGTGTGTGTGTGTGTGTGTGTGTGTGTGTGTGTGTGTGTGTGTAGGCGAGAGCGTTCACACACCTGGCGTTATTTAAGTTTGGCATCTTCCAAGAATGCGATACGAAAATTGTTAGGAAAATTCACCGCTCTAAACAACCTCTTACATGGAATATTGTTCGAAAATTGCAATTTCCTCAAAAATGGCTCTCGCGATTTTCATTGAAACACTATATGTTCAGGTATGTTCAAGATCATTTCATGACAAATGAAATATATATATATATATATATATATATATATATATATATATATATGTGTGTGTGTGTGTGTGTGTGTATATACTGATTTTCTTGGAATAGGCCTGAAATCTTCTTCATTCCTAACTGTTGCATATCTGGTAAAACTGTTGCATAACTTGTTACATAAAAAAGTAGATCTCTAAAGCACATTATACCTGGCGTTTGTCTTTTGTTGTTGTTTTTGTAGTTAACTATTATCCGACATATTTCTTCTTATTTTAAATGTTTCAATACTAATGCTTTTCTCTAATAGAAAGTTCTTGTTCTTGTTTCTTTTTACTTTCTCCATACGCACTATGTACATAGTGTATAGAAAAAGTATTGCACTCCACCAAAAATTCGATATCGAGATTTCACCGAAAATATATGTTTTAGGGTCCCCAATATCCAAAAAATGCATTTTCACAAAAAGGTCCGTGTGTCCATGTGTCTGTGAACACGATAACTCAAAAACGAAATGTTGGTAAAATACCAAACTTGGTATTTAAGCTTAGTATTTTGCAGGGATGCGACACGAAGATTTTGAGAAAAATCCTCCACCCCCAACTACCCTTTACATGGAACTTTTTTCAAAAATTTTGATTTTCTCAAAAATGGTTCTAACGATTTTGATTAAAATTTCGGATATTAAACATATTTACCTGACAAATATATGTATATCTTGAATTTTCTGGGAATAGCCTCTGAAGAGTGGTTTATTCTGGATGAATTTTACTAAATTTTGAATAACTGCTAAACCATAAGAGATGTACAAAAACTTACTACACAAAAAATGTAGAGCACATTAAAACACACAATTTATGTTACATACATTTTTTCGTGGAGTTCGTCGTTTTTTTGACATTCCTTATTTTTGGTTTCTGCTATGAAAAACGTATACTTTTCTCATACTGGAACTTGTCAACTCCTATCCATATAAACAAAGCAATTTCATTGACATACCAACCAGCTTTTGACTATCACTTTAACCCAGATTTTTCGGATGGAAATTTGATTAAATCCTCCAATTGCTCCAATAAATGCAATTGCAATGTCCCTTATTTCGCTTCTACTTACAAGGATGCGAGTAATAAGACTATTTCTGCTAATTTTTTCTGATTAGCATAAAGTAAATAGAAGTATAAGCTTTTTAAGAATTATTTGTTGCAGGGATATGGAGAAAGTCATGTGAATGGTACACATAAGATTTTTTTTATAGTGGCCATACAAGCAGAATGGAATTTCATTACCATTACACAGCGACCCGGCATTAAACTATTTGACTAATGTTTTAGCGCAGTGTAGATCTTTATTTATTATGTAGTTTTAGATAATAAGACAATTTCTACTATTTTTTTATCTTGATTGGCTCGAAACACTTTGAAGAACATGCTTTTTAAAATATAGCTGTGTTGTAGAATTAACAGAGAAAGTAATGTGAATGTGACACGTTATATGTTTATGATCACACTCATTATATATAAAATATATTTAACTATAGTTTTTCCAATAAAGCAATCTCAATATTATTGCAACATATGTATAGAACATACTGCATATATAATTATATTGAAATTATAATAATGTTTTAGAAAATTAGCAACCTACAGCAATATAACGTATTTTTAAAAGTATGTTCAGGTTTCCTGGACGTGTCCAAAAAGCACTTTTAAAGGTAGTATTTCAGAATCATCGTTGGTTACGAGTTTAGTAACTGTATAATACAATAAGATGTCGCTAAATTCTTTGGTTTTGGAATGTATTCAGGTAACTGCTTCCATATGTGTATCATTGTTTTATATAGTTTAAGGTTCATTATACCGTACCTTTGATTTTATAAGTAGGGCTTACAATGTGTCAGACTACATAAATGTATGATATTAAGGCACAGAAGTAATATTATTTATAAAATCCTGAAAGTAATATTGAGAAACTCTCAATAATCCAAGGATAGTGTTGTTATCCATGCACCTTAAGATGATAGACAGAATTAAAGTTTTATAAAAGAATGGTCATGTTTTTTTTTTTTTTTTTTTTTTTTCCCAACATATGGAAGTGGAAAACAAAGTTAAATGACAAAGGAACTACACAGAATATATACAGGCTGCAGAAATGAATTTTCAAAGGAGGACAAAGAGAAGTAAATATTCGATAAAATGCAATTAAGATACGAGTAAAGAACTCAACGTTCCATTAATGAAAGAATTCAAGCAAATAAGCCGAATTGGATCCAACATACAGAAATAATGGAAAATTTAAGAACTGGCAAATAAACATTGCCGACTGATAAATTAGAAATGCAAGTCTCAGAAAAAGATAGGATAACTCAAAACTGAACAACCAGTACATTTCATTTAATTCTTGGAGTAGAAAAAGATAAAAAAGTCGTATGTGTTGCATTCACATGACTTTCTCTACATAGTTGTAACAAAATATTGTTAAAAAGCACATTCTTCTATCTTCTTTATAATAATCCAGATAAACATTATCAGAAACAGTCGTTTCTTGTAAGTAGAAGGAAAATAAGGAAATACACTAGGCTAAAACGAATGTCAAATCTCTTAAAAGTTGTTTGATATGTGATTGAAATCTGTTTCTATGCAGGACCAGGGGTTTACAACTTTCCGTGTGAGAAAAGTATAAGTATTTTAAATATGAAAACAATAACAACGAATATCTCAGAAATGGTCAATTCCATGAGAAAAAAGCTATATGACATAAATTGTGTGTTTTAACTTGCTCTATATTTTTTGTGTAGCAAGTTTCTACTTATATCTTACGGTTTACCAGTTACGCAAAATTTAGACAAATTCATCCAGAGTAAAGAGGTGTTTAGAGACTATTCCCAGAAAATTCAGGATATACATTTTATGTGACATGAATATATTACATGTACGGTATTTTAATCAAAAGCGTTGGTCAGTTTTTACAAAATCAAAATTTTCGAATTTTTTTCTATGTAAAGGGAAATTTGGGGTGGGAGATTTTTCTCAAAACCTTTGTGTCACATCCCGGAAGATACTGAACTTAAATACCAAGTTTGGTATTTACTGAATTTTCGTTTTTGAGTTCACATGTTCACAGACACACGGACCGTTTTCCAGATATGTTTTTTTTTTTTTTTTTTTTTTTTTTTTTTTTTTTTTTTATATAAATGATGCCCTAAAACATGTGTTTCCGGTGAAATCTCGGTATGGAATTTTTGGGTGGCATGCAATAATTTCTCTATACACTATGTACATAGTACGTTTTCTGAGTTAGCCGAATATCGTTAAAACAAGCGTATCTTCTATGCTATATATCACATACAACATTATGTTTTGGAATTAAAAAAACATGTAGAAAAATATATAATTATCAGCAGTTAAGGCATTTTCTCTAGCACTTGGGTTCAGTTTGCTACATTTAAATCATCATCAGTGCATATGGGCATACAAAAATGACCATAAGTCACCGACGGCAGGAAAACGTGGTCTCGTGATTGATCAGCATATGCCAAAAGAATGACAATGGGTGACAACATTTTCTCAGAGTATAAATGGGTAAATTGAGAGAATGAAAAACAAAAATGTTTAATGGAGGCTAATAACTAATCTGTTTGGAATGGGTTCCGATTATTTTAAGATGAATCTATTGCATATGAGTCTAAAACGATGGATTATAGCGTATCTTATTAACTCTGCAAATTTCCAAGGTATTAATAACTTTATGTTGTAAGCAAAATTTCGTCTTCGCAAAAAGTTACAGGCCCGTCTTACTTATCACCGTTAACCAGTAGAGCCTAGTGCTGCGCTATCGATCTAATTGTAATACTTCTACACCAGTTTTTACGAATAGTGGGAGTATTGAAGCGCAAGAGTGTGTAACCTGAATCGCAGGAGATGCCAGTGTAACAACATTTTATTAACGCAAGTCCCAACTACTCCTCACTACTACACTAGTTCTTATGTTCTACTTCGCCAAATTTTGCGCCTAATATTAGCATTCCAATCACACTCTTCATTCTCTTTTCCTGCTCAATAATAAGGATTCATTTTCTTTGCTAATTCTCAGGAAAAGTGTTTGTACGCTTTTCATGAATTTTGGAACTCATTGACTTCCTAGGAATTGCGCATTGACGTTAATGGTATTGCTTACTGATCTTCCCGGAACATAATTACCTTCACTACTATAACTTGGAGCTAGTTACTTATAGTACGGAATTCTAAATTGTGTTCTTTAAAAGTTACGGCTTACTGATGACTTTCCTGCAATAGAATCATCAATCATGGGTTTTTAAATTATTCGCTGAATTGAATATATTAAATTACCTATCGCAAGTATTTCTGTATTTTTCCTTTATTTCCTTATAAAATAAGTATTAATTTATTTTTATGACAGTATAAGTGTCCTTCATTCAGAGGTCCCGAGTTCGAAGCTCGGTTAGGTTGAGTTACTGGGGGTTTCCTTTTCTTGTTAAAAGGAATGTCGGGTAACTTCAAGCTCAATGAGCCCTGTCTCAGTTGAACACCACTTCACCTATTGCAGTCAGTCATCTTGCGATCTGATCTACCAGGTTAAAAGACGTGAAACTATAAACATACATGTGGACATAATTTCACAGCGTAACGTCCCAATTAAACCATACGTTTAATAATAGTATATTTGGATAGGTAGAGTCTCTGAAAAATTCACTGCCATAGCCGGGATTTGAACCACAGATCTCCCGATCTCTAACCGGTTGCGCTGCCACTGAGCACTGAATTTCTCAACTGACTCGCATGTTTCCCGGTAAACCATAAGGTGATCTTAAATTATTTTGAAATGACAACCCTAATGGCGACTTACAATACTGCAAGTACTTAAGTGGATTCATAGTATAGCCAACTATTATGTTCAATTGGTATTGGATTAATTGGCCTGTCCTACACACGGCTTTTGTGAAAAAACATTTAATCCATTAGTATATTTGCTTTTCACATTTGTCAATGTGAAATGCATGGAATTTGGTTTTTCTTTAATAAGTAATATTTCGTTAATTCAGGAAAGACAACAAAATGTTATCTGTGATATTTTTAAATATTAAATATATGAGGTAACAATAAACAAAGAAATGGCTGTGCATTCAACAGAATGAACAGGCACATGATTGGCCTTTATCACTTTGAGGAGCAGTGGCCCAAGAACGGATCCTTAAGTAACACCACCATTAATCATCCATCATCTACCTCAAAGTAGTCTCTTTCCGTCCCAGAAATCGATTTACGTTAGGATCGAAATCTCATATTTCAGCTGCCTATGTGATTCATTGAACATCATCTGACCATTTTATAGCCAAGCTTTCTATATTATATGTTAGAAAAGATACAAGCATAGTTTTATAGAACTTCAGCGCTGTTTCTTGTGTTTTGTTGTTTTTTAAATTCCGCTTTACTGATCCACGTATACTTATTTTGGGGATAGTTATTTCGCGTCCTAAATATTGAAAATAATAGAACAGGTACAAACATGTATTAATCGATTAATTTGACGTTTTTCCCCTTAACTAAGTAGTCTTTGTTCTTGCAGCTGATACACAGGAGCTGCTTTATCTAGAAGGAAATTGGATATCTGTAGCATGTCTGCTGAGAGAACTTAGATGAAAAGTGAACTAACGAATCGTAAAACTATCCTTCACCTTAACATTCCAATCCAAACATATCCATATAATGAATATTAAAAGGTTTGGGTGACATTGGACACTCTTGGCTCACGCTTAAATTAATTAATTCTATTTTAAATATTCATTTGCCCTTTGTGTATGCAAATAACTGTGTTTTATATACATATTTTGTATCACAAGAGTAAAATGTTTTCCTAGGAATATCCTTTCTCTTTCATGATATGCAATAATATTCTTCCTACTGCCTTATCAAATGCATTTATGTAATCGAATAAGGGTAGTGCTTCTAAGTTTAATTTCCTTCGTCTTACCTACCAAAAGTCTCGTAATATTTGCTAATTTTCTATCATACTAACTACCTACTTAAACTTTTCGTGGATGTTACTTATGAAATACGAAATCATTACTTTCAATTCGACATCATACTATATTACCTTGGTCTCTAGGCTCCTCTAAATTATAGAAACTACCAAGAACATGCAATACCTTTTGATTTACATAATCATTTAATTGGATGAAGGGACAGCTCCATGGACAACTATTTCAGCGCTGCCAGCGGTTTGTTGACCGTAACCTCCTCCTTTTTATGGCGTCTTGAATTGAGCGGGTCACATCAGATGGTAAATTAACGAAATGGTTAAAATGTTCAAATGATGGTCCCGGACAGTCTCGGATATCTTTAAATTGTAAACTACTTTTAACATATTCTTCAGATGAAAGCTACCTGGAAGTCAAAACGGTTCCATATGACCGGTTAGCAACGAGTAAACATTGAGTACGGCACAATCAGATGAAAGTTAGACCACAAATAATTTACAGAGTTTTGTTTGGTGGCAGAAAACCTAGTAAGTGAAAGCTAAACCAAAAATCTGATATGTCCCATTCACATGACTTTCTCTACATCGCTGTAACAAATTATTGCTAAAAAGCATATTCTTCTAAGTAATTTAAAATTATCGAAATAAACATTAGTAGAACTTGCTTGCATGCAGTAGAAAGGAAAACACTAGGTTAAAACGATGGTCAAATGTTTTAAAAGCTGGTTGCCATGTGGTTGAAATCCGTTCCTATGCAGGGGTCAGGAGTTTAGAACTTCCCGGGTGACAAAAGTTTAATTATTCTAAATCTGAAACAAATAACAATAAATGTCTCAGAAATTGTTAATTGCATGAAATATATATATATATATGTGTGTGTGTGTGTGTGTGCGTATTTTAATGCGGTCTACATTTTTTGTATGGTAACTTTTTGTCTATCTCTTACGGTTTACCAGTTACGCAAACTTCATAAGATGTATTCAGAATAAAGAGGTCTTTAGATGATATTCCCAGAAAATTCAAGATATATATTTTATTTGCTACGTAAATATCTTTAAAATATAACATTTTAATCAAAATCGTTAGGAGTCATTTTTGAGAAAATCAAATATTCCAATGTTGTTCCATGTAAAGGGTAGTTTAGGGAGGGGAATTTTTCTCAAAATCTTAAGTATCGCATCCGGGAAAGATACTAAATTTAAATATCAAGCTTGGTATTTTACCGACTTTTCGTTTTTGAGTTATCGTGTTCACAGACACTCAGACACAGTTGCATGGACACACGAATCTTTTTTTTTTTTGATACAGGGGACCCTAAAATTTGTATTTCCGGTGAAATCTCGGTATCGAATTTATGGGTGGAATACAATACTTTCTCTATACGCTACACACATAGTACGTGTAGATAAAGTAAAAATTGGACCAACTTAAAAAATTAGTGTGTCTTCTCATATCAGGATATTTCAAAACTACATCTACTACGGCTCCCATTTTGGGAATACTCCATTCGACCTTAGTATTCAAGCTGAGACGAGTGTCACGGCTTACAGAATTAACAACCTAGATTTAACGATGGAAAATTATCATAGGAATCTCACTTTTCTCCTATTTTAACAATAACATCAAATTATATGTCTAATAGATCCTCATTGATAAGGATAGTCAAGAGTTTTAGTAGCTGTATAAGACAAATCCTACACATAACAGGGAAGAAAGCTACAATTTTACACAGGCGGCTTTCGTATTACTCTGGACGAAGCATATTTGAGGATACTACAAAGATCTGTGTTGTATGTGTTTAGACAGTCATACTACTGTTTTTCTGGAAGAAATAGTCGCCTTGCCTGGAAGTCCACGCCTGTGCTATGATGGAGAAGCTTCGCTGATTGCGCTCAACTCACACCAAAACTCGTCTGGGAAGCATAACAAAAGTTACCTAATCTATAGCCTACTAATTAAGCTAAACTATATATATGGTATTGAAAATAATGAGAAAGTTGATTATTTCGCTAAGAAAGGGGTTCTTGCTCCATTCATAGGTCCAATACTATTGTGGAATAAGCTTAAAAAAAACTAAAACCACAAATGGATGAAGACAACAATGGTTCCGAAGATGGTTCCGAATCCCTAGGAATGTAACTTATAGGATTTTAATAAAAGAATCTAATAAAATATTAGTGATTACCTCGTTAAATTAAATAAGTTGCTCCTAAAAATAAAGTCATTAGCTTTCTCACCGGACACGATGTGATCAGAAAGTGTCCTAGGACGACAAGAAAATGCCATCAGGAACCAATATATCGCCTTTGTAATTAATCATTTATCATCTTCTAGAGTGTGAAGCAATAGGAAGGAGACACCTATCTTTGAAATAGCTAAGTATCCCAAAGAAGGGGCTCAATTTGTTCAGCAAATACCTCGACTTACTCAAGAGTTCGAACTAAACCTATATTAAAGATAATTACTCCCATTTTGATGAAACGCACAAAAAGCCCTAAAGCCTGAAGTGCTTAGAGCTTAACTCGCTTCCACATCAGCATCCAGGAAGTACTATACCATTGCTATTTCAGGACTGCCAACGGTTTCTATACCTGGCTCTCCCCTTTCTACTTTCTCTTGCACATATGTGCAATGTACACAGTAGATAGAGAAGGTACCTATTGTATTACATCCAAAAATTAGATACCAAGATTTCACCGGAAATATGTTTTGACACCCCCTAAATAAAAAAAACATTTTAGAAAAATGTCTGGTTGCGTGTGTAGCTCAAAAAACGAAATCCAAACTGGGTATTTAAGTTCAGTATATTACAAGGATACAACAAGAAGATTTAAGAAGATCCACCACTCAAAATAAAAACCCATTGGTGCATGAAACATTTTTCGAAAATTTTGATTATCTGAAAAATGGTTCAAACAAATTTTATTAAACCTTCAAGTTTTTAAGATTTCCATTATTTAATTTTCTGGAAAAGCCTCTGAAGATCTCTTCATTCTGTATGACTTTTGTGTAACTCATAAACCGTAAGATATATTTATGTCATATGTATTTTTGTAGAGTTAACCGTTTCCGACATATTCCTTGTTATTTGTTTCCATTTTAAGATACATTTTTCTCAACTTTTCTCAAGCAGCAAGTTTACTTTAGTTTCATCTCTTATGGTTTACTCACGGGAATACAGAAGAGAACCGAATTTCAATTGTTTCACATAGAGATCGATTTTAATAGATTTGAATATCGCTTGGACCTATTGTACTCTCTGATTTCCCTTCTGCTTGCAAGGAAACAAATAATAAGACCATCTCTGTATATTTATCTAGATTACTATGAAGTAGATAAAAGAATTAGCTTTTGTAAGGAAAGGGGGGAAAGTTTGTGGAACAGCTAGAGAAGTCTAATAGTATTCATCAGATTTCTAAGTTTAAGATATGAGTGGGTCGTATCAGATGGTAAACGAACGAAGTGGTTGAAATGATGCTCAATGGGCTGGGGGTTACCGAATCTTAAGAGTTTCTCGTAATTTGTCTTCTCACAGTAACCGAAATTTGAATTTGCTATTAACTCCATGGCACGAACGCTCACAAGGGACCTTGTCCTATCGCCCGGCCGCTGATCCTCCATCTCAGCCCGAAGGCGGCATGAATGGGGTGCAGTGCTGGATGGTGACGTGATCAGCGTCTCGGGTCCCTCCCGGCCGGATGATGCGATCTTCTCGATCTGGAAATTTGAATTTGAGATTTCTACACTATCCCCACAGCACGTAGGTTGGACACCCAACCTTATTGAGGAAGGATAATTTCATTTATAATTCATAATAGCTCATTCGCATAGTATATTCTACGTTGAAGATATTATAAATGTTCATATGACCGCTTCTGCTAAGTTCAAAATCCCGCTCATTCTTAAAGCTTATATGCGCATATGCTACATATCCCAGAAGGGGCATTATGTGATTTGGAGGAGTGTCATAATGTGATTTTTATTTTCGAAAAGCTAGAAACGTATGTTTATTTAAATGCGAGGTATGAATTAAATGATAGCGCAAAATCAAATATTATATTATCATTCATGCAATCAACGTCTGAAACCCAAAATATATCATACTTATAAAACTGAAGAACAAATGTATTATTTTTTTTTTTTTTTATACAGCGCCGGAGTCTGGTCGGGAATCCGGCACTTATACCCTACTTTTATTTTACCTACTTTTTAGTTTGTTTGCTATATGATTACTGAATTGCTGTTTTCTTCTTTCTTTTTTTTACACACACATACATACACACAGACATATAACACTCATGCCCAAGGCGGGACTCGAACCCCCAATTCCTTGGGCTAGAATGCAATAGGTATCGCTTATAAACTGTAGGGAAAGTGAACAAACAATATTGAATACTTAAAGGTTTTACAATAAAAAATACTATTTTGCTTTGACTGACGACTAATTGGAGTCAGGGGAAGTATCCCAAGCTTTTTGTATTATTTTTACATAAATTATAAATTAAACAATTCATTTATTAAAGTAGTGGTCCTCATTCGTTAAAAGGTCACTAACTATATTGAAAAACCATTGGTATTGTACGTGAACTAATTTGTTGTTATGCACATTTATTTATTTTAGACTAGGATTATTCTATATAGTATAGTATAGAATGTGCGGTCAGCTGTAATGAAATGCATCTGGTAATTGCGCAGCAGTGTTCCGCCACTGGCTGAAGCACTCTATACGCTGCTTGTGGTTGTAAACAGCTGTTCTGAAGGGATGAGGTTAAAGGTCGTTTGACATGCAGCGACACGTGGGTCCAAGAATGTCCATGCCTCTCGTTTGATGTATCAGCGAAGTGCAAAATGAAGACATTCTGAAGAATGTGTGCACTTTATGTTGGGTCTAATTAGTGCCTTCCTGACTTGATTTCTTTAATGCACCATACTATTTTATTGTGAACTCACTCCAATTAACTGGGCATTATATTCATCAGAATAAATTATTCAGGCATTTTTGGAAATGCAAGACCAACAGCGACTGCTCTTATAACTGAACAGTGCTGATAGGTTTCTTAAAGAACTCCCGATGCTACGATACACATGTTTGTTGATCGTCTATAAAGTGAAAGGTCAACGGTTTAGTATATTAGATTTTTTGTACTATTTAATTTATTATCTCGCAATGGACATTTTAATAAAATTAATTTTCAATGTACAAATACTACTGCCAATTTGTCGGGAGTGCTACCAGAAGTTTTACGTTCAAGTACTGATTTTCCAAGTAACCGATCACTGATGACTCACTTGGCTGTAGGCACTGGCCATTAAGCACCTATTGGCGATAACAGTCTGGGTCCATTGGAGGACGCCAGGATTCAACATACTCAACATTGGGTTTCGAGCGGACTGTGGGGAAGGTGACAGTGGGAATTTACTGTTGCGTAGATAATATGCACATTGCTATCTGAAATACGGAAGATTCAAGTTGACCAACACCTAACTGCACAACTGCATCATTTATCCACTGCACATAAAGTCGCTTACATATTATATGTATATTACATGTTTAACAGATTTCTACACAAACACCCACAAACATACTTAATAATATGTGTATTTAGCTAAATAAGGCACTGTAAAAATACTCATTATATTATTACACAAGAATTTTCTTTTCCATTCATTATTACACCACAACCTATAAGGCTCACTAAGATGTATCATTACCGCTAAAGGCAGATAAAATTGGTGCAATAGATATTGGTTACACCTAATGCTTCCATCCTAATTAATTTTATTTCAATATCGGCGAGACACTCCCCGAATGTACCTTGTAAGTCTCACGTCAAAAATGCAGTTAAATAAACTTAGCTACGATTAAGATGAAGAGAGTGTTAAACTAAACGCTGACACACTGATTGTTTAGTAATTTTTTACATTAAACATTATTTTATAAAATGCGGTACTTATTCTACTACTTTAAGGAATATTAAATGAAGAACAAATACATTATTTTTACAAACTGCAAAATAAAATATTCTACAATATAATTAGTTGAACTTGCTACCTTTCTCCGCCCGCAACACAGCATGGCGGTGGCGCGCGCGACGTGACTCAACTTTTTGCGCAGCCGTCGGCGGGGCCACAGCATGAGTCCTGCTCCTGATGTCGGCCCTACTGCCGCTGCCCGTCATACCAAGCCTCTCCTGCAACATCAACAAGCCTTTCTTACTCATAAAAATGTGCAATCCTCGCTAAAACTCAACATAATAATTACACTTCAAAGGGGAAAGAAAAAACTCTGATGTGTTCCATTCCCATCATATCTCTGTAATAAATTATTTTAAATAGCTTACTCCTTCACTAATTGAGATAAACATTACCAAAAAGGGTCTTATCATTTGCTTCCTAATAAGCCAAAGAGAAATAAGGGAATACACTAGGCTAACTCGATAGTTAAATCTTTTTAAACCAAATGAATCTCGATTCGCTTTGCATGGCCTGCAGTAAAAGAGATGAACTGAAAAGTATAAGCAAAAATTTTAAAAGGTGGTTTCAGTGTGATTGAAATTCATTCTCTTTGCATTTTCAGAAGTTATCAAATTCCTATATTAGAGCAGGTTAAATATTTTAAAACTGAAACCAATAAGAAGGAGTAATGGTTAACTCTACAAAAACAAAATTGTATGTGGCATAAATTGTATGTCATAATGAAAAGTACATTACAGTTTACCAGTGCATTTACGTTTTACCAGCAATGCAAATGTCACCCAGATTGAAGAAGTCTTCAGAGGCTGCTCCAGAAAATTCCAGGTATATATTTTATTTGTCTTATAAGGTTCTTTAGCATACAGCAGTTTAATCAAAATCGTTAAGAGCAATTTTGTTAGAAAATAAACATTTTCGACATTTTTCCATGTAAAGGGTAGTTTGGGTGGGGGTAATTTTTTAAACTCTTTGTATCGCATCCTGGAAGATGCTGAACAAACATCAAGTTTGGTATTTAACCGACGGATACACATACACAAGGACCTTTTTCTAAAAATGCTTTTATTATCCAGGGGGCCCTAAAGCGTGTATTTCCTGTTAAATCTCGGTACCAAAATTTTAGTGCAATGCAATACATTCTCTACCTATGTACTATGCGCTAAGTAGATATTTTATATTTCTATTTTCTCAATCATCTTACATAAAAAGTTTATAGGCCTATTTCCATAAACTTTCACCAGAACAAGTCATATTTTCTACATTTGCATCAGCTGTATGCTAGCATTTTTAAGGGATGAAAATGACTCTTGTAAATAACCGATAAGTGACGGTGCCAACCAATGTTTAAGTCGCTGCTGTAAAGAGTTCAAATCAGTTTATGTGCTACAATATTATGTTTATGTGACTTTTGTAGACAAGTCATTTATCTGAAAGCAGAGCATCTCAATCTCCTCTGTAATAGCCAATCTGTAAAATAATATAAAGTGATTAACCTTTTTTATTTTAATTCTTTCGCTGGAAATAAAATATAATATTTTTGTAACCAGTCAAATGTTTGCCATCAAACTTTTTTATACTTAAAGTTTTATTATAAGCAGTTAAAATAAATAGACAAGGTAATAATGCAGCAATTGTGTGCATCTAAATTACTATGTGTACGGATATAGTTTGTTTTATCTTAGTTAGCTCTTTAAATAATGTAGCAATTAGGTAATTCAGTTTTTATATAGGCTATTAGAGCTATTACTGCAGATATATGTGTTGGTGACTGAGGAATAGTGTAGTGAACAACATTTCATCAATATTTGCTTAATTTGGGGACTCATAATTTTACTTATTACAGGGTAATGTCTTTTCTGGTTGGTTAGTACCTTCAAGTAGGCGCAGCACACACAAATCAGACGTCTTTATTTCCCCGCAAAGAGTGTGAAGCCGAAGGCGTAAAGTTGTTTAGCAGGCCTCACGGTAACGAATGTTGTATCGGAACTGAGCTCAAGATTCTTCTGAAGACCGATAATGTCATACTACCTAGATCAGCGGCTTCTTAAGACCGTGCAAGCGTATAAATAGTAAATTATATAATGGTTTAATGGAGAGGTCTTGCATGAAGAGACAAAACAACTAACACATCAAAGTAACTGCATATTAAGGTACTATTTATGAAAATACTTGTATATCTATCCCTAGCACACTGTATTTATTTGAGTAAAAGATGAGAGAGGACTAATTAAGATGAGAATTTTTTCCTGGCCATCTAATGGTTAACCATGTATATTTTTTGCAATATAAATATGTAAGTTTATTTTTATTTGTAGTAATAAAATAAAATTTAAGATATTTCATTGCTAATAACTAGAACAGAATATGTGTAACGATTGTAGGGGAGAGGAGCCGAATATCGGATGGTTTCCCAATATCGGATAGTAGGTTTTTCTTTTTTGTAACTACTGCACTCTACCGGAATACGTATGAGATGCTTTGTCTCCTCCTCCTGTGTGGCCATTTTGAGAGGTGCACATGGTAGTTTAGTGGGGATAGTTGCAAAGTATTTTGCAGTGTTCAGTGTATCTGAGGACATCAGCTAAATGTAAGTATTTATCTAGTATTTTTATGTGTAATCGTAAACGTTACGTTTTGAAATAACTGTCTGAGTTCTGATTTACTTAATACATAATATGTTTTCCAGCTATGCATATTTGATTTTTTTCTGTGAGGGATAGTTAGCGGGTTGCCAATATCGGATATCCGATATTAGGCTTCCATTAGTATTTTCATACCGACATATTTATTTTACAGATGTCAGCTTTAAAAGATGCGAAGCTGCGTAAAAAATGGAATCCAAGGCCATGATCAAAGCCGTAAATTCTGTGAAGGAAAAAACGATGGGGTATTTAAGAGCTTCGAAAGTCTACAATGTGCCGAAATCAATTCTTGAAGACTATGTAAAGCATAAAACAAAGGACGTGAATGCTTTAATAAATACGAAGCTTGGACGAAAGTGTATTCTAGGAGATGAACTGGAGGAAGAGTTAGTTAGGTACTGCAAGATCATGTAGAGCAGATATCCGACAGCTAGCTCTCCAGATCGCTGTGAGCAACAACACTGAGCACCCATTTCCTCTCTCTAAAGGAACAGCATGGAAAAAATGGTAAAGGAATATTTTAAAACGACAACCACCTCTCAGCTTGAGAACACCAGAGTCAGTGTCACTAGCTAGGGCGAAAGGCTTTTCTAAGCTAAAAATTAATCTGTTTTTCGACATACTAAATCCGGAGCTGGAGAAACTAAATTTCAATCCAGCGAAAGTTTTCAATGTGGACGAAACTGGAATAACTGTTGTTCAGAGCCGACAGTCAAAAATAATTAGTGTTAAAGGGAAGAAACAGGTTAGACGTCTGTCTTCTCAAGAAAGAGGGGCTCTCATGACAATGATTTCTTGAATACGGCCGGTATGTTTGTTCACTCTTGATAGTCTTTCCTCGAAAGAACATGAAGGCTGAGCTCTTGGATGGTTCTCCTCCAGAAACTATAGCTAGATGTCACCCCTCTGGTTGAACACAGCTCCATATATTCACATAATGGTTTCGTCACTTCCTGGAGCATACTAAGCCAACTCCAGAGAACCCAGTTGTTCTCATCTTGGATGGGCATTACTCCCACACAAGGAATATAGATGTCATCAATCTAGCACGACAACATAGAGTTGCTATTGTGTGTCTACCTCCTCATACGACGCACAAGTTGCAGCCCTTGGACGTGGCTTTCATGGGCCCATTTAAAGCGTACTATAGCCAAGCTGTAGAGACTTGGATGTCTCATCATCCATTCAGAGCCGTAACTGCCTATCAGGTAGGTGAACTAATGGGGAAGGCCTATTCTAAATCTGCGACCCTTGAAATTGCTATGAAAGGGTTTCAATCATGTGGCATAATTCCCTTCAATAGGCATGCCTTTGATGATCATGACTTCATTCCCCTAGAAAATGACAATGAAGTTGCTGAAGAGACTGGTGAACCTGAAGGAAGAGACGGGACTGTTAGCAAGGTGAAAATCTCATCATTCCAGATTCGTCCACCGCCATTATTAGGCCAGTCTAATAGGCCTAACACAGCAGGACGACCTTCCGGTAAAGCAGCTACAATAACAAGCTCCCTATTCAAAAGGGTCCTTGAAGAAAAGCTGCAAAGAAATGAAGAACCAAGTAGGCAAAGCAAATCAAGAAGAGCACTGGAAAATATGTCGGCATCGTCATCCAAGAACGTGGCAACTGCTGCGTCTAAAGCATCCACGTCAACTATCCAACAGAACAGGCGAAAACAAAGCAAAAGAAGCCGAAGCTCGTCTTCCTCTTCATCTGAAGATGATTTTGTTCCCCTGGTCTCAACTGCCGATGAGGACAGTGAGGATGATGAATGTCTTTATTGTATGCATCCCTGTGGGGAACAGTGGATACGCTGTACCAAATATCTTGGATGGGCTCATGAACTGTGTTCTGGAGTAGGAAAGAAGGATGGAAGCATTTTGTTTGTGATATCTGCCAATAATTTATATTTTGTAATGTTTCACTTAGTCAGAAAACAAAGAAAACACATTTGGGAATCATTTGTTTTTATATAAAGTGCATTGTACTGAATAATACTATTCTTTATAATTAATATCGTTACTATCCGATATTAGGTACCCTAAAAAAATTCAAGTATCTACCCACCTCTTACAATATTTGTCATTTTTGAAACGAAATATTTGAAACTAATAAATATTTCTCTGTGTTACTAGTACGTGTTAATAGAGTTTGTTGACATGTACTAATAGAATAAAATGTTATTAAAGCCAATTTAAGAAAAGTATCCAATATTCGCCTCCTCTTCCCTATCTGTGAACTTGGGGTGTTCTTTTGAGAGGAAAAATCTAGTTTCTCGCAGGCTATTTTGGAAGGGGCCAAAGTTGCTAGGAAATTTACCTTTGGATTTACCATTGTATTCCTAAAGTCCAGTTTAGGTCAAGGGAGGACACCAGAAATTCTCAATGTTTGCCACGTTTATGGGGTGAATGAATTTTGACCAATGGGATGGGAGCCGACAGCTTACAAACTGACGGGAAGTTAAGAAATCGACACGAAAACATTCAGCCAATAAGAAGTTGGTTTTAAGGTGCGAATCCAGGTTTTTAAAAACCATATAAATACGGAAGACGTAAGGGCTTGTTGTTTGTTTTGTTCGGTTGTTAAAGTGTGCTCTAGTGCCCAGATCGGGCAAAGTAGGGAAGCGCGGAAAAGAAGATGCAGTAATCGTGCAAGAGTTTAGATCGCTCAAAGTGATGCTCGTGTCTGAATAAAGAAAATCGCGAAGTGAGAAATTCTTACCGTATCGCGCGAGAAATCGCGTCGCAAGAACCCTAACACAATAAAATCAAAAGAATGCGCCAGGTCAACTTATCAACCAGCAAGTAAATTGGAGTCAGAAAAAATGTCCCGTGTCCTTTCTGTTCACCCCTGAGAAAGATACGAGTTTCACGATATTTCAGCCGCCGGCACGAAGATACCGCAGCGCCCAGGAGAGGGAGAGAGAGAGAGAGAGAGAGCAAAAGGGAGATAGGAGGAGGCGAATATCTTACCAGAGCAGGTACGTTGTGACAGACGAGAGGAGAGATGGTCGCATAGTAAAAGTCGGTAAAGAAGAGTCACTTGAAAAAGAGCGAGTGAGACACACAAAAGGGGAGGGAGATAGACAGAGAAGGGGGGAGAGAGAGAAAACGGAAGGGAGATATACAGAGAAAGGGGGAAGAAGAGAAATAGGTAAAGGGAGGAAAAGTTAGAGGGAAAGTGGAAGGAGAGATGCAGAGAAAGCGCGAGGGAGGGACACACAAAACGGGAGGGAGGTATACAAAGACAGGGGAGGGACATATAAAGAGAAAACTCAGAGGAGGGAGAGATACAGAGAAAGGAGGAGGGAGAGATACAGAAAAGGGGAGGGAGAGATACAGGTAAAGGGGGAGGGAGAGATACAGAAAAAACGGACGGAGAGATACAAAGAAAGGTGGGGGAGAGATACACAGAAAGAGAAGAGATGTAGGAGAAAGGGAAAGGGAGAGGTACTGAGAAATGGAGAAGTAGAAACAGAAAACTGTTATGGGAGGATGAGGAACTGAGAAATGGGGAAGTGGAAAAATGTTTGCTAATAACAAAATACTGTGAGCAGACATTAGGCTTTTTTTAAGATATTTAAATCTATTAGTATAGAAAAAATCTAATGTGTCTCGTTCATATGACTTTCTCTACATCTCTGCAACAAATTATTGTTTAAAAGCGTATGATTCAATTCACTTCATGCTAATCGAAAAAAAAAAAAAAAAATAGCAGAACTAGTCTTATTACTTGCTTCCTTGTAAGTAGATATGACTCACATGGAACTTTTTCCAAAAATGCTCTTTTTGGATTCAGGGGGATCCATAACATGTATTCCCGGTGAAACTTCGGTATAGAATTTTTGGGATGAATACAATACCTTCTCTATACACTATGTACATAGTACGTATAGAGAAAGTAAAAAGTATGCTGGGTAAATCGAATCCACTGTACAGGTGTTTCTCACGTCTGAAGGGAGCTTTACTTCCAAAATCTAGTAACTGTTGCAATAAGAAAGTTGAAGGCGGCCGCGCCGTGGCCGAGTGGTTAGATCACTTGCCTCTCACTTAGACTTGCCGGGGTTCGATCCCAAGCGACCGCATGTGAGATTTGTGGTGGACAAAGCGGCGCTGGGGCGGGTTTTCTCCGGGTACTCCGGTTTCCCCCGGAGGGGGAAGTAGTGCCATAAGTAGTTAAAGCGGGCGTTAAACACTTAAAAAAAAAAAAAAAAAAAAAAAAACGCAGTTGAAGGGCCTGAGACAATTTACCAGTTAACCTCAGCACGGAACTATAACAACCCCAGCTAAAATAAGAAACGTCCGAGAAATTTCCAGTCCCAATATCCCCCTAATACAACTCGAAATTTAAGCCTTAATATTACGCTTGAGAAAATGGGCACAGCAGTACAAGCGTTGAAACTAAATAACCAGAGATAGCAATAGCATGATAACAGAAAAATGTCACGTATTACAGAAACAGGATTTTCTCTAGCTGTTTTACAAGAAAACTTCTTACAAAGGATTGTTCTTCTTTCTACAAGATAAGCATATGGAGAAGCAGAATGTTATTACTTACATAGTATGCTATGCTATAGCGATAATCAAATGTTTTAAAAATTGTCGCTGTTTCTTTTGTTTAGCTAAAAGTAAAAGAGAAAAAACGTGGGTTTTTCCTGTCTGCAAAAACATAAGTATTTTAAAAATGAAGCCAATAACAAGGAATATCTCGGAAACGGTTACCTCCACAACGAAAATGTAAAGGACATAAATTGTGAATATTGACGAGTTTTATGCTTTTTGTGCAGTAAGTTCTCTTTCTTTTTCTTACGGTTTACCAGTTAAGAAAAATTCATCCAGAATGAAGAAACCTTCATAAGCTATTTCTAGAAAATACAAGATATACATTTTAATTGTCGTGTATATGTCTTTAATATACGGCATTTTAATCAAAAGCATTAGAGTCATTTTAAGACAGTAAAAATTTTCGAATATTTTTCTGTTTAAAGAGTATTTTTGGGTGGGGGGGATTTTCTTCAAAATCTACGTGGTACATCCCTGGGACATACCGAAATTCAACATCAACTTTGATATTTAAAAGGCTTTTCGCTTTTGAGTTATGCTGTACACATACACACCCACAAAAACTGACCTTTCTTCTAAAAATGTTTTTTATTCAGGGGGTCTCAAAACATATTTCCAGTGAATCTCGGTATAAAATTTTTGGGTGGGATACAATACCTTCTCTATCTATCTGCACGTTGTACATGTGCGCTAGAGAAAGTTTTATTTCAAATAAGACCAATTTAATGAGGTGGCCTATATTCCTTTTTTTGCCATAGTTATTCCACAAAGGATTAGTCAGACAAGTTCTTTCCTCTATTTCCTGTTAAACATTTTTAATGTTTTACTTAAAAGTTATAGCAGCACAGAACATGCAAGAAGCTACGATGTTGATACTGAAAACCCTTTGCCTCAATTACTGGAAATTTCGAATGAGAAACAGTTAAAGCTATAAAAATATCAGTCACATAGAAATAGTATATCTTAATTAAAATTCATAATGGGAATTTTAATTATCTCTTACAAAACTCCATTTATAAAGCATTCTCTAAATTTCAGTAGGATTGCGGAAAACTTCAGAAGCAGTTTAAAGGAAATTCAAAACACACTTTAATTAACTTGCCATTATAAAAATACCTAAATGTTATCAAATTTGTTGTGATAGAATTAATTAAAAGAAAATAATTTACTTTTTACATATAATGGATAGTTTGGATTGCGAGAAAATTTGTGAAAATCTTCCGTATTGCTGGAAATTAATACAAAATTTAGTATTCACTTGACTTTATACACAACACACGGACACACAAATGCACGAAATGCTTCTGGGGGGGGGGGGTTCAGAGAACTTCAAAAGCTCAACTGGATTTCTGGTTTAATGTACATAGCGAATGCCTCTTCTCCAATATCACACAAGCGGTGCAGAAAATAGTGGCATTCGTTAAACAACTAAAAACGAAAGAGAAAAAGCAAGAGCACTGTTGGTTCCCTATTCAATTAAGGCAGTAAACAATTTACTTTTTAGCACAACGTAAGAGGGTAAGTAGATCGAGTATTATTGCCATATATATTATTTCAGAGAGCAAAATGAAATTAACCCTCCGCAGTAGAGCTGTTCAAAAGCTAAAATTTGCAGCCCTCTTAAGGGTAATATTTCAATCTATCGCGCTTCCTTGTGGATGAGAAAACGGTAATAACGGAATAGGTTTGTCAGCCGCAAGAGCTACTGAACTGGCATGCGTGTTACTAATTATAAGATTCTGTTAGCACATGTACTAAAGTGTATAAAATCGACTAAAAGCTGTGTAGCTTTATTAAAAGATAGATTTATCCTTAATTTTTATATCTTATAACGTTGGATCGCCGAATGTGGAGCTTTCGTGTATCTTAATGCGTTAAAGTATTGCAAAGCGGAATATCATTTCTGGAATATCGATGCTTATGTATATTAAAAGGTAAGTTTCATTCAACCTTCTCTACCCGTTCTGCAAACAAGCTATTCTTATAAATGAGATTATTTTATCAATAATTTATTTCTCTTTAATTGAGACAAGCATTAGCAGAAATGGTCTTATTACTTAATTCCTTGCAAGCAGAAGGGAAATACGGTTAAAGGGATATTCGCTTCTTCTAAAAGCTGGTCGCTATGTGATCAACTGAAATTCGGTTCGATTTGCAACAAAGTTGGCAGTAAACAAAAGCGAGATGAAAGGAAAGGTAATCCTATTTGAGAAAAATTACGTAGTTTAAACTTGAAACCAATAAAGAATATCTTAGAAACGGTCAACTCTATAAAAAAGCATATGGCATAAATTGTGTGTTTTAACGAGATCTACATTTTTAGTAAGATTTGTCTATTTCTGAGGTATACTAGTTATGCAAATTTCACCAACATTTATCCTGAATGAACAGATCTTCAGAAGCTATTCCAAGAAGATTCAAGCTATACATTTTTATTTGTGTTGTAAATATATAGTAATTGTAACAAAATGAATACAGCCATTTTTAAGAAAACCGAAAATTTCAAATTTGTGTCCATGTAAAGGGTAGTCTGTGTGGACAGGATCATCTTAAAAATGTTCGTGTTGCATTCATGGAAGACATTAAACTTAAATACCAAGTTTGGCATTTTAACGGCATTTTATTTTTCGAGCAGTGCTATCCACACACACACACACACACACACACACACACACACACACACATACAGGCCTTTCTAAAAAAAATTTTGGACTCATAGGGCCTCTAAACATGTATTTCCGGTGAAATCTCTATATCGAATTTTTGGGTGAAATACAATACCTTCTTTATAGACTATGTATATAGTACGTGTAGAGAAAGTAAAAATAAAGGAGGTGATTCACCAAGTACAGTATTAATAATTTTTCCTAGGAAACTTGTGAGGACCATGTGCATCCATACTCAAATGAAGCATCTTCGTGATTTAATACGTGTAGAATGTATATTTTTATGCATTGCTAACTAGCTAGTTTATCCGATGTTGCTTGGGGTTATATCATAAAATATAAATATTTAAAATGTATCACTAAAATCCACAACGATTACAATCCAGTTTTGCATGCCATTTAGTTGAGTTTCTGGCATTCAAACGTAAGCTTATTTATTAGTTTGAGATTGAATAAAAATAAGAGGAGGTTCAAAATAAACTTAGACATTAAATTTTCAAAAAATGCACTAATACAATAAGAATGCTTCTGCGGTCGAATGATCAGTGTTCTGGCTTCTAGCCCAGAGGTCCTGAATTCGATTCCTGGAAGAGGTGTTGCATGTTTCTTTGAGCAGAATCACTCCCTATCCCCCACAGTGTCTGGAAGTATGTATATGAGAATGTATGTTTGTATGTTGAATAGCAAAAACCTGAAAGAGTCATAACGTTAATAACTCCTACAATTTAGCAAGAAAAATACAAATATATGAAGCAATAGGAAAAAAAATAAAATTAAAAAATTCAACTTAAAACTGCACATATTGGTTTGGATAATTAAGTTGAATGTTGCAATGAGTCAAATTAATCCAGTCAGTTTCTATGAAAAATGAAAAAAACGTGTTTTAAACAAGCAGAATATTGTTAAAACGTCCACATTATTTCTAAACTATAATTCACCCCTTCGTTCCCCTTATCGCAAACGCATAAATGCATGCGACTCGCATTCGGAGATCGTGGGTTCAATTGCCGTGGCCGGCCTTCCTGACCCATGGGTTTTTCTCCGAATCAGCAGGGGAATGCTTAAAAGGTTCGTTACACTCCCGAAATTTCCTGACTTTTATTTCTTGTTCCAATCCTATTTCGATAACTTCCCTCAACTTTTGTTCAGCGGGTTGCGGCGGATGGAGACTTGCACACTTAAGAGGTTTATTCCTGGCATCATCCTGCGGCTGGGAACTTTGGGGCTAGAGACCGTTTGGGGGACACCTGGATCCTCGGCGCTAGTTGTTGGTTGGGCCCTAATGACGTTGGAGGCGTTTAATCTGTAACTCTTAGAGATTCCGCCCATGCTTGTGCCCATCGTTATCTGGACCTGGTCGCCCTTGGTGTCTCTCCCTCATCCTTCTCGCCCTGCGGCCACGTAAGTTGCAAAGGGCTCCAGGGGCCTGCCTCAGTGACTAGGAACCTCAACAATATGTAATAATAATCATAATCCTCCAAGCATTACCAAGAGTGGTAAATTTAAGCGCTAAGGATAGTAAATCTGCATTCCTTCATGCATTTATCTGTTAATATTTTAAATATAATATATTTGCCACGCTTTAATATGTTCACACCCTCCACTAAGAAAGCAAGGAACGTGTAAACCTCATCCAATAGTTTAGGATAAAGTGACAACAATAGATGTTTCATTTGCATACTCCGTAAACGTCTATGACCATACCAGGGGGTCTTTAGCCTGAGAAACAACTGCTGGCGTTTTGATCTTTGGAATGTAGGGTTTCTTAACGTTAATTTCTTTTTATTTTCCCTAGTCATGCATAATACATAGCTAGAGAAGACATTGCTATCTACCCGAAAATTCGATACCGAAATTGTATAAAAAAAGAAGCAATTTTACAAAAAGTTCCGTGTATATGTGTGTGTTTGTCCGTGAACACGATAAATCTAAAATCAAAATTCGATTAAATACCAAATTAAGCATTTGTTCTACATCTTCCAGAACGCGACACGAAGATTTTCAAGAAACTAGCAAACTACCTTTACAAGGAAACATTTTCGAAAAATTTTATTTTCTCAAAAATGGCTCTTAAAGATATTAAAGATACTTGCGAGACAAATAAAATGCGGATCTTGAATTTTCTGGGAATAGGCTCTGAATTCCTCTTCATTCCGAATGAATTTTGCATAAGTAGTAAAGCGTAAGAGATAGACAAAATGTAGATCGCATCAGAACACACAATTCATGTCAAATAAATTTTTATTGTGCAACTAATCATTTCCAAGATGTTGCTTGTTATACGTTCAAATTTTCCAATGCCTATTTTCTTAAATGGAAAACCATTACTCTCTGTTTATCCTGGTCAAGCAAAGAAAACAGAATTTCAATACCATAACGTAGCGACCGGTTTTTTAAAAGAGTTGACTATCGCTTTAGCTTATTAAACTACCATTTTTCCTTTGGACAGGGAATAATACTCTAAGAAAACCATTCCTACTAATGTTTATCTTGGTAATCGTCTAGAAGATAGAAGAATAAGCTTTTGTAAGAATAGTTTGTTGCAGCATAGGTATAGACATTTATGTGAATGTAGCACACTAGATTTGTTTTCAGTATTATACTATCCAATACATACATACGAGATACACCCGTTCTTTCATACTCTCTTTCATACTTCCAGCCTCTATGGATGATATGAAATAATCTGGGCTATAGAGATAAAATGTCCACGCCCTTAGAAGAGAATCGAACCCAGGACCCCTAATGCAACAGGCAGGAGCACTACTGACCGAGCTATCGGGTCAGCCGACACCAATTTTGTTAATTCTAAAGTTTTAGCTTCTCGTATGTTCCATAACTGAGCGCTAGAGCTGTTTAAAGCCCACAGTACATATTTCTGCTATAATGGTAAGTAATAATGCCAAATCGGTGTATATGTAACTACCATCTTCATTCTATTAATAGTATAACATTTGCGTAAATGAAAATCAACTAGCGGAAACCTAAACCATTGGTATTGTTTCCTTCCGTTCAGCGTTTATGTTGACGCAAGCAACATGGCAATCAACTATCTAGAATTATACAACGGAGGCACAAGGATGGCTCTTCGAACGGACGGAACCAAACATTCCATTACGAAAATTAAACCCCCTTGTTCCTATACGGGCTTTAGAGTAGGGGACAAATAAATGCACATCTCAAAGTTTGGTAGGTTTATGTCTTTGGGAAAAAAAACTCTCCACAAACAAATAGATAAATGTGATAATGTATTCACATGAATTTCTCTATTTAACCTTTAATTCAGCTTTTGTTAATTCAGATAAACTTTCAGTTGTCAAATTATACGCTAAACTGTCTGGTTTACTCAAGGATGGAGCCAGCATTTCTGTTCACCCGATTGTTTGGAAGTCTTGGCTTCGAGCATTTAGACTTTCATACACAAAACGTGAAGGAACACATACAGGCTGGGAGATGAATAAGTGATGATCCAGTATATTTGCAACTTTTTCCGATATGTTCTAAAGTATGTTCAAGAAGAAAATTCTACAATATTTTAGGATGGTTATTATTCCTTTTTTTTCAACGTTTGATTGTTTACATAATAGGTTACATGGTTGACCCTCCTATGCCCTCTATCCTTTACTTTCCGACCAATGGAGATGTTATTTATGTCAGCACAGCAGAGACATAGTTCAGGACTGTTCAAAACACATTAGACCCTGAAATTTGTGATTCAATAAGACAATGCTATCAGAAAGCGAACAAAATGGAGATATTCTTGTGTGTTAGACTATTGCTCTGTACCAAATATCAAATTATTTACATCGTTTTACCTCCCACTATGTATATAAAATGAACAACGTTTTAAATACTATATCTGAGTTAATTTTATTCATTATATTTTAAACCGTTACACAAGTATTTGGTGCATTAGCTGTGTTCGTTTGGTCACTGTCGGATACGGAAAAAGCAGGTAGCACAGGCTTGACTGCACAGTCGTCTTCTCCACGTGGAGTTTTAAACGCAGCAGTCTAGGTATGTTAAGCTCTCCCTACCATTGGTTACATTGCCTTGGACAAATACAACCCCCTCAAAGATAATAGCGACATCTGAAACGGGGTTGACTTGTTGCATTTGCAAAGACTATACAGTAGGAAAAGTACTCTTAAATAGTGTGAATTAAGCAATACACAACTAAGATAACCCTACTACTTTTACTTATATTTTAAAAATGTACTTATAAAAAAAGAGCACCTATATAAATAGTTAAAGAAAAGCAACTTACATACATTTTTACTTAACTGATCAAGTCTATCTTTCTGTGTCGTTGCCCTACAGATCTGTTTAGTGGACAATGAGTATGACACTAGCATAAACTTTTATGTTACTTGGTATTTAAGTTTAATATCTTCCAAGGATGCGACACGAAGATTTTCAATAAAATTTTCCGACCCCAAACTACCCTTTACATGGAAAGTTTTTCGAAAATGTTTTATTTTTTAAAACATAGTACTGACGATTTTTATTGCAAGACCATATATTAAAGATATTTCAATGTCTATCATGAATATTCCTGAGTGGTCTTTGAACACCTGCTCATTCTGGATGACTTCTACATAACTGATAAGCCGTAAGATATAGACAAAAACTTAATACAAAAAACGTAGATCTTGTCAAACTACACAACTTATGTCCGTTACATTTTTGTTGTGCAACTAACAAATTACAACATAACCTTATTTTTGGTTTGAATTTTAAAATAATTATACTTTTCTCAACAAGGAAGTCATCCGTGTCCTTTTGGTTTGCTCCTAGGCATAAACAGAAGCAAATTTCAATGAAAATCACATAACAGAGCTTTCAAAAGCATTTGAGTATCACTTTAGCCTAGTGTATTCCCTTAGTTCCCTTCTACTTATGAGGAACTGATTAATATGATCATTCTGATAATGTTTGGAGTAAAAAGAAGAAGAATATTTTTTAATCTTTGTTGATAAAACAGCTAAGGCAAATCATGTGAACGGATCACATAAGATTTAGGATATATATAATCATATAACATAATATTTTGAATAAGACAGTATTACCTCTTCTAACCTCTTCGAAACTTCTATGAATGTGATTATTCTTATTTTCTTAAATGACTATTATTTCCGTCATGTGTCATATTTTGCTCCATACGATTCACAATACAGATCAGCAACTGTATTACAAATCACCTCTTACATTAAGTGAACGGATAAAGATAACACACCTAAAGCAACAAAATAAAATTTCCAATAATTTACATCCACATTTCCTGGCATTTATCTAACTCTTTTAATTACTTCTCCTTTCCGACGGCTATACTACAAAAAACCATAGTAAATGACAGATATTCAGCTTTAATTGGTTATATTACTTCTTCGATTGCCAATGTACTTATGTATTTGCCTGATATTGACCAATACTTAATATTATTTATCCTAAATTCTGATAATTTGGGGTGGATTTGTATATCTTTTTCTGTAGTGTTAGTGTGACTTCGGTGAGTTTTCACAATGTTATTTAAGGAGCTGCTTTGTATTACATTTCCCATAAACTTGCTGGATGTCCAGTCAATCTCTTAAGGGCTTTGTGGCGCAGAACTATTTGTAGCCATTGGATGTTTTCCGTTCACATAATTTTCTCTAGCTTTCCATATACAAAGTATTCTTACAATAGGCTATTCTTTTATCTACAAGATGCTAACTTTAACAGAAGTTGTCTTATTACTTTCTTCCTTATAAGCAGAAGATAAATAAGGGAATACATTAGGCTAAACTGTTAGTCAAGTCTTTTAAAAGCTAGTTGCTATATGAAATAATTGAGGTTCGGTTCGCTTTGCAGGGCCATGTTTAAAACAAGTCAGTAAAATTGAAATCAATAACAAGGTGTGTGTGTGTGTGTTTATATATATAATGGTCAGCCCAACAAGAAAAACGAAAATTACATACATTAGGTGTTTTAACAAGATCTACATTTTTTGTGGGATCAGTTTTTGTATATCTCTTACGATTTAACCGTTATGCAAGCTCTGCAAAATTCATCCAGAGTAAAGAGGTATTCAAAGGCTTTTCTTGTAAAATTCAAAATATGCATTTTATTTCTGATGACATATCTTTAATATACAGTATTTTATCAAAATCGTTAAAGCTGTTTTTGAGAAAATAAAATTTTTCGAAAAATGGTTTATGTAAAGGGTAGTTTGGGTGGGGGGATTTTGTTGAAAATCTTCGTGTCGCATTCTTTGAAGATACTCACTTACATCACAAATAAAATGTATGTTTTTGAAATGTTACCACAAAAATATAGATCATGTTAAAATACATAATTTATGTCATATGCTTTTCCTTGTAAAGTTGATCGTTGATATTTATTGTTATTGGCTTCACTTTTAAACATAACGTTTCTCAAACGGGACCGTCCAGGGCGAAGCGAACCTTAATTGTTTCACATGACGACCATCTTTTAAAATATTTGACTAACGTTTTAGCCTGGTGTATTTTTTTACTAATTTCTCTCTGTTCCTCTATGTTTAGGAATCTATGATTTTACGAAAGCCAGAAGTTTCATTTGATTACCGAGTATTATTGTGTTATGAGATTAGTGATTTTCTAAGTATTCTTTCATGTACTTGACCGTATCTTTTCCTTTCACATGACCTCCGCTGTTGTTTGAGTAGTTATGCTAATGTCGGGCGGTTGTATCTGTTATATTCCATACTCGTCGTGCTCTCTTCCGTGTGCCTCTGTTTGTGCCTCTTCCCTATCATTATTTATGTTTTCATTTCTGAGTGTATCCTGCATTTGTCATTTTCCTCATGTCGGTAGATTGTATGTGTGTTTTGTTCACATACAGGTTTTGCTACTGACACTTCTATGAGTTAAATCAGGACAATGTCTCGTGATCACCACCAACATGCGTGGCACTCTAGAGAAGCCTTCTATCTCCGTGATGGGGAAATTTGGAACATTTCCTAACTCTTCACGTCGAATGTCGGAGTTGTTTTGTGTAAAACATTTATTGTGTCATACTGTATGCACATGTCTGGGTTTTTACATTTTTGTGTTACATAATGGCTGGCATAGGAATGTCTGAGCATTAAAGCCAGGACGAAAGAAGATTAGGTTGAAATGTTACTGCACTTTAATAGTAATTCGCAAATAGCCCCTCTCCCCGCCATTTCTCGCACAGGTTATTGCCTTTTGCATATACGAGAATTTTACTTGCCTTCAGTGACCCTTGGCAGCTATTTCTGTTTTTGAAGGTAGTTCATGCAATTGCTTAAGAATTCATGTCTAAATTATGTTATTACATTTGCTCTATGTTCGATCACTTGTGCATTGTGCTTTATACTTATCACAGCGTCCATTTTGATTACCTAACTGACTCCAACGAACTTCTTGTGAATGTAATAAAATTGCAACTTGATTAATTCTTTATGTTTTTTTTTTTTTTTTTTTTTTTTTTTTTTTTTTTTTTTTTTTTTTTTTTTTTTTTTTTTTTTACTATTCTAAATTTTCTTACACTGGTTTTAATTTGTCAGTTATTTCATTCTTCAAATTGTTCTATTCTTCGTTTATTTTATTTGTTACAACAGGCTGTTTCCACTTGAATTACTAGCACGTTTATTCTTGAAAAAAATGTTCTTGGTAAATTATTTTCACTTATGTTATTTAAATTCTGAGTTACAATTGGATTTATTCCACTAATTGCTTGCCTATTTGTTCTACGTAATTTATAATGAATATTTAGTTTCTTCAGTTGCCTCTTTTAGGTTCTGTTTTCATATAATGTATCTCTTTGACTAATTGTACTCCAGTATCTAAATACTTTATGATGGCGTTGCATTTCTTCAATTTTCCAGCCAAAAGCTAAATTTCCCATTTCAATTTTCAACGTTTTGTGTTTGCTACTTTCAGCTAAGTTTTTGTGCTATTTTCGTCCATTTTTTGCAATTTAGATTATATTCTATTTACTAACTTGGATATTTCATGCCTGCATTACGTTCTATTCGCATTAAATGTGTCTAAGATAAATAGTTCTTACCGCTGTTTTTGTACTGTTAATATTGACGAGACATGCTTTGAAATAACACATGCTACCATTATTTTTCCTCTAATTACTTTCATGATTTATCTTTTTATCATTCTTTTTCATGTCAATTTTCATTATTTTGAATGTTTTGTTTCGAACAAGCATGTATGCATTTTATAATTAAATGTTCTTATGTCTCTGTTTCTCTCTCTCCCCCTCTTTCTTTGTCTCTAACTGTCCGGTTCTGACTTCCCTCTTTATTTCGAGTGTTAATGGTGGGCGCCATTTGAAAATAGAAAATTATTTAACGAACTCCAAATTTGGTCGTTATTTGAAATGAGTAAATGAACTAGAAGTAAAATCCATGTTGATGACATTTGAAGTAGAATATGGAGTATGATGATGAAGTAAGAATTAATTTTGTTAAATAAATGTATGTGCAAATAGTAGTTACCTGCGAGAATGAGTCATTTATAAAGACAAAAATTTCTTTTAATATTCAAGAAAAATGTATTATTAATTTAGTTAAATTAAACTGCACCTCTATCACTTCAAGCAATAATCTCTCATACTTAACTTCACATGATATGTGTTGCCATATTTTAAACTTGCGCCGGTCGCACTCTTTGCATTACAGCAGTTAACTTTTATCTGGTAACCTGACGACGTGGCTACAGGTTTTAGGCACAGCGATCTTTTGTTTTAGCCTGGGTAGCTGGTTCTCTCGGTTGGTTGAGTTGGGTCATGAATAACTCTGGGGTTCACCGGCTGCTCCTGTGGCGGTGAATAAACATACTTTTTGTTTAATATGATCTGTATCAAATAAAATTGGCGAGCGCATACGGATATGATTGTTTTATATCTGATGTACGTATTTCTTTTTTTAAGCCGTTTCTTTTAAAGTGTTTGGCTAATGTTCAGCGTTATGTTCAGTGTTAGTCTGCCCAACTGATGTAATGGACGGTTGTGAAGAGTTTTAAACCTATTTCATCTCTTGTTGGTTACGTCTTATATATTCGCAGTGTTTAGAGCAACACGACATCAATAAGCAATGTTCACTATAGTTCATTAAATTTAACACACCGAACGCCACCATAATGGGATGTAATTTTAAGTTACGCTTAATTTAGCTTAAATGCACGTCATGCTTAGCCTTCAAAGCATGAGGGATTCACGAATTAATACATTAAAAATACTATGGGTATGAATAAATATTCATGAAACATACGTGTTTCTAATAAGAAATTCTAAAAATGGTTCCTTATATACCAAACTATATACATGTATGCATATAGTTGCACGAATAGCAGTAATATCAACGAAAATATACAAAGGTGCACGGTCGTTTGCAGCTGAAAAATAAACTTATGTGATTAATCAATATTTTACTTAAAATTAATAAAACAGGTGACACGACATTATTTTCTCGTACATTGCACTCAAAATGAAATGGAGTTTTATTTTTTGAACGCTCTTTAATTACTATGTCTCTCAGAGTCCCATTCTATTATTGGGCCTGAAAGACAGTTTAATTTTGCTCAGAGGCCTCCTTTATTAAGCTTGAGGTTCTTTTATGTGCCGTAAATCTACGACATGGGACCAACGGCATATTTTCCTTCCGAAGGAAGCCATCCTAAGGATTTTTACGCCCAAAAAATCCATCGTCCTCCGCCAGGTTTGAACCCGCGACCTTGGGTTTATGAAGCTAGCATAGTAACCATTATACCTCGGATGGCGATACATTGCACTCAGGATTTCAGAAACATATAATAAGGATGGTAACACATTTTTGTTTATTCGAATTAAAAATGGTGCACAAAATTTTCTACTCACCATATTTCCAGCGAGAAATACATTATCTCCATCATGTTTTTTTGAAGCTAAAATGTCATATGGAGACATTCCGTGAAGCTGTTAGAATTCTCCCTTCTAACCTTGAAGTGGCGTCTAACACACAAGAGGCCTTCAAGGTAATATCAGAACAAACTCCTCCCACTTCAAGTCTCAGTGTTCTGGTCCCCTTACTTCTGAGGCTTATGCATTTTGGTTTCTGAGTCTGTTGTTTTATATCATTCTTAAGATGTCCTAATATCTCTGTTTCAGCGATAGATATCAATTGACCAGAATACTTAAAAGACCTTGTTTCTACATCTGCAAAGGTCTCCAGAAAACAATTACTAATCACAAAACTACTCAAGTTTTAGTTGAAAGGCAAAGTTTTGAGTCAGACTGTCCCTACATATATTGTAACACAAATTCTCTTTATTGATCCAACAAACACCTCTTTATTTCTTCCAATGATTAAAAATCAAAATTAGTTCTCAAATAACGGTCCTTCTTCGATGATTTTGCAAAAATTATGTCGTATAGCTCCATTTTGATGTTCGGTATGTAGGCGGCTATCACTGCTCGCTATGAGTTTCTGCTGCTCAGTTGAAACTTAATTCTCACGGGGTTCGTTCTCTTCTTTTTATACCCGTGGATCACGTAGTAGCAACCTTAAAGAAGCGGTAGCACTTGGAAGCCACCGCAGCTGTCGCACAATCGTTCAGGTTTAACAATGAGCGGCTTCGATGCCAAAAGAACTCGCCAACCGCACACGTTTCCACGTGTGAGAATCTCAACTTTGATGTCAAAGTAACCCGCCGACGAAACACATGCTCACTAATGCAGAAGAAACAATGCATGGTAAAAATCAGCTATGACTTTCAAAGCAAGCGGCTAACACATGTGCGGCGTTTACGGCCACAGTATGGACTTCAACTCATTCCTCTTCAAAAGAAACACCTATTATTACTGGAGTCGCACTCTCTGTAGTGGTTATCATACTAACCTCTAAAATCCAAGACTGCAGGTTCAAACCTGGCGGAGGGTGATGGATTTTTTCGGACGCATGGCTTCCTTCAGAAAAGAAGTAAAGCTGGTGGTTACGTGTTAGGTTTATTTGCACGTAAATGAACCCCATACCTTGACAGAAGAAGCTTCCTGGGCAAAATTCAGCCATTTCGCGTCCAGGAGTCGTGATTCTGTCCTACAGTGTCATCTGTGATCCCTCGTCACCAAGGCGCATAGCGGCGAACTCACGAACTAGAAATTTAAATTTGATCACGGAAGCATCGTAATGATGCCCAATGCTTCACTAAGAAGATACAGGAACCACCACCACTATTATTATTATTATTATTATTATTATTATTATTATTATTATCATTATTATCATTATCATTATTATTATTATTGGAAATTGTTTCACAAATTAACGTTAAGTTAGTCTGTAATTCTGTTGAGGAGTGAATATTTGACTGAATATTGTAGTGTTTAGTGAAGATTTTAAACAACAAAATCTTGGCTTTGATACTTCAAAAGTATGCCAATATTATTCATTGTATCCATATTATTCTCGGAATAAATGAAAGCAAAAAGAATGTCCTCTTAACGCCGATTATTTTCAAAATGTCTAAACTGCAACGAGAGGGATATATTGTTACAAACGTTAAACAAAAAATTCTAAAGTTGTATAGTTTCACGTAGCAAGGCTATATAAATCCATTCACTCTATAGCATAAACAAGAAATCATAACATTCCAGACCGGGATAGAACAGGATGATTCTACAGGGCCCATGCTCTTCAGTCATGTAGTACATTCAATCATTTAATAATAAAAAATTTCTCCTAGTTTTACTTTCTCTACCACGTACAATGTGTTTAGTAGATAGAGGAAATATTATATTCCACCGAAAAATTCTATGTTGAGATTTCACCAGAAATTTCCTAATACTTTTATGCTCTTTGAATAAAAAATAATCCAAATAAAAGGGCGCGCTCGCATGTTTGTGTGTGTGTGATCAGAAAAATTAAAAAGAACGACAAGTCCGTTAAATACCAAACTTCATTCTTAAGTTCTGCATCTTTCAAGGATACGTTATAAAGATTTTCAAGAAAATCCCCTGCATCAAACTAATTTTTACATGCAACAATTGTCGAAAGATTTGATTTTCTCAAAATGGCTGTAATCATTTTTATTAAAATACCATATACCTATTTTAGGATATTTCCATGAGAAATGAAATATAAATCTTGAATTTTCTGGGAATAGCCTCTGATGATGACTTTTGCAGAACTGGTAAATCGTAAGAGATAGACAAAAACAACACAAAAAGTACCTATAATTCATTGAAGTACAATTCATGTCAAGTACATTTTATCTACAAGGATATATGTAATAAACCCATGTTTACTATTGTTTACCTCAAATTGACATGAAGTAAATAGAAGAATTAAACTTTTGTGAGAATAATTTGTTGAAAGGAGGATAGAAAATTTTGCTTTTCATTTTCTGAACATTTTGCGAGCTAGTCTTATTACTTTCTCTAGCACTATGTACAACGTACAAAGTAAATAGAGAAGGTATTGTATTCCACCCAAAAATTCGATGCCGATATTCCACAGTAAGCACATATTTTAGGACGACCTGAATTAAAAAAGAGGTATTTTAGAAAAATGTCCATGTGTGTGTGTGTGTGTGTGTGTGTGTGTGTGTTGGTGAGTAGCATAGCTCTAAAACGAAAAGTCTGCTAAATGTCAAACTTGGTATTTAAGTTTAGTATCTTCCAAGGAAGTGACTCAAAGGTATTCAAGAAAACCCTCCCACCCCCACTATCGTTTCTCAAAAACAGATTTAACGACACACACACGCGGACTTTTGCTAAAAGTGTTTTCTTTTTATTCAGGTGGCACCCAAAACACGTATTTCCGATGAAATCTTGATATCGAATTTTTGGGTGCATTGCAATACTTTCTCTATACACTATGTACATAGTACGCGTAGAGAAAGTACTAGACTGTCGCTTTAGCCTAGTGCATTGCCTTATCTCCTTGAACTTACATGGAAACAAATGATAAGAGCATTTATGCTTAAGCTTATCGCGATTTGCATGACGTAGATAAAATAATATTTTGTAAACAAAGTTTGTTTGTGGAACAGCTATATGTCATGTGAATGGAACACATCAGGTTAATTTTCAAATACTGACATTCTTACTTTGGATGTAGTGTAATACCGTGAAAGGGAAATGCACAATATAAATAACAACCTCGTAGTCATTCGTAAGCGTATTAATGTCGGTGCTTAACCATCACACTGACGGTCAAAGTGTTGGGCACTCATAACACAACATCGGACGGGTAAACGCTTTCAAGAACATAGGTATTCTCGTTGAGTGCACTTGCCGACAACAGTCGCTTCAATTAGCGTGGTGTTATGTGTAAACAACAGCTGCTTATCTAGGGCACAGGTTAAATTGCAGCTCAGTAGGGCTTTCAGAATGCAACTCCATTCTCAACTGTGCATATTGAATTTGCCACGGGATGGGAGACATTGTAGGACGAGAGAAGAAAATGAAAAAGGATTCTGTAAATCAGTATGAAATAGGAAAGAATACATAGTTTAACAGATAATATGGCGTGAGCTAGAAAATAAAAAGTATCTTTTATACAAAAAAAAATCTGGTGTATCCAATATAAATGACTTTCCCACATTTCGCTAACAAATGATTGTTCTTCGATCTATTTCATGATAATCGAGGTAAACATTAGCAGAAATTGTATTATTACTTGTTTCCTTGTAAGTAGAAGGGAAATAAGGGAGTATACTACACTAAAGCAAAAGTCAAATCTTTTAAAGGTCCGTGTTTAAAATCCATTTGTTTGAATCACCAGTAGTTGACAAATTTCCGCAGAGAAACCAATAACAAAAAGTACCTCTGAATTGGTCCATTCCACGAAAACATATATATGACATAAATTGAGTTTTAACAGGATCTACATTTTTTGCGTAGTTAGGTTTTTGTTCTATCCATTACAGTTTACTAGTTATGCAAAATTCAGTAAAATGTATTCAGAATAAAGAGGTCTTTAGATGACATTTCCAGAAAATTCAAAATATAAACTTTATATGTCATGTAAATATTTTTAATATACGGTACTTTAATCAAAATCGTCAGCCATTTTTAAGAAAATCCATGGTGAAGAATTTTCTTGAAAATGTGTCGCATCCCTGGCATATACTAAACTTAAATTTCATGTTTAGTATTTTGTTGACTTTTCGTTTTTGATTTATTTTATTCAAATAAAGAATGGTTAAGAGAGGGAAAGATTGGCTTGGATAAGGACGAAACAACACTTTTGAAAGGGAAGAAAAGGAATGAATTACTCGTAGAGCGTTGGTTGTACTCGCTTCCCTCTGAGGCGGCCCGGGTTCGCATATGGGATTTATGGTGGACAAAGCGTCCTAGGGGAGGGTTTTCGCAGGGTTCTCCGGTTTCCCCCGCAATCGCACTCCACCAGTTCTCCAGCTTCATTCTACGCCTGCGATGAAATATGTAATAAAAGCGGGCGTTAAACACTATCACAAAAATGGTTCCTTCCACCGTGAGTTGTAATTAGCTTAAAATGTCGGGAACAGAACACAAATAAACGTCCTAGGTGGAGTCTTTCTTATTCATAGAAAGCGATCTATTGATTGTGTTTAAGACATTTTGTTTGATACTGATCGGTTCTCGATCGGTATGTGGCCTTCACTGTACCACTTTCACTTCGAGCCAAAACTTTGAGGTTCTGATGCCGTTCCATCTATCCCCTTTTTATCATCTGTACATATGGCACCATCTATTCTCAGAACCAGCAAGGCCAGCCTTCGAGGTCTTATCCCTCTACACCATAGCACTTTTCTGTTAGAAGCAGATGACGTAGGGGTGCCGTCCAGGCCAGCTGCTTTCAATATCCGTGGATAGATGACAGCGAAATTGCAATTACCATCAATTGTTTTACTATTGTTTTAGAGACAAAGTATGACGTTAGGCCGTGCTGTTAAATAATCCAATGCAGTAGTTTCCTTGGCGAATAATGGCAACCATGAAAAAAAAAAAAAAAAAAAAAACTGACGTGTTCCCTTCACATAAATATTTGTATCAGTTCTGCAAACAAGCTATTTTTACTGAAGATTATACCTACATTTATGTACCTACTTCATGTTAATCCAGATAAACAGCAGAACTGTCTTATTAAGTTCCTTATAACAAACAGGGAAATAAACGAATATAGGTACACTGGGTTAAAGCGAGTCAAATATTTTAAAAGCTTTCGCTATGCGTTTGTCATTTGAACATTTTCCGAGACCAGGAGTAAAGCAAAAGAGTTATTGTCCCCCTCGGTAATGATGAGTAACATATCTGCCTCATATTTAAGAGGTTGCGAGTACGAATTTCACTTTGTACCAGTTACCCAGTTTTTTTGTTTTTTTTTTCTTCGGAGTTTACTTTTATCCTGAGAAGACGAATGTCGAGTAACCTTAAGCACCATGCATCCCGAGATTATTTGAGCATCATTTCACTAATTTCATTCATCGTTCGATATGAATAATCAGGTTAAAGAACGTTAAACTGTAGAGAGAGAGAGAGAGAGAGAGAAAGAGAGAGAGAGAGAGAGAGAGGAATATTGAAAGCAAAAATAACAACCCATTTGAGAAAAGCTTAAGTCCTTTAAAATTGAAACAAATAACGAAGGATATCTCGGAAACGGTTAGGTCTAATAAAAGAATATACATCACATAAACTGTATGTTTTAACAAGATTTCCAGTTTTTTTGTGTGGTAAGTTTTTGTCTATAGCTTACACAGGGGCGTTTCCCAGAAAATTCAAGAAATACATTTTGTTAATAATAAAAATATCTTAAAACATATGGTATTTTAATCAAAATCATTAAAAACATTTTTGACAACATAAAATTTTGGAAAATATTTCCAGTAAAGGGAAGTTGGAGTGGTGGATTTTCCTGAAAAGTTTCGTGTAGCATCTTTGAAAGATACTGAACTTAAATACCAAGTTTGGTATTTTCGTTTTGAATTACGCTGTCCACACAAACACGCGCGCACGCACACACACACACACACATACACAAGGATATTTTTGTAAAAATGTTCTATTTGGATTCGGAGGTTCCAAAGCATGTATTTGCTGTGAAGTCTGGGTATGGAATTTTTGTATGGAACATACATACGTGACAGAGAAAGTAAAAACAGCCAGATTGGTTGACTCATGGGAATTGCATCTAGATCCTCTCGAATGCGGACCACAGATGTTAACCTTTGAGTTATCCATCTCGGTTATTTAAATTGTCATAATCTGATCATACATCATTATTAACATTCCAGATAATACAATTGTATTTCTGCGTGCTATATCTTATGAATAGCTAGCATATGTTTTTAATGTATATTTTATTCATTGTTAAATATTAATTATTTGCGGAGTTCTACCTATTTGCCTCAAAAACTAAACGACTGTGAACTAACATCAGTGCAAAAGTCAATTAAAAAGTTGGCTTAGAAACTGATTGTAAATTTAATCTATACATAGAAATTGTTTTAAATCAATTTACCATCAGAGTTACTATACGTAGAAAGGTAAGCGAAATTAAACCCAACAAATATGTTAAGTTTTATTCAACGTCTGTAACATTTTTCTGCTTTCCTTCTTTTTCATAATCTACTTATATAATGCTACGTTTTAAATGTTGTCTTTTGGTATATTTGAACCATTATGTCGTCATATTAATCTCAGGTGAAGGGGCTTCTTCCTTTGTGCGCGGGCACATACATAGCTGGGAAAGAGGAAACACTTTTCCCGCCATTTCCTCCTCCTTTGCAGTAAAGCAGCCAAGTTATGGCGGCATGTGTTGGGAAGTGCTCCTACCAGAAGCCTAATCAGATCTTGTCTCTTTCTAGGGCACACTTTCACTGAAATTAAAGTTCGCAATTACGTGGAAAGTCAAATAGCAAGTGGCATGGCAAGACGGAATGCAGTTGACAGCGCTATTTGCCAACCCTTGAAATGAGAACATTAGAGACAAAACTCCAGAATGTGGTTAGCAACATTGTTTGTTAAATGCTGCGATTCTAGAATCATGAAATAAAGATACGCTATTCAAGATTTATTTTCGTCTATGTACTAATAATTTCTAGCTGTATTTATTTCTCTATCCAGTTCAATATATAATTAAAAAAACTGATGTGCCTCATTAAGATGACTTTCTCTAAATCTCTACAGCGAATTATTGTTAATAAGCTTATTCTTCTATTTCATACTAAAACATTAGCAGAAACGGTCTTATTACTTAGTTCCTAATAAGTAGAAGGCAAATAAAGGAATACACTAGGCTAAACCGACAGTCAAATGTTTTAAAATGTAGTTACCCATGGGATTTCAAATCAGTTTCTTTGCGTGGCCAGGAGTTGACGAGTTCCCGTATGAGAAAAGATTTAAGTATTTTAAAACTAAAATCAATAACAAGGAATATCTCGAAAACGGCCCATTCCACAAACAAAATGTATTTGATATAAAACGTGTGTTTTATCGAAAACCACATTTTTGAATAATAAGTTTTTGTCTCTTATGGTTTTCCAGTTATACAAAATTCAATAAAAATCATCCAGAATAAAGAGGTCTTGAGAAGCTATTTCCAGAAAATTCAACATAAACATTTTATTTGTCATGTTAACATCCTAAATGAGATTTTAATGAAAATCCTTAGAGCAATTTTTCCACGTTGGGGGGGGTGGATTTTCTTGAAAATCTTCGTATCGTATCCTTGCAAGATGCTGAACTTAAATGTCAAGTTTGATATTTAACGTACTTTTAGTTTTTGAGCTATGCTGCCTACGGATATTTTTCTAAAATTAAATACTTTGGGGGGGGGGTTTCAGGGAATCCCAAAACATGTACTTCCAAAGAAATCTCTGTTTTGAATTTTGGATGCAATACAATATCTTCTCTATTCTCGATATACATAGTTAGAGTAGAGAAAGTAATACCCAGCATGGGATGTGAATAAGTGCAAATATTTAGTGGAGGGCAATGCGTATTACACATAAACTGTATGTTATTTTGTCCGCTTACTAATAGCACTGTCATAAGTGAACCCCAAATTTCAGGTCTAGTGTGTTTTGAACGGCCCTGAACTACATTTCTGCTGTTTTTACAAAAATTACACCACCTCTAGTCGGCCAGGGCAAAGGACAGAGGAGAGTCAACCGTGTGACCTGTTACGTAAACAACCGAACGTCTGCAATATGGGATAACAGCCATCCTAAAAACACATTGAAATTTCCCTCATGAACATTACTAGCGAAAACCTGCAAATATTGGTGCGTCGTATCCTCCACAAACGCTGATACAAAAAGTTCGCCTCCCAGCCTGTATAATAGATATTACAAGTGTTATCCAGGGGAATAACTACCCCATATTTGTTTTAACTAATATTATGATATTTATGGGGATCTTAATTACACTTTAACATCTCATTTATATATTCAGTTATACAGTGAAAGCACATTTAGTTAAAAGAAACAGTTATTGGGCACAAGTAATTCAGAGTATCTACCTTTTTACATTTCCTAGGGTCGGCTGATACTTCGCGGGACTCTCAGTTAAAACAGCATTTTGTTTCTGCTTTATTTCTCAATATCATCTCCAGAAAGGCTAATAAAGTTGTCATATCGGTGTTCTAATATAATTAAATCATCTTGTACTGCGATTTATGATGGTCCTCAAAATAGGGTGCTAAGATCTGGCGAATACAGTGGATGTTCCAGCAATTCGAACTTTAATTCGCACATGTTTTCCATTGCAATGACTGAACGATGGGCCGGTGCATTGTCATGATGAAACAAGATTTTTTTTGCTATATGAGGTATTTTTCTTTTCGCCCCATCACTCAAACGTTGCAGTAACCTTACGCAGTATTCACCGGTGATACTTTTACCCTTTTCCTAGTAATAAATAAAAATAATTGCCTGTGTATCCGAGAAACGACTCGCCATAACCTTGTTAGCTGACAAAATTGACTTTGCCTTTTTTGCAGTTGGTTCACCTGGAGCAATTCATGTTTTGGCTGTGGTTTACTTTCTGGAGTGTAGTGATGTATCCAAGTTTCATCCATGGTAATAAGCCGTCTCAAAATTTCACTGGGATTTTTACGGTAGAGCACATTCTTAACAGAAACAGTTTTTCTTTGCAACTTTTGATCAGGTGCCAAAAAACGCGGCACCCATTTTGCACAGACCTTGTGAAAGCCCGAAACATTACTTAAAATATTACCTGTACGTTTTTTGATATATTTACAGCTCTGCTATCTCAAACTACTTTAATCTGCGGTCTTCCAGTACTGAACGATGATTTTTTTCAATGATCTCTGGAGTCGTCACTTCTACAGGGCGTCCAGAGCGAGGCTCATCACTAGTACTCGTACGTCCCATTTTAAACTCTGCAATCCACCTTTTAATCTTGATTTCCTCCTTGATATCTTTAGAAATTAAGCCTTTCAAATGGAAGTATTTAATCACTGCACGTTTTTCCAAGTCCTCCATTTTCGTGAAAACTCTAAAGTTGTCTAGTTTAAAATGCTGTTATTCGAAAACCAAACAAGCTATTGACCTGTAAATATGGATACAAGATAGTCTAGAGTTAAACTATACGATGCTACCGTCTAACTGCCCTAGTGACGCCATATCTGTGAGAGGCCCGGGACTTATCAGCCGACCCTCGTATTTTTTTTATTTTTCTAATTTTTAATTTATTTTTAGGATAGAGAGTTCCAAGACAACAATACAATTTTGCTAAAGTAAATAAATGAACTAAAAATTAATGAATGAAAGTACATACGATCCCGGCATCCAATTATACCAATACAGGATCAGAATCAATCGAAAAGACGGATCAGTATTAACAATTTGACGTGCCTATCCATAATATACTACTGAACAATCTTTTGTTGCTATACGAGTATATCGCTTGTGGCGTGAATTTGATGCAGCATACATAACGTTTTATAATTTTATTAATCATTGAGGCTTAAAGCTCTATAATAAAGTGAACTTTATAAACAAGTTTTGAGGTGTCTAGTATAAAGATATATGAACATTTAAAATGTTTTAAGCTCTAAGATCAGAAGCAACTCATTGGTAACTGGTAACTGAGAGTTACGATATGATAACATGGATTCCAATTTTACACACGTGTTTATCTCCCCCATTTTTGGGCCATTATTAGGGAATATTTACATAAAAGATGTTTTTATGAATATCCGGAGTAGGTTTTACCATGTACAATTTTAGAAGCTGTCGAAAATGACTTAAGTTTTTTTGTTTGTTCTCAGACGGTAAAAAAGCAATTAGCATTAAATATATACAAAGAACATATAGTTCAAGATACATTCATTTTTACTTTCTCTATACGTACTATACACATATGGTATAGAGAAGGTATTGTATTGCACCTAAAAATTCATTTCCGAGATTTAACCGGAAATACATAATTTGAGAACCCCTGAATTCAAAAAAAAAAAATAGAAAAAAGGTCCATGTGTGTGTGTCAGTGGGCAGCATGGTTCAAAAACGAAAAGTCGGTTAAATACCAAGTTTGGTATTTAAGTTTAGTATCTTCCAAGAATGTGACACGTAGATTTTCAAGAAAATGCCCCCCTCCAACTACCCTTTACTTCGAACATTTTTCGAACATTTTTATTTGCTCAAAAATGGCTAACGATTTCGATTAAAATACCTAATGTTTAAGATAACTTTATGACAAACGAGGAGCATATCTTGAATTTTCTGGGAATAGTCTCTGAGACTTGCTTCATTCTGGATGACTTTTGTATAATTTGCAAACCGTAATAGATATACAAAAACTTACTACACAAAAAATATATATATCATTAAAGCACACAATTTGTGCCACATATACTTTTTTTAAGAGTTAACCGGTTTCGAGACATTCCGGATTATTGGTTTCAGCTTTAAATCACTTATGCTTTTCTCATAAAGGAAGACTTCTTTCTTCTCGTTCCTCGTTTGTTTACTCATGACAAGCAAAGAAAATGGAATTTCCACTGTTTTACATAGCTACGACTTTTAAAGGACTAGATTATCGCTTTAGCCTGTACATTCCCGTATTTCCCTTCTACTTACAAGGACGCTAGTAATAAGACTAATCCTGCTTATGTTTATCTTGATTAGCAGAATGTAGATAAAACATTAATCTTTTGAATAAAACATATGATTGTCGAACAGCAAACAATGAACACAATGAATGGAACACATCAGATTTTTTCCCTTCTATTTCAAGGAACCAAATAATAAGGAAAATTTCTGCTAACGTTTATCCCGATTATCATAAAGTAGATAGAAGAATAAGCTTTTTAATAATTTGTTACAGAAATGTAGAGAAAGTCATGTTATCACAAATAAACTGTATATTTTGAAATTTCTGGGAATAGCTTCAAAGACATCTTCATTCTGGATGAGTTTTTCAGAATTTTACATAACGGTTAAACCGTAAGAGATAGACTTACAACACAAAAATTGCAGATATCGTTAACACATGTAATTTGTCAATTACATGTTTCTATATTTAAAAAGGGCAAAAGAAATGTATGCAATAATTACAGAGGTATAAGTCTCCTGAGCACAGGCTATAAGTTGTATACAAAAACAATAAACAAACGTCTAAGGATAATTACAGAACCATTATTATTATTATTATTATTAGAAAATCAAATGGGATTTAGAAAAGGATGATCCTGCACATATAATATATGTTCTATTAACCAAATTATTGAAAAGATAAGAGAATATAATTTAGAAACACATATAGCCTTTGCAGATTTAGAAAAATATTTTGACAAGGTAAGCAGAACAAGACTCTGGCATATATTAGGCAAAAAAGGATATCCAAAAAAATTGATAGATGTACTCAGGAATATATATCAAGAAACAAAAATAAAAATAGTTTTAGGAAATGGACGATTATCTCAAGATATAATTAACAATGGTTAAGACAAGGATGTAGTTTATCTCCGCTTTTATTTTAATATCTATATGGACGATATTCTCAGAAAATTAAAAGATGAAATACCACTAGGAATAAAAATAAATAAAAATAATGCCTTAAATATGCTGCTCTTTGTAGATAAAATCATGTTAATACAAGACAGAAAAGATAAACTGCAAATAAGTTTGTACCAGTTACAAAAATTGATCCAGGATTATGGTTTAAGAATATCAGTAGAAACATCAAGGGTTGTGGCATTTATAGTTAAACAAAAATATCAAAGATAGTGTTAAATAATAAAGCGTTAGAACAGGTGGGGAAAATTAACTACTTAGGCTGTAATGTAACCTATAAAACAAACAATGAAGAAATTTAAAATAAAGTAAGTTCCACTATATTTGTGAAGTAATAGCTCGTATCTTGAAAAACAAAAAAAAAACAAAAAACAAAAAAAAAAAACAAAAAAAAACCGAAAGGATATAATCTATAAGACAATGGCTGTTCCGGTTTTACTATATGGTTTGGAGACATGGACACTTAGCAGTAAAAGTATGCACCAGACAAGATCATATTAGAAACGAAGACATAAGAGGACAATTAAACATATTTTCCTTAAAAGAAAAAATACAAATAAATAGAGAAAAATGGAAAAGTCATTTAAAAACAATCAATAACTCTCGCACAAATATAACACCTTTAGGCTATAGAACAATAGGAAGACCAGTTAAAAAATGGGAAGAAATATGAGGCCGGAACAAGAGAATTCTCCTAATCCATGAAGAGTTGATGATAACAATGATGATGATTTTTCTATGCAGAGCTGACCGTTTGAGATATTCCTTGCTATCGGTTACAATTTTGAACTACTTTAACTTTTCTCAAACGGGATGTAACGTTTCGTTTCATCTCTCTCATTTTACTGCAGGCCATGCAAAGCGAGCTGAACTTCAATTGTTTTACATAGGGCCAGCTTTTAAAAGATGTGATTATCACTTTATCCTAGAGTTTTCCCTTATATCCCTTCTCTTTTGTAAGGAAAGTTGTTTGTGTAACAGCTAGAGAAAGGCATGTGAATGGAACACATATTCTTATGTATTGTATTCATATTTCATTAGTCCAGGTAAACCCAGCCTACTCGCCAAACCTAATTACTTTTTAACATAGCATACACTCTATCGTACCTGATTTGGAGTTATTAGAAACCAAAAAAGCACGTCCTATTTGCCATTGAACTTCAATTTCTGACGCAAGTGTTTTCCATCATATAACAGCTTCTTAATGTTTTACTAATAATAGGCAAATTAAACTATGACAATGAACTCTCATACAACAGGCATTCCTATGTGGTATTTGAAGGTTGGTAATTGATAGACGTTTTGATGTTTCAACCAGCTGTCATTAGAAACTACATAAGGTATAACATTGTAATTAACGTTATCTTCATCGATAAGTCAATAAATAGTATTGTGAGTACGCCCTGCAGCCGTCATCGCCGACGTATGTGAATGCTTTGCTTAGGAGGCACTAGCTAATTGTGCCGTTACACCTGCGTTAGTGGACAAGTGTGCCGTTGGCAACTGCTTTTAGCTTCGAAGCTACAATTGTTACACTGTGTCAGTGGACAAGTATGCTGTTCGCAAGTTTTTTAGCCGCGCATTGTCATCGACAGGTATAAAAGGGGGAATGAAGCCTGCAGAGAGTTCAGTTTCAACTGGAAATGCATAACGAGTAGGTCAACTTCGACGGGAACTTCGTAGCGAATAATACTATCCGCCGCTCCAGCGAACGTCGAAAACTAGACGGCAGATTTGTTGCGGAAGGATAGAAGGAAGTTATTTTTTGATCAGATTTTCATCTGTCATCAATCATTGGAAGAAATTAAGAGGTGTTCGTTGCAGCAATTAAGAGCTTACAGTATGCAATACAAATCTATTAAGTATGTTAGAGATATCCAAATAAGAAATAATCACAGTTGCAAACATACTTGATCGGTTCTATTTTGAAGCATTTGCCACCCTTAAATTGTTATATTCAATAACATGGATGTATTCAAAATTAGAATTCGCGTTAATCTCTTTTAATGAAGTCTCAAAAGATATTTAGTGAATAAATTAAAACGCTTCTTATGGCTTCCAAGCTAAACTACAGTAGAGCCCTTATAATTCGAGCTAATTGGGGTTGAAGCTACCTCGAATTATAAGAAAATGCTCTGATTATACAGAAATATAATTAAATCAATGGGTAATTTATAAAGGTTTAATTAGCACAATAATGGTTAAAACAGAAATAAAAAATAATATGCTATATACCTGTGTTACATGATGGGCTCACTATGGTATTATAGTATGTACAGGTGCATACCATCTACAACAACTATCAATCTATTACTCCTGTAAATTGCGTATTTTTACTTAGAATATTTTAATGACTACTGTCGCTGAGTAGGAATGCTGTACCAATACAGTATTTTTATGAAAGGATGGTATGTAATGTATATTTGATTGACGCGAGTCCCAAAGAGTGAAGGGCGGCAAAGGAAGAGCAAGCGTTAGGTTGTCCAAACCTAACGGTACTTGTCAATCAATAATAGAAGTGCATTATTTTTTAGGCCAAGGTTATTTATGTGTATTATGAACGAAAATCCTAAGAGGGGCAGTTTTAATCGCATTGTACATGGAAAATTAAAAAAAAAAATTCAAAATGTAACACATGCTGAAGTGGATAAAACGTTTATGTGAACAACTATAAAAACGGGATTTTACCATAATTTTATGACAAATTTTAATGTTATTATGATCAGCTCTACTGTACTGATATTTTAAGTACACATCACTGTATTTGACTCGTTAGGCTACTCAGTTACAAGGATATTTGTAGAAAGTTTCTAAAACGTAAGTCATTCGGTGTCTCATACAAAGATCTACTCTGACTGTAGCTTCTGTGTGTATGTGCATGGTTTAGCACAGCAAGTTCCAAGTAGTCATAGAAGACGTAATGCAGAGGAACGCTATACAACGGTTACAACGAGCGAATTTCAGGAGGGCAAGGCCTTCACCTACAAATATTGCAATGCTGCAAACTAGAAGTACTTTGAAATGTTTTATTGGGAATTTCATTATATGGAGTTCTTGCTTGGTTGGTCATCGCCTCGTTTTCTCCTACTGCTAGAAGGATTTAACGGCAACGATTTCTAAACAAATAGGTTGTGAAAGGCAGCATGCTGACCTTAGTTTATACATTTTCACCTAAAGGGCAATTTAAAGATCACTGTCTATCCAATTCAAAAGCGCAAGTCCTTTATTTCCGCGACTTCATGAATACCCATAAACGATTTGACACTCGGGATATGGGAAGAATAATCTAATGAGTTGGTATTAGAGCTCCTAATAGCTATTTTCAGGATGCATGCATATATTTCGGTAACGAAATTGTCCCATAAACGTTCACTGCTCAGAAAATCAATAAAACTATAGTTATTTTAGAAACTAAGCTAAAGTCAATAGTCAAATTAAGAATGCATTAAACAGAGTATAAAAATATTATAAAATTAAACCCCGATCAATGCAGAAAACAAAGCAAAATAATTGTATGTCGTAAAGACTCCGAAGCTGAAACATCCGGGGGTTCTGCTAAGGGTATTTATATGCTCAAAATGACGGCCGAGGTTCACATACCTGTCACATGCTCTTAGGGTTTTGTTATAGAAACTGCTATGCTACTCAGTGCTTTAGGAGGTCAAAGGTGTCGTATAAAATATAAAAGAGTGATACGACAAAGCAAAGCATCCCCAACCGATGGAAATGACAGCCACAGCTGTGTTGACAAATGATCTCTCCATTCACAAATTGTATTACTTTTACACTTTCGATACCGAGAGAGGTGGCGTCGCAACTCGTATTCGGGTGGTCATGGATTCGATTCCCGTAGTTGTCCTGATCCATGTTCGGGGTTTCCTTGGGTTGCTAAGCGAATGCTGGAAAGGATCATTACATACCTGGAGTTCCGTTCTGTGTCATTTTCTTATTGATTATCGGTAAATAAAACAGGTGTATGTAGATAAGAGTATTGAGGAAGAGGGAAGAAGAAAAGGAAAAAGAAGAAATAAATGTGTATATTAATATGTAAAATAGGTAAATATCAATAAGTAAATGAATGATAAAATTAAATATGGAATGATAAGATAAGTAAATAATAAAAATAATAATTAAGAAGTGTAGTGAAATTTAAAAAAGTGAATACTATATTTAAAACTGATTACAAAATAAAATATGAATATTATAAATGATAATGTAAATAAAATATGATATATTTTAAAGTATATAAACAGGAAAACTTATAAAGTGTTATAAGATAAAATTATTCGTAAGCAAATATATAACATTATAAATAGTTTTATAAATAATTTAACAAAGGATGGTCATAGTATTTTTAAAAATTATGAAAATAAAGTAAAAGAAGTACTATAGAATGAGATTTTGTTTAGTTTTATTTGTGAAATAGTTGTTTCTTATTATAAATATATTGTTAGTATTATTATTTGAATTCTTTTATTTTATTTTAATTTTGGTTAGTAGTTGTAGTTTAGTATCAGAGAATGATTGTATAAAACAGAAAATAAATAAATAATAAGCCCAGGTATGAGAAATGAGGTGAAAGGTAGTGTACACATTTTATTTTATCTTATTTTGTATCATTTCCTGTTCTTATCACTCCCTTGCAATCTCTTTCAAGGTTCAAGGAGTAGGAAACGCTGTTGTGGCTAGAAAAAATAAAAATTGAATTTTATTTATGGGATTTCTTTAACTCCGCAGTTTTCAGCGTCGGACTCTATAATGGGTGTGAAAGACCGCTTAATTTTGCTCGGAAGATTGAGCTTCTTTTACGTGCGAAGGACGCCTTGCTAGGGATGTTTAAACCAGACAAAAAAAAGTCGATCTCCCCCTGTCGGGTTTGAACCCGCGACTTCGGTTGCCACAGTCCAACATGTTACCCCTAGACTAAGGAGAACAATGATGGATGATGTTTTGCGCACTGTAGAGTTTTATTCCTGGTGTCGCCGCGGGAAGATTATCAGGAAGCGCCTTTGCGTGCTGACTCCTTCCAGAGCCACCGATGGCTCGGGGTTGTGGTTGAGTCCGGGCGGACCCCATCCACGCTATAATCCAGATCTGGTCACTCTTTTTTTTTTTTTTTTTTTTTTTTTTAAACAGTACCGGAGTCTGATCAGGACTCCGGTACTGTATACCCTACTTTTATTTACCTTTTTCTTTTTACCTTGTTTTGCCGTATTATTACTGTTTTCTTACTTTTACAACACACACATATACACAAACATATAACACCCATGCCCAAGGCGGGACTCGAACCCACGATCCCCAGCGCTACGAAGCACCAAAGCGGGACGCCTTGGCGAGCGCGGCCATGGGGACCGGCTCTGCGTGACTACTCTCATCCCTCCGTCCATATAGTCACCTAAATCACAATGGGCCCTGAGGGCCTACATGCGAGCCTCTGCCCCAGTGACTAGGGACTCCGTCCTTGAGTAATCTTAATCCCAACACTTTCGATTGCTATGCCGTTAATTATAACCCAAACATAAGAATGCTTATTTTCCATTAAGTGCAAAATAGAAATATGTGGCAAGGATTAACACCATAGACAATTGTTAGGTTATGGTTAAAGCACATGTGAGAGATTTTACTTCCTTTTACGAGGGTTAAAACTTTGATATTGGTAACTATTTATTTAAAACTGATACAAAAAAAGGTACACCTTACAAAGTTTACCGTCCAAGTAATCACATGCATTGCGTATAACCTGTTGACAACGTGTGGAAGTCGTAGGACAATCTTTAGTAGCGTCAGTTATATTGTTAGTTCAAAAGGAGCGGTCTAGCGCCTGATTTTAAAACTTTCTGATCTTCGACGGCGCTTTGTGCAGAACGCACCCACCATTTTGCATGACAATTGTTGCAGTGCCGCATGTAACTGTTCTCATGTTAGCTTTCGTATGCGGTGGTGGAGCTGGAACGTGATAAACAAGGTACGATGCGGCGGAAAGAGGAGACTCCGGAACCTGACACGTCTGGTGCACTCGAGATTCGTCTAGAAGTGTTTAGTATCTATCTAGTAGTAGAATATTCTTTGAGTCATTTTCAAGCTATAAAAGGAGGAAGAATTGCAAGCCGGTATGAGAATTGTACTGAGTCCTGGGTAACTGGAGAGCTAGCGCGCAGTGGAGTGCGAACCTTGTATGCGTGGAGCCTTAAAAACTGTCTACGCATCGAAACTTCGAGTGAATTATTTGCAGCAGTTAATTTAAGACTTTATTTGGAAACAATTTGCCAGTCAATAAAGAAATTTGAGTAATAATTGCTCGGTTGCATACAGAGCAAACTGTGGCAGGGAAGTCCTGCAACATCCACCATACTCCGCATTCTTAAGTTATTTTAGCTGACTTGACTCCGAAGATGCAGGAACCACTTCGTGGCATTCGCTTCAGAACTGTTCTAGAGATTCGTCACTCAATAGACCACTTCATCAAACTATCAACACAACACACGCTGTTGAAGGTATCCTACGGCTTCTACATCGCTGGCAATGGGATGTACACAAAGTGATGATTAGAATAGAATACCTTCTCTATATACACTATGCAGAGAAAGTAAAAAAGAGACTCAAACGCACCTTCCGTCACATGACAAAGGATCATCTCTCCTATAAAATACGAAGTAACAACTGCCGGCTAAGATAAGTAAAATGTCCCGCTTCCTTCCCTTTTAATTAACTAGTCATCATTTTCATTAACGAAATATACAAATGCAAATAACAGAGCATTGAATATCCAAGGTACATGTTGCAAAACTGATACATGCGCATCCCATAATGCACGATGAGACGTCATCTGAAGATAGGAATCTGAGGAAAAATACAAATGAATGCAGAAGTACTTATAAGATGACGCAATTATTATTTAATTTAACGACCGAATTGATCTTTGAGTCACAGAAGGTATGACATGACACACGCCCGATAGAGAAGGAGCGCCTGCAGGTCGGTGCCCTTGTGCCAAGCCATAAACACAGTCTAGGGAGTAGGGTGCCCGGAGCTGCATCGTAAATCAGTCGTCCAGCGTGGCTTTGTGCTGGCCTCTGTTGCCTGCGATATGTCCGGGAAAATGATGTTCTTAGTAGAGGGAACGGAACAGTGGCATGCGTAGTTCTTACGTAAGACCACGTTCTAGTATGTAGGTTTGTTATGGGCAGTAGCGTTAGAAGCAGATAATGAAATGAAAATCAATGCCATAGCGTAATCCTTGTAAACAAATTCATAGCCCACCAACAATAACGCTAACTTATGGTAGGAAGCGTTCATACAACCTTCAAATCAAAAAGTGAAATATCAAGTAAGATTTATGAAGGACAACCCCAAAACTGGCATGAAGCGGTTGATAGTTACACGTGTTTCTAAAATGAGTGGTGATCCAAGCTAATTTTTTATGGAAAACTTTATATTCTGTTATATATTTGTTTATTTCCTCACCCTGATTCAAGTGATATAGGCATTAAGTGACATGGGTTTGTATTTGGGTCATTTGGAGTACGAAAATAATTTAAGCATATGTACAATGGTGAGATTTCTAGCGGTCAATTTCTCTACATCTTACACCTTCCGGTAACTAAAACCAGACTCGCCCCATCTAGTGTAACGCCTTATCATCTCAGCCCCCATTTCAGAAGTCGCTACTCTCCTGAAGGGGTAGGAGGTGGCATCAGCGATCCCATTTAGTGTTTATCCAATGATTACCGTTTTAGAAGTAATGAGTAAAATTTGGGAACGCATCCGTGTCCTCATTTAGTGCTTGTCCAATGGGATTCCTCTCGTAACCAATGGTAGCGTACCTGATATGTAGAAAGAGTTTAGCTCACTTCTACTCTGCTGCTACTAGGCGTGATACCAACGAAACCTCACGTTAACGCAGCTAATGCACACACTATATCAGTTCTCTACGAAACTGATCTGGAAAATAATTTAGGGCACAGAAAAAAACAGAAAATATTGTTATAATCAGCATGAGATGAAAGGGTGGTTCAACTACAACGTCTGAAAAGAGTTTCACTAAGATTATACATAAATAAATGCTTAATCAACACAAAATAATTCGGTGTTCTAGAATAAGTAGTGAAGAATTATTTGTCTGGGACGTTAAACTACAAAATCTACGATATTTATAAATAAACGCTTTTGACGACATATTTGTACATTTTATATATTTATACTATTATACTTTTATGCCAAATTTAATGAAGCATTGCATTATCAGTACTCTATAGTGAGAATATCAACTGGCTTGTAACCGTTTAGCAATAGCAGCACTTTTTACTTTTACAACGGAAAGCATTACAGTATTTATCTTCGTAAAGGAAGCAGGCATATTAGGAACATCTTTAAGAATTTTAATTCGAACTGAATTAGGACAATCGGATCTTTAATTAGAGATGGCCAAATTTATAAGGTTATTGTAACTGTATTTTGGGAGATATCAATTGCTCTGAAATGTTTTTGTAATGGACCACATTGTATTCAAGTCAATATACACACACATATTCGTTTAAAGTATGCATAAAAAGGGACATTTTAAAAGAAGTGCATTTTAGAAAAGGCCCGTGTTAGTGTGTGTCCGTGTACGTGCAATAACGAAAAATAGATTAAATACCATCCTTGACATTTAAACTCATTAACATCCAAAGATGCAACACGAAGATTTTCAAGAAAACTCCTCCACCTCAAATTGCCCTTTACATATAAAAATATGTTCAACTTTGACTTAATCAAAAGTATCTCTAAAGATTGAGTTAAATATCGTACATTTAAGGCATTTATACGTTAGTGAGATTAATTCTGAATACGTTTGTTTTATTAAATTAATTTTCAAATTTAGTATTGCATTTAACCTTCATCCAGGATCATTCTTATGTGATAAATTATAGCCAGGAGGTGGTGCCAAAAACTGGACCTAATTTGGCCCTTAATCGGCGATTTTGGTCCAGCTTAGGTAAATAGTAATATGTTATTTTATAAATATAAACATATATATTTTATTTTGTATCTAATATGAAAATTAAATTTATTGCCCTCATATTACACAAAGGAGCTCAATATTTGAAGAAATCTATTAATTTTGTGATTAAGATAATTCAACGCCATCCTAAAAGTACCTGATTGCCAAATGTTGAGCTTCCCCTTATTATATGAGAGTACTAATTCATTATATTATATAGTGGATATAGTATAAAATAAAATGTAAATTTTCCAAATATACTTTAACTTTCTCTGGTCCTTATGTGCAATGATCATAGTGGATAGAGAATCTGTTGTATTCCTAAAATTCGATGCCGAGATTTCACCGTAAATGCATGTTTTGAGATCCCCCGAGTCCAAAAAAGGCATTTTTAGAAACAGATCCGTGTGTGTTGGGGGGGGGGACAGCAAGCTCAAAAACGAAAATCACGTTAAAAACCAAACTTGGTATGTAAGTTTAGTTTAGTATCTTCCAAGGATGAGACACGAAGATTTTTAAGAAAATTCCCCCATTCCAAACTACCTTTTACATGGAAGGATTTTTGAAAATTGGTTTTTCTCAAACATTGCTCTAACGATTTTGATTAAAATATCACATATTAAAGATATTTACATAACAAATAAAGTGTACATATATTTTGAATTTTCCGAAAATAGACTCTATGGATCTCTCTATTCTGGATGAGTTTTTGCATAACAGCTGAATATCAGTTAAACCGTAACAGATAGACAAGAACTTGCCACACAAAATTGTGGATCTCGTTAAAACGCATACTTTATGTCATGTGTTTTTATGTAGAGTTGGCCATTTCTTCCTTCTTTTCCCAAACGGGAAGCGACGTTTCATCTCAACTCTCTTGTTTTACTGCAGGTGATGCAAAGCAGCAGAAATTCAGTTGTTTAGCGTAGTGTATTCCCTTACTTGCCTTCTACTTATAAGAAAGCAATTATAAGACAATTTTGCAATGTTTGTTTACCTTGACTAGCATGTCTTAAACAAAAGAAGAATCTTTTTTAAGGAAACTTGTTAGTGTAACAACTAGAGAAAGACGTGTGAATGAAACACATCAGATTTTTTGGTTTATTTATTCTGCAACCTCTATGAAATATAATTAATTATTACTTTCATATAATAGCTGGATTTTAAAATGGAGAAATTCGGTTTTGCAATATTTGTTGTGTTCATTGTACTGAAATTCCATAACGTTAAAACTAACAAGATTTAGCAACAATTTGACATTCTCTCTCTCTCTCTCTCTCTCTCTCTCTCTCTCTCTCTATATATATATATATATATATATATATATATATATATATATATATATATATGTGTGTGTGTGTGTCTGTGTGTGATATAAAATAATACATAGCATATAATTCCATGCTTATATCGGAGAAGTTACAAAACAGCAATTTTTATCTCTTCTGGTATTTTTCTTTCTTTTCTTGATGACATCCCATTCTTGATGGGGGGGGAATGAATCATAGTTATGGCTGATTTTGTCTTTGCGACATGATGTTAGTTTTAAGTTATCTTTAGTGCACTCTTGCGCTTAGACTCGGGCGGTGCGAAGTTCATTATTAGTGTCTGGCATGATATCAGGCAGCTGATCGTTGTTATCGATGCATTTTCATATAAAAATCGCAGTTCAATCTGTAAAATCAATGCGAATTTCCCTGCATTTGAATACTGTGTGTTGCACACATTCTTTTACCCCCATATAAAGGACGTTCATCTTGTGGCCATTAGTTGGCCTTTTAACCTTGACTCTCCTGCTCTACTCCATGCTACCTCCCTGTTTTTTCTTTATTGCTGCTATCTGCATATGCTCCTCTCTTTCCCAACTGTGCTCCATTGAAACATACTAGTGATCCCTTCTTTAAACAACGTTTATATCTTATTATCACCTTATTACTCCTTTTTAAAACGCTTTTAGTTTTTCTAAATACTTTTCTAAATACTTCCATTCTGTAAAATACACATAACAAAATGTATCGCAGCATAAACGTTGCTTAATTACGTACAGTAGGAATGAAGTTAATTTAAGAAGTCATTCACAAATATTCTACACGATAGAAGCGTAATTTTCCGGCAGGTAAAGCAGTATTTTTTTAACCTTTCTCTAGCACGTATGTACACACAATGTACAAGTAGCAGGATAAGGTATTGTATTCTACCCATAAAATTCCATATCGAAATTTCACCGGCAATATGTTTTGAGGTCCTCTGCGTATGAAAAAAGAATTTTAAGAAAAAGGCCTTCTGTGTGGGTGGGTGGGTGGGTGGGTGTGTATGTGTGTGCGCTCAAAAACGAAAAGACCTTTGAATAACAAACTTGGTATTTATGTTTAGTATCTTCCAAGGATGCGACACAGCATTTTTGAGAAAATCCCCTCACCCCTAAATAATATTTGTTTGGAAAAAATTAAAAAAATGGCTGTAAAAATGAGATTAAAGTACCATATACTCGTATTAAAGATATTTACATGCAAAATGGGTATCTTGAATTTTCTGGGAATAGCCTCTGAAGCCCTCTCTCTGTATTCATGGATTTTGCATAACTGTAAACCTTGAGAGACAAAAACATACTACACGTAGCATTTAGATTTTGTTAAAACACACAATTTATGTCATATACATTTTTGTAGTAGAGTTGACCATTTTGAAACATTTGTTTTTATTGGTTTCAATTTTAAAATTCTTAAATATTTCTAATACGGGAATGTATTAGTTCTAGCAATTTAAGGAAACGATTCCACCCACCTGGCAAGGAGCTTTTAAAATATTTGACTATCGTTTTAGTCTGTGCATATCCCCTTGTTTCCTTTTTTACTTACAAGAAAGCAAGTAATAAGAACATTTCTATCATTTTTATTTCTATTGTCATGAAGTAGAAGAAGAATAAGCTCTGTAACAATAATTTATTAGTGATGTAGAGAAATTATGTGAATAAAATACATCAATTCTTTTGTAAATACTCCCATTGGTAAAATACACATAAGAAAATGTATTGCAGCATAAATGTTGCACAGTCTAATGGAATTATTACGGTAGGATTGAAATTAATTTAAAAAGCTATTTATGAATATTCTAAACAATAAAAACATAGTTGCATCGCGGATAAGGATGTATATTTTTTCCCCCACTTGTGTCTTCCGCAGCATTAACAGGCCAGGATAAGTAGCGTTCAGTATGAAGAGGAACAAACAGTTATGGAATAAATGGGATATCGGAAATACATTCAGGAAAAGAAAATGTGCGTAGAGTTGCTAGAACATAATGTGAAGACATCAGCAGCTGAGCAGCTGTACGTTCCCTAACTCCTCTCGGATCCCCAAGTCTTGACGATGTCAACAGACACCATGGCGCTGCATAGAGACAAGGAACCTCTTCCTCAGAGACTCGTATGAGAAATTATCGAGTATGTGTGTGTGCTTTTACTTCAATTCAATTGTTCTTCTTTTTCTGTTTCTTCCTACGTTTTTGTTTGTTTTGCTATTGGTTTGCTATTTTACAGATATAGAAATGTTCATTTGCAAGAACACAAACAATACCCAAGGCGGAACTCGAACCCATGATCCCCAGCGCCACGGAGCACCAAAGCTAGGCGATCGTGGCCGTGGGGACCTGTCGGGCATTTACACATTATAAAAATATAATGTATACATTCACACTACTTTTTCTATCAATTCTCTCGCAAACATATTTTAAACAGCTTATTCTTAAAAATAAAAAATTTAATGATAAAGGTAAAAATCTCTTTCATGCTAAATATATTAACTTATCATATCGATATAACAGTTTATTCATGAAAGTCCTTCTACTACTGAAGGTAATCATCAGTGAAAAGGTGCACACGCAATTTCTTATAGCTCTATCGCGTTAATCGGGATGTACTTGTCTTCAGATGTACTTTAATCTCATATTTCCGCATGTATACAACCGCAGGTTGCTATGTGAGGACTTTGAAACTCCGTTCTATTTGCTTGACTAGTAGAAATAATCAAATAATGACTTTACATTTGAGGAAATTATTAAGTGATGAAAAAATCTGAGACAAATAACCCGAAATATCTTTGAAATGCTTAGCTCCACAAAAATGTATTCACATAAATGGTGTGATTTGACCAGATTCACATTTTTTGTACATTAGTAGAAAGTTTTATACATCTCTAACGTTCTACCAGTCACACAAAAGACATCCTAAACGAAAGAAACTTCAAAGCTTATTCCCAAGAAACTCAAGATATAAATTTCATTTGTCATAAAAATCTTAAGCATGTGGTACTTAAATCAAATCCAGTAGAATCATTTTTGAAGTAATCGAACTATTCCAAAAAATTTCATGTGTGGGAATTATCTTGAAAACCTTAATGTCACATCCTTGAAAGAAGCAGAACTTAAATACATTGTTTGGTATCTAACCGAATTTCTCATTATGAGTTTTCACGGACCTTTTTGTAACAATGCCAGATTTTTGTAACAATGCTATGCTATAAGTAAGCTCGATGGTTTGCGCTCCCGCTGTTGAAGCCCCTGCTGGTAGTGACACTGAAAGGCCACCTAACCTTCAGATAATAAACTCATTACAAATATAGTTATTACAAATGTTGGTTTTATTATGTTTATTAACCATTAGAACTGTTGTGCAAGGTGTTTCGTTCAGTTCCGGGCTGGGGAGTAAGGAGTTTTTTCTAATAGAGACTGAAGTTGCAATGTGAGTGTGAATGTGTGTATATGATTTAATAGCTGAAATTAAAGATAAACACAAATCCAACGACATTAGTGCACGATAAGCAAAATTCATCGACACCTACACTGATGGTTCCCAGTCTGAGTATGGAAACAGATGCGCTCTTGTATTTCCAGAACGCACAATGATAAACAAATTACGGGAATCTTACTCCATCTTTTCCAGTGATCAATTTGCAATTAAGAAATCTTTGGAAGCATAAATTAAAACAGGAAATGCGCAATTTTTTTCAGATTCCTACACTGCTTTATGTCCCTTTTGAATCTGTCGTCAGATAATTCACTGACCAAAGAAATCCAATATTTATACCACTAAATTTTGCTTGAAAATAAAGAAGTGACTTTAATGTGGATACCTTCCCATCAGGGGATAGAGGGGTACAAAAGAGCAGATAAAGCAGATAAAGCAGCAAAAGAAGCAATAAAACAACCACCAGTTTATCCCCCTATCCCTATTTGACGTGAAAATGCTCTACGGTACGTTAAGAAGCTGATACAAAAATGGAAGAACAACTGGATTGAAAACAATAGCAATAGTAAACTGCATGAAGTAAAAAAGAAACACATCATTTATTAAAATACACGAAACACTCAGCCGGCAGCAACAGATGATACTCACCAGATTAAGAATTGGATATACTAAACTAACTCATAACTATGTATTCACCAAACAGCAACCTCCATCCTGTGAACATTGCAGCCAGAGAACACAATATAATGTGCCCACATTGACAGAACGATCCACCAAATTCCTCCAGATCTTCAGGGAGCTCTCGGCGAACCAACGAAATTATCATCATTGTCCAAATACATAAAAGATTGTAAACCTGCAATTGCACTGTAGAATATTGTATACTTTTAATACACTGTTGCATGAAATACTACATAATATATAAGTATTATTGTTAGAAGTTCAATAACTATTGTTGCAAGCTAGATACAAGAGATCCACTGAATCAAAAAAATTTAGAAATATGTCTGTGTATGTATGTACGCGTACGCGTCTGTAGGCAGTATAGCTCAAAAACGAATAGTCCATTAAATACTAAACTTGATATTTAAGTTCAGTATCTTCCAAGGATGTGACACAGAAATTTTCAATAAAATCCCCCACTATCCTTTACATAGAACATTTTTCCAACATTTTTATTTACTCAAAAACGGCGCTAACGATTTTGATTAAAATATCATATGTTTAAGATATTTTCATGACAAACAAAATGAACATCTTGAATTTTCTGGGAAGAGCCTCTGAAAACCGCTTCATTTTGGATGACTTTGTATAATCGATAAACCGTAAGATATACAAAGAAACTTACGGCACAAAAAGTATACATCATAAAAACACACAATTTGTCATTTTTTTTTTTTTTTTTAGTTACCCGTATTCGAGATATTCGGAGTAATTGATTTCAGTCTTAAAATACTTAACGCTTCCGATAACTTCCTTCGGAAGGGAAGTAAAGCCGTTGGTCCCGTGTCATAGATTTACGGCACGTACAGGAACCTCAAACCTGACAAAAGAGGCCTCTAATCAATATTAAGCGGTTCGATACCGACATTTCACTGGAAATACATATTGCATTAATTATATTTCATTTAGCAAGAGGTAATGCTGCACCAGTTTCAGCAATCGACATTAGTGGACAGATGTCGAAATGCTAACATAGCGGTGTCCTAAAGCAGTGCTGGCACAAGCATGGGTTTTATTATATAAGCTCCAATAACTAGGTCACAGGAGCCTTGTCCATCTGAGCTGCTGACGTTGCAAGACATGCTGACTGACGTCCACTGAACAGGCACAGTTTTATTTAAAAAGTATAAAATGTAGAATATACGATATACCAGGTGAGTTAAACGGAGTTTGGATAGCTCTTGAGTTCTCTCATCCCAAACTATGTGCTATTTCTTGTGTCTCCTCGCACCCATGCGTATTCATTTATGGTCCCTGATCTTTCTAACCAAAGGCACATCCTCTTATGCCTTAAACCCTGAAGAAACACGCTTCCCTCTTGCAGATGCGAACCTCTACCTCAGACTACTACTCCAAATTAGGTATGCCGTGTGTGTGTGTGTGTGTGTGTGTGTGTGTGTGTGTGTGTGTGTGTGTGAATATTACAACTCAAAAAGCAAAAATCGGTAAAATACCATTCTTGATATGTTTGCAGAATGTAGAGATCTCAGAGTTTTCCGCAGAAAATTCAAGATAATAACATTTTATTTGCGATGTAAATACTTTTAATACGTTGTACTTTAAACAGAATCGTTACTCATTATTTAGAAAATCGAAAATTCTGAACAATCTAATTGCAATCAGTGTAACTTTGGATAGAAGATTTGTCCTAAAAATCTTCGTATCGCAACCTTGAAAGATACCGAGGTTAAACTTCTCATATAAAAACAAGTTTATGTCAACACATATTTTGTACAATTGACAATTTTCGAAATAGTCTTTGTTAATGATTTAAATCTTCTAATAGCTACACTTTAGTCAAATTTCTTTATTCCTTTTTCTTTCTCTTGGTCAGGCAAATAGAACGGAATATCAAAGCTGTTATAGACATTTTTCTTAAAGGTCACTATCACTTAAGCCTAGTCAATTCCCTTATTCCCGTTTTTTTTTTCTACAAGGAAGTATGTAATAAAAATATTTTAGAAAATATTTCATCTCGATTAACGTGTAGTAAATAGCGGAATAAAAATGTTAAGAATACTTTGTTGAATGGGTACAGAAAGGCATGCGAATGTAACACATCAGGACTTCTAAGTCAGCAAACCTCATCATACAGGAAAATGAATAACGCAGCGCAGAGTAGGCATAGTTGTACATCAGGAGGTAAAATATCCAATGTGTTACCTTTACATGACTTTCTCTAGCTGATCTACAAACAAACTTCTTACAAAAGATTATTCTTGTTTCTACACCAGGCAAATTGAGATAACTATTAGTAGAGTTTTCTTATAACTTACCTAGTTGCTTATAAGGGAAGGGAACCTTGCTATAGCGATTGTTCATGTATTTTAAAAGCTGTTGTTATGTGATTGTCATTGAAATTCGCATCTCTGCTTGGCCAGAAGTAGAACAAAAGAAACACGGACGTCTTCCTGTCTGAGGAAAGTTTGAGTAATTTTGAAAGTGAAACCAATAATAAGGAATATCTTGGAAACGGTTACCTCCACAGTAAAACTGTAAAGGAGATAAACTGTGTGTTTTGACGAGATATGCATTTTTGTACGGTAAGTTTTTGTCTATCTCTTACGTTTTACCAGTTATACAAAACTCATCCTCGAGGCGCTGACCACGTCTCACTCTCCAATACTGCACCCCATCCATGACGTCTGTAGTGGACCGAGATGGCGGACGCAGCGGCCGGGCGGTAAGCCAAGGTTCCCCGTGAGCTGTCGTGCCATGGAGTTACAAAACTCATCCAGAATGAGGCTATTCCCAAGAAATACAAGATATACATTTTATTTGCCATGTAAATATACTTAATTAGAGGCATTTTAATGGAAGTCGTTATAGATATTTTTGTGGAAATCTAACTATTCTAAAAATGTCCCATGTAAAAGGTAATTTGGAGTGGGAGATTTTCTTGAAAATCTTCATGTCGCATCCTTGGGAGATACTAATTTTTATTTTTGAGTTATCCTGTCCTCACACACACATACACTTTCACAGGGACTCCTCACAGAGAAACACACGCGCACACACACATACACACACTGACATAGAAAGACACACGCACACACTGGCCTTTTTCTAAAAAGTTTTTTTTTTTTTTTTTTTTTTTTTTTTTTTTTTTTTTTTATTCAGGGATCACCAAACATACGTATTATCGATGAAATTTCGGTATCGAATTGTTGCATGGAATATTATACCTTCTCTATCTACTATGTATCTTGCACATATGTGCTACAAAAAGTAAAAAAGGGTACAAAATGATAAACAAATTATTCCTCAATTGAGCATAAAAACGTGTGGTTGCTTCTTCTGCAAATTAAAATGGTTTAATGAGGCAATTTGTAAGAGCCACGTCAAAGCAGCATAGTTACGTGATTAATGTCTTCCGATAAGCAACACGTAAGCAGTGAAGATTTCAGTTAATTAAGCATACAATGGATAATTTAGTACAGCAAAACACATTGACTACAGGTATTACAAAATAAATCCATTTGAATTGCCACAAATTCTCCTTGGTTCGTAAGAAAGAATCGACTGCATCAAGAACTAGAAATTCTTCCGTTACAACAATACAACAGGGAACTAGAAAAGTCTTTCTACAATAAACTTCCTGAAGTCTGTGAAGCTCAGACATATCACATAGGAACAAAACCCCGAAAGAGAACAAGGTTAAAAAGGAAATTACCCCGGGACAGTCTACTCAACCAATTCGATGACAACGACTTTTCTCGTCTTGAATAAATTATATTGCAGCAAATGTTGTATATGTCTTAAATATAGCTTTATTTACATTACTTAATTTGTTACCACACATTTGCTGTCAGTATTGTATTTCATTCTTTACTTAATGTGCGCTATTCATTATTACTTTAAGTAGATATTATTTAACCTCGGTGAATATGTTATGTAAAATATACATTTTGTTTTTTACGCTAGAGGACCCCTAGGTCAACCTCATCATGTAATTCGCTATTGTCATATTGTTAACTGTTCTCAATGGCCTGATCGGTCAAAAGTAAATGGTTAAAAAAAAAGGACAATTTAGTAGAGAGGGAAAATAAGAAACACTGGCTTTATTCGTTTTTCTTTTGCTCTGTGGAAGATTAGGTATTCCTTGGGAATTGCACAACCAAAAGCAATGTTGCTGTCAGTATCACTGCAGTCACTTTTCTGATTATTACCACTTCATCCATGCTGAACTTACATAAGTGGCTCTCATGCTAACGAATAAACAGAAACAATTTTGGGAACCCAAGTCATAGATTTACAAACAGTATAACGGATGCGGGTTTGGTTAACGGGTTTTGGAAAATATTTTTCATATGTCGTATTTGTGCCGGATTTGTGTGCTCGTTCACACACCCATAAGTATGTGCTCCTTTAGTTGATCACATTTTAGGGATCTACTTAAACCGCAAGGTTTCTATATTTACCTAATTAAACATGAAAATGGTTTATCGTACATCAGTGAATTGTGGTGAAATGTCAACTGAATAGTGAAACAAATTTCAAGAAAGCAATGGTCCAGGTTACACTCCGCGTGAAATGAGGGAGAGAGTGTGTGTGTGTGATAGAGTCGTGGGCTGATCGTACGTCAGACCCCTGGAGGAAGGACGAGATAAGTGTTTATTTCAGAGGGCGGCCGACATTCGGAGAGGAGGTGAACCGTCCTGAAGGGTGCCTAATAGCTCACAAACACTTGTAGTTCATCTCTACGCGGGGAGCGTCATGAGCCCGTGGCTCAGTTCCGAATAGACCTCCTGAGTCTGTAGACAACCACTAGCGCCATCTCGCCGCCAAGATCTGTATTTCCAGAAATGCCGCCTCTGCCACAGTCCTCAACACCTGCAGTCCTGAAAGGGGCTGGTTGGAATGAAATGAAGGGGCAGGAACTTCAGCTTAGTGAACCGGTAAAACCCCGAAAAAAAACCTGGGGTAGGGAGGTCTGCCGCGAGGAGCCGATCCTACGGCCTTCCGAATGTCAGTCCCAGAAAAAACGCCTGAGTCACCTGGATCGGTGAAACGAGAGAGTAATAAATAGTCTCTTGATAAATTCTGCTGCGACTCATGTGAATACTTACAGGTGCAATTTTAAGTGGTGGATAAGGATTTAGATAAAATATACAGCAGACAGAACATTTCTTTTGACGGAAAGATGGGAACAAAGTCAAATTCACTACTGTTGTGCAATGTATGTTGCAAACCCTTCCAAGGTTGCAGACACATTAGTTTCCAAAAGTTTCGCTAGGTATATTCTATGTTAAAACAAGCACAAAGGAAATGTTGCCTACCTCCATGTGAAATGACGTAAAGAATCGAGAGGGAACTATAATTTGTTTTGAGAAGATGTACAACTACCAAATCGCTCCTATTTTCAGTAGTTTTAGACAATACCTTACAACTAAACCAAATACTTCGTTTTACTTTCTCTACTTCGTACATAGTGCATTTCACTGGAAATACACGATTTAGGATTCCTTTATTAAAAAATACATTTTTAGAAAATGCTCCGCGCGCGCCTATGTGTATGTTCTGCGAACACGATAATTTAAAAACAAACATTCGATTGCATAAAAAACTTTATATTTGAGTTCAGCAGCTTCCAAACATGCAATCTTAAGTTTTAGGGAAAATCGCCCACCCCACACTATCGTTTATATAGAAAACATTTATAAATTTTGTTTTCTCAAAACTGGTGTAGCGATTTTAATTAAATACGTATATTGAATATTTATATGACAAATAAAACATTTCTTGAATTTTCTGGGAATAGCCTCTGATGTCCACTTCACTCTGATTGGCTTTAGCCTAACTGGTAAACCATAAGAGATAGCTAAAACTTATTTCCAAAAAACAGTATATCTCCAAAAAACTACGCACAATTTATGTTATGCACTTCTTTTTTATAGAGCTAACGATTTTCACATTCCTTGTTAATGGTTTCATTTTTAAAATACTTTTCCTTTTTTCAAACGGAAGTTGGCATCCGTTTTTTGTTTTACTCCTGGTCATGAAAAAAACCGAATTTCTAAGTAAATTACATAGGAAGAGCATTAAAAGATTTGATTATAGCTCCAACCTATTGTATTCCATTATTTCCCTTCTGCCTATCAGGAACTGCGTAATAAGACAATTTCTGCCAATGTCTATCTCGATTAGTATGAAGAAGGTAGAATGATATCTTTTATAGGGAAAGTTTGTTTGCAGAAAGAGAAAATCATGTGAATGGAACAAATCTGATGTTTTGTTTTTTTGCTAGAATTGACTGAAATAATTAATTTGCCACTGTAATGCATTTACGTAAGGGTGGCTTTCGGTTATACCACAGTAACTCGGTCAATTTGAGCTGGAGTCGGTCACGTGACTTGCTTGGGGAGAAGCCCTCTTATTCACACTACAGTAACTAGCAATGAACGCGCGCGGTGGCATGCTGGAATGCGTCGAGAGTAATCGATATATGATTACACGAACCCTCACTTGCCACGTGCTTGCCTTACATCCCCCGGCCTCTTGACTTGAGTGTGAAGGCCGTATTTGTTTTAACCCTTGCCATGCTGTGCGTCATTTCAAAGCTCCATCGTGTGGGGCGGAAATTTTCTACCACTATTACAAATGTCATCCTGTTTTACGACAGGCTGGACTCTCGGTGCCAATCATGCTTCTTCAGTTTCCCCTCACGGTTTCTGGTACTTCGCGATCAGGCAAATGGATCCTCAAGCTTATTGAAGTGTCTATCACAGAAACATGGGTCTCGTTTCCCCTGCTGACGTTTACCCATCACTCCATACTTAGCACTGACCTTTGTTTTTATTCATTCTGTTTTTCTGGGATCGGCAGCGACTTGCAAATGGCTTATTGTCTTATTTTATGAGGCACTGCAGGAAATGCCCGACGAGATATATATTCCTTTCACCTCAAGATGAATGAAAATGCAAATTAAAATTTTGTGAATGGATTCATTTTGAAACAGGCAAAATAATTATAAAAATCTGATGTGTTACACTCACAAAACTTTCTCTAGCCGTTCTACAAACTTCTTACATAAGATTGTTCTTCTTTCTGCACCTTACTAATCAAGGTATTCAGCACAAGTTCTTATTACTTAGTTCGTTATAAGTAGGAAGAAAATAAGGGAATACACTAGGCTAAACCGATAGTCAAATGTTTTAAAAGCTGTCGTTATGCGATTGTCGTTACAAATCGCTTCTTTTCTTGGTCAGAAGTAGAACAAAAGAAAAACGGACACTCCCATCTGAGAAAAGTATAAGTACTTCACAACTGAAACTAATAACAATGAATACCTCGAAAACGGTAAACTCCGCGAAAAAAAATGGACATGACGTAAGTTGTGTATTTTAACAAGGCCTGCATTTATGGTATAGTAAGTTTTTGTCTATCTCTTACGGTTTACTAGTTATCCAAATTAAGCAAAATTCATCCAGAATAAACAGGTCTTTAGAAGCTATTCCCAGAAAATTCAAGGTATACATTTTATTTGTCAGGTAAATATCTTCAATATACGATATTTTAATCAAAATCCTTAAAGCCATTTTTAAGAAAATCAAAATTTTCCAAAAAAGTTCCATGTAAAGGGTCAAAATCTTCGTGTCGCATCCCTGGAAGATAGGAACTTAGATACCAAGTTTGGTATTTTAGCTACTTTTCGTTTTTGAGTTATCGTGTTCACAGACACACGGACACGCGGACACACACACACACACATACACGCGGATCTTTTTCTGGAAATGCTTTTTTTGGATTCAGGGGGTCCTAAAACATTTATTTCCGGTGAAATCTCGACATCGAATTTTTGGGTGGAATACAATACTTCTCTATCTCTATGTACATTGTACATACGGGGCTAGAGAAAGTAAAAATCTGATGTGTACCAATCACATGACTTTCTCTATATCCCTGCAACAAATTATTCTTAAAAAGCTTATATTTCTTTTAACTCCATGCTAATGAGTAAAACATTAGCAGAAATAGCTATCTTACTTGCTTCCTTGTAAGTAGAGGTGAAATAAGGGAGTACCATAGGTTAAAGTGATAATCAAAAGCTGGTTGCTATGTGACAAGTTCCTTTGTTTGTATGGACAGCAGTTGACAAATTCCTGTATGAGAAATGTATGTTTTTCATAGTAGAAACCAAAAATAAGGAAAGTCACAAAAACGACGAACTCCACGAAAAAATGTATATAACATAAATTGTGTGTTTTAACGTGCTCTACATTTTTTGTGTAGTAAGTTTTTGTCCATCTCTTACGGTTTAGCAGTTATTCAAAATTTAGTAAAATTTATCCAGAATAAACTACTCTTCAGAGGCTATTCCCAGAAAATTCAAGATATACATTTTATTTTTCAGGCAAATATCTTTAATATACGAAATTTTAATCAAAATCGTTAGCCATTTTTGAGAAAATCAAAATTTTACAAAAAAGTTCCATGTAAAGGATAGTTGGGGGTGGGGGGATTTTTCTCAAAATCTTCGTGTCGCATCCCTGGAAAATACTAAACTTAAATACCAAGTTTGGTATTTTATCTACTTTTCGTTTTTGAATTATCGTGTTCACAGACACACAGACACACGGCCATATGGACACACACACACACACATACACACACGAGGACCTTTTTGCGAAAATGCTTTTTTTTTTTATAAAGGGGACCCTAAAATATATATTTCCGGTGAAAACTCGGTATCGATTTTTTTGGTGGAGTGCAATACATTCTCTATACACTATGTACATAGTGCCTATAGAGAAAGTAAAAATGTGTACTAAGATGTAAACTTGAACTATTTTGACTGTACCGATAGATTTATCCCACAACAAATCTGTTTGGTAGAGCTTAGAAAAAGCTTCAAACCTTAGAAAATAAAAATGGCATTAAATATTGTGATGAGCCACTTAATATTTAAACATTTAATAGGTCTTTGCCCATGCTCATGACTGTGGTACGCGCTCAGATGGGGCAACACAGTAAGTTTTGGCTAAGGCGTGGAGAGGACCAGGGAACTAATCTGCCAGTAAACATTGCTTTCACTGGTATTCACCCAATAGCACAATAATATGATTACATGCATTTATGTTACAATATACCAAACATTTCATTTTTATGTTATTCGAGATAAATACGTTTTAAAAAGCTTGTGAGATTGTTTATACTGTGTGATTACTACTCACAGTGTCTACATTTACAGGTCTTAAACACAGACTTCGCGAATTCATGTAGTAATTGTTAAAAACGTTCTGGTCTGTTTCATACTCCTTCGATCTGATATGCAGCACACAGGGAAGAAGTCTATGGGATTTAGATCAGGTGGTCCACCACGACCCAATCACCAATATCCTGTGCTAAAGGTATTTTCCAGGAGTTTATGTGTAGGAGCACCTTATTGCGCTGCCATTTTCTGTCTTCAGGATTCACATTCACGACATCTGAAGGTCTACTGCAGCTCGTCTTTGCCATAAAGTAATATTGGAGGATTGCATAATGCAACACTAACAATGTATTACCATCATTAATTGTATTATTATTATTATTAATTATTATTACTATTATATTGTCCTATCATTCCCGCCATGATTTCACCGGTGCTCCATATCCATTCAATGTATCCTCAGTGTCATCGCCTGCGGCGCCATATATAGTAAAACTGGGCGTTAAACACTATATAAAATTTTTCCGTGCATTTCGCGTCCATGTTTATTACTTTCTCTACACGTACTATGTACACGGTGTATAGAGAAGATATTGCATTTCACTCAAAAATTCTATACTGAGATTTCACCGGAAATACACATTTTAGGATTCCTGTATCCAAAAAAATCATTTTTGAAAAAGATCCGTGTGTGAACACGAAAACTAAAAAAGGAAACGTCGGTAAAATGCCAAACTTGGCATTTAAGTTTAGTATCTTCCACGGATGTGACACGAAGATTTTGAGAAAAATCTCCCAACCCTAAAGGACCCTTTATATGGAAAATGAATTCTAAAATTTTTATTTTCGTTAACGATTTTGATTAAAAATTTTCAGGATATTCGTTTTATAGGGAATTTATCAATTTTTATACCTTTAACTTCTGCTTGTTTTATAGTATCAAATTTTGCTGAATATTTTTTTTTAAATTTTCGATTTTCACAAAACGGCTCAAACAATTTTGAACATGAAGCGAATGTGAATTTCTAATTAACCAAGTGCATAATACAGTGGACTACTGTATAACAAAATAAATAGAATACAATTATTTATCATTTATATTACAAACAAAATGTATATTTTGAATTTTCTGGGAATAGCCTCTAAAGACCTCTTTATTCTGAATGAAATTTGCGTGACTGGCAAACCGTAAGAGATGGATAAAAACTTACTACACAAGAATGTAGATCACGTTAAAACAAAAGTTATGTCATATAAGTTTTTTTTTTCATGGAATTTACCATTTCTGAGATATTCCTTGTTATTTGTCTCAGATTCAAAATACTTAATCTTTTCGCACACGGAAAGTTGTAAATCCCTGGCCCTGCATAGAAACGGATTTCAACCATATGGCAATCAGCTTTTAAAAAGATTTGACCATCATTTTAGCCTAGTGCATTGTCTTTTTTCCTTCTATTTATAAGAAAGCAAGTAATTAAGACAATTTGTTTTAATATTTATCTCGATTATCATAAAGTAGATAGAAGAATATGGTTTTTAACAATAATTTGTTACAGCAATGTAGAGAAAGTCGTGTGAATAGAACACATCAGATTTTTGTAATATGCCTTGCTCATTGCAATCCTTTAGGGATAAATACACTAAAAGATGTCCTTGCACATACGTCTGCGAGCCTCGGCTGCATTTCAGCCTGTTTCTGTAGATAAAAAGGATGTCTGTGTATTATTTTGTCCTTACTGAACACCTGCCGGTCCTCATGGCCGCGCTTGCTAAAGTGTCTCGCTTTGGTGCTTCGTGGCGCAGGGGATCGTGGATTCGGATCCCGCCTTGTGCATGGGTGTCTGTGTTTCTTGATGTGTATATGTGTAATGTATTAGTAGCTAAAAGGTAATCAAATAGAAAAGAAAGGAAATGTTAGGAAAAAGAAAAGAAAAACAAGGGAATAGGCGCCGGAGGCCCGACAAGACTTCGGAACTGCATTTAAAATAATAATAATAATAATAATAATAATAATAATAATAATAATAATACCGAAGCCATTGTTGATTTGTTGACAGCAGTTGTAATGTTGGTACATGTGGCGAGTGGCCTTCCGCTTATCTGTTTGTAGCCTGGCGTAACTGTTGGCATGGAGGAGTGCCGTTTGAAAACCAAAACTTTTATAAGCAGAAAGTGCGGCGTTGTTGGACCACCTCTTAATATATGTTTCATCTAAGCACTTCTTTATCTGTAATAAATAATCATTTTTAGGAGGTTCTACTGTCAAGGTAAATATTCTTGTATCTCAAACTCATGGATTGTTCTTTATGCAAAAGTCGATTGTATTCAAAATAGTTTCATAATAATCACATGTAACACTAATTAAGATAACCTGTATAAAATGAATACTTCGGGAGCTATTTATCCCATTAAAATATATTTCACGAGTCATGTGCTTTAACAAGAACCTAACTTTTTCTACGTTATTCATTTCTACACCTTCAGCTTGCGGCCAAAGACTAAATGTGGCAATACACCCAACTTCAACAACCCGTAAAGTAAAGAACATATTTATGCTTGTCTTTTCCAAAAAGAGGAAGTTTATCGGCTACAAACAAATTTTGGTTCACATTTCCCCGCTCAATTTCCGAAAATTTTCTTTCGCACATTTTTTGTGGCCTTGCTTCACAAAACCTCTCTTTAAAGGAGCAACTCCCCTACTCTGAAAGGGTTACTTGCAGCAATACAGTAACATCCCGTAAAGCCGAAGCTCTGTGTTTCAGACCCCGTAAACTATTTAATTTTTAACAAATCATAATGATAAAAAAAAAATCCTGAATGTTAAATGTATTTAGCGTATCCGCAGTTTTAGTTTCAGGAATATGTTTATGGTCTGCAACTAAATTTAATGTAATATCTTTTTTTCTTTAAAAATGCATGTTTTTAACTCACGCTTTTTCTTCATAGTTCTGATCGACCGTAAAACTCTTTCAAGTGATAACACAGAACTATTAAATAGCAATATTGTGCTCGTGGCTTGCAGCGTTTTATGAAGGCTTAATGTTAAGTAAGGGACCGTAAATGCTTCGCTAAATATCATTCTTCATTGACTTATAATTTATCCGTGGTATAAATGTATAAACTATTTTCTGTTAGTCTTCCGTGAGATTGCATAAAGTAGATTTTAACAACTAATATCTTACCTTTAGTACTTTCTCTACACGTGCTAAATACTTAAGTGTATAGAGAAGGTATTGTATTCCACCCAAAAATTTCATATCGAGATTTCGCCGGAAATACATGTTTTGGGTCCCCCTGAATAAAAAAAAAGCATTTTTAGAAAAAGGTCAGTGTGTGTGAGTGTCTTGATATTTAAGTTTTTTATCTTCCAAGGATGAGACAGGAAGATTTGAAAAAAGTCCCCCTCCCTAAACTAGCCTTTACATAGAAAAAATTTCAAACATTTTGATTTTCGCAAAAATGGCGCTAACGATTTTGATTAAAATATCGTATATTAAAGACGTTTACCTGAAAAATAAAATGTACATCTTGAATTTGCTGGGAATAGACTCTGAAGACTACTTTATTCTGGATGAATTTTGCGGAATTTTGCATAACGGCTGAACCGTAAGAGATGGACAAAAACTTACCACACAAAAAAATGTATACCACGTTTAAACACACAATTTATGTGATACACTTCTTTTTCGTAGAGTTTATCGTTTTTGAGATATTGTTTTTATTGGTTTCAGCTAAAAAACGTATACTTTTCTCATTCGGAATTTGTCAACTCCTGTCCATACAAACAAAAGAATTTCAGTCACATAGCAACCAGCTTTTGACTATCACTTTAACTTTACTCCCTTATTTACCTTCTACTTACAGGAAGCAAATAATAAGAATGTTTCAGCAAAATTTTCTCAATTAGCATGAAGTAAGTAGAAGCATAAGCTTTTTAACAATAATTTGTTACAGAGATGTAGAGAAAGTCGTGTGAATGGAACACATCAGACTTTTTTCCATTAAAGCATTTGTTGGAAAGTACTTTAAGCAAGTAGATTAATTTAGACCTAGGTCTTCACTCCTTTCGAGTGATTTTGAAGCAGCTAAAGCAACCCTGACAATTAGCAAGAAGATTTAACATAGCTAAACACTCCCCAGGTGCCTGCGCTGAGCCCCAGAAAGCGCTGTTATTTAGAGTCAGATTGGATAATGATGGAGCGACAGCCCTAGAGAACCTCTCAGCCAAGGGAGAGAATATCGGAGGAAATGGTTAGAATTATGCGGCAAGAAACTTGCCCACTTCCTCCCACGCTCCAAAGCCAAACTTGTTCCAAGGTATGCCCAATTCCGGTTAGAATAATCAATGGCGGGAATATCTCCCTCTACTCTGTGTAGAGGAAGTTTAGCGAGGGAAACTGGAAGTGCAACTCTCTTTGTTGACAAAAATATGTGGTAAACCGCGCCTTCTTACGTAGACAACCAGGCCCTTACCCCAAGCACTACAATAGCACAACTATCTAGCCTCAAAATTCAACCCCTAAAACAAATATAAATTCAATAAAAATCATGTCTTCCATTCACGTAACCTTCTATACATTTCTGTAACAGCTTATTGTTAGAGAGCTTATTTTTCTATCTATGTCACGCCAATCCAGATAAAATTAGCACAAATGATCTCTTATTACTTGCTTCCTTGTAAGTAAAAGGGAAATAAGGGAGTGCCATAGGCTAAAGCGATAGTCAAACCTTTTAAAGTTGGTTGCTCAGTGATTGAAAGTCCTTTGTTTGTATGGTCAGGGGTTGATAAATTCCTATAAGTATCAGAAAAGTGTAAGTATTATAGAACTGAAACCAACAACAAGGAATATCCCAGAAACACTCAGCTATAAAAAAAAAAAAAAAAAAAAAGTGTAAAATACAGTATCTGTAGTAAATATTTTGTGTAATTTTTATATCTCCTATGGCTTATCAGTTATGCAAAATTCAACAACATTTATCAGGAATAAGTAGCTCTTTAGAGAAATCCCATAGAATTGAAGATATAAAATTAACTTCTCATATAAATATCATTATATAAGATTTTCAATCAAAATTAAAATTTTCGAAAAGTTTTACGTGTAAAGAGTAGTTGGTCGTGGGGGAATTTTCTTCACATTTCTTCACAGACACACACGGATTTTTAATTTTTGGAGTCAGGGGATTTCAAATCATGCATTTCCAGTGAAATCTTGGTATCAAATTTTTTTAGTAGAATACAATAGATTCTCTATACACTATGTACATATTAGGTATAGAGCAATTAAAAATTGCTTGGATACATATGTAAATTTTATTTTTTCTAACACGTACAAAGTACACAGAAGATAGAGAAAAAAAAAAAAGCGATACCACAATTTCACCGGAAATACATATCTGAGATACCCTGAATCCTAAAAAAGTATTAAAGTGACATCTGTGTGTGTGTGTGTGCACGCGCGCACGCGTCCGTTAAATACCAAGCCATGTATTTAAATTTAGTATCTCCTAACAATATGGAAATGTTTTTGAAAATGTTGATTTTTGCAAAAATGACTAACGATTTTGATTAAAACACCAAAAGCTTAAGATATTTTTATGACAAAAAATGTATATCTGAATTTTATGCGAATAGCCTCTGAAGTCCTCTTCATTCTGAGTGATTTTTACATATCTGCTAAACCGTAAGAGACAGACAGAAACACGTAAAAAGAAAATCTTGTTAAAACCTACAATTTATGTTATGGATCATTTTTGAGATATTCCTTGTTATTGGTTTCAATTTAAAGTACTTAAACTTTTCTCCTACGAGAATTGTTTCATATTTTGTTTGTTTGTTTTACTCATTGTTATTCAAAGAGAACGGCGTAAGCTTCTTAAACATTTAACAATCGCTTTAGCCTAGTGATTACTCTTATTTCCCTTCTACTTATATGGAAATAAGTAAGAAGAACATTCCTGCTGATGTTTATCTCGATTAACATGAATCTGTTAGAAGAATAAACTTTTGTAATTTGCTGCTGAATAGCCGGAGAAAGTCATGTGTATAAAATATATCAGATTTTAAACCTGCAATGGAAGCGTCAAAGGAGAGTGCCAGAGGCTGTATCTCATAGTTTCATATGCAAATTAAAAAAATCTGATGTGTACCATTCACATGACTTTCTCTGCATCTCTGCAACAAATTGTTCTTAAAAAGCTTATAGTTCTATTTACTTCATGCTAATCAGAAAAAATTAAAAGAAATAGTCTTATTACTTGCTTCCTTGTAAGTAGAAGCGAAATAAGAGAGTACCATAGGTTAAAGTGATAGTCAAACGCTGGTTGCTATGTCACTGAAGTTCCTTTGTTTGTATGTATGGACAGCAGTTGACAAATTCCTGTATCAGAAAAGTATGTTTCTCAAAGCAGAAACCAAAAACAAGGAATGTCTCAAAAACGATGAACTCCACGAAAAAAAGGTATATAACATAAATTGTCTTTTATCGTGCTCTACATTTTTCGTGTGCTAAGTTTTTGTCCATCTCTTACGGTTCAGCAGTTATTCAAAATTCCGTAAAATTCATCCAGAATAAAGTACTCTTCAGAGGCTATTCCAAGAAAATTCAAGACATACATTTTATTTGCCAAGTAAATATCCTTAATATACGAAATATTAATCAAAATCGTTAGAGCCATTTTTGAGAAAATCAAAATTTTCGAAAAAAGTTTCATGTAAAGGATAGTTGGGGGTGGGGGGATTTTTCTAAAAATCTTCGTGTTGCATCCCTGGAAGATACTAAACTTAAATACCAAGTTTGGTATTTTGCCGACTTTTCGTTTTAGAGTTATCGTGTTCATAGACACACGGACACACACGGACCTTTTTCCGAAACTGCTATTTTACTTTCTCTATACTCACTATGTACATAGTGTAGAGAATGTATTGCACTCCACCAAAAAAGTCGATACTGAGATTTCACCGGAAATATATGTTTTAGGGTCCCCTGTATCCAAAAAAAGTACTTTCAGGAAAAGGTCCGTGTGTGTGTGTGTGTGTGTGTGTGTGTGTCCGTGTGTGTGTGAACACGATAACTCAAAAACGAAAAGTCGGTAAAATACCAAACCCTGTATCTTCCAGGGATGCGACACGAAGATTTGGAGGAAAATCCCCCCACCCCAAACTACCCTTTACATGGAACTTTTTTCGAAAATTTTGATTTTCTAAAAAATGGCTCTAACGATTTTGATTAAAATATCGTATATTAAAGTTATTTACCTGACAAATAAAATGTATATTTTGAATTTTCTGGGAATAGCCTCTTAAGACTACTTTAATCTGGATGAATTTTTCATAACTACTAAACCGTAATATATGGACAAAAACTTAACCCACAAAAAACGTAGATCACGTTAAAACACACAATTTATGTTATATACATTTTTTTTCGTGGAGTTGATCGTTTTTGAGATATTCCTTTATCTTGGTTTCAGCTTTGAAAAACTTGTACTTTTCTCATACAGAAATTCGTCAACTCCTGTCCATACAAACAAAGAAACATCAGTCACATAGCAACCAGCTTTGGGCTTTCACTTTGGTACTCCCTTATTTAGCTTCTACTTACAATAATGCAAGGAGTAAGACTATTTCTGTTAATTTTTCTCGATTGGCATGAAATAAATAAAAGATAAGCTTATTAACAATAATAATTAGTTACAGAGATATAGAGAAAGTCATGTGAATGGAAAGATAAAGGGGACCCTAAAACATATATTTCCGGTGAAATCTCGGTATCGAATTTTTGGGTGGAGTGCAATACCTTCTCTATACACTATGTACATAGTGCGTATGGAGAAATAAAAATCTTGTGTGCTCCGTTCACATAACCTTCTCTACCTGCTCTTTAAACAAATGTCTTACAAAAGATTATTTTTCTGTCTACTTTGTGCTACTCGAGATAAACAGTAGCCGAATATTATTATTTAGTTCTTTATAACTAGATTTAAATTAGAGGAACATATTAGGCTAAAGCAAAAGTCTTAAAAGCTATCGATTCTTTGTTTTCACTTTCTCTGCACATTCTATGTATATAGTGTGTAGAGAAGCTATTGTATTGCACTCAAAAATTCGATACCGAGATTTAAACGAAAATATGTTTTCGCATCCCCTAAATCCAAACTATTATGTGTGTGTGTGTGTCTTTGGGCAGCATAGCTCAAAAACGAAAAAGTCCGTTAAATACTAAACTTGGTATTTAAGTTCAGTATCTTCCAAGGACACGACACGAAGAGTTTCAAGAAAAGCTCCTCACGACAAACTGCCCTTTTACATGGATTTTTTTTTTAAATTTAATTTTCTCAAAAATGACTAGAAACGATCTAGATTAAAATACCGCATAGGAAAGATATTTACATCACAAACAAGATGTATATTTTGACTTTTAAGGGAATAGTCTCTGAAGACCTCTTTATTCTGGATGAGCTTTGCAAAAGTTTACATAACGGCTAAACCTTAAGAGCTAGACTAAAGCTTATTGCACAAAAAAATATAGATATCCTTAAAAATCATCATTTGTCCTACACGTTTTTCTTGTAGATTCGACCGTTTTTGAATTATTCCTTGCAATTGATTTCAATTTTAAACCTTCTAACTTTTCTCAAACGGGTCTATGCAAAGCGAACCGAACCACAATTGTTTCACAAGATTTGACTATCGCTTTAGACTAATGTATTTCCTTTCTACTCACAAAGAAGCAAGTAATAAGACTAATTATGCTAATGTTTATCACAGAAGAATAAACAGCTTGACAAAGTTATGTGAATGGAACACATCAGATGTTTAATGGTGAAAAGTGGTAAAATGTTCAGCAACAAATCACAACTTGATTGTGTTGCCATTAACAGTGAAGTAAGGATGTACACCACCGACGCTGCCTCAAACTGTACCGCATCTCTTGTGAAATTACTTGGTAATCAAATCAGACATGAATTGCGGTTTAAAGCCTTGTGTGTTGCAGTACTAGATGCCATGAGACGTGGAGGGGGGGGGGCGTGTTATGTTTGTTAAATAGCGCTGAACTCTGCTTGAATTTGTTGCTTGCTGGTTCCGTTGGCTCCTTGCGATATTTAATATACGGATCCCCTGCTATGTTCTTACAGCCTTCTCGGTGGTTAATATAAGGGTTCCCTGATATCATATAAGAGCGTGGACTGCCATATTGCGATCATACTCCCGCAGAGGAAGACGCACTAAAGGAATTGGTTCTTGGCGGAGCACGGTAAAACCACCAAGTTATTGCTCATTACGGCTTTCAGGCACAAGTTACCTTACAAGTACAAACAAGGCATGTTTTTGTTTCTTCCCTTTCCTCTCGCATCCAACTAGGATAAAATTTGGATTTATCTTTAAGTGTGGATCTTCCAAGGTAGGTGTTCTATTTTACTTTCTCTACACAAACTAAGTACATTGTGTATAGAGAATGTATTGTATTCTACCCAAAAATATGATACAAAGATTGCACCGAAATTCATGTTTTGAGACCCCCTGAATTCCAAAAATAACATTTTTAGAAAAATGTCCGTGTGTCTGTGGGCAGCATAGCTCAAAAAGGAAAAGAAATACCTAACTTGGTACTTAAAATTGGTGCCTTCCCTTTATATGGAACATTTTTCGAAATTTTTTATTTTCTCAAAAATGGCTCTAACGATTTTGATTAAAATACCATATGTTTAAGCTATTTTTATGACAAACAAAATGTATATCTTGGATTTTCTAGGAATAGCCTCGGGAGACCTTCATCCTTGATGACTTTTGTGTAACTGGCAAACCGTAAGAGATATACAAAAACTTGCTGCACAAAAACATTAGAACATACAATTTATCTTTTTTTTTTTTTTGTGTTAACCGTTTTCGAGATATTCAGGGTTTATGGTTTCAATTTTAGTCACTTATTCTCAAATGGGAACACATCTTGTTTGTTTGTTTACTCCTGGCAATCAAAGAGATTAGAATTTCAAGTGTTTCACATAGCGACCGTCTTTTAAAGGACGATATTATCCTATATTTTCTTATTTCCCTTCTATTTACGAGGAACTAGTAATAAGTCAAATTCTACTCATGTTGATGTACATAACACATAAACTTTGGGCCGCGCCGTGGCCGAGTGGTTAGACCACTCACCTCTCACCTAGACGGCCTGGGTTCAATCCCAAGCGACCGCATGTGAGATTTGTGGTGGACAAAGCGGCGTTGGGGCGGGTTTTCTCCGGGCACTCCAGTTTCCACCGCCATCTCATTCCACCGGTGCTCCATCATCGTTCATGTATCATCAGTGTGCCATAAGTAGTTAAAGTGGGCGTTAAACACTACCAAAAAAAAAATCTTTGAATAAAAGGTTTGTTTGCTGAACAGCTAGAGGACATCATGTGAATGGAACATATTAGATTTTTTTCCCCTTTATACTTACAAGGGAAGAATAAGCTTTTTTAACATGAGTTTTTACAGATATACAGAGAAAGTCCTATGAATGGAACACATCAGATTTTTTTTTTGTAATATTTATTTTTGGTAGTTTCGACTTCTAGGTCTTATCCTTACAGAATTTTATAAGCGATACATTACTTCCAACATTATACAAGAATTATTTCAACATTAGCTAAAAAATGTTCATGTTTACTCTTTATCAAACGAATACTCTTAAGAAACTGCAGGGTTTTTATTATCTTGTCTGGTTTGTTCACGGGACTGGGAAATTCGAGATACTGGAGTGCAATGGACAGTCCACATGCTGTGCTGGATGGTTAATGATGTGTTTCAGTTGTTACAGCCTGGAGGTTGATCTTTGATTAGAAGAAAATAGTAGATCAGTTCGCAGCGGCTTATTCTTAGACGGCAGATGATTACTTGACTTCATCGTTTGAGTGCTCGTAGAAGTTGGAAAAATGTAGTACAGCCTAAACGAGTTTCATGAAGGTTGTTATGATGTTCTCTTGATTTCATGCAATATTAATTTTTTGTGTCACACATATTTCTTACAATGTTCTTCATGGAATAAATGTTACTTGAAGACAAGAGGCGTAGTTTCAGATAATCTTGTCGCTCCACTTAAACATTTGTTGACGAAAATACGGGATTACATGAAATATCTATTGCAACCGGTGTAAAAATCCTTAGCATGGCTTCCTTCGGAAGGGAAGTAAAGCCGTTGGTCCCGTGTCGTAGATTTACCCCAAGCCTGATAGAGAGGCCTCTGAGCAAAATTAAGCGGTCTTACACGTCCTGTATGGAATGGGACGCTGAGAACCAGTGCAGTCAAAACGCGTCCGTAAATAACACCACATTTACATTTGCAACCGAGCGGAATGGCTCATGTGGTAACGTCTGTGAGAAATCCCGGGTTCAAATCAAACAGGCCGACAAATCTGGCTGTTTTTTGCTAACGATTTCTCACAGTCGTTAAAGTATATATCGGGTTGTATATTTAATACCAGGGAACAAAGTTCCAACTTCAATCAAAAACAATAATAAAACTAAAATTAGAGGGTTATAGCGTAGCGTCTGTACTGCCATCTATCCACAGATAGTAAAAGCAGTTACATTAAAATGGCACCCTAACTCTATCTTCTTGTCTCAGAGCGAGTAGTATAGAATATGGGAATGTGGCCTCAAAGGGTAACTTAACTCTTGTCATCTAACTATAGATGGTGGAGCTGTATGAGCAATTCTGACTGCAGATGCTGAAAGCAGTCAAACTGTGGCACCCTATCGACATCTGCTTGGCAGGAAGCTAAAGTGGCACTACTGGGATAGTCCAGAAAGGCTGATATACACCACATACCGTCAATGAAGTATCTTGCTGAAGAGATCCGTTGCGAAGTTAAAACTATAATATAAATAAAGTACTGCAACAGGTATGATTAGTAAAATATTAAATAATGTATTTCAATAAATATGTTATTTCATTATTGTAACTTATTACAAAAACAAATGATAACTTTCCCATCATCCTTTCCAAGGACATTGCAATCTGAACCAGTGCCACAGATGCCGGCAAACCTATCATAGGGACTCAGGTTGCATTAAAAGAGGGGTACTGGAAACTCTGAAGTTGTGAATATTTAATGCTCTTGCAAAGTTTGCATCAAACACGGGTTCCAGCAAAATCTTCAAAGCTACGGGTTAGTGATGGCATCCTAGTACAAGAAGACCTGATGCTACGGCAGAGTTGGAAGAAGACATGTATCGAAGAAATGAGGAAAGGAGAGACGGATTCTTGTAGTCACCACAAGAAATACAAATTTGTAATCAGATACACATTATAATATGATAGAATGATATTGTGTATGCTACTTGCAATGAGACCAGTAAAGTGTGTGTCATCAACATATCAATCAAAGATATTGCCAAAAATATTTTTTCATTTCAAATCTGCTCGTATGTGAGATATGAACAAATCTTGAGCATATGGGGACTTGCTCCTGCCCCCTCTTTACCTAGGCTGAGAAGGGAAATAGAGATGCCAGCTTGGCGCGCATGACTAAATGCAACCACAACAGCGTACAAAAATTGCAGTTGACATGAAAGTATGTATTTGTTTGCATATGTCCATAGTTATACCAATATATCTTTGTGCGTTATAAAGCCTCTACATAGTGCATGGTATATACATAGAGAAGGTACTGCACTCCACCCAAAAATTCGATAGCAAGATTTCACCGAAATACAAGCTTTAGGGTACCCGTATTAAAAAAAAAGCATGTTTAGAAAAATATCCGTGTTTTGAGTCAGTGTGCCTGTGAGCACGGTAACTCAAAAACGAAAAGTTGGTAAAATACTAAATTTGGTTAAGTTTAATATCTTCCAGAATGCGACAGAAAGATTTTGAGGAAAATCCTTGTCCCCAAAATACCCTTTACACGGCAAAAAATTCGAAATTTTCAATTTCCTCAAAAATGGCTTTAACAATTTTAATTTCCCTTCCACTTAAAACGAAGCAAGAAATAACCACTTCTGCTAGTGTTTATCTCGATTAGCATAAATTAGATAAAAGCATAAGTTTTTTAACAATTATTTGTTATAGAGATGTAGAGAAGGTTATGTGAATGGAACGCATCAGTTTATGTATGTATTATGTATGTCATTAGTAATATGTAGAGCTTCAGACGGTGTATTTTGCTTGAACAAGTGTCGATATTTTTATTTTTGGTAAGTGGTGGTAGCATCAGCAGCAACTGGTGGTGGTGGTGGTCTTTGATAAAGTCTACGGCGAATTCCCGACGCACTGAAGTATCGATGTCTCAGTTACGATGAGATCATGAACACAAAAGCAAGTATACAAATTGGCAACTCCTGATGTTACTGACTGCAGTGCTGGCCGTATATATAATAGCCCAGGGACAATCAATCCCCATCAGGCCATATCTGTAATGTGGGCACGGTGCTGGAGGTCGATGATACAGTATGAGTCAATCACTACTTCACTACTTCGCACAATCACTAACCTGTAGTTGTATTAACAGTAAAACATTAAGGATTAAATAGTAAAATAGGAATACGTCACAAAGGGTGTTACATGTTGTTTAATATTTTTCTTGTGCTGTTGGTACTAAACCTATATATATATGAACCGCCGAAATGTATGTACGCGCATCACTACCGAACGACTGCACCAAATTGAACAATTCTTTTTTGTTGTGTTCGTTATTGTCACGGCAAGACTGGTGGAAAAGAAAAAGTTTAAAAATAGTACACGAAAGTTTTTAAAATCTCTAATATTAATAATAACAGTGTCAAGGGTACGCGTATCGTTTATTAGCCGCCAGATAGCAGTGGTACCACGGTTATTTGTTGCTAAATGCCCATAGTACTAGTCTACTTTTCTCCCCATTCAATCATAAGGTAACGCAAGAGTTTATCGAGACAATGACGTAACGCAGTAGTGAAATTCAAATACGTTTTTATAAATTAGCTGTCCTTTCATTACTCCTATCGTTTAAAGTAAAAAAGCAAAGAAGCTTTCCTGGCAACAAACACCTAGAGTAAGTACTTATTTATTTGCCGCTAAATGGCCGTAGAACTACTCAATTTTTCCTCCCCGTTCAATGTTAAGGTCACGCAACAGTTATCGAGACAATGACGCAACGCACTAGTTAAATTCAAATACCTCTTCCTGCTCCTATCGTGTAAAATAAATAAGCAAAGAAGTTTTCCTGGCGACGAAAACCCAGAGTAAGTACTTATTTATTTGCCACTAGATGGCCGTAGTACTACTCAATTTTTCTCCCCCATTCAATGCTAAGGGAATGGACCTGGTTATGACGCAATGACGCAAGATAACAGTGAAAATCAAATATATTTCTTATGTACTAATTATCGTTTCTTTGGTCACGTCGTTTAAATAAAGAAATAAGTATATTTTTATTGTAATTCTTTAAAATGAACAAGTTACAAACTATGCACATAACTAATAGTCCTTTTTGACAGGACCCGGATAGTAAACCAATTTTGGTTAACTTCGTATTGCAGATGTTGGTTATTTCAGGTTATGTGGTACATGAGTTAGCTAAAGGTAATTTCATAAGAACATCACACAGCAATTGCGGTGCTCTTAATACATTTGATCAAGTAATATTTTGGGTTAAGTGGATAAATTTAATACACAAAGCTATTATCAAATAAGAAATTATCACTTGCCCCACCTGATCTGCTTGCTCTTTAATTATGTCATTGTTAGCCATAAAAAGGCTGTTTTGACATAGAAGAAAATAAAGAACGCGGTGGCAAACTTTAGGAGTAAGGGAAACAAAAAGAGATTCGGAAGCAACATGAATGTTACTTTGCGACTTTCTCCTTAATATAATGCATTACCTATGTCAACGTTTACCCGCCACACTATGAAAGTGCTGTCATTATTGTTATTATGCCAACGACATCCTTGTTTACCCACGCTGCTAACTGCATGTATCATCCTTTCCACCCTACCTTATGGGTGCTCTGACTTCGTCCTTTTCGCAATACCAACAGTATATGCTATATTGCGCAGATCATTATTAGACATTGGCAGTGGGAAAATTTCTGTTTATACTTCTACTGGCCTCATTTCGTTTCCATGCTAACTTCATATACACAAGGTCGCGGGTTCAAACCCGGCGGAGGACGATGGATTTTTTTCGGGCGTAAAACTCCTTAGCATAGCTTCCTTCGGAAGGGAAATAAAACCGTTGGTTCCGTGTTGTAGATTTAGGGCACGTAACAGAACCTCGAGCCTGATAGAGAGGCCTCTGAGCAAAATTTAGCGGTCTTTCACCCCAGTATAGAATGGGACGCTGAGAACCACAGCAGTTAAAGAGCATCCATAAATAAAATACCATTTCATTCTTTCATTTCGTCTCCACCAAATTTTTGTCACTTCACAACGTCAAAGGAAGAATTAATATCGAAAGTGTTCCCAAATATTAGTGTAAATTACAAAAACTATACCTGGTTGAACGAATGAGCCATTTTAGCGGCAACTAATAAGAATGTAGATGATTTGAATATAAAAAAATCAAGAGTAAAATTTATAGACAAATGCATACCTTTAAGTCGATCGATCCCATTATCGATCCAAATGAAGTCAATTGTCTAACTAATTCCTATATTCATTGGGTTTGCCAGGATTCCGCCATACAATTTAGAGCTCAAGGATGACTCGGTAATAATTATGCTGCGCAATCTCAAACAGACGAAATTATGCAACGGAACAAGTCTGCTGTAAAATTATGAACAATTTGATTTAAGCTACTATAATCATAGGAAAGTTCAAAGCGATTACTACTACTGCCAACCGACCTTCCTTTTGAATTTAAGCGTGTTCAGTTTCCCATTTACCCTGCATTCTCAATGGCAATAAATCCCAAAGTCAATCGTTAGAAATGTGTGAAATATACCTTGAATTTCCGTGTTTTTCGCATGAGCATTTGTACGTTGCGTGCTCGAGAGACGGCAAACCATCGGCACTGTTTGCTTTCTCTCCGGAAGAAAAATGGTATATTACAAGGCATTACAACAAAGAATTGTCAAATGATTTAATTGTAATTTTATTTCATTGCATGGTCGTATTGTAAACGTAAGATTTTGTCTCAATTTTTCCATTTGATACATCACCCGTGACGAAGCCGGGGCGGGTCGCTAGCTATTGATAAACAGCCCTAAAAAAATGCAATATCGTTTAATAAAGAACAGAAGCATATTGTTATTGGAAATTAGCACAATTTTGATTCTGAATACAAAAAAACTGACCATACTTTGATAATATTAAACGAATGACTTTGAATTAAATGAATGTAAACTGTGTAATGAATACGTTTTCAAGAACTGAATAATTTCTAGCATACAGTGAATCAATTCGTGACAAATTAAACAACTGGTACCGCCGCTACATTCCATGAAAAAGTACACAGCTTCCCATTCAGGACTAAAATAGTTTGTTGGTATCGGCGACCTTCACCTTTACGAATGCGTTTCTGTTACAAAACGGCGCTGATATGTCAACCACCACTGCTACGGAGGTCAAGCTCACACCTCCTACCGTGCAGCACGTATTGGAGCAGCACAGTACCATATCCAAATGCACCACGGCAAGAGGTTGTTGGTGGCTGTGTTAAACTTCATGTTGAACGCACATAGAGGCCAAAAAAAGGTTTTGGGATGTGGGACATTATTCACGATCTCGGCTGCTAGAGGTTAAATAACAGCCACCGGTGCATCCAGGAAATCATACCCTTCTTCCAACGACTCCTTGCGCTCTAGTCCAGCTAAACGCCCGACGACTTGTCAGAAACATTAAAACTCTCTTCCAACCCCAAGTTAGTCCGATATAATTATGACGTATTGAACATGTATGGAACAAGGTTGGAGTAAAAGTAGATAGTCCATCTACATCCTCCAGCAGTCAGCAGTAATGAACTGTGGGCATATATACAACTGTGGCCTGGCAGGCCACTCCGGGAGGAGATTCAAGACCTCTTTGATTTAATGCCACGGCAGATGCCAACTTCGATTGCAGCTCGTGGAGATTTCAGAAAAGAATTACCCCGAGAGTTTAATTCTTTATGTATATCAATACAGTACCATGTAAAATATGTTTGATTTATTTCTCACGACTCCTTGACGGTGTTTTAATCTCTATAGACAGGAGGTGAATTTGTTACGCCAGCATCTCCAAGATATGTTTTAAGCAAAATGACGAGCAATTTTTGAAAAAATTAAATGATTGATTAGATTAATAAATTAGATAGTTTAAATATGTAGATATTTTAGATAGATGGATAGAGAGAGATGAAACTGGAAAGAGAGTTTTATTTATGGACGCTCTTACTACTGTGGATATATGCGTCCCATTCTATACTGGACGTGAAAGGCAGATTTAACTTTGCTCAGAGGTCTCTATCAGGCTTGAGGTTCTTTTACGTGCCGTAAATCTACGACACGGGAGTAACGGTTTTACTTCCCTTCCGAAGGAAGCCATGCTAGGGATTTTTGAACTCCAAAAACTCCATCGTTCTCCTAAGAGTTTGAACGCGCGACCCTGGGTGTATGAGGTTAGAATGATAACCATTACACCACAGAGGGCGGCAGAGAGAGATAGAAGGGTAGACGTACATATAGATAAGATAGATCGACAGATGGGCAGGGTAGTATTTACTGATGGCAAATTATTAAAGTTATTATACAAACACTTACTGCATGGGTCGCTGACCGTGCAAGCATATTTCATATAGAAGTTAAAGGTAACAAAAGAGAAGTGCAATGAAAAAAGAGAAAAATAATGCAACACACACGCTCGCACGCTCTGGGAAATCTCATACATGGTAAAATCTCGATAAAGAAGTTTAGTTAAACGATAGAAAGAGTAAAAGCAGTCTAATAAACATGAGTAAGTAAATATGACTTACTAAAAATGCTAGTAACAATATATTTTCGAAATATATTAATTTTTAAAATGGAAAGATAACAATTAATTTAAAATTAATACATTTTTAAAAAAATATCTTCCAATTTGAATATAAGAATAGAGAGCACGACTGCTTTGTTTTTAAAGTAAAGTTTTCTATGTCAGGACACTATAAAAACAATTTGTTTTAGAGCTCACACAGGAAGGGAAAAACACCAATGCCAGTGCTAAGCTTTAATCCGAGGATGCTTTTGGTAAACTTACAGAAAAACATTGAGTAAATCACAGTTGCTGCATTTGTCAGTTATACCACTCAGTTTTCTTGCTATGTTTTTGATTCCCAATTCTTAAAATTCACAGACATTTACTCATATTGAATTTTAACTTCATTTGTAGTTTCAAACTTGATATACTGTTATGTTCAAGCGTGAATGTAAAACCACAAAACATGCATATCCGAAACAACATAACCATAAAGGCATATACTGCATAGCCTCGCACTACCTCATGCCGCTTTAAGCCTGACCATAGACCAAAAGAGCGTTGCTGGTTTATTTTGTTTTCGGATAACTACTGAGATAAAAGAATCTCGCAGTAAACTAAATCGTGTGTTGTTAAACAGCGGTTCGTTATCTAGCTGCATTGATTTGCTTGCGGTTACAGTAAACACGTAACACCAAGCCGTTGATATCGATAAAACAGCAGAATCCAATTACAGCCCAACTGCAGAGATCTACAAATCATTTATTCGTTTGTAATATCGAAAGAATAATCCGATACATACCTGACCAATGATAAATAATATTAAATTATTATATTTGCTTTCTGCGGTAAATGTTGACCCCTGGAGGTTATTTCACACCTCTTTGTTGTTGTATTAACGTTTACAATTCTAAATTGTTCAGGGTTATTTTCTGTTAGTCGTTAACAAAATCGTTATAATTTCAACTACTTTCATTCCGAGTTTCTCAACGAGGTAGTTGAAATTAACTACTTTGTATTGCGAGTCGTTGACACTGTCGCTAAGTTCTCTGTAGTTACGAGAAACGTTTACATACCTGGAAAGAGTAATCGATTATTAGCATGCTATACATTCGCCATTTATTTTGTATACCGAGTAGCCAAATTATGTGCTGAAAAACGGTTAACTGCAGTTCAATTTTGAAACCAGCTCTGTCAAATAAACTAAACTAAACATGATTATTATTGCGTAGAACATTCGAAAAAAAAGTTATAAAGCTTAAGACGGAAAAAAAGATCGGTTTTTGAAAGAAACATATGGACAAAAAGGATGAAGTTTTGCAATGAAATTTCTTCGCGTGGTACCACTGTGTATGTAATGTTACGAGAGCTTTCGAATCAGTTTTTGAAAATGGAGCGGAAGCGAAGTTCCAAAACTAGCCAGGAGCAGTACAGAATATATTTAGATTATCTAAATACTCATCAAGTACTGCGAAGTGGGCGCTTGACACCACAAATGGGGCCGAAAGATATGGAGCAATTGTGGAACGATTGAACAGCTGCGGCAATGGGCCCTAAAAGAATGTGAAAGGGTGGAAGCATGTAAGTACACGATAGTATGATCTATTTATCATTTAGTTACAGATAAAAGTTAGTTTTAGAATTTTCATAAGCATTGTAGGCCATAACTTAGTTTCGCCATTTTTAAGAATGTTTAAATTCCCTATGGATTCAACAATCACTAATTCAACTAAAAATGGATAAATTCCTATCTGGTTTATAATATTTTGCGAGTACTGCCTATAGTGTTGGGATGTGACTTGCTAATTTATACATTTGTGTGTTATCATTATTTCCTTGGAATATGAGAGATTCTGGGAGACAAATTCCAGAATATTGGCAATCTGAAATTGCATATAATTCATCACACATTTTGCCTGACTTTCTTGTCAATCTTTTTAACTAGGTTTTATTTAACACTGTGTAGGAAAAGATGTTGGGAACGTTTGTTACATAAGTTTCTGCTAAATATTATGAGCTGCTATTTTACATAATTACAGCAATTGTTTATTTTAAATTTCTGTATTTATAGCAATGCTGCTTGTCATAATTGAAGTTTATAATCAAACAGTGTAACAGTTTAGTCTTTCTTTACTTCAAAATATCTCTGTAGCACTAACTATTGACTTTAAACAAAGGAAAAAACACTTATATATTTATTGTCCAATTTTTGAGTTTTAGAATCATAAAATCTATATTTTGGTGAGCAGAAAATTTAAATAATTTGTGTATCATGAAATTTAAATGTTTACAAATTTTCTTCTCTTATATGGAATTTCTGCACTACCTCTAAATGGATTTTGGGTGTTTTTGGGTAGCTGAATTAATGTACCTCTTAATTCAGCACCAGAAAATTTGCTAAAGATAACCAAAATGAATTGTTTGAAATGTTTCCATTTTTAAACACAGTTGAAAACTTGATTTTAATGATGAGAATTTGAAATAAATACCTTTTACCAACTAAAGTCATATGAACTTCATTAATAATTTTTGTTTTAAAAATTCACGAAGTACTGTTTAATTTTTCTGATGATTTGGAACAAAATAAGTATAATTTTTGTAATGGCACCATAAATTACAATGACTTGTAAACTATAAAGAAATAGACAAAACGTTATTGAATAGAAATGCTGATCTCATTAAAGCCCCAGTTCAAGTCAATTTTTATTCTTATTTCTGAGAAATTCCTTGTTATTAGTTTTGAATTTTCAAATACAAACTTTTTTCAATGGGGAAGTGCATTGTTTAACAAACTCCCCTTCGCTGTGAAAGAAGATGTAGCATCCTCTCATTTGTAGTCTATGCATATTTATATTTTTAAATATAATAATTAAAGAATTTTAAAACAGTATGAATAATGAAGAAGAGAATATAAAATAATAATTATGACATCACCGCTTTTGTTATCCATCTTTATATATTTATTATATACAGAGTAACACTATACTACCTCAGCATGAAATAAAAACAGACAATAAAATTTTGCACTCAGAACAATTAATATTTGCTCATACAGAATAGGCTGAGTCAATTTTCAGAATTGTAACTCTTACATATTTTCCTCAATAAAATACAGAGTTAAAAACTAGAAGTACAAGAATTTTCTTTCACACATTTGAATTAAGACTGCATCACCTACTATCAACACTTACACAATATTGCTGTGTAAATGAATTTAGTGTGGTTTATTACAAGTCTAACATGTGGTAAGCTCTTTCTGAGTTCACTACTTATATCTTTGTCAGCTGATCAAATTGGTTTCAAGCATGTAATGGCATCAGTTCTCAGCATCAGTGCATATGCCTGAAGAGTGGTGCTTGTAGAAAGAGAGTACTGTTTGATAAAGAAAAGTGATACTTTGTACATTTTGATTTTCTACTTTACTATCAGTTTCTTAATTAATTCAATGAAAATAAACAGTGTAACACAAATAGAAAATATGTATAATCTAAAAAAATGTAAAATTTTTGTGTTGAATACAGAAATTGTTGCTGTGTTAAAGTTTGTTAAGCAAAATATTGCCTGATGACTCTTGCTCTCACTTGCCTGCCTCTAAGAGCAAATGTTCTTCACCAGCAACTAGAAAAAATAAATTGTATAAAATGTTATTATTATTATAATACTAAAGTGTATTTGTGATGTACAGTATTTAGGAATATAAATACAAATAAAATGGTGTTCCTAACTGGATATACATTTTTTTATTTAACATACCTGCATTTCCAATTTCACCATCTTCATATACTGCATCATCCCAAGGAATATTTCTGTTAAGAAGAAAATTGTGCAAGGCAGCACAGGCATTGATTACAGAAACTGCCATGGGTGGAGCATAGTGTAGAACTCTGTCTTTCAGGAGGCATCTGAATCTGCCTCTGAGTACACCTATGCAACGCTCCACACACTTTCTTGTCCTGCACAAGCTGCTGTTACGAGTAATGTTCCTCTGGTGATCTAGGTTGAGCTTGCAGTACAGGAGTCAGCAGCCATGGCTGTGTTGGATAACCAGAGTCACCTTAAACAACATTTTAAAATTTTTATACAGAAAATAAACAATAAATACTTATTGAACCTGTGTTCGTACCTAATATTTGAAAACAGTAATGCTTACCGATAAGCCAAGAACTTTCATGGGTTCTGTATTTCTGTATTTCTCCTCCAGGCGATATATTATTCTGCTCATTGTCCAAACTGTTGCGTCATAAACTGAGCCAGGATAATGTGCATTCATTGATAATATTCTTAAATTTGTATCACAGATCTGAAAACATTAAAAAAAGTCACCTGTGTTATTCACTTGATAGAAATTGCTCATCTGCCAAGTATCATAGAGATGAAATAAACAGCACTTATTTGTATTTTTCTGTATGAAAGCTAATAAAAATGACAATAAAATTACATTTCTATAGCTTAAGCACAAAATCTGTATTTGAAATAATAGTGTTTTATATTCTCTAAGAAAAAATAAAAGTAGTTATGATATATAAGGCAGAAAATTACTTGGTAAACCAATTAATTCACTTGGGGTACAAGTCTGTCAATCAGCTCGCGAGCCATTTCCTTGGGAAACCGAAACAGTTAGAATTCCAGTCTGGCATGGAAAATGGGTCACTGTTGTTCCTTAGTGATCTTTGTATACTTCTGTGCCGTAATCTGTAAAGAATATTATCCACATTAAACAGTATACTCCATAAAACATTCACATTCTAAATTTGGCAAAGGTTAGGTTATATATTTTTTTGCTTAATATTCCAATCTACAAACGTAGGTAATAAACCTGTTAATTGATTGCAACAATTCGCTCGATAAATTCCATTTTTCGATTGTAACTTAAGTTCTTACCTCAATTCATGCTCCTCTTCTCTCTCAAACTCATCAAAAAGCATTACTAGCACAGCATCCATGTTGAAAAACTTGCAACAGGTGCTTAACGATCTCTTAACAGCAGCTCCTGACCGGTAGTTACGATTTAACTATCATTACGTCACATAGCGATATCGTTGAGAGTTAGAAAGTAAGGTTCGGCCCGTAACTAGTAGTTACAGCTCTTAGCTACTAGTTAGCCGTAACGATAAGCTTAGAAAATAACCGTGATTATAGCCTCGTGTTCACAAAGCTTTAGTAACTTTTTAATGAATCATTGATGTGTTTATTTGTTTATTAAAAAGTTTTTATACTTACTAAGTATCTTTAACTGTAACGCTTCGGTAAAATATTCATCAGATTACGACAAAAATTTCATTCACCAAAGTCTTATTGATTGGATAATAATATTACAAAATCACAGAACATTTCTATGCGGAATCAAAATAAAAACAAACACATATTAATGTAACTGGAAGAAATAATTACCTCAACAATTACTTAAAAACTTTAGGTTTGTCACTTCGTTCCTTCATTCCTTTCATTTTATTTTTAACGTACTTTAATCTACGCCATATTGGCCACGAATGAATCAAATGGGTGAAATGATGCTCAAATAGTCCCGGAGTCCATGGGGCTTAAAGTTACTGTCATGTGTCTTCTCAGGATAAGGGAAAAAACCATATCCGGATAACTCGACCTATGTGAGATTCGAGCTCGTAGTCTCTTGAATGTCATTGGTTTTCTTTGTCTCTATTATATTGGCATGTTTTGGAAGTATATGATCTATCAAAGGATACTTCAAACTTAAACCGCTTGAGATAGTAAAAACGAAATAAGTCACATACTGGGCAAACAATGAGGTTTTATAAAACATTAGGAAAATGTCCTCCATTTTCTTGTTTCTGTGAGTCCATGCACAGCATTTTACATACGTCTTGTAATATCAGCAACTTCTTGTGAAATAGCATCTTTCAGTTACTGTCGAGCTGTTGGAAGTGTCAAGAGAATTCGTTCCTTAAGGTAGCTACACAACCAAAGGTCGGTCGGACTGAAATCCGGAGATCGCGGCGGCCACTTTGTTGGAAAGTGTCTAATGATAGCACTATTGCCAAAGGTCTGGGTAATTAATTGTTTTGCAGAAGTTTAAATATGGAGCGGCGCCTTATCTTGCATGAAGACAATGTTTTCATATCGTGATTTCTCAGTTTAGGGATGACGAAGTTATGTAGTATGCCATAGTAGCGCTTGCTGTGGAGTAATAGTCTGTATTGTTTCATTGTTGCCTTCTTTGAAGACGTAAGGGCCAATGATGAATTTGAGAATTAAAGCCGCACCATACAGAAACTTTTAAAGCATAAAGCTTTCTTATTAAGCGATACATCCATGTTTTGTCACTTACAAATTTGATAGCAGTATGAATAAAATTATCAATGGTTTGTTTAACAAAACTATACCCATAGTAACCATGAACTGAAATAACCAAAGAAAACTAAACTCTATTGTTTGTTCAGTATGCGACTTCTTTTGTATCTATTCTAAACTACATATAATATTTCTAGCGGTTTAAAAATTGAAACGTTTTTTTTTTAAAGACCCTATGCATCTATAAACATATCGTACTTTCTATTAGTAAAAGTAGAGTATTTAATTCGTTTTATTTTCCCCTCCATTTTGTTACTTTGTTGCTTTACATTAAGAAAATATGTACTTTATTATGATTTTGGATCTTTTAGACTGTACGGCAAATTCATTGAACAGTAACTTATCCTTATTTAATCGTCACTTAAGTGTCCAGCAAAGTATTATTTATCTGATGGTGAACAGTGCGCACTTTAAGGAAACGTAAATATCTTAGTCGTCAAAATTAGTGCATTTTTTTTTTCTTTCTTTGAAACTTTTGGTGAACATTCACATAAAATATTTAGCAATTTAAAGCTTAGCATAATGAAGTTATAAGAACGGAAGATTTCTAAATAAACTTGAGGCTTGTAGGCATATTATTTTATAGTTTTGATGACAGAACTTAAATTGAGTATTATCTATTAACTCTCTTTAAGTGCAGCGGTTTTTGGGTGTAAAATACCGCTTAATGTTGCTCAAAGGCCTCTTTATCGGGCTTGAGGTTCTTTCACGTACCGAAAATCTGCGACACGGGACCAACGGCTCTACTGCCCTTCCGACGGAAGCCATGAACCTGTGATTTTGAAAACTAGAAATGACACAGAAATGGGTAGAATGGGGGAGCAAATTCTTGTAAATGCAGCTTATCTTCAAACTGAATTATAATATTTGTATTAGCTTCTGCTACCATGCGTTTAATCAATTATATACAATTTAATTAGTAATAAACTTCATGAAGTATTTAAACGTCTTATTGGAAAGGACATTAATAAAAGTGTAAAATATTTATTTTAGATTATAAAGTTTTGAGCTATAAATTAAATTGCAATCCATTTTAAAAAAAATAGCATATGCCCCAAAACCGTCGCCTTGGTTCGCTAGGTAACAAAACGTGTTTCCCTTTTCCATGTAAACACTCCTCCATATAAAATGAAGAGAGGCAGAATCCCTGAATTGACAATGTAATGCATTTCCATGTTACTCTTTAAGAAAAAATTGATGTTAAAATACAGTAAAGTTTCAAAGGTGTCGCATACAACAATCAAAGATACGAGATCAAGGAGGAGCTATGCCGTGAGAAGCATCTTGAATGAGTGCAATAGATGTTTTGAAAGTGCAAGTTTTCTGCAGGCAGCACAACCGTAATTTAAATTACACTTTAAAAGTGGTCGTAGTTGAAAAATATTCATATTCTCCTGTGAATAAAGAATTGGACATAGAACAAACTCCGAAATTTACACATGTGTTAAATATCAGATGTGTTCCATTAAATGAATTTCTCTCCTGTTCTGTAAAAAAAAACTATTCTTACAAAATATAAATTTATCTATGTCGTGCTAATCGAGGTAAGCATTAGCAGACATTTTCCCCTCTAAGCAGAAGCGGAATAAGAAATACGCATGGCTAAAGTGATAGGTACATATTTATTAAATATTTTAAAAGCTGGTTGCTATGTGAACAAGTGATGTTCGCTTTGCACGGTCAGAAATAAAAACAAAAGATGACTTCCCCTTTGAGAAAATTTACTTAGTTTAAAACTGAAACCAATAACAGGGAATATCTAACTTTACAAAAAAGTATATGACATAATTTGCGCGTTTTAATGAGCTCTACATCATTAGTGCAGCAATTTTTTGTCTGTCTCTTACGGTTTAACAGTTATACAAGATTCATCCAGGATAGAGAGGTCTTTAAATATATATTTTAATTGTGGTGTAAATATCCGTATACGATATTTTAATAAAACTCTTTGGAGGCATTTATGAGAAAAACAAAATATCTCTCTGTAAAGGGAAGTTTTGGGTGGGGGGTTTTCTTGGAAATTTTAGCGTGACATTCTTGGAATATAGTAAACTTAAATACCAAAAATGCTTTTTTGGTCTCAATGGGATATCAAAGCGTATATTTCCGGTGATATCTCGGTATCGAAATGTTGGGTGGAATACAATACCTTCTCTACAAACTGTGTATAAAGTGATCATAAAATGGACAATTATTCAGAATTAGTAGAGGAAATGCTCTTCAATTTTCGAACACTCAGCTATAATATGAGCATTAAAGTTCTTTACTTACATAGACATTTAGATTATTTTCCTGGGAATTGGTGAACACCAAATAGAACGTTCTCACCTGGAAATAAAAGAGTTACTAGGGATGGTGGGATACCCACATGGTGTCACCTTGTTGCAGGAGTCTTCAGAGAGGCTGCTCCGAAAAATGTTACTCAAAATGTTCAATAAAATAGTCATCTTACACGTAAATAATTAAATTCCCTTATGTTACATTGAAGTTTAGTAATAGAATTGGTAGGTAGGAGTAATATTGTTGTAGTGATACTATGGAAGGGTATAAAAGACACATAATGTGTATATAGTGCATACGTAATATGATTTTATTAACGTATAAGGTGAGTTACATAGTTCCATCTCAAACTGGAGCTATTGGAAAATACTGATATAAGCTACGAACGGGCTTTCAAAAGGTCCATAGAAAATACAAAAAATTACACTCTTAGCGTCGAAAAAAAGTTTGCATTTAGTAACCGTCATCTCTTACAATTGGCAGTTAAGGTTTCAGCTATATCCATCACGTGGTTTCGTTGCCATCGATTAAACTGACAACCTTGTGCTTATTTAGAAAAACGGGAAAAAAAAGGGAAAAAAAGTTTCGTGCGGTTATTAAACCCTTCTATTTAAAAGGCTCAACACCAAAAGAAATAAAAACCAAATTGAATGAAGTTCATGGCACATCTGCGCCTGCATGTGTAACAATTTACAATTGGATAAATAAATTCAAAAGTGGTCGTACATTCACTAATGATGAATATCGTTCCGGACGTCCAGTAGGAGTGACTTCCTCCGAAATGACTGACAAAATCCAGGATATGGTTTTGAGTGATCGACAACTTCAAGTTCCCAAATAGTAGAAGCCACAGACATATCACAAACTACAGTTTCTTAATTTGGCACCAAAAGCAAGATTGGTGCCACGTTTGCTCTCAATGGAGAATAAATGCAATCGTGTGATCGATGCACTTTTCCGTGACAATCCTGACGAGTTTCTGCGTCGATACATACCTAACTATGGTTGAAACAGGGATGCACTACTACACTCCAGAGACAAAAGTACAGTCGAAACAGTGGGTTTTTTAAAGGTGAACCGGCTCCGAAGAAGGCAAAGATGAAATCTGCAGACAAGTTAATGGTATTAGAGTTTTGGGATGCACGAAAAATCATCTACATTGATTACTTGCAGAAGGAAGAACGATAAATGCAGATTATTATAAATCGTTATTGCACCGGTTAAACGTAGAAATCAAGATAAAACGCCCTGACAAAGAAAAAAATATTCTCTTCCATCAAGACAATGCACACCTGCACAGTTTCGATTCCAAAAATTGTAGAATTAAGGTTCGAATTACTACAACATCCAACATATTCACCAGATATTGCCCATAGGAACTTTTTTATTTCAAAACTTTAAAGGTCATGGCTCGGCAGAAGACCACAGTGACTTTTTTTCTTTCAAAACTTTTCGGCAGAAAACGATTCTCCCAAAAAGATGCTTATTTTGAGTCCTTCCGAAATCCATATTTTTGTAAAGGTTAAAACAGTTGAGAAACGCTGGGAAAAGTGAGTCGAACTAAAAGTAGATTATGTTGAAAAATAACAACAATCTACTAAAATTAATTTGTTTTTCTATATTTTTCTAACGACTTATAGAACGCCCCTCGTATGTTTGGATTCAGCTCTACTGATATAGCGAATAGACCTAACTTCCAGGGCATCAAAATGTGTTTTTTCATTATTATTATTATTATTATTATTATTATTATTACAATTTCTTTAGCTGACTCACGATACACTGCATGTAGTTAAAGTAGTGCTGAATATATAATAGTGGTCAAGAGTATTTACTTAAAGAATAAGCATTTACCGATTGACAATCAAATGAAAATAAATAACACACAGCATTACAATATTTAATGTATTTCCTTGTAGTAAAAATTAAAAAAAGACAAATGACAAAGGATGGATTCTGATTTTGTTGGCTTAATACTTGCTAATATTAATCCTTTTACCTTAATAGTACATCTATCCGAATCTCCCAAAGATGCACTTTCAATGGACATCAATTGGTTTTAGCTCAGGCTAACGAGATAAGACACACTGCGGCGCGAATGAGGTTCTAGTGATGGTAGTCTTAAGCATGTCTAACATTGAATTGTTCCATGATTTAACTGTATCTTTTCTAGGAGTTTGACAAGCAATTTATTTCTTGTGAGCAAGAATAATCAGTGTTTCAGCTCGCGCCGAAACCTGTCTATCTCGTTAGCCAACGTTTTAGCTATACTCCCACACTGACTTCTGCTGCTTACTGCACGAACTGACGTTCTTTGTTCAGAGTTCTGTATCTTAAGTTATGTTTTAAATGGCCATAGTGTAGTTAATTAGCAATGTATACATTTGAAGAGCAACAACGTTTTTATTGGTTTTAATTCGGGAATTTTTCGTCTGGGGTATTCTACTCACCTCTGTTAAACGCCGAGTGCAATTGAATTTTGAATGCTATTACTTTGAAAAGCCGCTATTTCACATTGCCAATGATAATATGAGCAAGATACTCGTTAGATTTTGTAACAGCTGCTCACAAATCATATTAAAATAAGTCCAGCATCGGTTACCTACTCACCGAATCATACCTTAATGCGGTTTTCCGAGCAGCGAACGTAACAAGACAGTTAAAAATAATATTCACAAATTCCATTGATAAAGAGCACTAATGAATTTTAACGACAAATTAAACGGACCGTTTGAAGCTATTAGGCACGCACATGCATACATAAACACACATGCGCTACACTGGGGGAGCGGGGATCGAAGTTTACGCATGGAGTGTCGTTTGTTAATTAAAATCCTTCATCAACCTCTACAGCAGTACCCTCAATTTCCATGTTCCATGCAGAGGTGGCAGTCAACTCAGCGGACCTAAAAGGTCAGTGAAGGAAAATACGTTCATTCATATCACAAATCATAATATGCGCACACCTCATGATAAACGCCCCAAACCACGTATTATAAATGCCAATAAGGTAAATTCCACAATAAGTTTATTATCTGACATTTGTAACGTACATTTTCTATTACAATATGTGAATGCAAAATTGAATATTGAACTATCATATTGGGATATATATATATATATATTGTATGAAATTATTATGGATAAAAAGTTGGATGTGATGTGTTCAAATGCCTTTGTAACCACACTTCTGCAATTTTTTTCCAAAGTATATTCTTCTGACTGTTTCATGTAATCGAGAAAAACCATTTGCAGAAATAGATAAATGCCATGCTATGACTGATCTGAAAACAAAACATGCTTACAAAAGATTATTCTTTCATTTTCATCAGGATAATCCAGATAAATATTGATCCTTGTAAGCAGAAGGGAAATAAGGGAATACATTAGGCTAGTGCGCTAGTCATTTCTTTTAAAAGCAATCCTATGTGAAACAATTGAAATTTGTTTATGTGTGCGTGCTTAGAAATAAAACAAAAGAGGTATGAAATGAAAGATGACTTTCAGTTCAAGAAAAGTTTAATGTAGTTTAAAACTGAAACCGCTAACAAGGTATATCTCAAAAGCAGTTATCTCTACGAAAACATAAATGGGCAATAAATTGTGTTTTAACGAAATATATATTTTTGTGTACTAAATTTCTGTCTAACTCCTACGGTTTGTAGTAAAACAAGTCATCCAAAACAAGGAGGTCTTCAGAGACATTCCCAGAAATTCAGGATACACAATTCGTTTGTCACGAAAATAGTTTAACACATGGCATTTTAACAAAAAGCAATCGTTTCTGCCATTTTTTTAGAAAATCAAAATTCTCAAAAAGTGTTCCATGAAAAAGGTAGTTGCGAGTGGGAGGATTTTCTTGAAAAATCTTCGTGTCGTATCCTAGGAAGATACTGAACTTGGTGTTACACCGACTTTTCGTGTCTGCGTGTGTGTGTATTGTTTGTGTATGTGTGTGTGTGTTGGGGAGAAAAATACACATCACACACACGAGCTTTTTTCTAAAAATAATTTTTATTCGGGGTTCTCAAAACATGTATTTACGGTGAAATATCGGTATCAAATTTTTGGTTGGAATACAGTATCTTCTAAATACGTGTAAGAGAGTAAAAATGGCTGTACTAGGTCTGCTGATAAGTCCCGGGCATCTCAATGAAAACAGCATTTAATTTTTTTTTTTTTTTTTTTTTTTTTTTTTTTTTTTTTTTTTTTTTTGCGATTTGGGAATAGGTGGTAATCATTGGGTGCTAGATATGGTGAACAGGGTGTATGTTCAAGCAATTCGAACTTCGTTTCGCACATTTTTCCTATTGCAATGACTGAACGATGGGCCGGAGCATTATCATGATGAAACTAGAATTTTTTTTTTTTTTTTTTTTTTTTTTGCTAAATGAGGTATTTTTCTTTTCACCTCATCACTCAAACGTTGCAATAAAATTGCGTAGTAGTCACCAGTGATACTTTTACCCTTTTCCAAGCAATCAATAAAAATAATTCCCTGTGCATCCCAGAAAACTCTTGGCATAACCTTGTTAGCTGACAAAATTGACTTGGCCATTTTTGGAGTTGGTTCACCTGTCGCAATCCACTTTTTTGACCGTGATTTACTTTCTGGAGTGTAGTGATGTCTCCAAGTTTCATCCATGGTAATAAGCTGTCTAAAAATTCGCTGGAATTTTTACGGTAGAGCTCCACATTCTTAACAGAAAACAGTTTTTCTTTGCAACTTTTGATCAAGTGTCAACAAACGCAGCACCCATCTTGCACAGACAAAATATTACATATTACCTGCATGTTCTTTTGATATGTTTACAGCCTCTGCTATCTCAAACAACTTTAATCTGCGATCTTCCAGTACTAAACGATGGCTTTTTTCAATGATCTCTGGAGTTATCACTTCTACAGGGAATCCCAGGCTCATCGACATGTTCGTAGTCCCTTTTTAAACTCTGCAACCCACCTTTTAATCATTGAATATGAAGGGGCAGAGTCTTTCAATGTACTGTCCATTTCCTCCTTGATTTCTTTAGACATTAAGCCTTTGAAATAGAAATATTTAATCATTGCTCGTTTTTCCAAATCCTCCATTGTCGTGAAAACTCTAAAATTGTCTTGTTTAAAATGCTGTCATTCGAAAACTAAACAAGGTATTGACCTGTAACTATGGAATTCAAGCTACTCTAGAGTTGAACTATACGATGCTACTGTCTAACTGGCCTAGTGACACCACATCTGTGTGAGTCCCGGGACTTATCAGGTGACCTCGTATTACATACTTCTTTGTAGATACCTAAGGAATATGCTGGGCTAAAATCCCAAAGTTATAGACTACATTTGAGAGTTTTTGGCCTTTATTAATAAACACCTTTTTGTTTCTTTCTCTATTCAAAAGTAGTATACTGGTTTACTCTACACAATTTTTATTTTCTCTACGTAGTACATGACACGTATGTAGGAAAGGTGTTGCATTCCTCCCAGGAATTTGATATTGAGATTTCACCGGAAATACACGTTTTAGGGTCCCCTGTATAAAAAGCATTTTTACAAAAAGATCCGTGTGTGTCTGTGAACACGATACTTCGAAGGTCAGTAAAATATCAACCTTGGTATTTAAGTTTAGTATCTTTCAAGGATGTGACATGAAGATTCTGAAAAAAATCTTCCCCTACCCCAAACTACCTTTACCAGAAATCCAATCGAATCGAACATTTTTATTTTCCTAAAAATGGCTCCAACGATTTTTATTAGGATATTATTAGAATAAAATGTATACTCCATATTTTCTGGGAATACCCTGTGAAAACCTCTTTATTCTCCATGAATGTTGCATAACTATAAACCATAAGAGCCAGACCTAAACTTACTACAAAAAAAAAAAAAAAATGTAGATATCGTTAATACACACAATTTATGTTATACATACCAACTCCTGGCAAAGAAACGAAACAGATTTCATCCACATAAAAACGAGCTTTATAGGATTTGACCATCGCTTAGCATAATATATTTCATTATTTGCCTTCTACTTGCAGGGAAGCAAGTAATAAGACTGTTTCTGTTAATGTTTAATTGATTAGCGTGAAGTAGATAGAAGACTAAGCTTTTTAACAATTTGTTACAGAGATGTAGAGAAGGTTATGTGACTGGTACGCATCAGATTTTTAAATGTCTGACCTTTAAACGTGACATTACAAAGAATGTTTAATGATGAGGCATTATTATTTTACCCGTACATTCTGATAATGCAACTCGATAGCATGGTTTAGAAAGAAGAATAATCTTTTGTAAGGAGCTTGTTTGTAGAACAGCTAGCGAAAGTCATGGAAGTGTAACACATCAGAGTTTTATCCCAACATTTCTGCTTTATTTAACCGTCCAAAAATATGAATTTTCAAGCTCTGCAAATATGCCTCGGTCTCGAAGAAACCTCGGAAGAGCCAAGTCGGGCAAATATTGGAGGGGGTGCAGCAACAATTCATAACGCAATTCATCCAGTTTGGTGGCAACAACTCGGGATAAATATGCTGGTGCGATGTCGTGGTAATCAGTACTTTCTTCTTCGCCAAATGGGATCGTATCACCAACAACTCACTATAGTATTGCCCAGTAATCGTTCTTTTTTGTTTCTAAGATTTCAATAAGTATGACACTCCTCGGGTTGCAAACTATTAGTATCCCGGCCTACAGTATCGTCTTTGCCTTCTTTGAAGCAGATTCACCGGAAGCACTTTGTGTTTTTATTTTTACTTTTTGCCTAGTTTCCGGAGTACAATGATGATTCCGGGTGTCATGGACGGTGACTACTCGACGCAAAAAGCCTTTAGGGTTTCACTTAAATACCTCCATACACAACACCCGGTGAAAGCCGCACCCGCTTATTGTCCAACGTGAGTAATCGTGGTACCCATTGTGCCGTAAACTTTTCCAACTTATTATGCAAAATATTATTTGCTATTCCCATTGTCACACCTATGGCTTTTTCCATTTAATGAACTTTCGTTCGACGATCAGTAAGAATCATTATTGGACTCTTAATAATATCCTCGGTAACATCTGTCAAAAGTCCTCCTCGCGCTCTTCATCAAACAAGGGTGGTCAATCACTTTCAAAGCCGTTGAACCAATATTTAACGATTGTAATAGATGCGAAAGATTCCCATAAACATAATCTGATTTCGCTTTTATCTCCTCGTAAATATTCCCACCCAGAAGTGGGAAAAAACAAATAAACAAAATCGAATCACTGAACAATATTACACTTTTCCATTTTAGCGAAAATACGTTGAACGACTAACGGAAATGCCTTCCAAATCCAAAGTAACCTATGAATCAGTACCAAATTTCTTTTGGTGATATGTAACAAATGACATTACACAATAATAATAATAGTAATAATAACAACAATAATACTAACTTGCTTTAGCAACACCATCTATTTTGAAACACGGGTACGTTTGAGCCGCTCTCAGTATGGGAGACTGTTACGGCGTTTTGCCAGCTATTAAGTGAATACCGGAAGTGAATTAATATCCAACTCCTGTGGAAAAAAAATGATAGCTAAACCTGAGGATAAGAGCCCAAAATCTTGTTTTAGGGAGGAACAGCCGCAGACTACATGACTGAGGGAGAGGCCATGTAACATGATGATTGATCACCAGATGGGTGTTGACAGCTAGGGCCTTATATCTAAATTAATACAACCTTCAGCTACAACTTAATGGCCCCATCATCCTAACAACATAGTCCAATGCCACCCATACCTGAAATGACGGCTGGAGAGCGCGTGCGCAGACATGGGCGTAGCTATTTGTGGTATGTTAATCAGATTTCATCATGCAACTAATTGCTGATGCTTAGGGAGTACTCTCGCATGACTTGTCATTGGATAAATAGACTTGCAGCAATATTTTAGGCATCAACATGGTATTTCATTTGTACACCACAAGCAGTATAAATACATTGGAATTCTAAATACCTGCGGTAAACCAACAGGATAAGTCAAGGCAGCAAAACTAGCGAGGATAAATTATTTGGCTGTCTGAAGCTATTATATTATATTGTAACCGCTAATGTGGTATTGTATAATTAAAAATATGATTTATTACATTCACATGGCTTTCTCTACATATTTTGTAACAAACTATTCTTGCAAAACCTTGCTAATTTATAGCAAGCTTTAATAATAAAAAATAATTTTTGCTAATCAAGATAAATATTAGCAAAATAAAATCCTTTAAAAGCTGATATTATGTGAAACAACTGAAATTCAATCCTCTGAAACGAAACATGACTTCCTGTTTGAGAATAGTGTAAAACTAAACCGAATATCTCGGAGACGGCTAAATCTACAAAAAATGTATTATGAATTAGGAACATAAATTGTGTTTTAACGAGATTTATATATTGTGTATTCTCTCTCTCTCTCTCTCTCTCTCTCTCTCTCTCTCTCTCACGGTTTAACAATTACACAAAAGCTATCCAGAATGAAGAATTGTTCAGAGGCTATTCCCAGAAAATTCAAGATATACATTTAGTTTGTCATGAAAACATTTTAAACATATGATACTTTAATCAAAATTTTTAAAGCTATTTTTGAGAAAATCAAAATTTACAAAAAATGTTCCAAGTAGTTGCGAGTAGGGGATTTACTTGAAAATGTTTTCGTATCCTTGGAAGACACTGAACTCAAATACTAAATTTGGTACTTAGCTACCCTGCCCACAGACACACACACACACACACACACACACACACACACACACACACACACACACACATGGGCATTTCTTACAAATATTTTCCCTTTGTTTTGGATTCAAGAGGTCTCTAAACATGTACTTTCGGTATCGAATCTCTATTTACTATGTACATGTACGCATGTGCTAGAGAAAGTAAAAATAAAAAGTCAGTGTTTAATTTTCCAGATTACAAGGAACTATAGGAGATACACTTTTCACTCCTGGCAGCAATGTTAGAAATCTCATCAAAGTATTACTTTCGTTGCTCAATACATAGTACATAGCTAGAGGAGGTATTGCTTTCCACCCAAAATTTCGATATCCAGACTTCATAGAAAATACCGTTTTAGGATCCCCTGTAACCAAAAAGTTTTTTTTTCTTTTTCTGAAAAAGGGTCATTCTTTTGTGTGTGTGTGTGTGTGTGTGTGTGTGTGTGTGTGTGGTGTGCGTGTATGTGTGTATACAACATAAGTTAAGAACGAAAGCCGGCTAAATACCAAACTTGATAATTAAGTTCTGGAGGTTAATTTCAGGTAATATATATTATATTACGTTGAATTATAATTGCAACCGACTTTAGTGCACAATCCTACCTCCCCCTTTCCAATGTAGAACAAGTCGATACATGTAAACAAACTGAGCCTTTGTGCAGACGAAACACATTGCAAAACCATTGCCAGCTGCAAAACCACACCACTTAAGAGAAAGCCTTGCCTTGTATTGCAAGGCGTCATACTTTTGGACTTTCATTGAATATGTCAAAGTAGTAATGCACGCGAAAGTTATTTTATATTATATTAAGGTGGACGTATTAGTGAAATTTGATCAAAATTATAAAAATAAACAAAATATTTTTTCACATTATACGATAAATTCTAAACTTTCAGAAAAGGTATAGCTTTTCACAGCTGGGACACTTGAGCTGCCAGCTAACTGAAACTATAAATGGGGAGGCGCATGCTTATTAACAGACACGAGCTACTTTAAACCTTGTTTTCTTGCAAACAAGACACATTCCAAAATGCTCCACACGATATAATTATTTACTATTCCTTCCAAAATGTTTATGCTGCTTCTCAAAAACACATAAAAGAAAAGAAAATGCTTATATTACTTATTCGAATCAGTGCTTCAATTTTCAAAAAATAAATTACTGAATTTTCAGAAATCGAGAGTACAAAATTTGATGCAATAACTTGGGGTTAATATTAAAAACATGATATGATAGCTAGGTCTATTTGCATTAGTGTAAAGCTCGAAAGTTTAATGTGAATATTTTTAAAAATACACCAAGGTATTTCATTTTATTAGAGTAATAAATATAGACAAATAATATAATGCAAAAATATCATTATGGTGTGTAATAACTGATATAAATTTCAATATCAAATACTGAGGATTTTCCAAATTTCACAGATGCATTTACCTTAACGGTACTTTTAAAGTTATTTCAGCTTTTATTGCTAGAACCAAATATGTTCTGCGCATTAATTTAAATTCCCAGTGTAGTAACGTCGTTAATGATGGATATTAAAACAAACTGGCATCGTATTAAAAAAGCAGATCACCTCAGCAAATTCGGAATTAAATTTCTACAATAATATGCAAAGTTCATTTATGCATTCCACTAAAGTATTCCCGGTACCTCTATACCATCTAGGACATTGAAGAAATATGAATGGTAATGCGCTTAATACCTCTGATATAATTTTTGTCTCTTTCCTGAATGTTAATTCTAGCAGAATACATTTTAACGTGTGTTAAAATAGAGAATGGTCCACTAATGAAAGTTCAACCTTAATGCAATAATACGTATTTCTTGAAAAGTAAAAAACCAACCGAAAATTTTAAAACTTTTACAATAAAATCAAATCTGATGTGTTCCATTCACATGACTTTCTCTACATCTCTGAAACAAATTATTGTTAAAAACCTTATGCTTCTTTTTACTTCATGCTACTCGAGAAAAAAATTAGCAGAAATAGTCGTATTACTTGCTTCCATGTAAATAGAAGGGAAATAAGGGAGTAGCATAGGCTTAAGTATTAGTCAAAAGCTGGTTGCTATGTGACTGAAGTTCCTTTGTTTCTATGGACAGGAGTTGACCAATTCCCGTATGAGAACAGTATGAGTTTTTTTTCAAGCTGAAATCCATGATAAGGAATATCTCAAAAACAGTCAACTCCACGAAAAAATGTATGTAACATAAATTGTGTGTTTTAACGAGTTCTACAGTTTCTGTTAAGTAAGTTTTATCTATCTCTTACAGTTGCCAGTTATGCAAAATTCCGTAAAATTCATCCAGAATTAAGTTAGCTTAAGCGCCAAATTTGACGATTTTACATTGTTTACAGTTGTTTAGAGCCATCATTAGTGAATGCTCTCAGCAAATTTGTAAACATGGATAAAACTGATCATTGTTATGTGATACAATGCTTTCATTTGAAAGGTCTTAGTCCAACTAATATTAAAGCTGAGCTAGATTCTACTTTGAGGGAGTCTGCTCCTTCGTTTACAACAGTGAAATATTGGGTGGCAGAGTTTAAGCGCGGCCGCACGAGCTGACAAGACGAACATGGAAGTGGTCGACTAAATAAGGTTACCAGTTTAGAAATTGTAAATAAAATCCAGAAAATGATATTGGATGACGTACGTGAACTAGCAGACATTGCAGGATTTCAAAACGTTCTGTACAATGCATACTGACTGAAAATTTGGATATGAGAAAGTTGCGTGCAAGGTGGGTACCGCGTTTGCTCACAATAGAATAGAAACAGTGTCGTGAGGATGTTTCAGTCGAGTGTTTGACAATGTTTCGCTGCAGGAAAACTGAGTTTTTGCGTCGATTCATAACAATGAATGAAACCTGCGTCCAGCACTTCACACCTGAGATGAAGGAACTATCAAAACGGTTGATTGGAAGGGGGAATCGGCCCCAAAGAAGCCGGAGACAGTTCCATCTGCAGGCGAGGTCATGGCTTCAGTTTTCTGGGACGCACGCGGGATAATTTTCATTGATTATCTCAAAAAAGGAAAAGTAATCAATGGCAAATATTACGCAAACTTCTTAGAGCGTTTGAGTGATGGAATCGAGCAAAAGCGACCACATTTAGCGAAAAAGAAAGTTTTGTTTCATCAAGACTGCACCAGTTCACACGTCCATTATCGCCAAAATCAACGAGCTAAGTTTAAATTGCTTCCTCAAAAACATATTCGCCAGATTTAGCCCCCTCTGATTATTTTATATTTCCAAAATTGAAGAAATGGCTTGGTAATAGAAGATTTGCCAACAATGAAGAGGTGGAGTGTGGAGTTGATGACTATTTTGCAGACCTCGACAGTTCTCACTATAAACAGGATATCGAAAATATTGAACATCGCCGGGAAAATTGTATCGAGCTGAAAGGAGACTATGTAGAGAAAAAATGTTTGTGCTTTCATTGTTAGGTCGGGTACTTTTGGGACAGCCCTCGTACATACCTTGGAGTTATCTGCAGAAGTTAATTTCTTCCTATGGTTAGACCTAATCTGTTTGGATTTCAGATCTTCATATACAACAAAGTAAAACACAAACACTCACTCTTGAATTGTTTGCGTCTTACCATTACAGTTTGATACATTATAACTCTGGGTCATTGTGCCTTTGACAATAGCATACAATTTAAAACCAACATTTTCCCATAATTGTATAAAATTAAACGTGTGCTGAGTATCGCATGAGTGACATCACGGCACGTGCTAATGTTTAAAGCGCTTTTCTCTTTAGGTGGTGTTGATAACACGCAGAGAACCTTACTTTACGTGTACCAATTTCAAACGATACGCGCACCCTAGTCCATCACGCAAAACGAAACTTCCAGGGAATCTTTTTAGTGATGCAACTTGGCCGCATATATAAAACCCTCATGTGTTCCCTTTGCACAACTTTCTCCAGCTGTTCTAAACGCAAACTATTGTTACAAAAGATTATTCTTTTATCTACATCATATTAATCGAGATAAATGTTAGCATAATTTGTATTATTACTTGCTTCTTTTATGTAGAACGGAAATAAGAGAATACATTAGTATAAAGCGATAGTTACATCCTATAAAAGTTCGTCGCTATGTGAAACAATCGAGGTTCGTTTTGCTTTCCGTTTGAGAAAAATGCTTAGTTTAACACTGAAGCCAATAAAAATGAATATCTCAAAAACGGTCAACTCTACAATAAAAACGTGTATGACATAAATTATGAACTTTAACGAGGTCTACATTTTTTGCCTATCTCTTACAGTGTAAACGTTATGCAAAATTATGCAAAAGAATAAATAGCTTTTCAGAAATGATTCCCAGAAAATTCAAAATACATATTTTATTTGTAATATGAAAATCTTTAATATGCGGCATTTTAATCAAAATCAACATTTGAAAATCAACACTTTTTATAAAATCAATATTATCGACAATTTTCCAAGTAAAGGCTTGTTGGGGTGGGGGAATTTACTGAAAATCCTCAAATCGCCTTTGGAAGATACTGAAATTAAATATATACCAGGTTTGGTATTTAACGGACTTTTAGTTTTTGAGCTATGCTGTGCACGGACACACATATATGAGAGATAGATAGACACACAGACCTTTTTCTAAAAATGTTTTATTCGGACTCAGTGAGTCTCCAAACATGTCCGGTGAAATCTCGTTATCGAATTTTTAGGTGGAATACAGTACCTCCGCTATGTATATTGTACATGTTAGAGAAAGTAAGATTTAGGTTGCGAGATATTAAATTTTGATTTTCTATGCCTTCTGCACACTCTGTAATATTGCAGTGATAGAGAAAGCATGTAGTCGAATTACAGTTAACCGGTTTTAACAAAATTAGCACGTTTCTCTTGTTTTAACACGACTGAGCATGAAGTAACTAATTAAATATTTAAATTTTTCATTTGAATGCAAGAATGCACTGCTCAGAAGATGCACATTTTCCCGACTGCGCTAAAAAGAAAACAAAGGCAAAATGGGCCAGTCGTAGACAAAACATATAATTTGTAATGTTGGGTTGTGCCAAAAGCTGTGCTGTGGGCAGACCAAGCTTGAAGGTTAATGTGGCGACTTCATGCCTCGCTCCCAGCTTTATAACCCGTCTTCCTCGATTTTCCTCCCATAAATTATAAGCATGTCCGAAAAAGGAAAGAAAAAGCAGCGCGACGCTGCCGTTCTGCAGAGCTGACATTTTGGGTGCAAAACAGTGCCGCGGAAGGTTTATTTCTTGAGGCAACAGCAAATAACATCCTCTACCCTGTTTAACAACTATCCTAAAATATTTTTTGCTTTATTGACGTATGATTAGTGTAAATAATATATAACATAATAAAGCGTAATCTGATGTATAATTAAACGTTTACTAATAATTTAATTTTTATTTAATTATTTTACCACGCCGTAGCCGATTGGTTAGGACACTCGCCTCTCATCCAGGTGGCCCGGATTTGCTCTCAAGCGACTACATGTGGGATTTGTGGTGGACAAAGCGGCGCAAGGGTGGGTATTCTCCGGTTTCTCCCTCCAAGTCATTTCACCGGTAATCCATGTGCATGTATTCCATGTATCATTGGTACCATCGCCTGTGGTGCCATACAAAATAAAAGCGAGTGTTATTCACTAACAAAAAATATATTTTTGATAGAATTTAGTGATAAAGTCTGAATCAAACATTTCCGTTTTAAAATTTGTTATGCTTTAAGAAATTTACACCATCCCTCCAGCTCCACAGATATGATTAAGGATGTCATAATTACTATTGATGGGTGTCCACATGAGACGAAATCCAAACAGGTGATAGTGAACTAAAATTCAACTTCACAGAATGAGGGAAATTCTAAAAAATTGGTTTGCTATCACATTACCTTTTCTTCTCACCTATCTACCAACCATGAACTAAAATTCAACTTCACAGAATGAGGGAAATTCTAAAAAATTGGTTTGCTATCACATTACCTTTTCTTCTCACCTATCTACCAACCATGAACTAAAATTCAACTTCACAGAATGAGGGAAATTCTAAAAAATTGGTTTGCTATCACATTACCTTTTCTTCTCACCTATCTACCAACCATTGTTACGAAAGGTTATTCTTCTCTCTTCTTGTTGATTAAGAATTTGTTGTTATCATTGTAAGTATGAGATAAGTAGGCTAAACCGATGACAATGAAATGTCAATAAACGAGTCATATGTGATGGTTTTCAAATGCCATGCTCTTTGCATCACTACGAGAAAAGTTAGCGACCTATCGCTTCAAAAAGGTATATTCATCTGAACGTTCAAACCAACATCTCGAAGATGGTGATGGTGTACGCGATAAAAAAGAACTGATATTGCAAATTCGCAGGCTTCCACGGCCGTTGTCTAATATTCTAGTGGCTGCTTCCGGTACAAGACAACACGGCCAATACCGGAAACAGGCACTGGTATAAAATTTGATATTATTTGTCCAATTTAAGTAAATCTATATGTTTGTGTACTAAGATTTTGATACCTTTCGGTTTACCATTAACAACATATACGTGAATCAGACTAGAAATCATTATGCATGTTTTTTTACTGCACGAGAGATCTTGGAATAAAACCGGATAATATAATTGCTCATCTCACAATTCCCCTCCCCAATGAAAGGGAAGTTCCTCAATCCAACTACAGGAGCGTGTGGCCATTCTTCCTCAAAGAAAAATCTGATATGTTCCTTCACATTACTTTCTCTACAGCTTTCTGTTCTTACAAAAGATTATTCTTTTGTCTACTTCATACCAATCGAGATAAACATTAGCAGAAGGGTCTTATTATTTAGTTCCTAATAAATAAAAGGGAATGCACTATGCTAAAGCGAGGTCAAATGTTTTTAAAACTGTCGCTATGCGATTGTTATTTAAATTTGCTTCTTTGCATGGTCTGGAGAAAAACAAGAGAAAACGGACGATTTCCTGTTTGGGAATAGTAGTAGTATTTTAAACCAATAACAAGGATTATCTCGGAAACGGTTCGTTCTACAACAAAAATGTAAAGGATATAAGTTATGTGTTTTGACGAGATCTACAGTTTGTGTGTAGTAAGTACTTCTCTCTTACTGTGTACTAGTTATTTAAAAGTTAACTAGAATAAAAAGGACTTCAGAGGCTATTTACCAGATATATATTTTATTCTCTATGTAAATATCTTTCATATACGATAGTCTAATCAAAGCCGTTAAAGCCATTTTTGGCGCCTCAATAAAAAGAATCGAAAAGTTTTCCACTTAAAGGGTAGTTTGAGCTGGGGAGGTTTTCTTGAAAATCTTCGAGTCGCATTCTTGGGAGACGCTAAACTTAAATACCAAGTTTTCGTTGTTTTATTTTAAACAGTACCGGAGTCTGGTCAGGACTCCGGCGCTGTATTCCCCGTTTACATTCCCCTCTAAATTTACTGTATGATTACTGGTTTTACTGTACCTTTACACAAACATACACCATTGCACAAACATATAACACCCATGCCCAAGGCAGGACTCGAACCCACGATCCCCTGCCCACGAAGCACCAAAGCAAGACGCCTTGCGAGCGTGTCCACAGGGACCGGCTTTTTTTTTTTTTTTTTTTAACTATACCGCTATGCTGACCCCACTGCCTGTCTGTCTCGCTGTCTGTCTGTCTGTCTCTCTCTCTCTCTCTCTCTCTCTCTCTCTCTCTCTCTCACCATGCATACATGCATTGATATTCTTCTAGAAATGATATTTTTTTTTATTTCAGGGGTCTCAAAACATGTTTTCCGATACAATCTCGGTATCGAATTTTTGGGTGGAGTACAATATCTTTTCTACTTATCGTGTACGTTGTATATGTGTGCTAGAGAAAGTAAAAAGAAGTTACTCTTTATACAGAATACTCACCAGCAAATAAATGGATCCGTAATCACCAAGGATTATGTTCAGATTGGAGAGAAGCAATAAAAATGATCGGCAATGTACCGTACCGGGTAGATCTCAGAACTGCACACCTTGTGTTTTTTTTCTACCTTCTTTCCTTCTTTCGATCCCAAGTCGGTACCAATGATAATACTGTAAAGTTGTAATGTATGTTTGTATTCTGTTGTATGAATACTCAGTACACAGAATAGACCGATACAGTAATAAAGAGCTTCGAGACATACATTTCATTTACGGTGCAGCCGGTAGAAATGCACATCCAAACAGGCACCAACACCCGCGTTTACAGCAATTCACCGGCGTCTAGGTGGAACAGGTACGTTGCGTGCAGTGCAACGGTCGTCCAAGGCAGGTTGGACAATAGCAGTTGAAGGGGATGCACTTGCTCGTGTGGAAGCAGACCCATCTACGAGCATCGTGTTATTGCACGTGCAACTGGGATTTCAGATTCTACAGTGTGGCGGGCCCTTATCATCACCAGAAGACGCATGCATTGAACGTGGAAGATTTGCCACGAAGGGTACAATTTTGCCGACAAATATTGCAGCTTTGTCCCTATTTTCTGAGCAACGCTTTATTTGCAGATGAGGGAAGCTTAACCAGAGATTCCTTCTTCAATTGCCGTAAGTTATGTTTGGGCAGATGAGAACCCCATGCTACTTTCACAACGCACCATCAAATACGGTTTTCAATTAATGTATGGGCAGGCATTTTGGGGGATCATGTTATCGGTCCATACGTCTTGTCACAACATTTGAAAGGGTGAAAATACGTTATTTTCATGGAACAAGTTCTTCCGGAGTTGTTAGAAAATATACCACTTGCTGGTTTAAAATACCATTACTTGCTTCATAGAAGATTAAAGAGACAATGGTAATCAGAAAATATCGTAAGGAGAAAGGTAAGCGTGAAGATCTAATTTGCTATACGCCAGCAAGCATGGATGCAACTGGATGGAGCGACACCACATTTTGATGTCAAAGTGCGGCGCTTCCTTGATCGCAAGTATCCTGAACGTTGGATCGGAAGAGGGGGACCTCCCCGGACTTAATGCCACTTGATTATTTTGGGGGCATATCAAAGCTTTGGTGTACCAGACAGCAGTGAACAATCCAGAAACACTAGAAGCCAGAATAGTTGTGGCATCTGGCTAACTTTTGCACATGCCTGGGTCATTGGACCGAGTACGCCAAGGCTATTTGACGGTGCAATGTCTGTATTCAACGCGGTGGTGTATTTTGTAACCTATACACTGAACCCTGTGCGTAATAAAGTGTATTACGACTTAACAGAATGTAATTTTTACTGACTCTGGATCGTGTTTGGGAGTATAGGTTCTTAGTCGAAAGTCTGTCTAGTCTTTCTGTTCATTAAGCTTTTCAGTAACCTTTTGCACCCTGTGTGCATTTACAAATATCCATGCCCGAAGCGGGACTCGAACACATTATCCCTTGCCCCACAAAGCAACAAAGCTAGGCACTTCGGCCATGGGGACCGGCAACTAGAAGATAAACCAGTGAATACGCAGGTTGAAAATTTCTGAATTGAAAATACGAAAGAGTAGACGTTCGACACTGAACAAACTAGTGGATGATTCAAACATATTTTGACTGACAGGAGGAAAGTATTTTCTGTTGATACGGTAAGGATTTATCTTTTAATTCACTACAGTGAATGTTAAGTGAGTTTGATTGTTTTATGTTCATTGTCTTTTCAATGCTCTTGTATATTGCTATCCTTAATTTTTTGTATCAAGTTTTATATTTTATTTATTAAAGTACAAGACGTTTTTATTTATTGGTCATATTATGGAAGCATTGCTTCATTGTGTTACTTTATGAATTAGAACGATGCATATAATATCAATACATGTAATGAGCTACTTTCGGAACAGATTATAATTTGACCGTGTATTTTCACGCTACAAATCCCTCCCCACTTCCCTCTCTTTATACAGTTGACTGCTCTGTGTGTTCGTAGCTATGTGGCTTCCGAATCGAAACCGAGCTCTATAGAAAACTGACTTAAAGGTAGGAGCAAGAGGAACAATACCAAAATTTCTCGCCGAGTTCTGAACGTCGCACAATCTTCAGAAGACTTGGCTACTGCAGCTCTTAAAGATTCAATAGCAACCGCGAGATACCACTTACATATGTAATAATATTTATATTAATGTCCTGAATTTTGCCTATCATGTAGGTACTATTTCTTATTTATTTTTGAAATACCAATGCAATATTTTTTTATTATTGTTATTCCATTATTTAACTATTTATTTATATTCTGTGTAGTTATTTGATAAATAGTTTTATTATAGAGAAGGTTTTATATCTTTATACATTAATATTGTCCATATTACTTTGTCTTTGTGGTAGCCTTCTAATGGGAGAAATATTTTCAAATTAAATTTATAAAGAAATTTCATGCAAATATCTAATAACCAGCATAATACTATTTTGATTAAAAACGTTAGATATTTTTCAGAAAAACAAAACATATCCAAAGAAATTTCCATATAAAGAGTGTGGTGAGAGGTGTTTATTTAAAATCTCCGTGTCGTATGCTTGGATGATACTGAGCTCACATACCAAGTTTCGCATTTATCGAACTTTTCATTTTAGAGTTCAGTGTCTCTCTCTCTCTCTCTCTCTCTCTCTCTCTCTCTCTCACTCTCATACCAGCTTAAACCAGAAACTGGTACATGTTCTAACAACAAACAAGGATATATGCTTATACTCGTATGTATGTATCGGTGACAACTGTGGTATAAGGAATCTAGATTATAATTAGACAATAAATATATAAATAATCATGATCCTCCATCCAAGAAGTTTTTGCTTATTTCAGTAAGCGTTATTGTTAATTGATAATGATTGCGTTTTGCCGTTTACTATAATTTTTCTTTTTCTTTCTGTCCCTCTCGTTTTAAGTTAATTATCCCTTAACCGCTAACTCATAACCATAGGTGGCTTACCTGAATGAATTGGTGACTTAAGCTCAACTGAGTACATAGAGCTTAGATTAAGCAACGTTCATCATAGGAGGATAAAGCAAAACTTCGAGGAAAACCTTGTCCAGATTGCTCATCTGAATCGAGATTCGAAGTCAGGATTTCTAGATGTGAGGCAGACCTGTTGCTACCTTCGCAATTTTACCAAGCGGAACTGATCAGGCGGTTTCGTCTGCGGCCTCATTTGGAAGGTCATAAGCTCGCTTTTCGAGACTAATATTGCTGGCCCATGGGTTTTTTCGGGGGTATCCCTGGATCAGCAAACAAATACCAGCTTCCATTTCAATTTAATTCATCCTTCATTCCACTGGTTCCTTTCAGGTTTGAAGGTGTCAGCGATGGTGCTCGGTGCGGCTTGGCAATGAAAATGATGCTCAAAGTGACCATATCCAACCCCCGACTTTGCTGGCATGAGAATTACTCTTGGAGGAGGCGTTGGTCCTTATGTGGGGTGTGGGCTGCAATCTGCCTATCCGTGTGTTGGGCTGCTTCAGTTTGGAAACTGTAGGGACTCTTGTCATTCCTGTGCTGTCGCTCCTAGTTCCGATCGCTCGGTGTATCCTCTCACCTCACCCCTTTCGTGGGACGTAGGTACAATAACCTCAGGTTCAGTACCGATTCCCCTTCGACCGTATACGGAATTTTGATGTAGCTTCCATAAACTTTGTAAAGGAAGCGAGAGTTATAACTTACTGGTATCATTGCTTCAAAAGCAAAATTGAAGAACCTTATAATGTTTATGTATTTAATTCTATTTAATGAATAGAACATTTTAATCATGACGAAGAGGCATGAGATTTACTGAATTAAATACAGGGTACTTCATTTAATTGTATAAAAGAAGCTTCTACTGCATGCGGAAACAATCTAAATGCTAATTACGAGGGTTGGGGCAAATGTCATGGCAACTAGTTTTTTTCTTGTAGATATGTGAACGGATCATAAACGTATATGTGTCGTGTGGAAGTTTTGCAGGTATAGTGTGTATGCAGAACAACAGCTGGATCTGTATTAGTTGGTAGTAGCGCAGCGAGGGCTGAGAAATCAGTCAGTTAGTGAGTGTCATGCGAGATGGAAGTAACCCGTGTTGAGCAGCGTGCTTACATTGAAATAGCCGTTCTCCTAGGGAGAAATGCGATGTAATGTCATAGTGAATTAGTGGAAGCCCTTGGGAATAATGCCCTACAATACCGTACAGTAGCACGGTGGGTGGGAAAGTTTCAGCAAGGCCGTGTGTCAACTAGTAAAGAGCAACGTTCGGGACGACCTGTTAGTGTGCGGACTGACGTGGCACGTGCCGTATTCGAGCAGCTCCTGGATGAAGACAGACTATGGACGCTATTGGCGTTAGAGAGGGCAAGTGGCATCGAGAAACGCACCGTCCACAGCTGCAACAGCGCAAATTCGCATCGCGGTGGGTACCGCATGCACTGACGGGAGTTCAAAGGTGGGTGCGCTATGTAATATGCTTCGACCACCTTCATGCTGACAACAGGACGGCGATCAATTCTTGTCACGAATAATCGCCATCGATGAATTTTGGGCCAAGGCATACGAACCAGAACTGAAACGTCAGTTCGCGGAGTGGTGACATGCTGGATCACCAAGGTTGCAGAAGTTCCGTCAGAATCCTTCCCCAGTCAAATTGATGGTGATCGTGTGTATGACGCCAGGGGTGTCATTGTTTGCCAATATGTTCCACATGGCAGAACAGTGACCGCACAGTACTACAGAGACTTCCTGGTGCGACAGGTAGGACGTGGTGTTCGGGAGAAACGTCGGATCTTGTAGACAATGCAAAACCACATAAAGCAGAGTGTGTAGGGCAGCTACTGCGACGTTGGGATGGGAAGAATTGGAGCACCCACCGTACTCTCCAACATTTTGCCCTGTGACTTTGATCTCATTCGAAAGATTAAGGAACCAGTTCGTAGTAGGCGGTTTGCAACACGAGAGGACATTGCGAATGCTGTGCGCGAACAGATGACCCGATTCACACATGGTGTGGCAAATGCTGCAGTAGAAGGTATTCAGCGCTTCCCACACCGTTGGCAGCGTGTGGTGACAGTAGCAGGGGACTACTTTGAGGGTCTTTAGGCCCAGGTTTGTCATGTCAACTGTAGGTGTACTCTGTTGTCATTCTTTCGCACTGTGAATGCCATATTGCCCTGTATACTAACGTAATAAATTACTGTGTTACGATATTCAGTGCTATTCATTGTCCGTACATGTAGTTAACACCTTGTCCTTTCGTCTGTATATGTCACATTTTCTAAACGGACTGGAATCTTCAAGAAAATAAGTAGTTGCCATGACTTTTGCCCCAACCCTCGTACGTAGCCGTATGTGTACATAATCTATGCTACCATTATCTATGACAAATGATAAATGATATTGTTAATTTGTACACAATCTTTCATATTTTAGGCATTTCTTATATTGAGAGTTAAAATTTTGTTTTAAAATTTACAGCACTGTATTTATTACTTTTGATATCGTTTGTTATTCCTACTACCTGACTAATTGTTGTTTGTATATTTTAGGATCTTAGTTGACATGGAGCGGTTCACGAAGGATCATTACAGAATAGGCGAGTGCTATGCAGAGACTTCTTGGGATCTTCGTACGTCATAGTGTTCCTACAGCGTTAACAGTTCTACGGTTGAAAAAGAAATAACCCTACTCCATGCAAAATTCCCTGAGTCTGTGATCACTTCGTGGCGATATGGAATGACCTCTAAGAAGTTGTGACTTTACTCTACTTAACTTCTTTTTACGGAGCTATGTGAAGTCCAAGGTCTACATGAACAGACCACAAACACTTCTACAAATTCAGAAGAAATTCAACGACATCAACAGATGAAAAGGTCATTGCTAAGTTCATAGGTCGAGTAAAAGCCTGGGAGGTGGTGGAGGTGGAGTTATGTAGATGAAAATAAAAAAGAGGTTTTTAGTTTGATACATTTTTTTTCATTATTACATTACTAAAATTGGCCCTATATACTCTTCGAGAGGCCCTCCATGTTGTAGCAGTTACCATGCTACACAAATATATATACCCAAAATCGCTGGTTCAAATCTTACGGAGGAAAATTTTTTTGAGCGTAAAGATCCTTAGCATGGCTTCCTTTGAAAGGGAAGTAAAGTAAGTTGGAACAGCAATACTTATATTGGCGCCTGGAATAAGCAATTAAAAAGTATATATCTAAACTTGGCGTAAACATGTAAATCTAACTAAATAACCCTAATAAGATTTTTGAATAAATCATAAATATTTGGTTCCGTGTTGTAGATTTACGGCACATTAAGAAAATTCAAGCCTGATAAAGAGGCCTTTGAGCAAAATTAGGGATTTTTTACGCCCAACATAGAGTGGGACACTGCGAACAGCAGTAGTTAAGTGTGTCCATAAATAAAACTCCATTTCCATTTACTCTAGGATATAATTTCACTGAGCATAATATGTGAAGAATTTCTAACCTATGGAACATTACTTTGAACGTTTATAATCCGAGATTAATCGTGTACGATTTCTAAAACTATTCGGCAACTTGAACTTGCAGTACGCATCTTCGTGGGCCTGGCCGAAAGGCAACTCGAGAGCTCCACTTAGCCCGCACTAAACTTTGCGGCCAAACACGTGTCTTGGTTGTCCCAGTTCACGACTTTTCATAGACTATGACGTGGAAATCCCTTACGTTAAGATCTCATGGAAGTCCTTGACCGCAAGAGGGAAGAGCTTTAGCGATATTCGGAGTTAATTCTTCCTGTAACTTTTCATGTTGTAAGTGATGAAACTTCTTTTCTTCCGCCTGCCTTCCTTCCTCTCTTCTTTTCTATATCCCTCTTACACGTTTCGCCACGGGGAAAGTTTGTGAAGCAAGTAAGGAGCCTAAGATCGATTGCATACAGGCTGAGCAGACCTTCCCTCTCCCTCACCTATGTCATTGAATTAACCAACTAAGTAATTGATGACCTTCCTTGCCACACCCCATCTTGCATATCTATGCTATGCGTATTAGCAGAATCAAATTCTCTGCGCGCTAGTTTCGCTCAGTTTATTGCGTTGCTATGAGAAACTATATATAGACAAACTTCTCCTTGAGAAGATTAGGTGTTTTAAACTCTAGGTCAGTAATTCCATTCACTTGACTTTCTCATGTTAGACAAAATAGACAAACACTAGAAATAATTGTTTTTTTATTTGCTTCCTTCTAAGCACAAGGGAAAAAAGGGAATTCACTAGGCTAAAGCGACAGTCAACTCTTCTAAAAGCTGGCCGTTGTGTGAACAATTCAAGTAAAATAAAAGAGAGATGAAACGAAAGGCAACTACTTATTTGAGAAAACTTATGTAGTTTACAACTGACAACAATAAATATCTCGGAAATGATCAACTCTATAGTTTCAACGAGTTCTACATTTTTGTGCAGTAAGTTTTTGTCTATCTCTTACGGTTTACCAGTTCTGCAAAATTCAGTATATTTGATATAAATATGTTTAATATACGGTACATTAATCAAAATCGTTAGAGCCATTCTTCAGAAAACAAAATTTTTAAAAAACGTTCCATGTTAAGTGTTTGGGGTGGAGGAATTTATTATAAATCGTGTCACATCCTTGGAGGATTTTAAACTTAAATGCCAAGTATGCTATTTAACGGACTTTTCGTTTTAGAGATATGCTGTCCACACACACACACACACGCGCGCGCGCGCGTGCACGAATCTTTTTTTTTTTCTTTTAACTCAGGGGCATCTAAATACACAGTTCAGGTGAAATCTCGACATCTAATTTTTTGGATGAAATACAATAACTTCTCTACCTACTATGTGCATAGTTTCTACGTAAAGAGAAAGTAAAGGAGGCCACGCCATTGCCGATTGGTTAGATCACTCGCTTCTCACCAAGGTGAGCCTTGGGTTCGGTCCCAGGCGACCGCATATGTGATTTGTAGTGAATAAAGCAGTGCAGGTGAGGGTTTTCTCCTGGCTTTCCGGTTTCCCCCGGCATCGCATTCTACCGGTGCTCCATCTCTATTCCATATTCAGCTCAAGGGAGCAACGTGTGTATACTGTAATACAGTTAATATTAATATTGTTTTAATAACTGTACATTGCCAGCCAGTTACATCCCAGAATGCTGACCATGACTTTTTTCAGATTTGGAGGAAGCAATTGTAGAAATTAGGGACGAATATCACGGAGTAAAACTAATAATAATGGGAGATAGGACAAGAAAATATTACGATCAAAAAGGGGGATATAAATAACAGAAAGCCGTGTGGAAGCAGCAAAAATCCGGTCTTAAATGCAAGAGGAAAGGAATTATTATTGTTTTGCGACCCCCATGAGTAGGAAATAATGTACGGGAAATATGGTACAGATATCTCAGGAGAGATAACATTTGTACACCCAAATGTGTGCAGTGTCATTGACTACATTCTGTGCTCAAAAGACGTATTGCCGTTAGTTCAAAAGTTTAATATCTCCTCATTAGCCACTAATAGTGACTATAAAAATATCACACCAGATTCTTATACAAGGGTAGAAAACGCATACGAAGCTTTGATGCCATTGCTTAAATATAGATGGAGAGATACGGGAACGGAGAATTTTATTAGAACTTTAGAAAAGGAAATTGTACCTTCAGAAGTAAGCGCTATGTGAAGGGTTTACATGCATAAAGAATATAACTAACACTTTACAAAAGGCAAGTGTGCACATGCTGATAAGGAGGGGGTAAGAAATCAAACGGGTCAATGTCAAACAGTTGGTACAATGCTGAATGTAAAATTGCGAAAAAAGCAGCTTAATCTGCCCGTGTTAAATATAGAGGGGGGGGGGGTGAGGAATGAAGAATTTCTTTCGCAAATCTTAGAAAAGTCTATAAGGACATTCTAAAGCGGGTGGCAGGAAGCAAAGGCGGAAGAGGTGCGTCAGGTAGTCGAAAATGGGGAGGTCAGTGACATGTGCAAGGTTATTAGCCAGATCCGAAAGCGAAGACATATATACAAGTAAGCATTCCTGCTGGGGAATGGCTAAAACTGTCTATGAAAGAGGGAAGGTAGACATACAATCAATTCCTTTGACTGTTGAAACAATTGCTGGAGCTCCGAACGTGAAAATACTGGATAGCGAAATTAGCATAGCTGAGGTAGTTCATGCAATAAAAGGTTTAAAAAATTGGAAGGCTGCAGGTATAGAAGGCCTTCCAGCTGAGTTCAACAACTCTCTAGAAATTAGTAAAGTGGCATATTTATATACAACCAGTTTCATTAAGATATTTGAAGGGGCAGAATATCCGGAAACATGGAAAACGACAATTATCCAGCCTCTTTACAAGGGCAAAGGGAGCTGCAGCAGTCCAGAAAATTATAGGGACATCTCGCTGCTCTCCGCATTTAGAAAAATATACACTACAATATTATACGAAAGAAATAACTGTTGGATCATGACAGGCGATAAGATTTCTACATTTCAAGCGAGATTCAGAGAAAGATTTTCGATCATCGACAATATTTTTGTTCTAAAAACCATAATTGATGATAATTTGAGAAGTAAGGGAGGTAAGATATACTCCGTGTTTGTAGATTTTAAAATGGCGTTTGATACTGTGGAACGTAGCGCTCTGTGGGTTAAATTAGCGGGTAAAGGACATTCCGGAAAAATGATTAGAGCACAAATGATTAGAGTTAAACTTGTTATCAAGACTGATCCGTTCAATACATACACAACGCAGAGAGGAGTCAAACAGGGGTGTATATTATCTCCGTTATTTTTTAATTTGTTAATCGATGATATTGTTAATGTGATGTTGGAGGAAGTCATAGAAGCGCTGACAGTTGAGGGCGAAACAATACCAATTCTTTTGTACGCTGATGACATAGTTATTCTTTCTAAAACAATAAATGGTTTGCTATCTGGCTTAAACGCACTGCAACGATTTTGTAGACAATGGGTCATGGAAGTGAATATTCTTAAAATTAAACCACTCGCATTTACATGTATGGTCAGCAGAAAAAGTGGACATACGGGGAGAAATTAATTATAAATATTAAACATTTTGACCATCTAGGTGTAAGGTATAACATGGGAGGAAAATGGTACAAGAACATTTGAGTTTGTAAAACACAAAGGGATTGGTCAACTTTCTGACATATTGAAGTTATTGACCCGGATACCAGATATGCCAGTAAAAACATTACAAACCATGTATGAGGCAATGGTTAGGTCTTCATTACTATATGGAAGTGAGGTGTGGGGATGGGATACGGTAGATAATGTAAATAAAATACAATGTCGTTCCTGGAAACGTATTCTGGGATTGGGGAGGGGTACTTCTAATCACGGTGTTCTTCGTGCGGGTAGGATGCTGGGAAGATGCGTATATACTAAATTAAGTGCAGTTAGATACTGCCTGCGAATAATTAAAGGTGATCAAACAACTCTAAGAGCAATTTATTATCGGCATCAGAGAATAACATAGAGCATCCAAAATGGTGAGCGGTGGAGCTACAACGGGGATTATCAAAGATTGGCTTAAATGATATTTGGCAAAGGGGCAGTGAAAATAGATATAACATCGTGAATAAAGTAAAAAGACAACTATGCGATATAAACAGGCAGGAAATAGAATTTGAATGTAGAAACAAGTCGTCATTGTATTTACAAAACGAAATAAAAATTGAGTGGGGTAAAGAAACATATTTTTTAAAATTGGGTATGAAACAAAGATCGGGAATAGCTTTGCTCAGATTGGGAGGTAGTTGATGAAGCTGGTAGGCGGATTTGCCCATTATGCAGGGATCAGGAAGGCTAGATGCATATTTTGGCAGATTTCGTGCAGATGGAGGATGCTAGGAAAAAAGTATTGCCGGAAGTATCCTTAGATTCAAACAGACGAAGGACAGCATTCTGGGATTTGATTCTAAACAGCTAAACTAGCCAAGCCTGGGCACATACTTAATGGAAGTACGTGCACTAAAAGATAAAATATTTGTGTAAATATTGTATGGGCTTATTTGGTGTTTGACTAATCTATGTGTATGAGTACATGGTGTAGCTGTGAGTGAAAGTGTGTGTGTATGTATGTTTGTGTGTATTTCCAATGTTGTTAAGATATATAAAATATATATGTAGGTAATATTTTAAACTCAAGTATTTTTCGACAGCAAGTACGGTCACTCGATCCATGTGACTGTGTGACGCAAATATTGTATTATTGTAAACCACCACCACCACCACCACCACCACCACCACTACTGCTACTACTACTACTACCACCACCACTACTACCACTACGTAGCATCTGTATCATTGCCTGCGGTGTCATAAGTAATAAAAGTGGGCATTAAACACTATAAAAAAGCAAACAACAGAACCTTACAGCTTCAGCAATAATAATAATAATAATAATAATAATAATAATAATATATGGATAGAGAAGGTATTATGTTGCATCCAAAAATTCGATAGCAAGATTTCACCGGAGATCCGCTGAGCCCAGAAAAAACATTTTCAGAAAAAAATCCCCGCGCGCGCGCGCGCGGGTGTGTGTGTGTGTATGTGTGTGTGTGTGTGTGTAGACAGCTCAAAAACGAAAAGTCCGTTAAATACCAAACTTGGTATTCAAGTTCAGTATCTTTCAAGGATGCGGCATGAAGATTTTCAGGAAAATTCCCCGACCCCTAACTACCCTTTACATGGAGTATTTTTCGAGCATTTTCAATTTCTCAAAAATGGCTATACCCAACGATTTTGATTAAAATACCGCGTATTAAGGATGTTCATATCGCAAATAAAATGTAAATTTTGAATTTTCTCGTATTAGCCTCCGATGAGGATCTTTATTCTGGTTCAGTTTTGCACAATTTTGTATAATGGTTAAGCCGTAAGAGATAGAAAAAACCTACAACACAAAAAATTTAGATCTCCTTAGAGCGCAGAATTCATGTAACATATGTTTTTCTTGTAGGGTTGGCCGTTATCGAGATATTCATTGTTATTGGTTTTAATTCTGAACTAATTACGTTTTCTCAAATGTGACCATGCAAAGCGAACCGAATTTCAACTGTTTCATATAGCGACCAGATTTTAAAAGATTTGACTATCGCGTTAGCCAATGTATTCCCTTATTTCCCTTCTCCTAATAAGGAAGCAAGTAATAAGACCAAATTCTGCTAATGTTAATTTAGGTTAGCATGTCGACACATTTTTCTCAGCAAAGATTATTGTTTAATCTGTGGAACAGCTAGAGGAAGTTGTGTGAATGGCACACCAAACTGTTTTCTGCTCTTTCGATATTTGATATACTTTTTACTAATTTTATTAAGATATGTATTGAGCATTTAAATTGTCCCCTGTTTCTTGTAGATATATAATAATCAATAATAAAATAATTTTCATTATTTATTCAACGTTTATTCAATGGATTGCAATTTAAAGTCACGTATTTCTATATACAAAATGTTTATATGTTCATCTTCTTTCACCATTCTTCTCTTGCTTCCCAATTCAACTCTTCCAAGCATCTCTATATTACTTCGTTTATCTTCGTATATCTTGGTCTACCTCTCTTTCCTCCACCTGGTAGAATTCATTCTAAAAGCTGTTAGCGTAATCTTGTTTCTAGTATTGTAACCAATGTCTTTAATGGCTCAAAATTGTTTACAAATAAAGTCCTAAATTCATTGCTGTAAATAATTCACTCTACGTTTTGACACGTAGACAGTTTACGGCTACTTTCCATCCATGACTCACGCTAACATTCCGTCACTCACAAATCAGTACAATTCACAACACCAACATTGCACTGCAATCCGTCCTCTCTTTATAGCTAGAAAATAACGTCACAGAACTTCCTTGAGGCTTCTGGAAGCCGAAGCTTCTCGCGTTTGGAAGGCTCCTGTTACGTCGCGCCGCTCTTCATGATTTTGTTTAAGCAACCCAAAGTCGCAACTGCGATGCTCACATACCAAGATGAACATGAGAACCATTGCTGAAGATGACGGCACTATCCCAGTATAAAGTTATGGTCAGTACGTGACCATAATTTTATAGGTATTTAAAGGTATTTAAAGCTGACAAAATCTAATAAAGTAACGTGGACTTTCACCTATTTCTAATGAATGTATTATAATTTTTATCAATTTGGAATGCTTGTTGGAGCGTCTGAAATAAATTCCAGCGTAAAAAAGCTTCCATCATAAATTCGTATTTAAATACCATGTAAACGCATTTCTTTTACAGATTTAAGGTTTTGTTTAACCGATATTCCTTAACACACAGAAGACCATTTAACAAAGTTACATTATCGCTCTATAATGCTAGATTCTATATGTTATGTCACTTTCATGGCTCTAGGACGAGTTTAAATTTCACCTCCAAATATTCCATTCCGCACACCCTTTGATACAGTCCATTCCACCTTCCAAAATTAAATTTCCATTTCCTCATTCACTTATATAGCATTTTCTTTAAATACACTTTTAATTCTAATTTACTACATTCTTCTATAAGCGTAGACTCTATATTCTAGTCGTCCTATGTGGTGGCTTCAAACCCTGTAGATAACGGGCGTAAATATCGTTAATATGACTTCCTTTGAAATGGGAGTAAATTCTTTGGTACGAAACTTTGATTTACGCACATAAAAGAACCTCAAGCATGTAAAAGAGACCTATGAATAAAATTAAACGGTATATCACGCCCACTATAGAATTGGATGCTGAGAACCGCAACAGTTAGGCAGCGTCCATTAATAAAAGCCAATTTCAGATATTGCAAGTGATCATATTAGCGCTGCTGCTTACAACAGCCCAATTTGGAGCCAGAGCCTCCTATAATGGTTGCTACACCAATGGAATTTCTAGTTGGCGAGTCACTACTATGCGCACACATGGTGACGAGGGATCAGCTCATCGCCCTTAGATGGGGCCATAGGACAACATCACCACTTGGACGTGAAACTGGCAGGATTTAGCTTTTCTTTCAAGGTATGGGCTTCGTGGCTTGGGTCATTGTTCCAAGCCTGTCAGGTTACGATTTCCAACATGGTGGTAACACGAAGCTTGCCTTTGCAGTCTGAAAGGGCATTCTTTTCACATGGTGGTACTAATCTTCATAGATAACTATAAATTTTCTGCATTATGCTTTCAGTTTCTAATTTATTTCGTATTTCACTGTGTTTAATTTTGTGTTTCAATACATCTGAAAAACTTCATTTCTAAAACTTCAATGCACTTTTTATCTTGGGCTCTTAAAATCAACAGTACATTACTTTAATTCCCTTCCGAAGGAAGTCATGATAAGGATTTTTACGTCCAAAAAAGTCCATTATCCCCGCCGGGTTTGAACCCACAACCTTGGGCATTAGAAGCTAGTATGGTAACCACCTCACCATGGACGCGACAACTGGAAATGATAGCAATGTATAAAGTTCAGAATTACCATACATTTGTATTTATTTTTTCATTTTTACTTTCTCAACATAGTACATGGTACGTAGGTGGAGAACATATTGCACTTCACCCAAAAATTCGATACCGAGATTTCACCGGAAATACACGTTTTAAGGTCCCTGTATAAAACACATTTATAAAAGATCCAAGCGTGTGTGTGTATGTGAGAGAGAGAGAGAGAGAGAGAGAGAGAGAGAGAGAGAGAGAGAGAATATCGTGTGTCACTGTGACCGTGAATACGATAACTCAAACGAAATTCATTTTCTTCAGGCTGTGCAAAGCGAATATCAATTTTTCACATATCCTTTTTTTTAAAAGATTTGACTATAGCTTAAGCCTAGTGTAGTACATTTTGTTGCCTTCTAGTTACAAGGAACTAATACAACCATATCCGCTAGTGTTTATCTTGATTATCACGATGTAGATAAACCAATAAGCTTTTGTAGCTAGTTTGTAGAGAAAGGCAAGTAAATGGAACACATCAGATTTTTATATACAGCATCTTAAATTATTATTGTTATTGTTATTATTATTATTATTATTATTATTCATAAATGTTCCGAGTTTAACTCCTCTACTTATATCATTTATTGGTGTCGCTGTTACTGAAAAAAACTGATATGGGCCATTCACATTACTTTTTCTACCTGTTCAGCAAACAAGCCATTCTTAAATAAGATTAATATCTTATCTGCATTATGCTAATTGAGTTAAACATTAGAGAAATTGTCTCCTTACTTCCTTTCTTCTAAGCATAAGGGAAACAGGGGGATATGTTAACATTAAAGCGACAGTCAATAAGCTGGTCGATATGTGAACAATTTAAATTCACTTCGCTTCGCATTTCCATAAAACAAAAGAGATGAAACGAAATGTTGCCCCTTTTGAGAAAAGTTTACGTATTTTAACATTGATACCAATAACAAGAGATATCTGGGAAACGGCCAACTTACAACAAAAATGTATATGACATAAATTGTGTTTTAACGAAATCTACATTTTATGTAGAAAGCTTTTGTGTACTTTTCACGGTTTACTAGTTATGCAAAATTCATCCAGAATGAACAGGTCTTCAGAAGCTATTCCCTGAAAATTCAAGATAAATATTTTATTTATGTTGTGAATATATTTAATCAAAATCGTTACAGGCCTTTTTGACAAAATCAATTTTATCGAAACTTTTTCATGTTAAGGTAGTTTGGGGTGGGGTTTTTCTTGAAATCCTTCGTGTGGCGTCCTTGAAAGATGCCGAACTTAAATATCAAGTTTGGTTTTAAGCAATTTTTCGTTTTTGAGCTATGGTGTTTGCAAACACACACACACACACAAATGCTTTTTGGGACTCGAGACCTCAAAACATTTATTTTCGGTAAAATCACATCTAATTTTGAGTAAAATACAAAACCCTCTCTCTCAGACATGTTATTACTAATGTAATGGAGCATGAGAATGAATAAAGGTATTAAAAATATGTTATCTCCTTATAATGTACATAGGACTGTAGAAAAGAAAACTAATTATATATTTGTATTTAATGAACTATGAACTCATCAGAGGCCTAAGTACCTTTATGGTGGCTCAAAATTTCCCATTTGTGAAATCTTTAATTTAATAATGGATCGTCATACAGCGCTTGTGATAAATAATTAATATACACCAAACCACACAAGTT